>CAOKZL010000196.1:0-600000 GCA_948472985.1 Iguana delicatissima | reverse complement strand
TTAAAACAATAGAATTGGGTTGATCTTAAAGTGCCTTGCCAGTGTCCGGCATAAGCCATTTCTGCACTAGAATGTTATAGCGCCATGAATCCACTTTCGACATCTTATGGAATCCTGAGGTTTGCAGTTTTGGGAGGGGCCGGCCGGTCCCTCCCGAAACTGCAAACCCCAGGATTCCATAGGATGTTGAAAGTGGAATCATTGTGCTATAACATTCTAGTGCAGAAATGGCCATAGTTTTGATACTTCTCTCTCTCCGATCTTGAAAACTTGGGACAGAAATTTAGCCACTGGTTACATTACAGACTTATGCTTGGCTTGTGGTCTACTAAGACTGAGATGCTTTTCACCACTACTGCTGCCAGACTATAGCCATGTCCACACTAGACTTACAGTGCTATTATTCCACTTTCAACATCCTATGGAATCCTGGGGTTTGCAGTTTAAGGAAAGGCCTCAAAGGTGTCAGCTTGTGCAAAGGTTTGAGCTGACTGGCCACAAAAGCCTGACTTCTGTCATGGTGAACAGACCGCTGCTTGGGGCATCCCTCGATGACATAAGTCGGTGATTCCCTGGTTCATAGACCACACGCTTGGCCACACCAGCTGTTGCCCCACCACCATCGCAGGTTCCTTCAAATTTTAGTGAGGTCTGCGAGCAAGGAAAGCTACATAACCCCATTCAGGATGAATCTCCTTATGACGGCATTTTTTTTTTCTTGCCTCTAATCTTGAAACTCAAGACAGTCTTGATTGCTACCCAAGCAGGAGCTAAACATAGTTTCTCTCCTAATCTCTTGGGATGGTTCATTTTATCTCCGCGCTTAATTGAATGAATGAGAAATTAGATAAAACTTTGCAGAGCAAATCTTTTAGCAAATGCGAGTCAAAAATCTTCAGCAGACTCTCGGCCTGTTCACAGCTGCTCCTTTGTTTTGTGGAAGTGCGGGGTTTTTATTTAATGTAAGTCCTGCATGCGCTCCATCCCTATTAATTCTATTGTACATATTAAATGTCCTCCTTGCAGAAGGGAGACCAAAAACAAATAGCATGTGTTTTAAGTGCGTGGAGGAAAGAGAGCACCAATATTTCTTCCTCCGAAAAGCCCTCTGTGATTTAAGGATGTAACACTCTCCACTAAAAGGGATTTGATTTAGGGAAGAAGGGATCGCCTTGAATCGGCCAAGTGCCTGGGGAATTTTTAAGGGGATTAGAAATACTCAGCAAAGGAAAAAGAGAACCAAAATCTGATTGTTTGGACACTCTGGAGAAGGGACGTTTTGTGAGAGCGCTGCTCCTTTGAGAGTGGGGTTGCTGTCTCTGACCTTTTGCCGTCTCCTGGAAGCCGTCCACTTCTGGTACTCGCTGGGTAAGTACTTACCTCTTTCCCCACAATCTCCCCATCCAGCCCTCTCCCATTAGTTCCTAAGGCTGCCAGATCTCAGGAGTTGTGGGCTTCTTCTCTACTCCTCGCGGGAGACAGAGATATCTTAGGGTGAGAGAGCCACCTCGAAAGTATTGTGTGTGCGTGTGTGCAATGTAGTAGATTCAGGTTTTTATTTTAATCATAATATTTTTCACCTACCGCTCCAGCCATGTTTAAATGTTTGAAAGGATGTCATAGGGAAGATGGGGCAAGCTTGTGGTTTTCCGCTCCGGGGACTATTGTTACCACAGCAACCTGGTCTGGCTTTGGCGAACTAAAAGATATCATTTTGATATCCTAATTCGGCCCTTTTTCCCGCCACCAGCTAAGTGTTTGTGAGGCTCCGCCGAACAAGCGCGACGCTAGGCAAGGGTGATAGTTGTGCTCTCATCAAAGTACCAGATATAGCCAGCTCCGCTTCAGGGGGAAGCCACCCGACACAAACACCTTGATTGCAAAAATAATAGGGCTCTCTGCCTGAGAAGACACCCTGGCAAGCCAGGCACTCAACGGCCGAGCTAGCCGCATCTACATACCAGCTATACCTTTGTCAATTCGGCTCATAATTCAATCATGTAAATTCTGACCTTCGGAGCCTTTGTCTCCAGCCTAAAACTCATTGTTCTCACCAGAAACCAGACTAGCCTGCGGTCGTTCTTTCCTCTATAAAAGGTGCCCCGTTCTGAGAGCTCTTTGGAACTCTCGTCGGACCTAGCCGAAATCACACGCTGAAATCACTTGAAGCTCCTTTTGGATCTTCTTCCTCGCCTCGCTGCCGCTTGGTTCCACAGATTCCCCTCGGTCTCTGCGCCGGCTTTCCTTCCTTCTCTCCAACTGGTGTCTCCAGGACTTCGGACAGGTGGCGTATTGCTTATTTCTCCGAACTTTCTTTCTTTCCTTTCTAGTTAGGCGTGCTTGTGTTTTATTATTTTCTTTACTTAATAAAAACTGTTAGTAGTTTGAAACTGCTTGACTCCTCACTGACCTGAACCGGCATACATAGGATAAAAGATCTTGCCGCGTTGCCCTGCCTCTCGTTAGCCAAGAGAGTGCTCCAGCTAATTTTCCCCATCTTGCTTGTTGTTGTTTGGTTATTTGGGCGCCCCTCCCGGGACCCCCAGTTTACAGGGTAACACTAAGACATGGAGCAAGGTAGTCAACCTTCAGGAAAAGATTCCGCCTAAACATTCGGAAGAACTTCCTGATGGTAAGAGCAGTTTGAGAGTGGAATATCCTGTTTAGTTATGTGTAATTAGTTTGTTGTCTGTATGTGTAGTTGATGGCACCTTATTGTAATTGTTTTTTGTCTTGTCTGTCTGATTGATCTGTTTGCATAGGTTCTTTTGTCTTTTTGTTTCCTCTTTATTCATACAAGAAAAAGAGAAAAAGACAGTTGTTTACGCTGCCTCAGAATCTGGTGGAGCCTCCTTCTTTGGAGGTTTTTGAGCAGAGGCTGGATGGCCAGCTGTCGGGAATGCTTTGATGTGGGTTCCTGCATGGCAGAAGGGGGTTGGACTGGATGGCCCCTGGAGTCTCCTCGAACTCTATGATTCTAAATGATCTACTATATAAAAGTCAAAGTTTGTCTGCGTATTTGTCTGTCTGTCTGTGTCAGGCAGGCGAAGACCTCATACGATTGGCTGTGTGAGGCGAGAAGACCTCACATGATTGGCCGGCTGTGAAGAGTCCATGGAATCCTGGGGCTGGCAGTTCAGGGAGGGGCCTTTAGAATTCTCAGCCAGAGAGCTCTTGGGCCTCAGGCCGGTTGCTATGGAGATGAGGCCTAGCATCAATAAGGAGGCCAGAAAACTTTTGGGAGGCATATGTGAGAAAAATTAAAGTGACACACACAACATAATTACAAGGTCTTCTCGCCTCACACAGTCGATTGTGTGGGTTCCATTCCAAAGTTGAAATTCAAAACAAAAAATGGTTCCAGAAGAACGTAAAGCCATTGCACAAATTCAATTCAACAGAAAGAAAAGGAAAGAAAACCAAACACAAGTACATCGATGTCACCAGACAACACAGATTGGTTTGGAGACTCTGGGGAATATTTATAGGCACTGGAATAGGCCGGTTGCTATGAGATGATGCCTAGCAGCAAGGAAGAGGGCAGTATATTCCCACAGGGACCCAACCTCTGTATGTTAACAACTCTGAGCAAATACTGGATTGAGGAATATGGGGAAAATTTACAGGTACAGAAAGAGGCTGGCTGCTATGGACATTGAGGCCTAGCAGGAAGGAGGAGGACAGCATACCCCCTCAGGAACCCAAACTGTGTATGTAAATAACCCTGAATACAGATTGCATTGGGAAATATGGAGCAGAGTTATAGGAAATGGAGAAGATAGTCTGGTGAGTTCTTAAGAGGAAAATAAAATCCCGGGCAACGCCGAGTAAATACACTAGCGCTCTATAATACCAGTTTAAAAACAAACAAACCACATAACAGTTAAAAGAGCACGTAAAACCAAAACACATTAAAAGCAATCAATTCATACTTATCAACTCTTAAGCTAAAAATCGTCTGGATTGCCCTGCTGGAAGAAACTCATCTTTACTGCTGTTTTGAACTGAAAACGGTATATCCGGCTGATGCATCTCCTCCAGGAAGTCATTCTGCAATCTGAGGGCAGCTGAAGGAAATGTCCTCTGGGTAAACAGTTGTTAGTCTAGTTTGGAGAGACCAAAGTACATTTCCCCGGTAGGTCCTGAGTGTACAGCGTGAATTATACAGGTAACCTGGACTCAAACCATGTAGGGCTTTAAAGTAACAACCAGTACTTTGTCCCTTGCCTGGAAACTAATTGGCTGCCAGTGGAGTGATTTTAATATTGGTATAATATGATTGCTTGTATGCTGCATGCAATTGGTGTTGAAGCTTACTGTGTTATGCCTAAGTGACATCAGCAGGGGCCGTCGCTTGTGACATCATCCTTCTGACATCACCAGGACTCACCCCCCTTTGACATACAAGAGTTCGCCAATGAGGCTTGGGTTTTGGTTCTGATGTCTCAGGACCTTGGATAGTTCTGACCCAGCAACCTAAGTAAATATGTGTGTAGGGGGAATGGAAGCTATGGCCATTTCCACATGGGGCTTTTAAAACGGGGCAGAGCGTCCTCCAGGGAGGGCATCTGCGCCTGGGAGTGGACTGGGTCGGACCTACTTAACGTAGATCCGCACCCCAGCCTGCTCCGGAACGACCCCAAGTGGTTGTCCAGCGTGCTTTTGAAAGACCGCTAAAAACAAGTCTTTCAAAAGCAAGGGGCGCGCCACCGCGAGCCTGCTCCCTTATGCAGATTTGCAGGCTTGCATTGGCGCGAGCCTGCAATCTGCTGGGGGCGGGCTTTAGGCTGGCGAGCTTCAGCGGTTGGTCGAGACCCTCAACTACCCAGAAGCTGCCATTTTTCGTCCCCAGAGCAGTGTGGAGTGGTGGCCACGTGCTGCTCCGGAGCAGTGTGGACCGGATCGGGGAGCCCCAAAGTCTGGTGAGTAGCGTCGCGGGGGATTCCCTCGCCCTGTGTGGAAATGGCCTAGGTTCTGTTTTGTAGTAGCAGGATAGAGTAACAGCAAAGCTTGGGCATGTCATTTAACTTTGGACAAAAACTCCCAGAATCGCCCAGATAGCATGGCCCCTGGAAAAAGTTTGGAAAAGTGGTCTTGTTGGATGGAGGATTTTGGGAACTGAAAAGGTTGCATCCCTAAGCCCTGAGTGAGAGGAAGACATTGTTATAATCAGATCGGGGTAGGACAGTGCTTTGTTCCAATCTGATAACAGTTTATGGAAACCTGCAAATCCCTTGAGATCTGAGCTTTAAAAGAACACTCAAAATCATCTTTCATGACCATGGTAGAAACAAAAATGGACAGACTTACCCAACCAGGCTTTGAGTTAATTATTATTAAAAGACTGAGTTCAAATCCCTGTGTTTAACCAAGTTAGTGCTAGGCTAGGGTTAGGGATAGGGTTGTCACTTCTTTTGTTCTGAGACCCTCCTCATCAATACCCGTACAACCAGCCATGTATGTCACAGTCCTCCCCAGCTCAGAACAGCTGCACCTGTTGAATTTGGACCATGTGGATGGGAAAGAATTTTGCTTCACTTTGTTTTCAAAGTATTTTGCAAATTTCCTCATCTCTGGGACAAAAAGAACATCCAGACTGAACCCAATTGCATATCTGAAAGCAGCTATGGAAGTTGTGAGTCAGAAAATAAAGCCAATTACTTGTATTCTTTCAGGATGTAGCCTTTTGAGGGAGTGAACCAGGGGAGGTTGGTGGCTGCCTTGGATAGATCCTCTAAAGTTCCTCATCACCTTGGATAGCTCCTATAAAAGGCAGAACAAAACCTGGGGCCATTTCCGCACTACACTGTTACAGTGCTCTTATTCCACTTTCAACATCCTATGGAATCCCAGGATTCCATAGGATGTTGAAAGTGGAATGATAGCACTATAACAGTGTAGTGTGGAAATGGCCTCAATGTGGCAAGAGCATTTATTCAGTTACCCCAAGTCACTCTCCAGACTTGACCAAACCCTTCAAAGTAAACAGTAAAGTAATTTGGGTCCCACTCATTGGCTGAAATCCTGTTGGTGACTTATCCATGCTTAAGTTCCCCTGTGGAAGCAGCTGAACAGTTTTGTCTAATGTCCAGTTCAAGGTTTTAGAAGCAGAAATCTGCATTGCTGGGCAGGCACATTGCATGTTGATGTGCATTGAACATCAATGCATATTTGGGTGTGAAATGTCAGAATCCACTAAAGAATTCACTAAAGCGTTGCATGAATTAGCTCCGCAAATGTTAAAGTATGCTCTGTCTCCTTGACACACTGTCTCAGCCTGAAGAGTTCTCAGGTGAAAGGCAGACTTGGAAAAGTTATTTTTTTGAAATAAATATTTTTATCAAAGTTCAGTACATGCAACAAAACAAATACAAATACAAAACATCTAAACAATTAGCACCTAAACATTTAACAAAAGTAGATTTCCTACATGACGAGGTTAGAGCATAGGGCTAATAAACATTACTATAAACCTTCCAAAAATCAGAAAGAGATGAAAAAAAAAGTAAGATGTTAACTTTTTAAATATCTTTTTCCATTCCCTTTTTATATTATCCCCCTCAACTGAGATAACAGACAGAAAATAGCAAAAATTTGGTTTCCCGCCCCTCTCCAAAAGTGTCAGCATAGAAAAGGTTTCTAAATAAGAGTATAAAATATGCTATGTACTGTCTTTCTTTCTGTTACATACACATATATTACAATTAAATAACATAAATATGAAATTAGTATCCTTTCCCTCATTACAGCAAAACCAAAAGTTATTTTTTGTATTCCAACTCTCTTGGCTGCCTTGGATAGATCCTCTAAAGTTCCTCATCACCTTGGATAGCTCCTATAAAAGGCAGAACAAAACCTGAGCCATTTCCGCACTACACTGTTACAGTGCTCTTATTCCACTTTCAACATCCTATGGAATCCTGGGTTGGAATTCTGGGATGGAAATGTAGTTCTTTGCTAATTTCCTTCTTGAAGGAAACAATGAGTAATTTTAGCTATTGTCTTTTCATTGTGAGAAAGTCTTCAGTTAGAGGCTTACTCTGTAGAAAAGACTTGTATCTGGTTGTTTTTTTGTTTTTTCCCTTTGAAGAAAACAGCATTTTCTGTGGAGACATAAGCTGTGTATTCTGTGCAGAATACAATCTCCAGAAAAACACTTTTTTATGTGCAGTAAATATTTCTTTGCAAAAAATGTCTTCTGTGCAGAAAAATGCTGTTTGCTGCACAAAACAACCGTGTGCAAATTTTTTGTGTAGCATCAGTCTGGAACTACAAAGATTTTAGTTGGTCCAGAATTCTTCCTACCAGGGGTTCTTGGTGGACTTTTTGCAAGAAAAAGAATCCACTATGTCAACTGTAGGCTTTGCTAATTAGTCTGCTTAGAAAAATAAGCACTGGAAGTATCTGAATGGTATTAAATGAAGATATAGTCATGTACCCTAGGAAAGCTGGAAGTCTTTGTATATTCTTTTCTCTTACCTTTTTTTTTTGTTACATTAGTTTTTTCTGCTATTATCTTTTCTCTCCTGTGTTTTTTTCTTCGTAGCTTATTGTTCCTTTTTTCTATGTATGTAATTTGATTTTTTAAATTGTATTTGAAAATGTTTAATACAAGCTAATTTCTCTCTGGAAATTAAAAAAAGAAAGAAAGAAAAAAAACATTTTGAAAGCTTTTTTTGGAATATTTTGAAATATTCTCCCCATTCTTGTTTTGGAAGTCCAGGAAGTAACTTCCCGAGATTGCATGCCAGGATATGATGGCAGAGCAGTGGAGAATGAGGCCATCTGCCAGTGTGAGGACTTGTGGCCAGTTCCGCACTACACTGTTATAGTGCTATTGTTCCACTTTCAACATCCTGTGAGATTTTGGGGTTTGTAGCTGACGGAGGCCAAAGAGCTCTCTGGCTGAGGAGTCTAAATGCCCCTCCCGAAACTGCAAACCCCAGGATTCCATTGGGTGTTGAAAGTGGAATAATAGCACTATAAGAGTGTAGTGCGGAAATGGCCTGTTCCTCCATCATTTTTCGTGCTGTCCTGACTGTCTTTTTTTCTCATCCTTGGCAGCCTCACAGACGTCTTATTTATCCAGCAGCAAGTTCAGCCCTAAGAGAAGGAAACCCTCAAGAAGGCGTAGCCATCTTCTTCTTAGCGCCACCACATTGGCATCCAGTCAAGGCCCTGAGGACTGGCTGGGTATGCTTTTGGCTTCCGTGGATGTCATCTGCTGGAGAGTTCACCACTGGTGAACACAAAACACCGCTTCCTTCCATGTTAGCAGCTGAGCACACCAGGCAACCCCGTCTGCTGCTGGCTCACGTCATCTCTGGGAGAAACAAACTGGAATGGAACTTGTTTCGCCGTGCCACTGGGCCAGCTTGTGGTGGCATTTAACAAGCCAAAATGTTCAGATGAGTTCCGTGCTTCAATTTTTTTTCCCCAAGCTGATGCTTCTCACTCCTTCTTTTATTTCCTTTGGAGTTAATAGATTTCTAAGTTATCTTTTGGTGGTTTGCACCTCTAAGGAAAATAATGACAAAAAAATATTCTGAGTTTATTATCGTTGTGGTTGTGTGCCGTCAAGCTGGCTTCAATTTCGGGTGGCTTTATGAGGTGGTTGGAGCACTGGACTACAACCCCAGAGACCGGGGTTCGATTCCCCACTCAGCCATGGAAACTCACTGTGTGATCTTGAGCAGGTCACACACTCTCAGCTCCAGAAAACCCCATGATAGGTTTACCTTGGGGTTCCCATAAGTCAGAAATGACTTGAATGCAGACAACAACAACGATATGAATGAGAAACCTCCAAGAGCCCTAATCATCAACCACCCTGCTCAGATTTTGCAGATTCCAGGGCATAGTTTTCTTGATTGAGTCAAGACATCTACAGTGCTATCTTTCTCTTTGCCTACTGCCTTCCATTCTGCTGAATGTGATTGTCTTTTCTGATGAGTCATCTTGTCTCATGATATGTCCAAAATACAATAGCCTCAGGTTAGTCATTTTGCCCTCTGGTGAGAATTCACACTTAATTTGCTTGCACTCCAATTTATTAGTCTTTTTCGGGGTGCGGGGGTGTGTGCAAGGTATCTATAGGATTCTCACTATTCTGTCAGCTGTCTTCACTATCCAGCTGTCTCAACAGTGCATAGAAAATGGAAATGCTATGGCATGGATGATCCTGAAGCCATTTCCGCACTACACTGTTATAGTGCTTTTATTCCACTTTCAACATCCTGTGGAATTCTGGGGTTTGTAGTTCCCTGAGGCCAAAGAGCTTCCTGGCTGAGAATTCTAAAGGCTCCTCCCTAAACTGCAAACCCCAGGATTCCATAGGATGTTGAAAGTGGAATAATAGCACTATAACAGTGTAGTGCGGAAATGGTCTGCTTTGCTATTTAATAATATAACTTTACACTTGAGCTTTATATGGGTTCCTTTCCTCTTTTGTGTGTGGGAAACATCAGACCAAACACAATGCTCTTCGTGTCCTTTATAATTTTTGGTCCTGAATATGTTTCAGATGATTTTAAACTCTACAGATTGGCTGAAATCCAACTCAACAACATCAAGTTTATTACGGCAAATAGCCAGCAATGAAATCCAACTGGCCAGTTCTGACTACAGACCAGTGGTTCTCAACCTGTGGGTCCCCAGATGTTCGTGGACTTCAGCTCCCAGAAGCCCCAGCCATTATGGTCAATGCTCAGGGCTTGTGGGAGCTGAAGTCCACGAACATCTGGGCACCCACAGGTTGAGAACCACCGCTACAGACCAATTGAACTGAATGGTGAGTAAGCACATAGATACATCCAGTTAATTCCAGCTGGCCCAACTCTAGTCAAGATCTGGATTTAAGCCATTGTTGCATTATATTTTAAAACTAACTTTTTGTATATTTTTATTTGTGTTTGTTTTTCACTGTTTTATTTTTTTGTAAGCTGCTTGAACCCTGAAACCTTGCGAAACTGGAGGGACTACTGTACCCTTTCATTATGAATCTTATCAGTGGCATACTAATAAGCAACACAACAAGCAACTTTTAAAGCAGGGGTGTGGATTGGATGTTGTTGGACTGCGGTTCCCATCAGCCTTTGCCAGCAGAGTCATGGGTAAAGGATGCTGGGAGCTATAGCCCAAAATCATCTGTAGGGTGAAGGAGAAAAGTTAGAAAGTGACCATCAGGCGAAAATTAGGTAAAGACACATTGAAGAAAACAGTTTGCTTAAGGCATAAAAAATTGTAAGTTTCTAGTGGTTTCCAGTTAAGTTAAACGTGTACCAACTATTCTAAGTCATCTTCCAAAATATCTCGACATATTCTGCTATTAAGATGATAGCTAGAACACCAAAATAAGACACAAAAAAACAAGATTGACATACACAGATTGCAAACAGTGCTTGCTTCTTATTAGTGAATTTCTATGTGGGTTGCAGCCGATGTATATTACAGCCTTTTGGTATTCAGTTTCTGCCAGTGCGCTTTTTTGTAAGACATGTATATAAAGTTGGTTTAGTTGCTTGTTCAGAATGGGACGCTGGGCTACCAAGCAGAGTCCACCTGCCATTGTGTTGTTAAGTTCAGTCGACTGTCAGACTCCTTTCACAAACCTTAACAAGAGTTTTTGAAGAATTCCCCTTCAAGGGCTGCAGGATTTGTGTTCTGAAACATTATCGTGCCAATGAATTACTTCTAACACATAAGCGTGAATAAAGGGAGCCAATTCCTTTTAAAAAGTAACTTTCCAGAATGTGCTATAGAGGCTGAAGGAGCCTTTCCAAATCAGAAACCAGAATGCCAGATACAAGCTGCCAGGCAATGTGGAGTTGGCCGATGCTAGCCCTTCCGTAGAATATTCTGCTAGCCAGCCAACGGGCTGATGGGGACTTAGGCTCGGAGGGGAGAATCTCCCTAAGCCAACTGGAGCAAACTCTGAATACTTCTGGAAATTTGTGAAGCGTATGTTTGACTCTGAAAGATTTCAGGAGCTAGGATCAAGGCTGTGCTCTTGGTGGACTGGGGCTTGTATAATGTGCTAGATTTCTATTTATCACTGTTATCATTTTAATTGATTTTTGCCAGTGTCAAATTTCATAATGGTTTAATTGCTTTTTAACTTTTGGATGTTGTTAACTTTTAACTATGGTTAACTGTCAAAGGGGAGAACTGATGGGCCATTGATCCAACCTCCTTCTGCCAAGCAGGAATACACCATCAAAGCATACCTGAGAGACGGCCATTCATCCTCTCTTTAAAAACCTCCAAAGAATGAGACTCCACCAGACTCCTAGGTAGCAGCAGATTCCACTGTCAAACTGCTCTTACCATCAGGAATTTCTTCCTAAAGTTTAGATGAAATCTCTTTTCCTGACGTTTGAAGCTATTGCTCCGTGTTCTAGTCTCTGGAGCAGCAGAAAATAGGTTTGCTCCATTCCCCATATGACGTTCCTTCAAATGTTAAAACGTGGCTATCGTGTCACCTCTTAACCTTCTCACAAGCTCCAGGCCAAACATATCTAGCCCCCTAAACTGCTCCTCATAGGGCTTCATGGTTTCCAGGCCTTCTACCATTTTGGTTGCACACCTCCGGACACGTTCTAGCTTGTCAATCTTGTTCCTGAACAGTGGCACCCAGAACTGGGCACAGTATCCAGGTGGGGTCTATTCCATCCTATCCATTTGCAAAAGCAATTTTGGGTTAAAAAAACGTGCTGTGAATGTTGGCCTGTAATTTTTTAAAAAAATTTTTTTAAATGTTTTATCATTTCTGGAAACACATGTCCAAGCTCATTTTGCCACAAAGGCTGTCATCTGCTTTTGTCCATAGGATGGTCCATAGGATGCTTTTGTCCATAGGATGGTGGATCTAATAGGGGAGGTTCATCTCATTTTGTATCATTATTCACCAGTACCTTAGTCTTCAACGCATCTTTTGGGAGCTGCTGCAGTGGAGTGGTTAGATCAGTGGACTTGGGCCATTTCTGCACTATACTCTTACCTTGCTATTATTCCACTTTCAACGTCCTGTGGAATTCTGGGGTTTGTAGTTTACTGAGGCCAAAGAGCTCTCTGGCTGGGAATTCTATATGCCCTAAACTGCAAAACCCTCAAGATTCCACAAGATGTTGAAAATGGAAGAATAGCACTATAACTATGTCAACTGTTGCATTTTAATTTTGTAAAGCACCATGTACATGGATGAGGCTATATAAATAAAGGATAATAATAATAACAAGAACAACAGCAACAACAGAGTAGTATGGAGATAGCTTAAGACTTGGAATATCCAGGTTCACATCCCAAAGGAGCCATGAAATTCTCTGCACACTCTTTTGGGCCAGTCAGTCCTTTTCTAAGCTTTTAAATTAAGTTTTTTTCCATTACAAATTGTTTCATTACCTTGCAAATGTATTATAATATGATAAATCAAACCCCTTTTTCCTTTAAATATATGCTATGGTTGGTCTGTCTTCGAAGCTCTGATCACATGGTCTTTTGTTTTGCTGTTGTTATTATAATTTATCATTACTGTATTTGTTAATATCCTTCTCGTTTCCCAGTAATGGGACTCTGGGATGCTTACACATTATTTGAACCAGTACAGACTAAGATGTTACAAAAGCATCCAGTACGAAAAGGTACCTAAACATCAAACATTGTAGGTTTTTGTAGCAGTATATGTTTTTAATGTCTTAAATTGTTTTAAATGTTTTTCAACTTTTTTTGAAAACTGCCTTGGGTCCCACTCAGGGAGAAAAGGTGGCATATAAAATAGATGATAGATAGATAGATAGATAGATAGATAGATAGATAGATAGATAGATAGATAGATAGATAGATAGATAGATCTCATATATATGTATTTAAAAAACTGTTAAAAGCTATAGCATTAAAACTATTTAAAATTCATTGAAAGGCAGAATGTAAAAGTCAAGAAGACAGCACTCCATCAAATGCCAATCACAGTCAATTCCTAAAAGCTTCACTTGCCAGCAGAAGGAGATCAAGGAAGGAGCCATCCTAAATTTCCTAGGGAAGGAGTTCTAAAGTCTGGGAGCAGCCACCAAGAAGGCCTTCTCTTGTGTTCCTACTAAACAACTCTGGCAAGATAGTGGCACAGAGAGAAGGTCCTCTCCTGAAGATTTCAGAGCCTGAACACCAGGAGATATGATCTCTGAGATCATAGAATCATAGAATCATCGAAATGTAGAGTTGGAAGAGACCCCAGGGGCCATCCAGTCCAACCCCCCTGCTGTGCAGGAACACCCTCAAAGCCCTCCCGACAGGTGGCCCTCCAGCCTCTGCTTAAAAACCTCCAAGGAAGGAGACTCCACTACACTCCGAGGCAGCAGATTCCACTGCCGGACAGCCCTGACTGTCAGGAAGTTCTTCCTGAGGTTCAGGTGGAATCTCCTTTCCTGCAGCTTGAATCCATTGCTCCTTGTCCTGGTCTCTGGAGGAGCAGAAAACAAGCCCTCTCCTTCCTCTACATGGCATCCCTTCAAATATTTAAACATGGCTATCATGTCCCCTCTTAGCCTTCTCTTCTGCAGACTAAACATACCCAGCTCTCTAAGTCTGTCCTCATAGGGCATGGCTTCCAGGCCTCCCACCATTTTGGTCGCCCTCTTCTGGACTTGCTCCAGCTTGACCATGTCCTTCTTGAATTGGGGTGCCCAGAACTGGACACAGGATTCAAGATGAGGTCTAACCAAAGCGGAGTAGAGTGGTACCAGTACCTCCCTCGATCTAGACACCATACTCCTGTTGATGCAGCTGAGAATTGCATTGGCTTTCTTGGCTGCCGCATCACACTGCCGACTCATGTTCAGCTTGTGGTCTATGAAGACTCCTAGATCCCTTTCGCACATACTGCTATCCAGCCACATGTCCCCCATCCTATACTTCTATATTCCATTTTTTCTACCTAAGTGCAGGACCTTACACTTCTCTCTGTTGAATTTCATTTTGTTAGCCTTGGCCCAGCTCTCCAATCTATCCAGGTCATTTTGCATTTTGATCCTGTCCTCTGGTGTATTAGCAACCCCTCCCAATTTGGTGTCATCTGCAAATTTGATGAGCATGCCCTCTATTCCTTCATCCAAGTCGTTGATAAAAATATTGAACAGCATTGGGCCCAAGACAGAACCCTGTGGCACCCCGCTAGTCACTTCTCTCCAGGATAGCCTGGACCTGAGCCATATTCATATTGTTCCAATCATACTTTTCCTGAAATGTGTTTCATCAAGTGGAGGTTTCATTCCAGAGATTGCACGAGTAACAAAAACAATAAAAGGCCTCCAGATTTCTTCAGATACATCTTTAATTTCTCCTCCGTACCCTCCAGCTGTCCTGATTAATTCTCAGCTTTTTCAACTGCTTCGACAACGTCCCAGTTTTTCCTCCCACTTTCGTCCTTTATCCTCAGCTTACTTCCATCTCTGCAAACTGAGGCCCTTTCCACCCCTTGCCATTTTCCTGTATTGTCCCAGCATCATCCCAGCAGTGCCATTGCTGGGATGGGAGCGTGTCTCGAATGCTGCCCTCTGCCCCTGGCTGGCTGCCGGCGGATGGTTGCGTTCGGGACGTACCCCTTCCTTCCGCAGTGCAGCCGGCCTCTCCCTGCGCCGCACTGAGTGCTTGATAGCACTTCTGTCCTTCCTGCACAGCCGCAGCCAATGCAATCGTTGCATGAAGGGAAGCCATTACTGGGGGTTTTTTCCTTCCAGTAATGGTATACGTCGCAATCGCAACGGCTGGGGCCATGACAGGAGTGGGACTGTGATCACATCGTGTGACGGCACACATCGCGGACTGGCAGCAACCCATCCCCTCGTGTCAGAATGGTGCCATCGTGTGGAAAAGGCCCAAGTTCCAGATGCAAAAGGGGCATACACTCAACTCAGCTGAGGGGAGGAAGTAATCTTGTGCTTCCCAGGAGGCTCCGGCAAAAACAAACTGCTGCAGCCTCTCCTAGCCGATGTGAGCTTTCCTAATAACTTTTGCCACCTTGATCTGACGTTGCTTCAGCACACATGTCCTGGTTTTCATCTGTGAAATGTTGGTGGGTGTGCGCGTCCTAATCTAACTTTATATATTAACTTTTCTGATGGCGCCATGGGCCACACTCCATCTCGCCATCTTTGTAGAGAGAAACCTACCTCCCAGGGTTGCCGTGAAGATACAGGGAAAAGGAACACCACAAATGTCACCTCAAGCCTATTAGAGGAGAGTGGGGGATATAAATGTAACTCATCATCATAAATCATCTCTGATTCCTCCGTACCTTCAACCTCAGCTTCTCTTGGGCTTTCAAAGCAGAAATGGCCCTTCTTGAGAACTGTATGTATTTTCTTCCAAATTTCATGGGTGGGTGGGGAGAAGGGTGGATGTTAAAACATACACACGCAAGCCCAAACAATCCCAGGAAAGAATTGAATTTAACAGAGAGAAAATTGCTGACTGACAATGTGCACCACCAAATGGGGGGGAAATTCTTCCCGGCTCTCTAATTATCCTTTCCTTCTAGACTTCAGTATCACATGTAGCCATGTGTAGAATCATAAAATAATTATGCAGTATACAAGCTTTCTGGGAGCATGTACCACTGTTTTCCTAATTCTTTATCGCTCCCATTGATCGTGGCATGTGTGCATTGATCCAAGTCGGCCATCTGGTAAGGCGAGATAAGCGTGGTAGTGTCTTTGCATTGCACTGTCACTCAGGGAGGGGGCAGACTTTGGCTGTAGGGAATTATGGGGGCAGGATTAGCCCTCGTCCTATGAGTAAACTGAATTTGAAATGCAATGTTGCAGCTGCATGGATCGTGTTGCTTACTTCTGGGGGTTTGCCCATGCATTGGTTAGATTTTTTTCCCCCTTGTCTTCTTTTTGAGTATACAGCGAGAGACAGCTCTTGCAATTCGGTAGCGAATAAAAATGTACTCTCTCATGACCTTTGGTGCTAAGTCTGGAAATGGGCAGTCAGTTTTCCCATTATTTTTTTTTAAAATATGTATGCACACAACATTACAGGGTAGAACAAAATCTGGTATGGAAACAGGAATGAGAACCAGACAACTGAAGACAGAAGGACATTTTAAGAAAATGATCATAGAGGACGTAAGAACCAAGGTTTCTTATGTTTTCTGTCCCCTGTAAAAGCATATAATCATCTCCAGTTACAGATGTTAGAACTGTTGGTAGAATCATTGACTTTTCTTTTTAAAAAATGCTTTCTCAAAGACTTGAGCCACTTTGCTTGACTTTTGTAACCCTTCCAACTTTCTTCACCTATACTATCTTCCCCAAGCTTTTCAGTTAGAATTTTTTTTTTTTGGCCTTTTTTTGTTGTTAAAAATTTGATTGTGCTTTTGTAAAACAATAAGGGACACTGCAACCCAGCCAGCCGACACCCCATTGTTCCTTTTTTGTCCCAGCTTTAAAAAAAAAGGGGGAGGAGAAGAAGCCAGCCTGATCGTCTCAAAGCCTTTTCTCTTTAAAAAAAAAATTGAACAATTCTGTCAAAAAAGATTAGTTCTATTTTGTCTGCTGCTCGCTGACTATTCATGAATGCAAAAGAGAGGGGCGCTGGAGTGTCATACTAAGTTGCTAAGAAAGGGGTGTGTGTGTCCCTCTCTCAATCTCTCTGTGGATGGGCAGGAAGGGTCTTGCCATGTGTTCGAGTTAGATGCCTCCTTCATTTTTTTTTTAATTCCCCTTTGTTGCCACAACTTTTATTGTCATATAGTTGGGAGGAAGAAAGAGAGAGGGAGAGGGGGAAAACAAGAGAGGAAGGCTTGGGGCAGCCCCAAGCAAGGAGGAAAAATGGATTAGCATATCGTACGGATCATCTTGCGCTGAACCAAAATCTTTTCAGTATGGATAATTAGTGAATACAGTCTCTCTTCAACCGCCCCCTCCCCATCCCCAGCCTGCCTTTTTTTTTTTTTTTTTTTGGAGTTTTAGCACCAGGCAAATTAGCTCCCATCTCTGGCTTGGAATAGCTGATGGAAGAAAGCAGAAAAGTTTATCAGGGGACGATCGAGCATCTTTCTTCTGCTTTCGGTAGCCATCGCCTGGCACCGGCCGTGAAGAATGTTCTCCAGCTTCCCACTTCTGAAAGTGTCTAGATAAACTCTGTTTCACCCACAAAAGAGAGGGTGCGTATTTGGGTTGGAACTGGACAGAAGTGCAATGAATCGAAAAGGGATTTACCCTGCTTACTCCAACCAGGAAGATTGCAAAACCTTTCCTGAACAGCCATTTATGACTGTGCACATCAGTGATGTAGTAGAGGACGGTGATCAAAATGGTTCCAGGCACGGCTGTGAATGATGCTTCCCATTTCCTTTCAGACATTTGTTTAAATATCTGTCTGTCTGTCTGTCTATCTATCTATCTATCTATCTATCTATCTATCTATCTATCTTTAAAGCTTAGTCAAGAAAAGATATTCATTAAAACCTAAACAAGAAAAGAGATTCCATCTGCACTTTGGGAGGAACTTCTTTGGTGCAAGAGTTGCTTGACAGTGGAACGGATTCTCCATTTTTGGAGGTCTTTAAACAAAGGAAAGGTGGGCATCTCCCAAGAGTTTTTTAGCTGTTTTTTCCCTATAAAGCGGGAGTTTAGACTAGGTGGCCCTTTTTTATGTGCTGGCATCCCTGACAACAAATGAAGGCAAGTTCTTTCAGAATTAGTCATATATATATGACCTTACAGCTCTAAGATTCTGTGAATCAATGAAAATTTGTGGTTTTTCACCTTTTTTTTTTTTGACAGAGGGAGAAAAAAAAAGACTTTCCACAATTTTTCTGTAATTGCTTTGAAAGGCATTCTGAAGAAAGCAAAAACTGGGAAACACCCAATAAAATCAGGAAAAAAAGAAACCCAAACAGGAGGCATCTCTGATTTATTAATAAAAATCCCAATGCATTTTGACCTGTCTATACTCTCAAAAGCCTTCTTCAGGGACAACACATAAAAAAAGGCATAAAAAAAGACTGCACTGAAATACATCATAAAATAAAGCATAATTTTCCAATTGATGAAATACTTACCACATTTATAAAGTGCCTTCAGATGAGGTTTATTGTATATACTTGTGTATAAGTTGAGCTCATGCATACGTCAAAGGCAGGTTTGGGGGCCAGAATTATAGATTTTGATATGACCTGTGAATAATTCAAGGGTCGTTCCATGGAGAAGGGAAAGTGCCATCTTTGCCGCAAGGGATTGTGCCCGTGAGCACCACCATTTTTCTGCCTAGGCATTCAAAAAAGCCTTTCTCCGCTCTACTCAGAGAAGGGGAAGGTTCCTTTTTTTTTTTTAAATAAAAGTTAAGGTGCAGTATTAACTCTTCTATTAAAAAAGGAACTGTACTCTTCTCTGAGTGGAGTGGTGAAAGGCAAGAGCTTAGTCTGTCCTGGGAGAAACTAAGAAGCACCAATCTCCTCTACTCTCTTGGTGCTCCTTTGAGTGGAAGTGCCATTTTCCTACCCAGGCGTGCAAAAAGGCCAGAAGCGACACCACAGCGAGAGAGTAGCTTTTCAAGGTTCTCTGAGAGCCGACTAAGCTCTCATCTTTGGCCACTCTACTCAGAGAAAGGGATAGTGCCTTTTTAAATAAGAGATAACATTCAGTACTTACACTGACCCATGGATAAGTCAACCCAGATTTTTGGGGGGTCAATTTTTTGACTAAAATTTTTAGACTTATACATGAGTGTAGACAGCAGTATTTAGACTTGAGTCAATAGACTCAAGTTGGACTTTTACGTCACATCAGTGACTAGACGAGGACTCAACTTGGCAATAAATGATGCACTGCCTCGACTCAACTTGTGACTTGTACATTTTTAGCACTGACTTGCTGCCCTTGGTTCAGTAACATAACCCATTCATCCAGAAACTGTATGATTTTGAACAATGCCTCCATCTCGTTTTGCCTACTGGTCACATGATAATCTGTCTCAAGCCCAAAGTGTGGGCGCATTTCTCGGAGGGGGACAGCAAACGGGTTAGGCAATGGGTGTGAGGCAGGGCTGAGGTTTGCTCAGCAGCCTGTCCCTGCTGCATCTCGGAGAAGCCTTCTAAAACGTTTCCTAAGAGTAGAAGGCAAGACTCACCTCCAGAGTTTCTCAGAGGGGAGCAGCAAATGTGTTCAGCAATGGGCTTGAGGAGGAAAGATCCTTCCTTCTAAAGGCTTTGAAACTTCAGTTATGAGAAGGAAGAAGGATCCTATTTCCCACTTTTGAAAAAGCCTCCAGCTTCAGAAATGAGAAGTAAGAAGGATCCTATTCCCAGCTTCCAAAGCTGCCAACGGCAACATTGCAAACATGGAGGGCTGACTCTACTTAAATTGTTAAAACTGGCTTTTGACTCTGTCCAGAAATTCTGGAATATTGATTGGGGTATAAAGTTGGTTCCCAGACTTGAGACTTGACTTGAAAGTATCTTCAAGAGCTTGAAGGTAGAAATTTGAGAGGTGGAGTAAAAGACTTAAATACATCCCTGTACCTATTGAGAAAACATTGGCCTCAGTCTGAGTGGTCTGGATAACCTTTGAGAGCATCAGTATCAGACCCGGGGGTGGGCAAAGTGTGGCCTTGGGGTCCTGTGCAGCTTCCCAAGGATGTGTTTGTGGCCCTTGGCACCTCCACAGTCCCCAGACCAATCTGATTCTGGTCAAAAAAAGAAGGTAAATTGCCACAACCATTTCCCTCTTAAACAGGTTGGAAGTCTCCCTTTATTGTTCAAAGTTAAAAAGTGTCTCATTTTTGAGTATCAGAACTGGACTTCTGGTTACTTTGGGGATTCCTGTTTTACATTTATTTAGTCCATGCAATCCCTGGACTATGTAACAAAAGTGGCCCTTGAACCTCTAGCAATTGCCCACCTCTGATCCAACCAAATCCAATAGTTCATCCTTGTAAGATGAGATACTTGATTGACTAGGATCATCCGTATGACTAATTCTGAAAGTACTGCCCACTTGGAAATGTCTTCATTTATTGTCATGGATGTCAACACATAAACAAAGCTGATTGATTATGGAAGTCTGCGACATTGACCATTTCCGCACTAGGCCCCTCCCTAAACTGCAAATCCCCGGATTCCATAGGATGTTGGAAGTGGAATAATAGCGCTATAACAGTCTAGTGCAGAAATGGCCTCAGACAGAAGCCTTCACTCTGAATTCAGGACAAATCAATTGAGAAGTTCTGAAAGTTAAAATGAATTGGAATGCATACACAAAAATAGCATTGCCATCATCCTACACTGGCACAAAAGAGCTTCTCAGATGACAGTGGTTCCAATATTATGGAGAAAGATAAAATGGGAAGAAAAACATGTGTTTTTTTTTTAGAGGAATAGATACACAGAAAGGAGTCAGCCATGATAATGGATATGTCCATTCATTTTATGTTTGTGCCTGTCATTTGCTTTTGTGTATGAGGAAGAGATTAAGCAAAACAGGTCAGCAACAGGCTATTGTAGCTATTTCTAGGAGTTCTCATTTGGCTGAAGATACTTTTTTTTAAAAAAGGTATCTGTCATCTGAGCCAACACAATTGTCATACTCAAAGAGAAAGCACTTCTCAATGATTGCAGAGAAAGGTCGCATCCTGTTATTGATACAAGCAAGTCTAATTCCATCTTACGCTTGCGTGTGTATTTTTTATTATTGCCGATGTTGGTATTCCCTCCTTCCTTCCACAGTGGCCAAAGCTAGCTTCAATCCAACATCCTTTTGGCATAGTGTAAATTCCCCGCACAAGGACATATACTGTGGCAGCACTACCCAAGCCCCATGTAGAATAGCAACATTGCATAATGCATGTCAGTGGCTGGACACCGTTGCACAATGCACCATACATGATGCACAACCACAAGGCAATGTAGAGGTTGCACAACTGCAATGGATAATCACAATGGATAATATAGGATGCCAACCACAATAGAAAGTATAGGATGCACACCTGCAATGCACAATGAGCAATTTGCAAAGACAAGGCACAGATGAAAGATGCTGTCTGTGCTTCTCTGCTTCTGCTGCTTCTAGCAGAATATGCCGATTGTGCAAAGGTGAATTTTTGGCACCTGCATGTATAGTGTGACTTATGCATGCATACATGCAAACACACGCAAATTCTGACCATCATGCTGCTGTGCTAATGGCCACCAACCGCCACTCCATGACTGGTAGAAAGCAGGGGATTGAAGATTGTCTGTTAATTTACTTGACTTATATCCTTCCTTTCTCCCCAAATGGAACTCAAAGTTGTCTTACCATAAGTGAGAGCAAAATAGTTAGAACAATTTGTTGTTTTGTGCATTCGAGTCATTTCTAACTCCTGGATACTCTAAGGGGAACCTATCACAGGGTTTTCTTGCCAAGATTTGTTCAGAGGGGTTTTTGTCTTTGCCTTCCTCTGGGGCTGAGAGAGTGTGACTTGCCTAAGGGATTTCCCCAGTGGGTTTCCATGGCTGAGTGGGGATTTGAACCCTAGTCTCCCAGAAGCTAGTCCAATGCTCAAACCCTGCTACACCATGCTGGCTCCCAAAACAAGCTAAAACAATATGTGGCACAAAAGTTTTAAAAGCCTTAAACAGTCAATCCACATAAAACATTACTTTAAGATAGTTGTTTAAGATAGTTGTTTAAAACAACTAAAAATACATTAAGCACTTCATGTTGTTATGTGCCTTCAGGTCGTTTCCAACTAATGGAGACCCTCAGGTGAATCTATCATAAGATTTTCTTGCCAAGATTTGTTCAGAGGGGGCTTGCCTTTGCCCTCCTCCGAGGCTGAGAGAGTGTGGCTTGCTCAAGGTCACTCAGTGGGTTTCCCTGGCTGCGCAGAGATTGATCTCGTAGTGATTGATCTCACAGTGCCCTCCTCTACTGCTCAAACCACTGTTCCATACTGACTATCAGTAGGCACATTTTCATGAGACAATGGCCATTTCCACACTAGACTGTTATAGCGCTATTATTCCACTTGCAACATTCTATGGAATCCTGAGGTTTGTAGTTTAGGGAGGGGCCAGCTGGCCTCGGCTGGCCCCTCCCTAAACTACAAACCCCAGGATTCCATAGGATGTTGCAAGTGGAATAATAGCGTTATAACAGCCTAGTGCGGAAATGGCCAAGGTGACTGAGTGGAAAAGATGGTGAAGTGGAAGGCAGGAGGAGAAAAAGAAGATCATGCTCCAGGTGGATTGACTCAATCAAGGAAGCCCACAGCCTTGAACCTCCAAGACCTGAGCAGGGCTGTTGATGCGTGGGACTCTTGAAGGCCTCTTATTTATAAGGTTGCCCCAAGTCAAAGGCCATTTCTGCACAACATTGCTATAGTGCAACAGCAGTGGGTTGTTCCCGGTCCAGGAGTTGTCACTAGCCAGCTGCTATCCCACCCCCAAGTGTCCCCAAACCACCATATTCCATTTCCAGAAAAAAAGTCTGTTAAGAGCCTCCTTTAGCACTTCAGTCCAGTCAGCCAGCTCAGTGCGATACTGTAATAACACTCGATAGTGCTTCCTGTTACGGCGGATCCAGCAGTGTGAGGGCTGTGGGTGTGCCCAGCTTGTCCCTCCCTCAGCTAATCCCATGGCATGGTAACTTGGAAATCGATCACCTCTTGGTGTTTATTTTAAATTTCTCCTTTGAGCTAAAACTTTATAGTTTAAAAAATATATACTTCTAAGCATTATAATGCAAACGTGCAATAGTGTACTGGCGTGTCATGCCGTTACAACATTCCTGCGCTAGTAGAGCTTCCAAACAAAAAAACGAAAACAGAAATGCCCAGTCAGGGGCAGTGGGGCAGGGTGAAGGCGGGGAAAGGGAGTGGCCAAGGAGGCCGTAGTGCAGAAGGAACACCAGTGGCAATAACGCTACTCATCCATTTAAGGCGGAAGGGTGCAGAAAAGAGCATTCCTAACCCAACAGCATCACGTGAATGGCAGTGCTGGGATTGTAACAGTATAATGTGTTGATGATGTATAGTGCGGAAATGGCCAAAGTTGGCTTGATGGCAAATAACAGCAGCATACTGAATGTAGCATAGCCCTAGCACGTTCTTCTACCTCAACCTGTTAATGGCTGCAAGCCTGTCTAAATGGGCAGGTCTTTGCCTGCTGGTGAAAAGAATGCAGAGAGGGACCAACTGAATCCCAGGACACAGTTCAATGACCAAAGAGCAGCTATTGAGAGAGTGCTCTCCTCTGTATTCAACAGATAAGTCCCCATAGCCAGACATGGACTGAAAGCATCATCTCCTGAAACCTCTGGAAGACCCCAGTGGATCTTGGCTGAAGATGTCCTCAGTCTGTGGCTATTTCCACACTATGCTCCTATAGCGTGATTATTCCACTTTCAACAACCTATGGAATCCTGGAGTTTGCAGTTTAGAGAGAGGCTGCCTGGCTTCTCCCTAAACTGAAAGCTCCAGGATTCCATAGGTTGTTGAAAGTGGAATAATCGCGCTATAGGAGCATAGTGCAGAAATGACCTGTGTCTGGCTATGGGGACAGAGAAAAACACGGAGACAATTTTATTGGGTTTCTGGGAATGGAAAGAAGTCAGGGAGGGAAATTGTCTACCCCTAAATTTAAGGTGCTTTATTTTAATAATTAACAAGGATGGTTACTACAAGCCCTGGTGTTCTCTTTCTTGAGAACTGGAGTGTATATTGAACATTTCTAGTATCTCCACCATAGTTGGTAGCTATCGTTTTTGGTTCATGGCTTAGTATCTGTATTCAGTTCACAGTTGTATAAACAGAATTCCACAAATTCCCTAAACAAAGATGTGCATTCTTAGAACCTCATTAGAACTTGAATCACTGGGGTTGCAGAAATGGGACCACATTCATAGATACAAAATTAGTTGCACAACGTTGGTATTCAACAGATGAGTGGTATAGCCCAACCGCCACTGAAGTGTGTGAGTATAGATGTACAGCGTGCAAACATGACGTAGGATCTTGGCTAGTGAGTTCTTTCAAGTAACTGCAGTACTTGTACTGTGTTCCATCAAAGCTCCACTAATAGACAAGGTAGAATCCATTAAAGTTTACAAACCAGAAAATACAAGTAAGGATAAGAAATAACTGAAGCAGGATCAGATGATACAGTGTGCATGAAAACACAAAAATACAGTGAAGTCAGACCATTTCCACACCTTACCGCCTCCTGTGATCCTGCTGGCATGGGAGCACAACACAAATGCTCCCCTCCGCAGCCGGCTGCTTCCTGTTGTCATCTTGTCGTGATCCTGCGGAGATGGGAGCACATTGCGAATGCACCTGGCTGGCTCCCTGCGACACACACTTTCCTTCCACGGCACAGCCAGCGTCTTTCCCATGCTGCACTGGGGAAGGAAGTGCCCCCGTCATGCTTCCTCCCATTTTGCATGGATGGCGGTGACGGGAGAATTGTGCCATCGCAGGCCACGAATGGGTTTTTCCCCGTTAATGGAATATCCCGCGATCATGATGGATGGGGACATGTTGGCAGCGGGACTGTGACAACATCATGCGAGAGCATACGTTGCAGACCACTGCCAATGGGTCCCTATCGTGGGGTGGTGATGCCACGTGGAAATGGCCTCAGTTTGACTGAGCAGCATCTTTCTTCCTTAACATTTAGAGAACAGTGTATCGGTGAGTTATGACTTTTTAGGAGGAAAATAAGATTGTTGGGAAAACAGGAAGTGCATGTTGTCTCTTGGGGTAAGATAGACCTGTAATGGAATCAGCGAGGGGGGGGGGTGATGTTTTCTCTCCCCTGCCACATTGTTATTAACACTGAAAACAAATTTCACACATCCACAAAAGAAAAAAAATAACAGAATCCAATTTAAGTTTCCTTTATATATATAAAAAATCAGAACTAGCAAATATGAAGCAAAGTTAATTGAAGCGCATTCAAATTACAATAAACACATACAGGCCCAATTATCTTCTTTTGACTAGTGTGTGGCTTAGAGATGGCATTTTTTTAAAAAAAAATCTTTTGTTTATTGCACTATTAAAAATTATGGAGATGCACCAACCACAAGGAAGACAGCCACTGCAAGGAATTACATGTTTTCTCTATTTATATTTAAATAACCGTCCCTGCCAAATTATACACAAATTGTGCAATAATTCTCCAGTGAAATGGCTATTTAGAAAAGAAAGAAAGAACAATTCCAAGTCACACCATTCTTTTCTTATTAAATTGCCCATTTTCTGGGTGTTGTATGTTCTTCCGCCTCAATATTAGCTGAACACAATTGGCACACAATGCTAATGAAGACGGATGGAGAGAAAACAATTTAATATACTACCCTCATTTTATGAGCCATGCAGAAAAACAAGAGAGGGATGTAGCTGGTATTTGTCTTTTTATGTTCCCAATTAACAGCTACTATTCAGCCAGGGGGACTATGTTGACCAAGAGAGTGGATCAGATCCTGCATCAAGGAGATGTAAGTGGGCATCACGTTAGTCATTTACCATAGCATACATCCAACTTGGTTGTTGCCGTTATTTGCTATCAAGTTGACTTTGGCCATTTCTGCACTACGCTGTTATAGTGCTGTTATTCCGCTTTCAACATCCTGTGGAATTCTGGGGTTTGTACTTTGCTGAGGCCAAAGAGCTCTCTGGCAGAGAATTCTCAATGCCCCTCCCTAAACTCCAGACCTCAGGATTTCACAGGATACAATCATAGAATCATAGAGTTGGAAGAGACCTCAGGGGCCATCCAGTCCAACCTCCTGCCATGTAGGAACCCACATCAAAGCATTCCCGACAGATGGCCATCCAGCCTCTGCTTAAAAACCTCCAAAGAAGGACACTCCACCACACTCCATTGAGGCAGCATATTCCACTGGTGGACAGCTCTGACCATCAGGAAGTTCTTCCTGAGGTTCAAGTGGAATCTCTTTTCCTGCAGCTTGAATCCATTGTTCCTTATCCAAGGTTCTGGAGCAGTGGAAAATAAGCCCGCTCCCTCCTCGACATGATATCCCTTCAAATATTTAAACCTGGTTATCATGTCCCCTCTTAACCTTCTCTTCTGCAGACTAAACATACCCAGCTCCCTAAGCTGCTCCTCATAGGGCATGGATTCCAGACCCTCCACCATTTTGGTCTCCCTCCTCTGGACACACTCCAGCTTGTCAATATCCTTCTTCAAATGAGGTCCCCAGAACTGGACACAGTATTCCAGATGAGATCTGACTAAAGCAGAATAGAGTGGTACTGTTACCTCCCTTGATCTAGGCCCTTTCCGCACATGGAGGGGGAAATGGGGGGAAAACCCCGCTGAAACAAAGCTTACTGGCAGCCAGGTAAGTCCGTCCCCATGCGGAGCAGCGTGAGCTCGCTGTTCCACAGTCCCCGGCGTCCAAAATGGCAGCTCCGGCATCTAAAATGACGGCTTCCAGTTGGCAGAGGCTCTCCACCAACCGGAGCAGCTCGCCAGCCAGAAGCCCACCCCTGGCAGATCTGCAGGCACGCACTGGTGCGTGGCTGCAAATCTGCACCGGAGCGCGGGAACGGAATGGCACAGAGTGGTGCGCTCTGTGCTTTTGAGAAACCTGTAAAAACAGGTTTTTAAAAAGCATGCTGCACGGCCACTTCGGGTTGCTCCAGAGCAGACTGAGGTGCAGAACTGCGACAAGTAGTCCTACCCAGTCCTCTCCCATGGTGCAGACAACCGCCGTCAGAGGTGGCACTACACCATATTACTTACCCCGTGCGGAAAGGGCCCTAGTCAACATACTCCTATTGATGCAACCAAGAATTGCATTGGCTTTCTTGGCTGCTGCATCACACTGCTGACTCATGTTCAGCTTGTGGTCCATCAAGACTCCTGTATCCCTTTCACATCCCTTATCAATAGCCCTGTTTAGGCTTTACAAACTCAGGGCAGGCGTGGCTTCCTTGATTGAGTCAATCCACATGTAATGGGGTTTCTCTCTTTTCCTGCTTTTCCTACCACTTCACCAAGTATTATAGTCTTTTCCAGTGAGTCACGTAGTCTCATGATAAGTCCAAAACACAACAGCCTCAGCTTAGTCGTTTTGGCTTTAGTGAGAGTTCAAGCTCAATTTGCTCTCAGACCTATTCATTTTTCTTTTTAGCAGTTCATGGTATCTGTAGAACTCTTCTCCAGCACATATTTAAGCGGAGGCTGGATGGCCATCTGTCGGGAGTGCTTTGAGGGTTTTCCTGCATGGCAGGGGGTTGGACTGGATGGCCCTTGTGGTCTCTTCCAACTCTACATTTCTATGATTCTATGATTCTATATTTGAAATGAACTGATTGTCTTCCAGTCTGCTTTCTCCACTGTCCAGCTTTTGCAACCATATACAGAAATCAAAAATACTATGGCCTAATGCTCAGTTCAGGTTATATGGTCTCAACCCATGTTTTTCATTGCTGTGGAAGTTGAAAGTATCCATTTCTGTGTCAAAGAGGATCAGCAGGGACACTTCCAGCTATTTTTCTGTAGCTAGGTGCTGTGCAAGGACATAATCTTCCATGACCTTCTGAGAACCCCTGGAGGTCCTTATGGATGCCTGTTTCCCTGCATCCAGCTAGAGGAAAACAGTCTCTGGTGATCCTAGAAACCATGAAGCCCTATGAGGAGCAGTTTAGGGACCTGGGTACATTCAGAGAAGGTTAAAAGGCAACATCATAGCCATGTTTAAATATTTGAAAAGATGTCATATGGAAGATGGAGCAAGCTTGTTTTCTTCTTCTTCAGAGACAAGGATATGGCGTAATGGCTTCAAACTTCAGGAGAAGAGATTCCACCTAGACCTTAAGAAGATCTTGCTGCCTGACAAGGTGGTAAAGTCTCTTTCTTTGGAGGCTTTTAAACAGGGGCTGGATGGCCATTCGTCAGGAGTGCTTTGGTTGTATTATCTGGCATGGCAAATAAGGTTGAACTGGGTGGCCCTTGTGGTCTCTTCCAACTCTATGATTCTCTGATTCTACTCTAGGGGCCACAGAATTGGCCTTGAGTTCTGGATGTGACCCACTGGCCACAAGATCCCCACCTTTGACATGGAGGGTCAAAGTATCGATCTCCAGCATCTTCTTGTGAAATGGTCTGCCTTGGGACAGCTATGCACAAATGTTGCCAATCAAAGTGGACTACACTGGAGAAATGCAGAAGTGGCCTGAGCCAGTATCAAAGGAATTCTATTTCTTGCAAACCTTGTATCATAATTTATTGGGACATCCCCAGCTTGGTGGTAAAATCTTGAGCACAGTGGACAGTGGGTTATGTTGCAGAAGCACCACAGCCACTGACCACCAAGAAAGCTTGAACAACAGTAAGATCCCAGTTCAAATAAGTAGATTATGAGCATGGAAGATTGGGCTGTGTCAAATGAGAGGGAAGCCAAATTTGCAATAGCAAGCAGAGCCTGTCCCCAACTTGGAGCCTTCCAGGGTTGTTAGACTGCAATTCCCATCATCCCCAAACAGCATGGATTGGGTGATGGAGTTGTAGTTCAAAACACCTGGAAGGTACCAGAGTGGGAGAAGGTGAACTGGTTGCACTTCGTGGACTTTGATGTCAGGGGGCACACAACCAATCTTCATTCAGGGCTGCCTGTGCCATTACATGAACTTTCATCCACCAGCCAAGAAAAAGCAGCAAATTGTGAGCCATTTATTTGCTTTTGTTGGATTTTTATTGTCAGGAACAGAGAGAGACAAATATGTAAATAAATTGGTCCAAACCTGGACTCTCACTAGCAGCCAGAGTGACTGAGGATATCATACTTTGAACGTATAATGGGAAAGTATGACACAGTGGAAAGGATGCTAATAGAAAGAAGGCAGTTTTCACTACAAACGGACTGATTCTATCAAGGAAGCCATGACTGCTGTGAGTCTGCAGGACCTAAGGTGCACTGCATTTGCAAGAGCTGAGCACGATGATCAAGAACAAGCGCTCTTGGAGGTCTCTCACTTCTAGGACCGCTGTACGCCAAAGCTGACTTGGCAGCAAATCACAACAATGGAGAGAGATGCTTGGGTGCTTTCTGAATCTGAGACCCAGTGTGGTGTATTGGTTAGTCTTAAGTTGTGGTCTGTGGACCCCTGGGGAGTCCTCACGGGGGTCTGTGAAGAGTTGAAGAAATGTTAATGATATTTTACAGTTCAAACAGCAGAAGGAAGGAAGGAGGGAGGGAGAATGGATGGTCACACATTGATCTCAAAGAGCAGGAGTCTTTTTGCTGGTGTCAGCCATCATTTGTACAAATTTCCATTGCAATAACTCAAACCATTAAAAAGTTATGAAACCACTTGATAGCAAAAATGTACTCAGCACTTGCTACTTCTGCACTTGGTGAGAAGTGAATGACATGAGTGACTGAAATGAAGCATATAGTATTTCTTGCATATAACACACATAGAGCCAGAAGCCAACTGGAGTTATGTCTTGGTGGTCCATGGCAACGTAAGATATTTAAAGGGGGTCTGTGGTAAAGAAAAGGTTTAGAACCACTGGGTTAGGCTGGGATTAGAGAGATCTGGGTTCTAGTTCCTCCATTGCCGTGGAAATCGCTGGGTGACCCTGAACCAATTATTTTTTCAGAGCCTGACCTACCTTACAGGGTCATTGTGAAGATAAAGGCGCTTTGGAGGAAAAGCAAAACAGAAAGGTAAATAATGAACAACAAATAAACAGATTGACCTGGGTGGCTGTGGGGTGTCATTGAGGATTTTACCATGGTCAGAAAAATGCTTTCAGCTTGGTGGCTTGAAAGCCTGTTCCAGTAACAGCTGCAGAGGAGGTCCCAGGTCAGTGAGGCAATGAATCCATTCCAGGCTTCAGTTTGAACTTCACAGTGACTATCCAAGGTGCTGAATGTTTAGGGAGGTGAAATAGGATTCATCACTTTGTATAGCTCCATTAAAGTTCAGACTGAAACCCAGAATGGATTCACCAGCCAATTAATGTGGGAGCCACCGGGGGCTAATTCCTTTCCTTCCTTGCTCTTTTTTATCAGCAAAGGTGTGCTCTGAGCTGCTAATGGCCCTGAACACTTAGGCTAATAGATTAAGCTCTGGGAAAACATGAAGAAAATGTAGACACAAACAAGATAGGGGCAGGGTAGTGTTTCTCTGTTGGTTTTGAGAGGCCAGATTTTTTTTTCCCCAGAGATAACCATTTCCTTCATCTGTAGTAGCACACTGACAGCATGGGGGAGATGGTGTGAAAGTCTCTCTCTGTTTGGGAAGAAAAGATAGCACTGGGTAACGCACACAGACACAGAACATTTTCACACTCAGCTCTTGAGTCACAATGTCAGAGAAGATTAGCTCCAACTTACCCATTATTTACTTCTCCCTCCTCACCCTCGTGAATTTAAGCTGCCATTGGGAGTGGAGACCAATGACAACAAAAATGTGGATGCAATTAGCCTCAGAATCTTTAAGGTAATTGATTTTGAGAGGGGGTTACGTTTTTCTTCTTAAACAAAAAAAGATAATAATGAAAAAAGGCACAGGACCTAATGTCTCCAATTTAAACCAAGGAGCAGTGTAGAGATAAAGGCTTCTGGTGATAAATTTATTCTACTGTATATCATGGCTGGCATTGGCTTGGATAATCCCACCTATGGCAGACCTATTCAATCAGTTGTTAAATGGTGAATCGACATTTAAGGTTGATCCAGCGGATTCAATGGGGCTCCAAACAACATCAATTTGTCCTTTGTTACAACACTTTAACGGGTTTTAATGGCCATTCTGATCTCGCAAGGAATCCTGGGACCTGTAGTTTTGTGGGAGAGGGAAGAGAGCAGTCTCAGCACCTTTGTCAAACCGTAATTCCCATGACACTTTGGAGGCCAGATGTAGAAGCCTGACTCCTGGGCCTTTCCGCACCATACTGTTATAGTGCTATGATTCCACTTTCAACATCCTGTGGAATCCTGGGGTTTGCAGTTTAGGAAGGGGCATTTAGTCTTCTCAGCCAGAGAGCTCTTTGGCCTCAGGAAACTACAAACCCCAGAATTCCATAGAATGTTGAAAGTGGAATAATAGCACTATAACAGTGTAGTGTGGAAAGGCCCCCAGTGGAAGCCTCAATGAGAGTAAACCCATAATATCAATGGGATTTGCTTGGCTTACTTTTCAGCAATTGAGTCTATGGGCCAATCTTAGTAAGCAGTAGCCAACAGGATTCAAGCCAGTGGCTTGCTGCATAGTTGTGTTTTTCCGGGTGGACTCAGATTTGGCTCTTTTATAGGACTCTATCATTCTACACAATTGTAGCACTATGATTCCACTTTAACTGCCATGGTTCCATCCTATAGAATCCTAGCATTTGCAACTTAGAGGAGCACAAGTTAGCAAAACGAGAGGCAGGGCAACGCAGCAGAATCTTTAAACCCAATGTCTATGGGGTCAGGCCAAGTCAAAATGCATGCCAAAGTTGAAATAATAACAGTGTTTTTATTAAATACAGGCAAACAGTGTATGCAACACACTCACACAAGTAACTATAGAAAATAAAGGTAGTAGCGATATAGAGGAATTTTTGAAAGGAGTTTGTTGAATTGGGTGATACTACACCTGTCCGAAGCCCGGGGTAGATCACAGCGGAGGTCCGTAATTGCGCAGTCTCGGACTGAGACTGAGGGGAAAGCTCGACGGACGAAGCGGCAGCAAGTCGGGATGGAAGTTCAGAGTGATCCAAGGAAGGTCTCGGAATTGGGGGGTTTTATAGGGAAAATATGCCGCAGGCTAGTCTGTACTTTGGGAGAGAACAATGAGGTTTGAGCGCGAGACAATGTCTCCAAAAGGTCAGAATTTAGCATGATCGAGTTAGCTCCGAATCGACAATGGAATGGCGAGTATGCAGATGCAGCGTGCTTGACAGTTAAGCGTCTAGCTCGTCAAGGTGCCTGCTCGGGGCAGGGAGTTCTTTGTAAACAGCGTGCATCTTTAATGAGGGGTTTGTCTGGGGAGGTCTCCTAAAGCGAAGATCTGGCTGAGTCTGGCCCGCCTGGGTGGAGAAAGGAATGTGCAGCAGTTAACGGCCATGCCTAGCTCTGTGCTTGTTCGGGGGCCTCACAAACACTTGGCCGAGGGTGGCAAAATGGGACCGAATTGTGATATCAAAACGATATCTAATATCTTCCAAAGTAAGGCTAGTAAACAGTAATAACACACCCTACAGTCATCATAAGTCAGAAACGACTTCAAGGCACACAACAACAACAACAAAGTAGAAGGCAATAAGAAAAGAGGCAGATCTCACTACTAATGGATTGATTTGTACCGGGAAGCCACAGTTCTGCATTTGCAAGACCTGAGCGGGGCTGTTAATGACTGGGGCTCTTGGAGATCTCTAATTCACAGTCACCATAAATCAAAGCTGACCAGCAGCAAATGACAGCAACTGGATTCCGGCCAGGATCTATCTACCTGGATTTCTTGATACTGTTAGCATGATCAGATAAACTCATAGGTGCCATCCAGTAATACAGGCATCTCTCGTCTTCCTTATTCCCACTCAGCTAACTTCTGCCACACCTTTGCTTGTTTGTTTCTCTATCTTCTCTTGAGACCTCAAAAATTATTGGGGAGTGCAGGCTTATTACCTTTGGCAGTCGAAAACTGCAAAGATGCCGCTGAGAGATGTTTACTTTCCTTCCCGCCCAACCCCGACTGCTGATCACATTTGTCTTTGAACGCTTCTAAACTTGACTTTGATTAACCGTGCTAATAACAAAAGAGATTTCCTTTCCCCCCAATTCTTTATTAATGTCACTCGTTAGAGTTGAAAAGACATGCACTTAATACTTGCTTTTCATCTCAATCAAGAAAGCAACATTAAGCAAATAAAGAGAGAGAGAGAGAAGTATTTAACTATAGCATATAGGATTGTCGAGATGGTAATCAGAGACACTGGTAATTGAAGCTTTTGGGGAGAACCTTTCTTCTGAATCCTTCCGCCTGTTTAATAGGATAAAATTAGCTGGAGTGGCTTGGTGTTTGAAGAGGTTATGATATAATTGGCAGTGCCTCCTGGGTTTGCGGCTGGACAAGGCGATCAGGTGGAGGCACGGGAGGGCATGGGAACCTCTGAAGTGCACAGCTCAGCTTCCGCCACCCTAATTAGCCCAAATTAGCTATGCTGGTTTTTTTATGCTCGCGTTTGAATTTCCCCCTGTAATGCTTTTATCAGGCCTATACGGAGAGAAATATGAAAGAGGCGGAAAGTTCACCTGGTTAATGGCAAAGAGGATGGGGGCCGTTCATTGTCGGCACTTTAAAAAAAAAAAAAAGAACTGTGTGTGTCTTAAAGGAAGATGCTTATAATAACACACAGGCCTAACCTATTTAGAACCTAACTTAGAGACTTCCTGATGAAGAGGGTTGAGGAATAACTCGGCGAATTCAGCGGTATCTCTGGGGCAAAGAAAGTGGACGAAGTGCAACACTGACGCTATGTGCGTCAACAGTGTGATGCAGCAGCTGAAAAAGCAAATGCAATTCTAGGCTGCATCAACAAGAGACTAGAATTACAGAATCATAGGGCCTTCCCACACTATACTGTTATAGTGCTATTATTCCACTTTCAACGTTCTGTGGAATTCTGGGGTTTGCCGTTGAGGGAGGGCCTTTAGAATTCTCCGCCAGATAGCTCTTTGGCCTCAGGAAACGACAAATCCCAGAAATCCACAGGATGTTGAAAGTGGAATAAGAGCACTATAGCAGTATGGTGTGGAAAGGCCCATAGAATCACAGAACTAGGAATGTCAGCTTTATTCCATATAATCTCCCCCAAAAAGTGTTTCTGTGTCTATTTGTCTTTCAGTTTATATCCAGCATAATTGCAAGACTGTGTCAACTAGACACTGGGAGTCCTTCCGCACGCTATACTTCTACATTTACTGCCATCACCCCGCGCTATGGAAGACTGGGCTCTGTAGTTTGGTCATGCACTGAAGCACTCTTGCTGCATTTCAATGCCTTCCCAAAATTGCCAGTCCCAGGATTCTGTAGGATAGAACAACAGCAGTTAAAGTGGAATCATAGTGCTATAACAATGTACTATGAAAGGGCTCTGATGTGGTATTATGGGTAACGTAGAATTATTCCAGGTGTTGCAAGGTTTCTTTTTTTTTTTTAAAGTATTTTTTTTTATTCCACTGTTAATCATTTGAACAGGTTACTTTGTGACAGTCATGTATTGAATATCCTATTCCTTATATGGCAAATGACATGTGATTTATTTCATTTCCCTTCATTTCATTGCCCTGGATAATGACCTACACCTATCTTTGGGCTACATTTCCATTTCGGAACCTTAATCACCGTCCTGGCCATTTCCTCACTAGGCTGTTCTAGTACTAAGATTCCACTTTCAACATCCTATGGAATCCTGGGGTTCGCTGTTTCGGGAGGGGCCGGCCGGCCCCTCCCAAAACTGCAAACCCCAGGATTCCATAGGATGTTGAAAGTGGAATCATAGCGCTGTAACAGCCCAGTGCGGAAATGGCCCTTGTTGTGATCCCAGCAGCTTTGCCAGAATGGGAGCATGACGTGAATACTTCTCTCCGCACCCGGCCAACTCCCTGCAGAAGACAGCGCAAGCGGCACGCACCTTCCTTCCACTGTGCAGTCAGCCTTTTTCCTGTGCTGCACTTGGGAAGAAAGCACCTACAGCGAGCTTCCTCCTGTCCTGCATGGTCAGCTGTGATGGGAGTGTCATGCGGTCGTGGGCCTTTAATGGATTTTTTCCATTAACGGAATATCCCATGATTGCAAACGGGTGGGGACGCGTCGGCAGCGGGACTGCGGCAATGTTGTGCGAAAGCATGAGTCACATCCTCATCCCAGGATGGCCATGCCATGCAGAAATGGCCTAAGACAAGCTTCCTTGAGAGTAAGCCCCATCAATCTTAGTGGTGTTTTTTCTTGAGCAGAGAGACACAGGATTGCCTGTTGCATAAAGAATAAAGAAATACTGTGACAGAATAATAAAAGTACCCTCTGATGCAAACGCAGCAGCATTTTTTGAAAAGGGTAGAGTGGTAGTTAACCTATTCTGAAAAATGGCAAGGAAGGAAGGAAGGAAGGAAGGAAGGAAGGAAGGGTGGGTCATAGAATCATAGTTGGAAGAGACCACACTGGCCATCGAGTCCAACCCCCTGCTATGCAGGAATGAACATCAGAGCATTCCTGATAGATTAGAGTCCAAGTTGAGTGGTAGATAGTCTCACTCTATTCTGCTTTGATCAGATAACTCTCCTGGAATACTGCATCCAGTCCTGGGCACTCCAGTTTAAGAAGGATGTTGACAAGTTGAAAAGTGTCCAGAAGAGGATGACCAAAATAACAAAAGGAGTGGAAATCCTTTCCCAAGCTAAGCAGGTTTGCCCTAGCTGAGTAGCCCAGGATAGAAGCCTTTCTTGTTCGTTTTCCTCTCTTCCTCACTGGTAAGCTATTGACATTTTTTAATTTTCACTTTCCATCCCTGATTAATCAATTTTAACAGTGCAAAGATATCTGTGGTGCATGCAGAATAATTTGCACAAATCTGTTTTAATTGAAACAAAAAAATGTTCCTGGGCGAAACACAGAAAGATAAGAGGAAGAATTTCTCAGCTCAGACAGATCTGACGTTGCATTGCTGGCAAAGGAAGGGGGAAGTGGAAAGTAGAAGGAGCTGAATTCAGAAATACCAATGAGATTTTATTTAAAAAAAAGTCTTTAGGAAGGACATTTGAGCAGGACTTTTGTCACCAGTGGCCACAAACAGTCCAACTATGGAACTTATTTGCAGATTCTTGTTTTATTTCATTTGCCTTCAAGTCAGCTCCAACAAATGGAGATCCAAGACTGAAACGGTTTTAAGTTTTTGCATATCTTGGCCCAGTCATAAATCAGAATGGAGGCTGCAGTCAAGACATCAGAGGAAGACTAGGACTTGGAAGGGCACCTATGAAAGAAATAGACAAGATTCTGAAGTGTAAAGATATATCTTTGAATGCCAAAATCATGATTTTCAAGCCATCGTAGTTCAGATTTCTAGGTACGGTTGTGAAAGCTGACAGGAAAGGAATAAACGCACTTGAATTGTGGTGTTGGAGGGGAGTAATGAATAAAAGGGTCTGAGAGTAAATCAAGCCTGAACTCTCTCTCCAAGCTACAATGATGAAACTGAGGCTGTCATAATTTGGCCATATCATGGGAAAACAAGATTGATTGGAAAGGGCAATTTTCAACTTAGCACCAGCAACTGTTTGCTTATAACTGTTTTGTAGTGTCATTGTTTTTAATATTTCTTTCAAGTAGTTTGTTTTTTTTCCCTAATCTCCTAAGTATCACTGAACATTTGTTGGCAAATGGACAGGATGCTTTTCTGGGGAGGGGAGCAAAAACATCACACTAATATATTTATTTCTTCTTTTAGTACATGCAGATCCCATTTTTCATTTAAGGAGTTCAATGTGGCATGTATGCCTCTCCCCTGATTTATTCTCACAATAAACCCAGGGTAGTTAGGATGAGAATTGCCTGTGAAGAGATGCCCACCTAATGGTGGGATATGGAATAGGAATGAAGTAGGCGTAGGACCAAAATTAAGGGTAATTTAGGCCCTTTCCACACGGGGGGAAAACATGGGGTAACACGGGGCAGGACCACCTCACCTGGAGGTCATCCACACGGTGGGGTGCGCTAGGGAGGTTAGAAATGTGGAGGTTCCACACCTCAAACCGCCCTTACGCGGCCGCGGGAGTGGCGCCGCGTGTTTTATAAAGACCACATTTCATGTGGTCTTTATGAAACACATGCACTCTAGCCCATCGCAGCGCCCCATGTGGAATTGCAGAGGCGCGCAAGCGCATCCCTGCAGAGCTGCCCGGGGGCGGGCTTCCGGCTGGCGCGCTTTTCCAATTGGCGGAGAGCCACCGGAAGCCGCCAGCCGCCATTTTGGGCACCGCCGGACACTGCTGGGCGCCACCGGACGCCGCCGGATGCCACTGCCATGTAGAGCGGCAAATGTGTGTTGCTCCCCGTGGCGACGGATCGAGGTAAGCTCCGTTCCCACGTGCGCCACTCCGTTTCCCCGCGTTTCACGCCCCCCCATGTGGAAAGGGCCTTAGACAGATAAAGCAAAAGTTATAAAGACTGATGACTGCAAAGTCTGTGGGATGGTGGAGTAAAACTGCTCTAGATGATAGAAACTTTACAGGTTCTAGAACTGCATTGGCCTTTTTGGCTGCTGCATCACACTGTTGACTCACGTTTAGCCTGTGGTCTACAAAGACCTGTAGATCCTTTTCACGTGGACTCCTGTCAAGCCAAGTGTCACCCACCCTACATTTCTGTGTCTCATGTTTCCTTCCTAAATGTAGTATGTTACATTTATCTGATTTCTATGTATAGTTGTGAATGCCAGAAAGTGAAGCAAGCTGACAGGAGACAATCAACTCATTGGACATGTTGTGCTGGAAGAGGGTTCTGCCAATACCATGGACTACCAAAAAGACATATGAATGAGTCTCAGAGCAAATGAAGCCTGAACTTTCACTAGAAGCCAAGATGACTGAATTGAGGCTGTCATCCTTTCGACATGTCATGAGATGATGTGACTCCCTGGAAAAGATGATAATGCTTGGTAAAGTGGAAGGTGGTAGGAAAGGAAGGAGACTGAACTACAGATGGATTGATGCAGTCTAGGAAGCCAAAGCCATGTTTGCAAGACCTGAGCAGGGCTGTTGATGACCAGATATGTTCATGGTCTCTGGTACACAGGGTTTTCTTAGGCAAGGAATGCTCAGATGACAAATAAAACAACAGCTTGATGACAAATAAAACAACAAGCATTTATCCCTCTGGTTTATCTAGTGGTGAAAGGCAGGAATTTTTAGATGCCATTGAACACTGCAGCCATATTGCAAACAGATGTTGGACGCTGTTGACACTGCCTGTGGCAACACGCTTGGATCCAAAGCAGCTAGACCTATCTTCATGGTCGCAGATAGAACAATCAGGTATTGGCCTTAATACTACACAATTAATATGAAGGTATGAAGACTGTAGGCCGTATTTCAGAGGAAGGACCTGGCAAAACCACATCTGAGCATTCCTTGCCTAAGAAAATCCTGAAGTTCATGGGCTCACCATAAGTCAGCAGGTGACTTGAAGGCAGAAGCATACACACACATGAAGAGTGAAAGGTAACAGTAGTCATTTTGATTTTCTGCTTTTGAGTCCTTTTCTTACCTGTGTTTCAAAAAATGATTAAAGCCCATGTTGCCAATTGCACGGACAACTTCTGGAAGACTTCTAGAAGACCTCAGTGGCTGAGGAAGCCTTTTTGCATCTGACCATGGAAACACAGCTAGACATATTTTCAACCACTCCTGCCCACTACTGGGTACGAATTGGACAGGGAGGAGAGGGGTTGCAGCAGGATTGCAGTAGATTTCAGCGGCGGCAGCAAATGATTCAGTGTAGCAGTTGTTCTACAGATGGAGTTATACGCTATGCCAAGCCATGTTGGATTGAGGCCACAGTGTGCCCAGCCACACATTAGAGTTGTTCTTTTTGTTGTTATGTGCCTTCTGTCGTGCCCCCATCCCAGGACCCAGACAGGACCCTTCCCAAAAGCCACAATACAGGGACATGAAAGGTACAATACTTATAGCCAACATAGGTGGGAAAGGGGGAGTCCAGGAGGCTCAGAGTGTTGATATAGTAAGGATGCATCTATTAGGCAAACAGCTGGGAGAGGCTGTCAGCCCATAAAAACAGGGAAAGGGATGGGAAGAAGCCGTTACAAACAAGTGATCTCATCAGTGGAAGCAGCAAACCTCATTCCAGATCCCCTGCTCATGTTCCTGGAAACCTGGACCCTCCCCTTCTGTATGGTCTTTGCTACTGGACTGTCGCTCTGAATTCACTACAGCCTCAGGCTGCAAAAACAATAACCAGTAACTGGCTAACAAACTGTTATAAATTTTGCTCATGGCTGCTGATAAAAGACTCTAACTGGAGAGCTGTAAATGCTGGCTGCCGGCCAAGGGCGTTTTCAAGTTGATCCATGGGTCTGCTCAACTTTAGACTAAGCCATAGAATTCAAAGCACACCCTCACACGCAGGCTAGTCAGTGGTTCTCAAACTCTGACTGCTCGTATTTCTGGGATTTCACCTCCCAGAATTCCAGAGTGCTGGCCATACTACTGAAACTTCTGGGGGATTGAAGTCCAAAACCTCTGGAAACAGATTTTGGGAACCACTGGCCTTGAGGACAGAACACTCAAAAGATGTGTTCTACTTTGAAAAGCCAACCATTTCAGACCTAGTTTGATCTCTCCTGCAGTTACCCCCATACTAGTCCTTACTAGAGTTGTTGTTGTTATATGCCTTCAAGTCAACTCTGGCGTATGGAAACTAAAGCATGGGGATATCTTCGCATGATTTATTCAAAGGAGGTTTCTTATTGTCTTCTACACCCATTGGGTTTCCATAGCTGAGTGGAGATTTGAACCATGGGTCATTCCCACACTAGACTGTTATAGCCCTCTATAGGGAATAGAGGGTATGCTCATCAAATTTGCAGATGACACCAAATTGGGAGGGGTTGCTAATACACCAGAGGACAAGATCAAAATTCAAAATGATCTGGATAGATTGGAGAGCTGGGCCAAGGCTAACAAAATGAAATTCAACAGAGAGAAGTGTAAGGTCCTACACTTAGGTAGAAAAAATGGAATACAGAAATATAGGATGGGAGACACGTGGCTGGACAGCAGTACGTGTGAAAAGGATCTAGGAGTCTTAATAGATCACAAGCTGAACATGAGTCGGCAGTGTGATGCGGCAGCCAAGAAAGCCAATGCAATTCTCAGCTGCATCAATAGGAGTATGGTGTCTAGATCGAGGGAGGTGCTGGTACCGCTCTACTCTGCTTTGGTTAGACCTCATCCTGACAGTCAGGGCTGTCCGGCAGTGGAATCTGCTGCCTCGGAGTGTAGTGGAGTCTCCTTCCTTGGAGGTTTTTAAGCAAAGGCTGGATGGCCATCTGTTGGGAGTGCTTTGAGGGTGTTCCTGCATGGCAGGGGGTTGGACTGGATGGCCCCTGGGGTCTCCTCCGACTCTACATTTCTATGATTCTATGATAGCGCTATTATTCCACTTTCAACATCCTATGGAATCCTGGAGTTTGCAGTTTAGGGAAGGGCTGGCCGGCCCTTCCCTAAACTGCAAGGCCCAGGATTCCATAGGATGTTGAAAGTGGAATAATCGCACTCTAACAGTCTAGTGCAGAAATGGCCCTGGTCTGCTAGACTCCTAGTCAAACACTCACACTACACAAGATGGTCTCTTGCTATGCCATACAACACGCTGAATTTGAATAAAGTCACTTCAGAAAGAGATTCTGGAAAAGGGAAGATTTTGAGTGATTGGGATGCTCATTAATAATGGGAAGGGTGATTCTTATATGTCAATGTTCAAATTTCCTGCTATTATTATTATTATTATTATTAAAAACAAAACCTCAGCATATTTTACGTTTACTTGGGAAAGTGAGAGATTGATTCGAAGGATTCCTTGCAAATAGTCTATACTGATAGTGTTAGCCATCTTTCTTCTTCTTTCCTTCCTTTAGTAAACTTAATTTGAATTTAGAAAGTCTCCAAATGATAATTGAATCACAGGTCTGGATTAGAATTCTAGCAGCAACACTTGACTTGGTCAAAATCACTGTTACGAAGAGATGCAATTTTTACACAGTACTTCACATTGATTAAGTAATGTGTGAAAACAGAGGAAAAAAAGTATTTGAATCTTAATCATAGTCATTTGCATGAAATAAAAGTCGGTGTCAAGGGAATGCACAGTTATAATAACTCCCGGTTGCATCAGTGAGCAAAGGCATTGTATATATTTCCTTTTCTTGTGATATACAACAATTCCTTCAGTGTCAATGCATCTTTTTAATAATGAAGGAGGTTAGGGTATAACATGTACAGGGCCCATTTTGTGGTGGGAGATGGTGGGCTATGTCAGTAGAACAGTGAATCTCCTCCAGGTTTTAGTCTGAACTTGAAAAGAAGGCTCCTATCTCCAAAACTTTGTAAAGTGGCCCCTCCAATTTTGCAAGGGTTTGGTGCACAGAATCCTTGCAGAAGTGGGAAAACTGAATAACTCCCCCTGCACGATTCCTCTCATACCCTTCTGGGGTTCTCTCCTCCTGTTCCTTTGTATTTTGCCCTGGAACATTCCTTTTTTGCACCAGGCAAAAGGTAAGGGAATGGGAAGGAGAGCACTGGAGGGAAGAAAGAAGGTGCACGTGTGCCTTCCCCCCATTTCCTTGCCTTTTGCTTTGGCCATTGTTCTGAATCCTGGAGCAAAAGGTAAGGGAATGGGAGAGGGAAGCTCCAGAGGGGAGAAGGAAGGCACACATATCTCTTCTCCCCCCCCCACCAACTTCCCTTGCCTTTTGCCCTGGCTTGCTTTCCTTCCTTCTCCACGCCCAGCAAAAAGCAAGGGAATGTGAGGAGGAGAGTGGCCAGGTGGGGGAAGCATTACAGTTTGCAAATAATCAAATTCACAAAGGTTAAATCCCTGAATGTGAACTGTATAGCTCTTTCAAAGTTAGAAACCAGCATAAAATCAGAGTCAAAAGGAATGACAAGAGTCATCTCGACTTGTGTTGTTGTGTGCCTTGAAATCGACTCATGACTTATGAGAGAAACCTATCATGGGGTTTTGGGGGTCTGAGAGTGTGTGACATAGCCAAGGTCACCCAGTGGGTTTCCATGGCTGAGCAGGGAGCTGAACTCTGATCTCCAGGGCCATAGTCCAACACTCAGACCACTACGCCACCCTGGGTCTCTCGTTGTCTAGCCGACCCCACTGCCATGCAGGAATTTACAGCTAAAGCACTCTTCAAGGACACTCTCTCTTTCAAGACTTCCAAAGAAGGACAGTGCATCATTCTCTGAGGCTGCCTGTTCAGCCCTTACCACCGGGAAGTGCTTGCTAATATTTAATTGGAATTCCATTTTACACAATTTGAATCCACAGATATGTAATTTTGGAGCAGCAGAAAACAAGCTAGCTCAGCTGAAATCCTATATAACCGGTTACATTATGTAGCTTTATATACCTAGCTACATTGCAGATGCACCAAGAAATGCATCCTTGTGACAGGTCCTTACTTCTTTCAGATTGGTGTGGCGGTTCCCAGTCTGATAAAGTGCCCTGTCTTTACCCCGCAGCTCTGTCTCCCCACTTATAACACCACCTTTGCATAAAAGGGTGGAAGTTTTCAATGTTTATTTAGAACCACTTCGTAATTTTATGGTAGTGTGTTTTCTGTGCTGCTTTATATACTGTGTACAACTCGCCCGAGTCCGTGTTTGCAAAGATAACCTGTAACATTTATTAAGATAACAATCAGAATAAAGTAGCGTCAAATGCAGATCAAGGTGGATCCATTTCCTCAGTGCACTTTTTAGGCAATAGAAGAAGTAACTCCTTGGTCAGCAACAGTTTAGTTTTATCTTTAAACTTTCATATAAGGCGCAAGAATCATGTAACAATCCTTTGGATAAACTCCCACAAGAGGCTTAACACCCCCAATCTAGGTCATATTCTCTGGCCAGATCCTAATTACTCTTCTGCCTCTCACTAGGCTTCCACTGAGAAGCAAACCTCCCAAAACAGTCACAATCTCTTGCTGGCTAAGGGACTGTACCCCCTAGCTTCTTGCTAGGCTCTCACTGAGGGAATCCCACAACACACCAGCCTTCCCGCTACACTGATGGGCTGGATTTCTTTCCTGAGGTGCTACTCTGGTTGCCTAGCAATCTGATTCCAAGCTGTACTGGCACCTCAGCCACACTACTAGTACTTTGTAACACTCCTTTACTGAATTGCAAAGATGAATAATGGAGCACCAACAAGTGTGCCCAATATGCATTGGTGCCAGATGTCCATCAGGACTAATGCAGTGCATGTCAGGATCAATGCACTAGTCTCATTGTGCATGAGTCCCATTGCACATTGATCACCAACGTGCATTGGGCACTTTGCTGGTTCTGCCACATAGCAGCAAAACAACAGCCCTCCGCTGGAAATGGACTCCACAATTTTGATTCCTGCAGAGGTAAGTCCACTTATGAAGACCCGTGTCTCAAACAGGATTCTGGCCACCATCTCCTACATGACATCCCTTGGTATATTTAAAGATGACTATCATATTATTTCTCCTTCTTCTTGTCTCCAGGCAAAGCACACCCAACACTCTAAGACATTCCTTAGGGCTTGGTTTCCAGAGTTTGGATCATCTTGGTTACACTCATCTAGACATAGTCTCAGGCCGAATTTACTACATTGGACACCTTGAAGATGGAAAAGAGGCAACTACACCTGACACTTCTTACAGGCTACAGGTGGCAAGTTGTGTAGTTGCACCTTAAACCACATTGTTCTCTCTTCTGTAACCAAGCTCTGACACCCTTTACAGCAGATTATTCCAACACAATGCAGAATCATAGAACAACAGAGCTGGAAGAGACTACAAGGGCCATGAAGTCCAACACAATAAATAAGTACAATAAAAATGTGTGTGCATAAAACACCAACAGAATATCAGCCATAACCTTCTGTCTTACATGATATGTGTTGTGATAATTTTCAGTGGATGCTTTGGTGATTGTTAACTCCCATGTTGTCATCATCATCATCATCTTCACCACCATTGTTATTTTGAGCTGCCGTTTTTTTGGGATGTACATCTTAATCAATGGTCTGAAGCGTGTATAAAATTGACCTGAGTAGTGTTGCAACACCCTTATTCACCTAGAGGCTGTTGGCATCATACAGAATACAGGGAGCCATTGCACAATGATAGCCAGTGCAGTGACTGATGTGCCATTGCCTGATGTGCAGTGGGCATGTATGCACATCAGGGCATGCCCTGATATGTATTCAGCTACTGGATAGGAAGTGCTAGAAAATAACAGAAGTGCTTGGAGTGCATTATTAGAATCGCAGAATCAAAGAGCTGGAAGAGACCACAAGGGCCATTGAGTCCAACCCCGTTCTGTTGTGCAGGAAAACACCATCAAAGCATTCCCGATGAACGGCCAGCTAGCCTCTGCTTAAAAACCTCCAAAGAAGGAGATTCCACCACACTCCCAGGTGATAGTAATAACAACAACAACAATGTTTATTATAATGCCCTTTACACCAAAGGGTGGAACGATGACGTATACAATCAGAAACAAGGACATTAAAACCAAAAAAAGTACAACAATGCATGGCATGGGATCCCCAACATTCCACCAGTCACTACTCATCTCAGCACTTTAAACACATCTCAATTGTTATCACCGTGAACTGGCCTGGCTTCGGTAGACATTAGATATCATTTTGATATCGCAATTCGGTCTTGTTTTGCCACCCTCAGCCAAGTGTTTGTGAGGCTGCTGAACAAGCACGAAGCTAGGCATGGCTATCATATGCTGACTCATACTTGTTTACACCAAGGCAAGCCAGAATCTGTCAGATCTTGCTTTAGGAGGCCTCCCGAAACAAACACCTTCATTAAAGATGCACGCTATAACAAAGAGCCCCCTTCCCCGAGCAGGCACCCTGGCGAGCTGGACACTCCACCGCCCGGGCAAGCTGCATCTGCATACTGGCCATCCCATTGTCAATTCGAATTTAACTCAATCATGTTAAATTCTGACCTTTCGGAGACATTGTCTCGCGCCCAAATCTCATTGTTCTCTCCCAAGTACAGACTAGCCCACGGTCATATTTCCCCCCATAAAAACCCCAAGCTCTGAGAGCTTCCTCGGATCGCTCCAGACTTCCATCCAGCCTTGCTGCTGCTCTGTCCAGCGAATTCCCCTCGGCCACCACGCCGAGCTTCTTCTCTTCAATTGGACTTCTTCAGGACTACGAGAAAGGTGTCGTATCACCCATTTTCCCCTAAACTCCCATTTCCTATTTCTAGTTAGCTGTGTGGTTGTGTTTTCTTAATAATTTGTCTGCTTGTTAATAAATATCATTGTTGCCATTTTAAACTGTCTGACTGCTCACTGACCTGAACCTGTAAACATAGGGTAAAAGATTCCCACTAAGTTACCCTGCCTCTCATTAGCTTAAGAGAGTGCTCCAGCTAATTTCCCCATCTTTTGTTGTTGTTGCTTGGTTGTTTGGGCGCCCCTCCCGGGACCCCCAATTCACAGGGTAACACAATGACTTAAGATGGAGAGTCAAAGAGGAAAGTCTTCAACTGTTTATGAAAATGGATGAGGTCTTCCTCCAGCTGGAGGTCCCAAGGAAGACCGTTCCACAAATGCAGAGCCAGATCCTGAAAGGCTTGCAGGCTTGACAGAGCCGTATGCGTTGGTGGAACAGACGACAATCCTGTGCCTGCAGATCCCAAATTCCTGGATGGAACGTACCAAACAAGCCAAGCTGCGAGGTACAGAGGGAGGTTAGAACGCAAAGCTTTAAATACCAGGACCAAAAGTTTGAAAGAGTCCCAGGCCTGAACTGGTAGCTAGTGAAAGGATCTACAGGCAAGAAGAAACAGGGGAATATTTTGGAAGATTTAAAACAAACCTGGACAGCATTGCTCTGAATTAAAACCAGAGGAAGAAGGGAGCAGAAAGGCAAACCTGCCAGTAAACTGTTACAATAATCCAGATGTGAGATAGTCAAGGCCCAAACAAGCAGGCACCTCTGGATCCTGCAGATGTTCAAAAGATAGAAGTCGCATGCCTTTGCAGTAGCCCCACTAAAGGGACATACAGATGGGCAATCATCCAGCAGGACTCCAAGGTTCCTGGCAACTGAGATGGGAGCCACTGTGCAACCCTGTAAATCCAGTGGGGGACATGAGACGGGGGCTACTGGGGGACCAGGCTGAAACACCAAGATCTCTGTTTTGTCCATGCTCAGCTTAAGACAGCGAGTGGTCATCTATGAAGAAACGCGCGACAGACAGTCCGTCACTGACTTCCACACGGTGGCATCAATTGATTTGAAACTCTGAAAAATCAGAGTGCCATCTGCATAAATATGATATTGAAAACCGAATTCAGAGATAAGAAATCCAAAGAGGAGCGTATATAATGAATACTGATCTTTGTGGCACCCCTACCGTTATAGAGAAAGCTTTTGACACGAGTCCCTGAAATGAAACAGAAAAGGAACGATCACACAAGAAGGATTTAAACCAGAACAGAGCATTCCTTGTTATTCTTAGTGATGCCAACCATAGTAGTAAGATCTAATGGTTCAAAGTGTCAAAGGCTGCAGAAAGATCCAACAGGATCAACACAGAAGTTAATTGCTGCGCCTTTGCCACTAGAATATTGCTCACTACATGATTCAAGGCCGTTTTGGTGGAATGACCTGTACGGAACTCTGATTGAAATGGGTAAAAAAAAAATCATGTACAGTCAGGTATGCTATCAATGGGAAAAGGGCAGCTCTCTCCAAAATTTTTGAAAGAAATGGGAGAAGAGACACAGGGCGATAGTTAGCAGAAAGTGAAGAGAAGGTTTCTTTAATAGAAGGTTTCCAGAGAAGGTTTTTTTTACTAGAGGACATAAAACTGCATGCTTAAAGCAGCCCAGGAAGACACCCCTTAAGAGAGAACAGTTCACCAACTGGATTATATAAGGCAGAAGCAAAGGCAGAAGAATTGAGTAAAGGAAGGAAGGGATAGGGTAAAAGGGCAGGAGGTAGAGGAAGAAGATCTCACAATCTGGCTAGTGTATTTTACTGCCAAACTGCTCTTCCCATCAGGAAGTTCTTCATAAGGTTTAGATGGAACCTCTTTTCCTGAAGTTTGAAGATATTGCTCCATGTCCTTGTTTCTGGAACAGCAGAAAACAGGCTTGCTCCATCTTCCATATGGCATCCCTTCAAATATTAAAACATAGCTCTCGTGTCATCTCCTAACCTTTTCTTCTCCAGGCTAAACATACCCAGCTCCCTAAGCTGCTCCTCACAGGGCTTCCTGGTTTCCAAGCCTTTTACCAATTTGATTACCCTCCTCTGCCCATGTTCCAGCTTGTCAATATCCTTCCGGAACTGGGGTGCCCAGAACTGGACCCAGTATTCCAGGTGGGGTCTGACCAAAGCAAAATAGAGCGGTACTACCACTTCCCTTGACGGAGACACTCTACTCCTATTGATGGAGCCCAGAATCCCACTGGCTTTTTTAGCTGCCACCTCATACTGCTGACTTCAGCTTGTGGTCGACTAAAGCCATTTCCACACTAGACTGTTATAGCGCTGTGATTCCACTTTCAACATCCTATGGAATCCTGGGGTTTGCAATATTCTAGTGGCAAAGGCGCAGCAATTAACTTCTGTGTTGATCCTGTTGGATCTTTCTGCAGCCTTTGACACTTTGAACCATTAGATCTTACTACTATGGTTGGCATCACTAAGAATAACAAGGAATGCTCTGTTCTGATTTAAATCCTTCTTGTGTGATCGCTCCTTTTCTGTTTCATTTCAGGGACTCGTGTCAAAAGCTTTCTCTGTATTTCCCTTTGTTAGAAATGGCCTAAGACTCCTAGATCCCTTTTACATCTGCCCATTTAACTTTTTCCTGTTAAAACCTCATTGTTGTTGTTTTGTGCCTTCAAGTCATTTCCAACTTATGGCTACCCTAAGGTATCACGGAGTTTTCTTGGCAAGATGTGGTGAGAGAAGGTTGCCTTTCCCTTTCTCAGAGGCTGAGAGAGTACACCCAGTGGGTTTTCACGGCTGAGCAGGAATCCAAACCCCGGTCTCCAGAGTCGTGGTCCAATGCTAAAATCACTGTACCATGCTGGCTAGGTTAGAAGTCTGGCAGTCTCATATGATAACGACAGCAAGAATTGAATACGCCAAAATTTGGAAGAACAAAGAGATCCCCAACGTAGACCAATGGCTAACTACTTTGTTAGAAACAAAAAATGCGGATATAGTAACTCAGAGACTTAAAGGTTGAACAGATGAAGACCTTGATAAAGAATGGGACCCTTTGAAACAGTTCCTTCAAAAGTAGAAAATACAAAATTAGTCGATAGACGGTTCTGAATAATTTGGTAAGGTTGGCATTAGGAAAATGGGGTAACAATCTTATGAAGCTTACACGCCAATGAAGGATGGAAAAATATTCATTTGACTTTGTAAAATTGAAAAAGTGTATTTAGATTTAATAAATGAGGTAAAGATGGCTGAGTAGACTAAAACTAAAACATTAGAAAGATCAGAATTTACAGAAACAAACAAATTAATTGAACCAATGTACGTATGTAGTATGGTTAGAACGTAATAATGTTAAGAGTATTTGGTTCCAGTAAGGATTGGAAGAAGAACCATACAATATTTCAGTGAGCTACAAAATTTTTACTGAATGTATTTTATATATGTATATATTTTAATAAAAAGTATTTTTTTTAAAAAAAAGTCTGGCAGTCTCATATTGGGAGATGAGTTCTTTTAGACAATCTGGATCCAGACTTTACTGGTTATAACCAGCAGTTTTGACTGTTCTTAATGAAAAGAAGTTTCCTGTAGGATATACTCCATTCTTTGGTGTCACCACAGCCATGGAAAACCTGTGATCTTTTAGCCTATTGCAGAATTAAGACTAGAAACCACTTATGAACTTTTGGAGCAATAACAAACCTAACAATGCAATAATTTGTGGATGTGGTTATTAGTAATTTGTTCAGGTGGACCTATAATAGTAGAATAATATTTTTCTGTCTTTTCTTATTTTTCCTTTCTCACTACAGTTTGCTTGGGGTGGAGTCAGAGTACTTTTGTGTTTTAGAATGTAAGCATTTGTTCCGTTAGTAAGTTAGTATTCCAGTGAGTCTGCATTTAGGTTTTGTTTTTAGTTTATTGTATGAATAGGGTATTTTAATTTTAGTGAGTATATACACTAAAAATGTTAGCTGGAATTTACGATTTTTTTGTATAAAAATTGCTCTTGAAAGTCTGTGATCTTTCAGTCTGGCACAAGGGGAAGATGGTATGTGTGTGTATGGAAAAGAGAACGTGAGCGACAGGAGAAATGAGCAGGTTTTTGAAGGATACCAAAACCTGGAAATCTCTCTTTCATAGCGTCGCCATTGGTCCAAGTCGACTTGATGACAGTTAACAACAACAAGCACCAACATTACCCATAGCTTCATTTTCCAGAGGTGTCGGCATAGCCACTAACACAGAGACACACATACACACACACACACACAGAGCGAGAGCGCGAGAGAGCTGTGCCTTTGTCATCCTACATAAACAACACTCCTTGTTATCCAAAGCATTTGGTTATTTGAATGTTTTGGGCATCCCTCAGGTCATTCAGATAAATGTAATTGCATAAATAAGATTATCGTACTGCTAAGGATAAAAATGGGAACAGGGTGTTAGAATGCATTACGAATGGGGAAGCAGGCTAATTCAGAGGGATTATAATGCTATTATACAAATCAATGGCTTGCCCTTATCCAGAACACTGTGTAATGCTCTGGTCTCCTTCTCAGGCCAGCACCCGCTCAACTGGATTGGAGCACGTGAAGGAGAGGGGACCTTCGAAGAAAGGCTCACTAAAGGAGTGAAGGGGAAGAAGGGCACAAGTTCAAAAAAAGCAAGCATTTTGTGCATGTGAGGAAGAAGAACTGGGTATTACATGGCCCATAGCTTCCTTTCAACTGAGAGGCAACAGGCCTTGTCTTGTAAAGCCTGCAACTCAGAGTTGAGGAAAGCACAGCTCACAAACTCCATGCAGTGGCGTACCGAGGTGGGGAGGGGGTGCCCCGGGCGGCATTTTTTGGGCGTGGCACCGGGCCACCCTCCACACGCTGACAAATGTCCAGCGACTAGATGGGCACTGGATCCTCCCAGAGAGGTTTGCTGGAGGGTTACGCTACCCTGGGAAAGGGGGCTGTCCTCCCTCCCCTCCCTCTCTCTCTCCCAATCTGAAGTCAAACCTGTTTCCAGCCAAAGCAGCAGCACCAACACTGGCAGACCTCCGGGTCAGGCAGAGAAGGAGAGGAGAGGAGAGGAGAGGAGAGGAGAGGAGAGGAGAGGAGAGGAGAGGAGAGGAGAGGAGAGGAGAGGAGAGGAGAGGAGAGGAGGAGCCCTGAAGAGGTGGGAAGAGGCGCCCGCCTTCCTTCCACTCCAATTCTGAGACCAGGGGTGAGAGAGAGAGAGAGTGCTCACAGCCACGGAATGCTAGCGTATCTCTGAGCACATGCAGAGTGCCCCCTCTGAGAGCGAACCCAGAGCCCAATCACCCAGTGCCAATCGAACAATTTTTATTTGGTATTTTGGATAGGTCTTCCCTCCCTTGAGAGGCGCGGCAAACTGAGACACCACCCTGGGGTGACAAACTCAGGGACCACCCCTGGGCGACAAACTCAGGGACCGCCTCTGGGAGGCAAAAACTCTAGCCACGCCACTGACTCCATGCATCCCTGACTCCTGCTTTTGCAGGCCCTGAGATCCCCTGGAGAATACCCAAATTCTTGTAACCTTCCCCTGCAAAAGTTACAGCTGTTCTCCACTACAAAACAGCTCCAAATGTACCACAATTGCCTGCAAGAACAACAGTTTAACTTATCCATCTCAGCCAACACCATGGGACCAGCTTCTCTCACTTGTTTGTGGTCCAGGAGTGCCTGTTTTTTCTAAATCAGGAAGTGCCTAGAAGTTACGTTAGCACTTAGCTGATACACTTAAAGTTCTAAGCAAAGTTATACTTCTCTCAGTGTTCAAAATATTATCAGCTATCTATGAATGAAGCTGTAGCTGCTGGCATTCCAAATTGTATCCTCTCACATGTGGAACCTCACAGCCCCTGTGAGAGTGAGGCAACAGTTGCTCCATAACTACTTCTCAGACTACTTTTCCTGCCTCTTAAACTGTATCCATTGCAAAACTATGTGCTAGTTAGGGAAGTCTGCCATCTAGTGCTTGATGAAGTTACTACAGGCTTCAAACATACAAACACATTTGAATTTATCAAAATCAATTGGAACACTTTATAATCCAGAAAACTCTGAAATGAACATCACAATGATGCTCTTAATACACACGCCATGTTCTCGGCATCTAATTGTCATGGGCTTGAAGCTGTTCCTCTCACAAACAGCCATGTAATCTCTTATACGATAGATATTTTGCCCTCTTAACATTTCATGTTAATTGGCTTTGGATAAATGTTTCAAGAAAAAATGCAATGTGCATGGAGTCATGGAATAATAAAATCACAGAATCGTAGAATTGGAAGGGGCTACAAGGGCTATCTAGTCCAACCCTGCCCTGCGCTCCTGAAAGATGCCTATCCAACCTCTGTTTAATGATCTCCAAAGAAAGAGAGTCCAAAGCAATATTTTCCACCCTCAAACAGCTCTTACAGTAAAAAAGTTCTTCCTAATGTTCAGATGGGATCTTTTTTTAATCCATTGGTTCATGTTCTCATCTCTGGAGCATTCGAATATACTACAGATAAAATTCTATCCCCATTATGATGCTTCCATTCCTGATTGCAACTTCCTGGGGCTGGTTTTCATTAGAACAATATCAATACTTCTAGTACCTGTACTACTACTATTACTACTACTACTAATAATAATAGCTATAATAATGAAAAATTGCACACATCCACATAAAGTGTTCCATTTGTCCGCAAACAAACTCCCAAACATTTGAGGTGGTGCTTTTACAACATAGAAGACCTGAAAGAATTGTGCATATCTTGGGTACCGCACCAGAGAAGCCTGGAAGCAGGACATTTGTGATCTCTTGTTGAAAAATGGGTGATTCAAAGTGTACTCCAAAATAAAATGTTAGGATTTGTATCTTAGCTTTGTACACAGAAGGTCCTGTATTTGATTCTTGGGCCATTTCTGCACTACACTGTTATAGTGCTATGATTCCACTTTCAACTTCCTGTGGAATCCTGGGGTTTGCAGTTTACGGAGGGGCCTTTAGTATTCTCAGCCAGAGAGCTCTTTGGCCTCAGGAAACTACAAACCCCAGAATTCCACAGGATGATGAACGTGGAATAACTGTAGCACTATAACCGTGTCGGGTGGAAATGGCCTTCAAATGCTTATTGGAAACACTTATTATGGCCCTTTTACACTATAGAACCACTGTGCTATGATTCCACTTTAATTACCATGAGAACATGACATAGAATCCCAAGATTTGCAGTTTATGGTAAAGAGTTTTGCATTCCCCACCAGAGAATTCTAGTGTCTCACCTACAAACTATTAGATTTCAGAAGATGTTGTCATGGCAATTAAAGTGGGATCATAGTGCTATACCTGTGCGGTATGAAGAAAGCCGTATTCACATAAGCCTTCCCTGGCACAAAAATAATTACTCTTATTTTTGTGTTTTCACATTGGCTGCAAGAAGTGTTCTTTTAAAATATCAATCACGTTTAAATTGATTTTTAAAAATGGGTTTATATCATTTTCACATGGTATTTTACATGCATTTTAACATAGAGAGCCAAGAGACGTTATTATAGGGAAAGTAACATCAGTCTTTCTAATAAAATACAATGCATCTTAAAGTTGATCCTCAGGATATGGAATTTGACTCATTATGTAGCCCTCAAAGCCCACAAATGAGCATTGTGGGCATTCAGTTGCCTCCTTTTTCTCACATCCTTTTCCCTCCAGGAACATCCATCTCGAGGCCTGCAGAACGCCAGGATCTCATTTCACAGTGTGTATCAGCACACATGGGTGCATGGTAGGGAGGTCTGGTTTAAGCCAAAGCTTTATCGGAATGACTATGGGACGGCTGGATGGCTCCCTCATGGCTGAACCACTCTGTGCAGCAATAGCAAATCACACTCTGCCTTTAAAAAAAGAGAGAGAGAAAGAAATCACATTACATTTGCTGCTCCTGTGGCTAATCCACTCATTCCCCTCTCTCTGCTTGGTTGGCGATTCGCAAGCAGAAAGCCATGGTCGATCACAGGAGGGCTTTGTTGACAAGAGCATGTTCTTTCTAGCTACAGCCAGCCACAACAACCATTGTGAAATGTGCTGCAGTCCCTTGTTTTCACAACATGGCTGGCAGGAGAAGAAGGTGATGTTGCTTCCCTCCGTCCTTCCCTCTTTCTTTCCTTCCTCCTCACCCACATAACAGACTGGATCTGAATATTATAAGAACTGAATGGCTAAGATCCTACAATGGGCTTAGAAACAACAATTCTCTTCATGTGCATTTCCTCACTGACTGTGCTATATAATCCGTGTGTTGAACAGCAGTGTTGTGCAACTGAACCTGTCAGAAAAGGTTGGACCAAACTTCAAGAAAAATACTTTGTAAGTGTAAATGTCATGTTGCTTTAATTGCTTTAATTGTTAACTGCACCTGGGGAAGTGAATGTGGCTTGAGCTAGTTTATGCTGAGTCATGCTGATGAGCACCAGGTGCAGACAATGTAAGGGTTGGCCAGGATTGGCTGGGTGTCTGTATAAAGGTAGCACAATCCCAGCCAACAACTGCATATGTTGCTTGATGTGTGTTGTTGGAGGCTCTGCTGGAAAGAGCAAGCTAGATATGCTGGATCACCATCTGGACTTTGCAAATATTGGATATATTTTGTAACAAAGAATAAACAGCCTCCACATTGGAAGATGACAAGATGAGTGGGTGAGTGTTACTGGCTTAGTGCATTTGCTGCTATAGGTGTTCTCTGCAGCTTGGCATGCTTTGAAAGCTGTGCGGGCTATCTCTGCTTATCTATATAGAGATTTTCTTGGCTGGCTTTTCTTTATTTTTCCCCTCATTCTCAGGACAGAACCATGAGACTAAAGCTGAGATCCCACATGAAGGGCACAGGGCGCAACTTTGCAGCCATTGATTCATGGGATGATTGTGCATTTGTAAGCTGCAACACCTTGGCAACTGATGTGTAAAGAAATGTGAAATGCACAATTGCAATGTGCCATGCCAATCAGTATGTGAAATGCATGATGGCACTATCTTTTCAACTCTGAAACCTTCCACTGCTGCACCATGGCCAAAAAAGTTCAACTGCAACCACAAGTGGACTTTTGCATGTGTGTCACTAAAAGGACGGCAGTCAATATGTGCAACTGAATGCACAGACCAATGTGCATCTATAAGCAACGTACATGCATGGGTCCCTCCATCCATCCATGCTACGACCATGTAAAATCCATGTCCCCATGCACAATGGCAGTGCATGCACACAAACTTGAACAGAATATCGGCATTCCACATCAGAGAAAAATCCCCAACCTCTACTATGAGGGACTACTCATACATAGGATACCAAGAAGATTCTGGCCAATGAACTGTATTCGATCCACAGTGAAAGATGTTGTTGTTATGGTTCTTTGATTCTGCCCCTCAAATCCAATTTTCCTTCAGTCCCTGTACTGAAACATTGCAGAAACCTGAAACTTCAGTCCAGCCTTTAGAAATATACTTCAGGCATCCAAAACAAAGGGGGAAGCCAAGTAATAATAATATATTATTATTTCTTATCCACTTCTCCCTAAGGCTCAAGGAAGGACACAACATAAATTAAAACACAATTACACACACACTGTAGATTAAAATACACTAAAAACACATAAAAACATTTAAAATACATAATTAAAAATGGTCTGAGTAGGCCTGCCAGAAGAGATAGGTCTTTAAAAATTCTTTAAAATTCAGCCAGTATATTTTGCTGTCGGATCTCTTCCAGCAAGTCACTCCATAGTCTAAAAGTGGCCGATGAGAAGGTCCTCTGGGTGGCCATTGCCCGTCTAGTCCTGGCTGGTTTAAGTAAATGGCCCCCAGAGGAACTGAGTGTACAGGGCGGATTGTATGGGAGGAGGCGATCCTGCAGGTAACTTGGACCCAAACCATGCGGGGCTTTAACGGTAATAACAAATGTAAGGTCCTACACATAGCCAGAAAAAATGGAATGCACAAATATAGGATGGCAGACATGTGGCTGGTTAGCAGTACGTGTGAAAGGAATCTAGGAATCTTAGTAGATCACAAGCTGAACGTGAGTCAGCAGTGTGATGCAGCAGCCAAGAAAGCCAACGTGATTCTTGATTGCATCAAGAGGAGTATGGTGTCTAGATCAAGGGAGGTAATGGTATCACTCTATTCTGCATTGGTTAGGCCTCATTTGGAATACTGTGTCCAGTTCTGGGCACCTCGTTTCAAGAAGGATATTGACAAACTGGAGCATGTCCAGAGGAGGGTCCCCAAAATGGTGAAGGGTCTGGACGCCATGAAGCCCTATGAGGAGCGGCTTAGGGAGCTGGGGATGTTTAATCTGCAGAAGAGAAGGTTAAGAGGGGACCTGATAGCCGTGTTTAAATATTTGAAGGGATGTCATGTCAAGGAGTGAGCGGGCTTGTTTGCTGCCACTCCAGAGACTAGGACAAGGAGCAATGGATTCAAACTACAGGAAAAGAGATTCCACTTGAACCTCAGGAAGAAATTCCTAATGGTCAGAGCTGTCCGGCAGTGGAATATGCTGCCTTGGAGTGCGGTGGAGTCTCCTTCTTTGGAGATTTTTAAGCAGAGGCTGGATGCCCGTGTCTCGGAAGTGCTTTGATGTGAGTTCCTACATGGCAGGGGGTTGGACAGGATGTCCCCTGGGGTCTCTTCCAACTCTATGATTCCGCTTTGCCCAGAAACTAATTGGCAGCCAGTGGAGTGATTTTAATATTGGTGCAATATGCTCACCCTTTGCTGTACCTGTAACTAATATGGCTGCCATATTTTGGACCAGTTGGAGTTTCCAAACTTGGTACAAAGGTCACCTAACGTAGAGCGCATTGCAAAAATCCATCCTTGAGACTATCAGCATGTGCACTACCATCGTTAGGTCTTCCAGTTCTAGGAAGGGGCACACTTCCCGTATCAGCCGAAGCTAACAACAAGGGACCCAGGGAATGTCAGCAGAGAAAATGGAAGACTCCTAGGTATGAAGGATTTTCAGTGTTTCACTCTCAGCTAGAAATTTGGGGAATGAAGGAAAAAAATAAGTGAGGGCAGACTTCTCATTTGAGGGACAACGTCCTCATTTCCCATTGCCCACCTACACCCCTGTGAATGACCATTTACAGCACTACTGATCCTTACCACGTGACATGGCCATTTCCGCACTAGCCTGTTATAGTGCGATGATTCCACTTTCAACCTCCTCTGGAATCCTGGGGTTTGCAGTTTCGGGAGGGGCCAGCTGGCCCCTCCCGAAACGGCAAACCCCAGGATTCCAGAGGAGGTTGAAAGTGGAATCATCGCACTATAACAGGTTAGTGTGGGCCACTGTTATGGTGCTATTATTCTACTTTAACTGGCATGGCAACATCCTACGGATTCCAGGGATTTGCAGTTTAGGGGCATTTACAGTTGTCAGTCAGAGAGCTCTTGAACCTCACTAAACTACAAACCCCAGAATTCCACAGGATGCTGTCATGCCAGTTAAAATTGAATATAGCACTATAATAATAATAATAATATTATATTAATAATGTAGGTAGGTTTCCTTCCACACCCACCTCTTCCTTCCCTCTCCTCTGGGAGCACCTTCCCTTTCTCTTTCTTTTCGATTTACTCATTAAATGTACACACTGTAGGGCTAAAACTCAGCAAACAGAATCTATGCCCGAGAGCAAATCCTTGCCCCAGTATTTGAAGAAAATGAGAAAATTGGTTATCCTGGCTATTGAACGACAGAGGTGAAAAAATAATTAAATTAGACTTCTCTCTCTCTCTCTCTTTCTCTGATGCAGCAATTACTCAGGAGGAAGACTCTTCTGTTTAAATATGAATTTGAAATTTGGCATGCTATTAATCCATAAATACGGAGTAGGGCGGGGGCATTTGTGTGATTTTAATGTGTGCCTAGCAAAGGTATATTGACAGAGCTGGCTGTAATTACTACTCAAGGAAATATTATAAAGTTCTATCTGGTATATAAGTTGAGCCCATCCCTTGCTTTATTTTTATCCCACCAATCTCCCAGACTGGGATTCTCAAGGTGGCTTACAAAAGGCAGAAAATTACAATAAAAGCTTGCTTGTGGATTTATCTATTTATTTATTGTTCATTTTATGTCCTGCCTTTCTCCTGGGATAGGATATAGTTAAAAACACACAGAAGCTAAGATTAAAACAGTATTAAACTAACAACAGAAATGAACAATTTAGAACATTACTTTAAAACAAAGATTGAAACCTGTTGTATGCCTCCAAGTTATTTCTGACTTATGGTAACCCTAAGGTGAACCTATCGGGGGGTTTTCTGGGGCTGAAAGTATGTGACCTGCCCTAGGTCACCCAGTGGGTTTCCATGGCCAAGCGGGGAATAGAACCCTGATCTCCTGGGTTGTGATCCAAAGCTCCAACCACTACACCATGCTGTGCCTCTTCACCAGCACACCACCACAAAAAGCCTTTTTCTTGTTCACCATCCCCAGGGGCTTGCTGGAACAGAAAGGTCTGCAGCTGTGGCTGAACAGACAGCAAAAGAGCCATCTTAATTTCCCTAGGGACAGAATTCCAGGGTCTGGGAGCCACCACTCTTTCATAGAATCATAGAATCATAGAAATGTAGAGTTGGAAGAGACCCCAGGGGCCATCCGGTCCAACGCCCTGCTATGCAGGAACACCCTCAAAGCATTCCCGACAGATGGCCATCTAGCCTCTGCTTAAAAACCTCCAAGGAAGGAGACTCCACTACACTCTGAGGTAGCATGTTCCACGGCCGGACAGCCCTGACCGTCAGGAAGTTCTTCCTGAGGTTCAGGTGGAATCTCCGTTCCTGCAGCCTGAATCCATTGCTCCTTGTCCTGGTCTCTGGAGAAGCAGAAAACAAGCCCTCTCCTTCCTCTACATGGCATCCCTTCAAATATTTAAATATAGCTATCATTTCCCCTCTTAACCTTCTCTTCTGCAGACTAAACATGCCCAGCTCTCTAAGTCTATCCTCATAGGATATGGCTTCCAGGCCTTTCACCATTTTGGTCACCTTCCTCTGGACTTGCTCCAGCTTGACCATGTCCTTCTTGAATTGGGGTGCCCAGAACTGGACACAGTATTCAAGATGAGGTCTAACCAAAGCAGAGTAGAGTGGTACCAGTACCTCCCTCGATCTAGACACCATACTCCTATTGATGCAACCGAGAATTGCATTGGCTTTCTTGGCTGCCGCATCACACTGCTGACTCACGGTCAGCTTGTGGTCTATGAACACTCCTAGATCCCTTTCGCATGTACTGCTATCCAGCCACGTGTCCCCCATCCTATATTTCTGTATTCCATTTTTTCTACCTAAGTGTAGGACCTTACACTTCTCCTCTTGAATTTCATTTTGTTAGCCTTGGCCCAGCTCTCCAATCTATCCAGGTCATTTTGAATTTTGATCCTGTCCTCTGGCGTATTAGCAAACCCTTCAAATTTGGTGTCATCTGCAAATTTGATGAGCATGCTCTCTATTCCTTCATCCAAGTCGTTGATAAAAATATTGAACAGCACTGGGCCCAGGACAGAACCCTGTGGCACCCCGCTAGTCACTTCTCTCCAGGAGGAAAAGCAGCCATTCGTGATCACTCTTTGGGTTTGGTTGGTCAACCAAGTACAAATCCAACTAACAGTAGCCCTGTCCAGCCCGCATTTTACTAGTTTCTTTGCAAGGATGTCATGGGGAACTTTGTCAAAGGCCTTACTGAAATCGAGGTATGCTACATCCACAGCATTCCCTTCATCTATCAAGCTAGTAACTCTATCATAAAAAGAGATAAGATTAGTCTGGCATGACTTATTTTTGAGAAATCCATGTCGACTTCTCGTGATTATCGCCTTGCTTTCTAAGTGATTAGAAACTGACTGTTTAACGATCTGCTCCAGGATCTTTCCGGGTACTGATGTCAGGCTGACTGGGCGATAATTATTTGGGTCCTCTTTTTTCCCCTCCTTGATGATGGGGACAACATTTGCTCTCTTCCAGTCTGCTCTCTTCCAGTCTTCTCCTGTCCTCCAAGATTTCTCAAAGATTATGGCAAGCGGTTCCGAAATGACCTCTGCCAGCTCTTTTAATATCCTAGGATGCAATTCATCTGGCCCTGGAGACTTGAATTCATCCAGTGTGCCCAGGTATTCCTGTACCACCCCTCTACGTATTTCGTGCCTCATTTCCCCTGCTTCCTCACCTGCTCCCCAGCCGCCAGGTTGAGTGCTTGTATCCTTCTGGGAAAAAACTGAGGCAAAGGAGGAGTTAAGTAGTTCTGCCTTTTCTCTTCCCCCTGTGAGTAATTCACCATCTTCTCTGCGCAGCGACCCTATCGTCTCCTTCTTTTTCCTTTCGCTGCGGACATGTTTAAAAAAGCCCTTTTTATTGTTTTTAATGTCTCTAGCCAGCCTAAGTTCGTTCTGTGCTTTAGCCTTTCTGACCTCCTCCCTACATGTTCCCACGAAATGAGCCTGTGAAGGTGGTGAGATGAGAGAGACGTGTATACCCTGAAGATCTTAAAGCCTGGCCAGGCTTATATGGAAAAGTTCTTCAAATAGTCTTCCTGATGCACTCTGAAGCACACTTGGCTGAAATGGTTCATATGCACCAACACTTCACAGGTGAAAACTGGGACAAGCAACACTAATATACGGCCCAGGAGGTAAAAGTGTGTAATGAGGAAGATTGCATGAGCTGAAAAAGGTTGCGGTAGTTTGTTTTTGCCTGACCTCACTGGGAAGGGCAAGCTTCTGCCCCATCCTTTCCTCTTGTTCCCTGCTGAGTTAATTGAGGGCAAATTAGGCTGTTTCCGCCCTACACTGTTATAGTGCTATGATTCCACTTTCAACATCCTATAGAATTCTGAGGTTTATAATTTACAGAGGGCAAAGAACTTTCTGGCTGAGAATTCTAAAGGCCCCTCCCTAAACTGCAAACCCCAGGATTCCACAGGAGGTTGAAAGTGGAATAATAACACTATAACAGTGTAGTGTGGAAATGTCCCTACTCTTGTACTTTGAACTCAGTTTGCAGTAAATGAAGTAAGCTGAAGAATAGGGATGGGGTGAATCCAGAATTTTCCGAATCTGGATCTGAATCCCTGGAAGGTTCTGGGAATCCATGAATCTCGAATCTTTCGAATCCTTTTTATAAAAGAGTTTAAAAAGCAAGGGAAAGAAGGATAATCTTGGGTGAGACACACTCTCTCAGCCTTAGCAAAAGCCTAGGCAAAGGCAAACCTCCCTCTGAAGAAATCTGGCTAAGACAATTGTCCTCAGATTGAAAACGACATGAAGGCCTTTTCTACATAGGCAGGAAAATGTGGATTAATCCCACATTTTCCTGCCTGTGTAAACAGGGCCACATACTACAGTAGAGAGATAATCCAGGTCAAAGCTGGATTTTCTTTGCATAGCTCCTTCTGGCATCCTGGGGTTTGTAGTTTGATGATGCACCAGCAGACTTTGGCAGAGAAGGCTGTGACACCTTGTAAAACTCCAAACACCAGAATAGCATCTGAAAGAAGTTTGCAAGGGGGCTACGCAAAGGAATGTTCTTCAGCTGTCCTTGAAATCTCAAGCCTGTAGCTTCCAGTCAAGTGCTGAACTTGAATATGAAATGTTCAATTTCAATATCTTAGAATACAAGCCCAGCTGTAATTTGTGAAATTGTTAGCTAAGGCCATTATGGCCCTTTCCGCACAAGGTGAGTGAATCGCTCCGTGCTGTTACTTCAGACCAAGTAACACACACTGTTCCTTGAGCCCTTCCGCAGGGCTTCTTCATTGGTGCAGGGCGAACCAGAGCAGTGTGAGGTCTGTAGATCTGCACTGCTCCAGCTCAAAATGGCGGCTTCCGGTGTCTTCATGGGAGTGGACCAACCACTGACGCTGGCCATGCTCACAGCCTACCCTCTGCTGATCGCAGGCTCACATTGGTGCAAGCCTGCGCATCTGCACAGGCAAGTGGGAACGCAATGGCACGCTCTTTACTTAGCACGATGGACAACCACTTGGGGGTGGGTTGGATCGGACTAAGGTGTGGAACTAAGTTAAATAAGTCCGCACCTAGTCCAATCCAAGGTGCGGACGACCTCCGTACCAGGACGCCTTAGCCCGTTTTAACTGCCTCGTGCAGAAAAGGGCCTATTACTCCAAGGGAAAACCTCATCTACTTACTATCTTCCCTTCTATGTATGGTCTCCCAGTTTTTCAGGCGTCCCAGTCTTCCTGGTTTTCAGGCGTCCCAGTCTCCAACAATCTATTTAGTTGGTGGATTCGAAAGATTCGGTTTGCCTATTTTGGCACAGGGATTCGGATTCGGGAATCTCGAATCTTTACCCAGGATTCAAGGATTCGATTGGCCCATCCTTACTGAAGACACGGGGGAAAGTGGGAGCTGGAGAGAAAAATCAGGACATTTTAAGAACAGCTGCAAAATTGCGATGATACGGGACTAATCAGGACATTGGAGGGGATGATGATTCAGTTGGTGCAATTGTTGGAGGTCCCCCACTGTGTGTATGGAGGGCAAAGCTGAAGGGGAAAGGGTTGCTTGGCATCAGCTTCTCTTTCTCCTTCGTTTTCCTCGGTCGCTTCTCACATCACTATTGTTGGTTTATTTCATTTAAGGATCCCTCTATTAATATGGCTCCCCAATGGGGTACAAAGGTAGCCCTGTTCTGGGGAATGCTCCAGTTTCCCAAACCGTTTAATGTAGCCTTTGGAAGGTCTTTTCTTCTCAACTGACTCAGGCCATTTCCGCACGGGGCATTTGAAACGGTGCAGTCCGTCCTCCAGGGAGGACGTCTGCACCTGGGAGCGGACTGGGTCCGGACTGCTTAATGTAGATCCGCACCTCAGCCTGCTCTGGAACGACCGCAAGTGGTCATCGAGCGTGCTTTTGAAAGACTGGAAAAATCAGGTCTTTCAAAAGCATGGAGCACACCACTGCGAGCCTGCTCCCTTGTGCAGATTTGCAGGCTTGCACCAATATGAGCCTGCGATCTGCCGGGAGTGAACTTTAGGCTGGCGAGCTTCAGCAGTTGGTCGAGACCTTCGACCAACCAGAACCCGCTATTTTCGATGGCAGAGCAGTGCGGAGAGATGAGCACTCACTGCTCTGGAGCAGCCTGGACCGGACCGGGGAGCCAGAAGATCCGGTAAGTAGCGGCACGGGGTAATTCTCTCACCCCGTGTGGAAATGCCCTCAGTCCAAAGCCATTTCCACACTAGACTGGCCCCTCCCTAAACTACACACCCCAGGATTCCATAGGATGTTGAAAGTGGATTAATAGCCCTATAACTGTCTAGTGCAGAAATGGCCCAAGTGAAAGGTCACCTTTGGTTCAGTTTGATCATTTAGGCCTAAAATGCACAATACTTGGCTGTCTAGACGTTTTGGAATTCAATCCCCATAATCCCTCACTATTGCCTATACTGGATGGGGCAGGCACAAGCTGACATGCGAAACACCTGGAGGGCCAAAAGTTTCACTCCCCGGAAGAGCCAATCATGATTTTGTGCATATATTTCATGCTGAGCTATTGAGAGTTAACTGCCTATGCAGAAGATTGCGGCCTGCTGCATTTGTACTTGCATTTTTATCATCATTATTATTGCATTTTAACTGTCCTTTAAAAACTTATTTAATTTAATGCTTTTAATCTGATTGCTTAACTCTCTTCACAAAACTTATTTTATTTTCCTTTAAGTCAAGTTTTGAGCTGCCTTGTGACTCATAATGGGAGTAAAGTGATCTATTAAATACATACATACTATTAAACACTTCTGTTAAATATCCGTACCTTTCACCGTTCTCAAGTTGGCAGGGACAGTTTGGATAATTCTCTATCATTCCACTTTTCAGCCACTTTTAAAATGTCCTGGTTTCTCTTTCCTCCTTCCACTTTCCTCCTTTATCTTCAGTTTACCTCCATTACTGCAAACTGAGTTCAATGTGCAAAAGAAGTTTGCATTCAGTTAACTCAGCAGGGTGGAGAGAAGAGAAGGAAGCAGAATCTTGCCCTTCCCAGTAGCCTCAAGAAAAGCAAACTGCTGCAATGTCCCCTAGCTTGCGTGTTCTTCTTCCTTAGTAACATTTGCCATCTTGACCATACTCTCATGTTGCTTGACCACCCATGTCTTAGTTTTCATCTGTGAAATGTTGAAGGGTGTGGATATCATGCCTGGGGGACGGTCTGATGGAGCGTGGTGAGTGTGGTAAGCCTGGGAAGTGGGCTGGCCTTAGCAACAGGTTGCCAAGGGACCCAGGTGGTTCTGGGTAACAGAGGAACTCAGCCCAGCGATGCATGGGAGGGTTTGAGCTTTCTGGGGAGGAGCTCTATATTAGGGCATGACTTGCAGTTTTGAGGCAGATTCCTTCTGGGAGAGAAGGAGGGATGGTTTTGCTCAATAAGAGTGTGGTTTTCTTAGAGGCCTAGTGGGAGGCTGAGGACAGACTAAGGCCATTTCCGCACTAGCCTGTTATAGCGCTATTATTTCACTTTCAGCCTCCTATGGAATCCTGGGGTTTGCGGTTTAGGGAGGAGCCAGCCGGCCCCTCCCAAAACTGCAAACCCCAGGATTCCACAGGAGGTTGAAAGTGAAATAATAGCGCTATAACAGGCTAGTGCAGAAATGGTCTAAATCACTTCTGAGTGGGTCAGAAAGTGAGCCTCTGACTTAGGGATTAGGACTTTGTGCAAGGGAAGCCAAGGGTCTGAGTGGGTATGAAAACTTTCTACTTGAATACTGAGTTGGGCTGAGCAATCATAGAATCATAGAGTTAGAAGAGACCCCAGGGGCCATCCAGTCCAATCCCCTGCTATGCAGGAACACACATCAAAGCATTCCCGGCCATCCAGGATGGCCATCCAGCCTTTGCTTAACAACCTCCTAAGAAGGAGATTCCATCACACTCCATGGAGGCAGCAGATTCCACTGCTGGACAGCTCTGGACAGCTCTGGCCATCAGGAAGTTCTTCCTGAGGTTCAGGTGGAATCTCCTTTCCTGCAGCTTGAATCCATTGCTCCTTGTCCTAGTCTCTGGGGCAGCAGAAAACAAGCCCGCTCCCTCCTTGACATGACATCCCTTCAAATATTTAAACATGGCTATCATGTCCCGTCTTAACCTTCTCTTCTGCACACTAAACCTCCTCCGCTCCCTAAGCCCCTTCTCATAGGGCTTCATGGCTTCCAGGCACTTCACCATTTTGGTCGCCCTCCTCTAGACACGCTCCAGCTTGTTGATATCCTTCTTGAGATGAGGTGCCCAGAAGTGGACACAGTATTCCAGATGAGGTCTAACCAATGCAGAATAGAGTGGTACCATTACCTCCCTCGATCTAAATACCATACTGCTATTGATGCAATCAAGAATTGCATTGGCTTTCTTGGCTGCCACATCACACTGCTGACTCATGGTCAGCTTGTGGTCCACCAAGACTCCTAGATCCTTTTCACATGTACTGTTATCCAGCCACATGTCCCCCATCCTATATTTGCACATTCCGTTTTTTCTGCCCAAGTGCAGGACCTTACATTTCTCTCTGTTGAAATTCATTTTGTTAGCTTTGGCCCAGCTCTCCAATCTGTCAAGGTCATTTTGAATTTTGATCCTGTCCTCTGGTGTATTAGCAACCCCTCCCAATTTGGTGTCATCTGCAAATTTGATCAGATGGAATCTGGTTACCTATTTCTGGAAGTTCTATTTTGCCCACAAATACTTATAACACCCAATACATTTTCCCTGTTTGTTGTTTTAATCAAGATTGAATTCTATTTTCATAATTTCTGATTCAGCAGAGTACTTTTCTTCAGTTCTTTTTTTGATAGAGACACACTAACACAGATTATTAAATCTTTCTGAATAAGCCCAGAGAGGCTTACCCCTGACTCACTAAAGTGATGGGTTTAAAAGGGGAAAGCAAACGTTATATAAGAAGGTGGAAGGGCAGGGTGCTATAGAGAGAGTGGGAAGGCGGCTGCCATCTCCAGTCTGAGAGAAGAAAAAACAAGCCTGCCCCTGTCCTCTTCCATAGACTGTGTGTTTGTCCTCTGCCATGATATCAAAGATGTTTAGCCTAGTTGTGGCTGGAAGACCAAGCTCGTTCAGATCTCATCTCTGCCAGGAACGACTGCCTGGAAAGATGGTTGAGAACATTTGGGTTAAAATCAGAGAAGAAAACAACAGTGACATCCCAGTAGAGTTGTACATCAGATGTTCAAGCCAGACTGGAAACTTAGGCCATTTCCGCCTTATGCTGTTACAGTGCTATTATTTCACTTTCAACATCCTGTGGAATTCTGGGGTTTGTAGTTTCCTGAGGCCAAAGATCTCTCTGGCTGGGAATTCTAAAGGCCCATCCCTAATCTGCAAACCCTAGGATTCCCTGAGGTTGAAAGTGGAATAATAGCACTATAACACTGTAGGGGTGGGAATGGCCTTAGATAATTGCTGTGAAGGTCAGATAGGCCATTTCCGCATTAGACTCTTACAGCACTATTATTCCACTTTCCACATTCTATGGAATCCTGGGGTTTGCCGGCTGTCCCCTCCCAAAACTGCAAACCCCAGGACTCCATAGGATGTTGAAAGTGGAATAACAGCACTATCACAGTCTAGTGCAGAAATGGCCATAATCAAACATTTAGGAAGAAGTGGTACAGCAGCAGTAGGAAAGTTCCACTACATTCATATCTAACAAATTCTTCAATTGTCTTGTACATAGATTCGTCATCCAGAACAGACTTGAGGAATGCATTGCATTTCATTCATTTAGCTTAGCGGAACAGAAAGTCAACTGATCCCACATTGACTGAACAGGTAACAGTGGCCAAGATTCCGCATCAAGAGATGAAATAACATTCTTCACAGCTCTCAGCAAATGATGTCCTTGTTCTCCCTCTGACTATGGCAGGGATGGGCAGTTTGCATTTGTGGGCTGCCTCCTCATAAGGGAGGTGTCCTGGTTGCAAGAGATCTGTAACCATGTTCTACTAAACATGTTTACAGAACCTGTGGCAGCCTATCATAGGCCGTTTCCTCATGGGGCGAGGGGATTGCCCTGCGCCGCTACTTACTGGATCTTCTGGTGGTCCGGTCTGGTCCAGGGTGAGGAGGAGCAGTGCGTGGTCATCGCTCCGCACTGCACCTGCGTCCAAAATGGCAGCTTCCAGTTGGTCGTGGGTCTCAACCAACCGGTGAAGCTTGCCAGCCGAAAGCCCGCCCTTGGGAGATCGCAGGCTTGCATTGGTGTGAGCCTGCAAATCTGCACAAGGGAGCAGGCTCGCAGTGGCGCACTCTGTGTTTTTGAAAGACCGGAAAAATCAGGTCTTTCAAAAGCACACTGGAGGACCTCTTGGGTCGTTCTGGAGTGGACTGAGGTGCGGATCTACGGTAAGTAGCCCAAACCCAGTCCGCTCCAAGGTGCAGACATCCTCCATGAATGACGCACTGCACCGTTTTAAATACCCCGCGTGGAAATGGCCATAGTCTACCCATGAAGACTGACTGCTGCCAAGAATATGCACACCCACATCCCTCCCACTTAGACTTAAATCCAATCACCCAGAATCACCTATGCCACAGTATTTCCAATTTCTATGGCTGAATGCTAAAACTGGACAGTGAAGGAAGCAGAAAGGAAGAAATTAGATTCATTTGAAATGTAAAGGAGTGTTCTAAGGTTACCGTGGACCACCAAAAAGACAAATAAATGGGTCTGAGGGAGAATCAAGTCTGAATTCTGCCTAGGAGACAAAACGACTACGCTGAGGCTATTGTCAGCAGAGGCGCTTGGAGTGCGTGGAGGAGGGGGTGGGAGGGGGCAGGGCCAAGGTGCGCGGGGGCAGGGCTACGAGGGGGCACCCCAAAAACATTGTCACGGGAGGCAAACCACCCCATCATCCCCCCCATCCTCCCCCCATCATCCCCCCCATCCCTATGCGACTGGCTATTGTCCTTTGGACATAACTTGACAAGACATGACTCACAGGAGGAGAAAATAATGCTCAGTAAAGTGGAAGGCATAGATTCAATCAAGTATGCCAGATAGATTCAATCAAGTTTATAAGACTTGAGCAGAGATGTTAACAATGATGTGGGCTTTTGGAGGTCTCCCACTTATAGGATCACCATGGTATGAAGCCAACCTGATGGCATATAACAACATAACATTAACATATAATAAAGAGTGGGCCCATTGACTCAGTAGGACCTTGGTAAGCCAACAGTTATACAAGTTCCATAGATTTAATGGGTCTGCCCTAGTTGGGATTAAAATTTGGATTTAGGCCATATACTTTAGCTGGTGTTGTGAGTGCCTACATGTCCTTGGTTGATGAAGTGATTGTGTTGTGGAAGGACAAGAAGGGTCAAGATTAAAACTGCAACTGTATACCTACTTGCTGATGAGGAAGAAGTGCTGAACCAAGTAGCTTTGTCAAATGATGAGTAGGACCCAAGCTCTGAACTGGAAAAAAAGTCAGCACATTTATCTCTTCAAGCTCCCTATTTAGAGAGCATGGAAAAGCATGCAGCCATAATCTCAATTCTTGTGTGATCATTCCCTGAGAAGTCATGAATCTTTGGTTATGGTGGGGGCATGCAAAGTCATTACAATAAATGCACTGGGTTTTGAATAGCACTGTCCAGACTTTCTTCCAAAAGTTGAGTCAGAATCTTCTTTCTTATATTTTGAATCCATTGGCCTGGGTCCTATTTTCGGGAGCAGTAGAAAGCAAACTTACTTCATCTTCCACAAAAGAGGTCTTCAGATATTTAAAAATGATTATCATGTCACCTTCCGTCTTTTCTCCTAAATATTCCCAACATGCTCACCTATTCCTCTTAGGGCTTGGCTTCTACACTCTTCCAGATTGCTGGTATCTTTCTTCAATTGTGGTGGCTGGAACTGGACATGGTACTCCAGGGGAGAACTGAACAAAGCCGAATAGAATGATACCATTATTTCTTTTGATCTGGATCTCATAGTTTTGCTGATGCAGCCTAGATCTGTGTTGCCCTTTTAAAAAATTCTGTCATACTTTTGACTGATGTTTAGTTTGTGGTCTACTGGGGTCCTTTTCATGTGTACTACTTTCAAACCATTGATATGACCTGCATCTGATGAAGTGGGCTGAAGTCCACAAAAGCTTCAGCTAGAACAATCTGGTTAGTCTCCAGGTGCCACAAGTCCTATCTATTTGCAGTTGATTTTTCCCATTTGAAACCAGTACCTTACCTATAGCCTTGTAGAAATTAATTTTGTCGATAAGCTTAGTCCCATTGGATTTAACAATCTGTTGACTCACCATTCTATAGTTTATTCAAATATGTCTACTTGAGATTGACCAACAGGATTCTGGTCTTCCAGTCTGTGAAGGTGTTCTTGGGTCCTAGATCTTTGTCATATTATCCTTTTTGAGGAGAAAAAAAGTGAAACCAAGGGATCTGTCACTCTACCCAATTCTAGCATTATGATTCCATTTTAACTAGGAGATCCCAGGACATCCTGGGATTTTCAGTTCTCACCCTGAGAGCTCCAATGCCTCATGAAACTACAAACGCCAGAAATCCCTAGGATCCTGCCGTGATAGTTAAAGTGGAATCATAGCACTATATGTCATATGGAAGGGCTCTGAAAGTCAGGCATAAAAGTTAAAGAAACACAGAGACAAGGAAGAAGTCCCCAGTTATAGGTGGGTCGAAGCTTAGAAAACTGATGGTCAGAATCCTATTGTTAATCTCAACTAGAGTAGACCTTCTGAATTGACAAGATGTACCAAGTGCTGACTTACAATTCAACCAATACTTCAATGGTTCTAGTCTAGTTGGGACTCACCAATAAGATCTAGGCTTTCAATTCTTTCTGTTTTCAAGAAATAAAATAAATATTCTTACCCTACCTATTCCTTTTCTTAAAATATACCTGTTTGTCCTGTTCAGACAAAATGGTCTTCGAAATACTGAGGAGTCAATCCAATGTCATTTCTATGTAGACCCATAGAGATCAACAGACTTCCATAAACTTGCATTTAAATTGTATATTTTTATTGTAATGCGTCTCTTCTATGAAGGTCCTCTGAAGAAATCTTGCTAAGTAAACCTTCTGAGAGGGTCACCATAAGTCAGAGTTAACTGCATGTATGTAACAACAACAACTGTAGTTAGGACTAGCATGGTATTGGCCTCAAGACAAACCAAACTACCCTTGAAATGGTTCTGTTCCAAAATACATCTTTCCACACTTTTCTCCTCCAGCCTGTGTATCTTCTGAAAAGCAGCCATGAAAGATCTAGAGAAGGTCCTCAGGTGTAAAGGCATATCATTATATACTGAAGTCAGAATCATCCAGGCCATAGCTATTTCTAGTTTCTATATATGATTGTGAATGTTGGATAGTGAAGGAAGCTAACAGGGAGAAAATCCATTCATTTGAAATGTGATGCTGGAGGAGAGTTCTGCAGATACCCTGGACTGCCAAAAAGACAAATAAATGGATCCTAGAGGAAATCAAGCACAAACCTTCCCTAGAAGCCAAGATGATTAACCTGTAGCTGTTGCACTGTGGACATATCATGAGACAACATGACTCATTGGAAAAGACAATAATGCTTGCTAAAGTGGAAGGAAGTAGGAAAAGAGGAAGACCACATTGTCATTAACTGCCATCAAGTTGGCTTCAACTGATGGCAACCATATTAACAGGAGACCTCGAAGACACCCTGAGGATTGAGATCTGCAGAGGTTTTCCTTGGTGTCCCACCACTGGGGACAATAAGATGTACATGGACACAGGCGGAGGCCTTCTCAACTGTTTTAGCCCAAGTGTGGGATGCTCTCTGTTTGAAGTTTTGACTGGTGCCAACATAAGTTTCTTTCCAGCACTAAACACACCAACTGGCATTCAGCATTACAGCTAGAGATTCATAACCTAGAGTTACGGATCTGTTTGTTGTTGCTGTTAACTACCATCAAGTCAACTTCAACCTATGGTAACTCTGTGGATGAGAGATGTGCAAGTCACCCTAGCAATAGCAGTTACATTTCTATACCATTTAACAGTGCTAAGCACTCTCTAAATGGTTTACAATGTGTGTTAGCTAATTGCCCCCAACAAGCTGGATACTTATTTTACTGACCTACAGAAGGATGGAAGGCTGAGTCAACCTGGAGCCCTGCAGGATTGAACTCACAACGTTGTGGCTGCAGTACCGGTATTTAACCACTGCGCCACCAGCGCCGCCCTATCCTCAACCTCCCTGCTCAGGTCTTGCAGATTCAGGGATGGTTTCATTGGTTGAGTCTATCCATCTGTAATGCAGTCTTCCTCTTATCCTACTGCCTTCTCCCTTAACGAGCATCATCATCTTTTCTAATGAGTCCTGTCTTCTCATGAAAGGGTTAAGTTGAAGAAGCTAATGCTAAGGTAGAAAAATATAGAAAAATAAGGTGAGCAGATGCGCCCTTTATCTTATCAAGAGGCTTAGGTATGTGCTTAGCAGTGCCGGGAACCTAGGGAGTTTTGATGTTGGAGAAATACTCCCTTGGTACCAAAATACATCATTTTTGAAAGATGTAACCCAGGTCTGCCTGACCTGTAAACACTTCATATATGGTCATATGTAATCATTTCCTGTAACCTGTTTACAAGAGGGTATAAAAAGAGAGCTAATACCTGGATCGGGGCTCTCAGGCTTTGGAAATCATTCCACTGAGATCCCTGCAGTAAAATAAACTTTTATTTTTGCTTTCTAATCTGGTGGTCTCAATTCTTGGCGAGCTACTTCAATTTGGGGGCTCGTCCGGGATATTGAGGGGCGTTTTGCCCACTTTGGCGGACGCCAGGACGTTGGGGCCGTCGCCTCTTTCCGACGCGACCCAGGGCGCCCCTGACTTACTTTTGTCAGAAGGATTGACTCGGAGTGAGGCGGCGGCTCTGGCGGTGGTGTTCCAGCCCAGGGACCCGAAGACGGAGCAGAAAGCAGAACCCTTCCACGACTGTTGGTGAGTGCCCTCCCTGCAACTTCAGGGAGAAGAGGGGCCTGATCAACCCCTTTAAGTCTTGCCTTAGTACCCCACTGTTGTGGGTGAAACCGCGAGGCTTTTTGGAGGTGGAAAAAGAGGTGGGAGGTAGTTTGTTGGCGTGAATGTGGTGTGAAAGGAGGGGCGCAAGGTGTCGCAGTTCCCATTGCATACCGTTGAGAGTCCGGGTGCGTGGGTCGGCACAGAGAGAGTGGTGTCTGTCCCCCTTCGTGTTGGCGCGTGAGACCCCTTACTCACGCGCCAAATCCCTTTCTCCTAGTGTGTCTTGTCCACGTTGGGAGGAAATGGGTGGGGGGCAAAGCCGGCAAACCCCTTTAGGTTGTATGTTAAAGAATTTCAAGAAAGGATTCAATGGGGACTATGGGGACCCCCCGATGACGCCAGGGCGTTTACGGAATTTATGTGAAGTGGAGTGGCCTTCTTTCAAGGTGGGGTGGCCTCCGGAAGGGAGCTTAGAACCCGCTCGAATCAAGGCAGTGTATTCAGTAGTGGTGGGTGAGCCTGGCCATCCTGATCAGTATCCATACATAGATTCATGGGACACAGTGGTTACAGAGAACCCCTCTTGGTTGCAGAAGTGTCAGGAACAAATTTGTAAGGCTATGGTGCTGAGGCAGGACAGGGCCAGACGAAAGCTTGGAAAAGCCCAGATTTTGCCTGATTCAGCTCCAGAAGAGCCCACTGCCCCCCCTCCACCGTATGTGGTGATGCAGCCAGCCCCGCCACCACTGGCTTTGGAAGTCCCACCGCCTGCACCACTGCCACCAGTACCTCAGGCAGCCTCACAACAAGAGGGAGTGGCTGGGGGACTGGCGGATTTGGCCCCAGTTACCCATGAAGAGGAAATGACAGAGGAGTTGCCAGGTTCCAGTTTGGCTGTCCAGAATAAGATGACACTCAGACCCAAACCCGAACAGACTGGACCAAAAGAAAAATCCAAGAGTAAGCAGGTCAAGAGTAAACAGACAAAACCCCAGAAGGAAGTAGAAGAAGTAGATGATTCGGATGAGGAAAGTGGAGATGTGATTGCACCATTGCGACAAATCAGTCAATTGGTGCCAGATCCCACCCAAGAGGGTGGTTATCGGCGAGTCCCGAGTTACCAATATACTCCCTTCACCACGTCTGACCTCCTTAATTGGAAGACCCATTATGCTACTTACACAGATAAGCCACAAGAAGTAATTGAACTTTGTTCCAGTATTATGGCCTCACATGTCCCCAATTGGCAAGATTGTCAGCAGTTGCTCCTGACTTTGTTCACTACTGAAGAGCGGAGGAGAATAATTCAGCATGCAGAACGGATAGCTAGAGACAGGGCACCTCCTGGAGAGGCGAACCCTGAGCAGTGGATGAGAGGTAGGGTCCCCTTGGCGGACCCAGGATGGGACCCGAACCTCCCAGCACAGTTGGCTATGCTCACTGATTATCAAGCTCTACTAGTGGAAGCTATGAGAGAAGGAATGAAGAGGCCTGTTAATATGTCCAAAGTATCAGAGATACTTCAGGGACCCACTGAACCCCCAGGAACATATTTGGAAAGATTGCTTGATGCTTATAGGCAGTATACTCCTGTGAACCCAGAAGACCCAGGCAACCAACAGATGGTGAATTTGGCCTTCGTGACCCAAAGTTATCCAGATATAAGGAAGAAACTCCAGAAACAAGAGGGATTTGCAGGTATGAATTTGAGCCAATTGTTGGAAATTGCCCAGAGAGTATATGTGAATAGAGACCAAGAGGAGAAACGGGAGAAGGACAGGCGGATGCATAAGAAAGCGGAATTATTGGCTGCAGCTTTGGCGACAAAGGAAGGGGGGCGGAAAATTGGAAAAGGAAGTGGACCTCCATTGAGACGCAATGAGTGTGCCCTCTGCCGACAGGTTGGGCATTGGAAGAATGAATGTCCCAGACAGAGAGGGATGGCGAACAGGGGAAGAGGAATGGATCGAGGAAGAGGAAGGGGAGCAAATCGAGGAAGAGGAAGAGGAAGAGTAGTGGATGGAAGATATGAGCAGGGGATGGACGAAGGGTTCGAGGACTTCATTGGACTAGCTGAAATGGAACTTTACGATTAGGACAGACCGGGCCCCCTTGCTCTCGGCCCCGGGGAGCCTATGGTCACAGCACAAATAGGGGACCGAGCCATCCCCATGATGGTAGATACGGGAGCCACCCGTTCAGTATTAAATTCTGCAATAGCCCCAAAAACTGAGAAAGCCATAAGAATTGTGGGGGCCACGGGGAAATTGGAAAAACACCCTCTCTTAGAAAAAAGGATTGTGGATCTAGGAAGACATCAAGTCACTCACCAGTTTTTGTATTTGCCAAGTTGCCCTGTGCCCTTATTGGGTCGAGATTTGTTGGCTAAATTGAGAGCTCAAATTTCTATTGAAGAAGATGGGACGATGGAAATAAATTTTAGAGGACCAAAGAATATCTCAGTGACTTATCCAATGGAGGAGGAGTGGCGAAGGTACCAGATCATGGTTTGTCAAGAGCAACCCACTATATTTGGACCCCCAGGCGTGTGGGCTGAAGACAACCCACCTGGGTTAGCCCGGTTCGTGGCCCCCATAGTGGTAGAATTAAAGCCAAATGCTATGCCCACTCGTGTAAGGCAATATGATCTACCCAGAGAAGCCCTGGAAGGGATCCAGAAGCATTTAGAACGGCTGAAGAAGTACAATATAATTCGGGAATGCCGCTCTCCCTGGAATACTCCATTACTCCCAGTATTGAAACCTGGGACGAAGGAATATCGTCCAGTACAAGATTTAAGGATGGTAAACAAAGCTACAGTAACCCTACACCCAGTGGTACCAAACCCATATGTCCTGATGGGACTAGTTCCATCTGCAGCTACTCACTTCACTGTTTTGGATCTCAAGGATGCCTTCTTCTGTATCCGAGTGGCCCCCCAAAGCCAGGACATATTTGCCTTCCAGGTGGAAGACAGCATTACAGGCCAGAAGACCCAGTTCACGTGGTGCCGCTTGCCTCAGGGGTGGAAGAACTCGCCAACGATTTTTGGGACATCATTGAGTCAAGACTTGAGAAAATTCCAATCTGAACCCGAGAGACAAGTTTTGCTGCAATATGTGGATGATCTACTGTTGGCCGCCACCAGTGAGGAGGAGTGTAAGGAGGCCACAATGGAGTTGCTCCAGCTTCTGTGGGAAGCAGGCTACAAAGTATCTAAGAAGAAGGCCCAGTTGTGCCAGACAGAGGTGCGATATCTGGGATTCCAAGTGACTCAAGGGAAACGAGCGCTAGGCCGAGAAAGGAAGGAGGCTGTGTGTGCTCTGCCTGAGCCCCGGAATCGGAAGATGGTGCAAGAATTCTTGGGTGCAGCTGGGTTTTGCAGAATCTGGATTCCTAACTTCGCAGTAATGAGCAAACCATTATATGAAGCTACCAAAGGTCCGGAGAAGTCTGAATTTGTGTGGGGAAAAGAACAAAAGAACGCCTGGGAACAGATAAAGAAGGCGCTGATGGAAGCTCCGGCGCTAGGTCTGCCAGATGTAACAAAGAAGTTCACCTTATTTGTTGATGAGAAGAATGGAATAGCCGTGGGAGTACTGACACAGATGTTGGGATCCTGGCATCGCCCAGTGGCATATCTCTCTAAGCAATTAGATCCAGTCGCTAGAGGATGGCCTGGGTGTCTCAGGGCTATAGCAGCAACAGCCTTGTTGGTAAAAGAAGCAGATAAGTTAACCTTAGGCCAGAATTTGATGGTAAAGGTTCCACATTCTGTACTGGCCCTCATGGAGTACAAAGGTAGCTATTGGTTCACGAATAGCCGAATGTCCAAGTATCAGGGAATGTTGTATGAAAACCCTAGAGTGAAGTTGGAGTTGTGCACCACCCTGAACCCTGCAACACTGCTCCCAGCAGAATCTGGAAATATACACCACGACTGCCTTCAAACCATGGATGAAGTATACTCAAGTAGACCAGACTTGCGGGATACCCCATGGCCCCATCCTGATGTCACTTACTATACAGATGGAAGTAGCTTTGTGCGAGAGGGGAAGCGAAAGGCCGGCTATGCAGTGGTCACGGCAGATAAAATAATAGAAGCCAAAGGGCTACCTGTTGGTACCTCGGCCCAGAAGGCGGAACTTATCGCTTTGATCAGGGCTTTAGAGCTGGCCGAAGGACTTACTGTAAACATATACACAGATTCAAAGTATGCCTTCACTACCCTGCATGCGCATGGAGCACTGTACAAAGAAAAAGGATTGATCAATTCTTCAGGACAAGAGATCAAATATGGAAAAGAAATAGAGCACCTATTAGAAGCGGTGTGGGCCCCTAGTAAAGTTGCTGTGATGCACTGTAAAGGACATCAGAGAGGGCAAGATCCAGTGGTCCGGGGAAACCGGAAGGCAGATGCTGCTGCAAAGGAGGCTGCTGAGAGTGAACCGGGAGTGGTTGTAGGAGTCCTACAGTCAGCATTGAGAGGGAATCCCAATATGTTTGCCAAAGTTGATAGTAATATAAACAAGACTCGATTTAGGCGGTTGAAGTTTTATACTTATTCCCCCGGAATGTGTTTTTGCTGTCACCATAGTGGATCTTGGAATTCTAAGTGGAAAGGATATATAAAATATTCCTCATTTTATGGTAAACTGGGAAATTATTCAGCATGTAGTGATAGATTCTATTTGTATGGCACATATAATAACTCCTATCAACCCAAGGGGGACTTAAATGAAACTAATTTTGGAGATTTATACCCAGAATATCCCATGTTCACTCCTAATTATACAGGGTCAGGTAGTATATGCTCTGGATTGATGGCTAGAGACCCGCATTTATGGTTCTACTTTAATGGGTGGGCCACCAACTACCACCCAGGGACTTACCAGTGTATAGGAATAGGATATATGACTATACCTGTCCAAGTTTTCCTACCAAGACAGATCAAACGAGTTGGTAGGAAGAAACGGCATTTAGTGGGACCACTGGGAAGTCAATGTGAGGATCTGGTCATCGTGAGGCCACAGTTGTCTGAGAGTGAGGGTAGTAGAGTAGGAGGAGGACTGATCACAGGGGTCCTCACTTTGGGATCCTACCCAGGAATTATGGCTCAAGAAAATCGTAGGAGCATAATAGGATTGACTTGCAGATTGGAGAAAACTATAAATGCGACTGGGAAATTGGTACAAGCCCTCCAACAAGAAATTGAAGAGCTAAATCAGCTATTGTTACAACATCGAATGGCCTTGGATTACTTGTTAGCCAGAAAAGGGGGGTTTTGTACCATAGTCAAAGGAGGATGCAAGGTTGCGTTTCATGATTTGAACAAGACTATAGAGGATGAGATACAGCAGTTGCAAGGGTTGATACAAAATAATGACAGTGGCATTAGTAACCCCTGGGATTGGTTAACTTCTTGGCTTCCAGATCTTAGCTGGTTAAAAACCTTGTTTCTAGGTATTGTGCTTTTAATTGCAGTAGGGTTCTTAGTAATGATATGTATTTCTTGTGCTATGAAATGTGTACATGCCTCTCTCTCCCAAGCTATGGAGGGGAAGGCAGCTCATTTTGCTGTTATGGCCCAAAAGCAAGCTTAAGTATGTCAAATTGCGTAGAATTTGGCATAAAGGGGGGAATGAAAGGGTTAAGTTGAAGAAGCTAATGCTAAGGTAGAAAAATATAGAAAAATAAGGTGAGCAGATGCGCCCTTTATCTTATCAAGAGGCTTAGGTATGTGCTTAGCAGTGCCGGGAACCTAGGGAGTTTTGATGTTGGAGAAATACTCCCTTGGTACCAAAATACATCATTTTTGAAAGATGTAACCCAGGTCTGCCTGACCTGTAAACACTTCATATATGGTCATATGTAATCATTTCCTGTAACCTGTTTACAAGAGGGTATAAAAAGAGAGCTAATACCTGGATCGGGGCTCTCAGGCTTTGGAAATCATTCCACTGAGATCCCTGCAGTAAAATAAACTTTTATTTTTGCTTTCTAATCTGGTGGTCTCAATTCTTGGCGAGCTACTTCACTCACAATACATCCAAAGTTAGCCTCGGTTTAGTCATCTTGGCTTCTATGGAGAGTTCAGGCTTGATTTGCTGTAGGACTTATTCTTTGGTCTTTTCAGCAGTCCATGGTATCTGTAGACCTCTTCTCCAGCACTGCATTTGCAATGAGTTGATGGCTTCAAATGAATATTACAGGTGGATTGATACAATCAAGGAAGCCCCTACAGCCCAGAGTTTGAGGGTGTGAGCAGCTGATGACTGGATACCTTGGCTATCCCTCACTGAGAGGGTCACTGTAAGTCAAAGTCGATTTGATGGCAAAATAACAACAAATACTCTGATTAGCACTAACAATTAGAACTGAGGCCTGTGTGTGTGTGTGTGTGTGTGTGTGTGTGTGTCTATGTCTATGTGTTCATTCATTCATTCTGAATTATAATTGTTCCAACTTGAGTAGACCCATTTAATCAATTGCTGAATGTGGACCCTGCATGTAGGTTAGTGCTACTCTTCTTAGCACTAACAATCAAGATTCAAGTTTCAGATGTCTATTCCTTTTGACATGTATTACTTTTGACTTTCCAAAACCAAGACACCCAGCCACGCAGAGCCATTTCTGAGCCTATTTGTTCCCAGAACCATGATTAGAGAAGCGGGGAGATGGCAAAACAGACCAGAAAGCCTCTTAGAACAACACCCAGATCTTTTCAGCTGGTCTATTTCCTCTCTTTTTTCCTTCCCCAAGGCCTTGGAGTTCTGGAATCTGATGATCTGAAACCTTTCCTGCAACAACACATTTTCTTTTAAAAAGTCCTGTGGCTTCCTAAAACATCCCAGCCTCTGCTTTCCTCGTGCTCCCCCCTTCCACACTTCCCTCTTTCTCCCCTCTCCTTTTGTGCTCCTTTCAAGGTCTTCTGAAGGGAGGCAATCTTTTTATACATCCCCCCAACCCTCCTCCTCTCCGTCTGCATCAAAGTTAGGACTTTGTTAGGGAAGCTGGCGACCGGCATCTGTTCCCTTCATTTTCTCAGGGGCTAAGGAGCAGAGCGCATTTTGGCTGAAAAAGGCCTGCATTCAGTTTGGGATTGCATTCTCTGTCACACTGTCAGGCTCAATCAGAAGGCAATGAAAGTGATACAGAAGCAAGACTTCGCCGGCTAGTCTTAGAACAAAGAGAACGCCGGAGCCTAGTACAGATTTCACATCCAATTTAACTCTTTGCAAAAGGATTTTAGGAAATACATAGTCAAGAATTGGGGGGGGAAATGGGGCTGGGTCTACTATAAAGGCAAAGTATTATCCAGGCTTAGATAAGGCACAAAGATAGGTTGATAGTATTTTCCAGCATAAACCACATTAGCCGGTATTACACGTTGAGCTTTCTTTACTCGTTAAGTTGCAAGGAGATTTGAAGGGAATTTAGCAGCTATATAAAATGACTCTTTCATGATTCTTAGCCTTAACAGTCATTTTACTTGTACAAGGTACATGAATAGCCAGGGCTGAAATCACATTGTTTAACAAATCTGGTATTAGAGGGTTAGTCGCAGTTTACTTATTAAGAATTTAGTTGAGTGAGGGATTTTAGGCTTCAGGTCTTTGTGCGGGTGACAATGAAGCAAGCCAATACTTGCAATTTTGGATGTACATAGATCGGCTCCTCTGTTTTGATCTCTCTTGCTTAGGCCTGCAATTAAACCTCTCCTTCATTAGACTTTGCAGTCTGGATATATAGGCAAGATACAGCCTCCATCTTTGGGAAGGGTGGTGATGATTATCGGAGGCTTATGTCAATAATATTGCGTCTCCGGTTTGTATTTACAAATCGTTGATAAAATGCTGGCCACAATCTTCTTTTTATTTTTATTTTTAAATCACTCTGTTTTTGCTGAAGAATATGAGAAGGAAAACAATCTTTTGAGTCTTCATTTCTTTTCTTTTTTTCCCTTCTGTTTCTTTTCTTCAAATTTTTGCAAGAAAAATCTGTTGCTTTTTCTTTCATAGGCTTGTTCAGAAGTAACTCTTGTGTACGGTGTACGGTAGAGCTTTGCTCTCAAGGCTGGGAATGCAACTTTATCGCGGCTAAAGATGTTGGTCCAAAGCCGTCTTGAAACCTATGCAGTTCATAGCTGAGGTTTGGGGGATTTTCAGCCTCTCGGTACAATTGCTACTTTGCACAAATTTGACACAAGGGCGGTTCTTTAAAGAATCAAGGTGGTGCCCCGTCCTCTAGTCCCTTTTCAGTGCCTCTCACTTTCTTAGGCGCACATAAAACACTGACCAAACAATGCAACTGTTCGCTGATGGTTCGTTCATTTTGTGGTGGTGGTTGTTTTTAAAAAGCCAATTACAATTACTCTGAATTTTCCAGGGCTTGTTTCTCATCTCCTGCCCCACTGACTTGTCATTTGGCAAAGGCGGTATTCTGAGACTGCTAATATCTTGCAAGCATCCCCTGTAACGCAGGCTCCTTCTGAAACAGGAGCAGAAAGAAAGACACTCTTTGCGGGGGGAAAGCCATCTTCCTTGGAGAGGACGTATCTCTTTAGAAATTCCCCAAGAACAAGAGACGATTACAAGGCTGCCGGATGATGGACACTAACATTTCATCTCTGCATACAATTATGGTACAAATTAGAAATGCTATTATGTTAGTGCTTCATAATTAAGTAAGCAATTAAAAACAAAAACAGTTCATTAGCAAATTGTCAGCGCTATGTAGACAAGTGCCCAGCAAGGTCACAGAAGGCATGAGAGAGAAGCAAATATTATGGCAGGGAGCGGTGTGTGGAGAGAAAACCAAATCAATGTCCTGGTAATTTGCAGGGAATTTTTTTTGTCATGGTAGGTGAGAGTAAAGAAAATTCATTGGGACATTTTTTTTTCCTGTCCTATAAAAGAGATCAACAATGAAGAAGTGAATGAAGGCAGAAGCTAGCGAGGTAGCGTCATTCCTCAGGCCTGAAAGGCCGGTGTGCTTGATGGATTTTGCAGCAAACGCAGCCCTCTTGTACCTTGTTGGCTTGAGAGATGCATCTTTATAAGAGGCTATAGTCAACCCGACTTTTGCCAGTGTTCCTGTGGAAAATGTTTCTTGCTGGCCTAATGCAGCTCTGCCTTCAGAGAGCTCAACCAGCATGATGGATTGTGAATATAACAGCGAAGGAAGACATACCATTTTAAAACGACAGAGATGGCTTGGTAGGATCTTGGTTGGTCTGTAAATAAACCCATATTTTATGGGAAGGAATCTGTGGTGAAACTGGTTGAATGGGTTTCCAGAATTATTCACACACACTTGCAAACAGGGGGAAAGGATGGAGGGAGCCTATTGGCTAATATCCATGCCATCACTAATACAGTTGTCTTTCCAATCCATGATGAAGTTTTGCGGCTATTGTTTGAAAGCTTATGAAAGTTTTTGATTTTGCAGGAACAGGAAGTCTCTCTCTCTCTCTCTGTCTTTCTGTGCATATAAGTTGTGCAGCATCCTTAAAGCCCAGGAGAAAGAGGAAATCATTTAGGACTAATCTGGTACTTTACTTATACTGAGTAGATCTGTATTGGAAGCTGAAAATCCAGGCATACGCTGAAGCTAAACAGTAGCGATTACTCTTGAAGCCACATACTTTTCTTTTGCTAATATGTACATGCAAAGATCTATTTGCTAGCATCTATGTCACCACTCAGGTCAAGACATCAGGGATTTTGCTTTCTCTGACATTACTTTTTTTCTGTTCCTCGCGTTCTTGCCATCTCAAATACGAGTTCTGCAAACCTTCACGGATGCTTCCAAAATGAACCAAAACAGGCCCTTCCTCATTTGCAGCAGCCACACGTGGAGGATATGTCTGCTTCTAGCGTTAAAAAAAAAACACATTGGATCTCCCTGCTCTCTAGCTGTTAAGGATGAAAGGTGATATTCCTAATTCAGTACTACCTTGCTTGCATGCACAAGGATTCAGACCCAGGCTTTTAAAAGTTTGGCACTCAGAGCCCTGGACTGGCATAAATAAATTTACCTCTTTTCATTTTGATCCCAATCTGATTGTTTACATTTCAAATTCTTTCCATCTTGGGAACAAAGCAATGTGTGAATTTTGGTCAATCTTGGTCAGAAATGAACTGAAACAAAACTCTCCCATCTTGTGCAAAAGATTCAACACTAACTTTGTATCTCGTACATGTACAAGGTGTCCTTATATTCTGGAGGGTTGAAATTTAAGTTCCCAAAGGTTATTTATTCATATAGCCATTCTGGACAGAGCCCTCTGTCGTTCAGGTACACTTTCTTTCTTTTGTTAAATGTTATTAAATGGAAAAATATATTTGTTTCTTCTCTGCTGAGCATCCCACCCTAGCAATGGTTCTTCACCCTGTTAGTCAGAGTTTCTGTCTGGCAAAGAGGTGGTCCCTTCCATTGCTCCTAAAAGCAGCCGTACAAGCTTTAAGGCTGAAAACTTGCCTTCTCATCTGCGTGCTTGCATTCCATTGATTCCTAAATCTCCTGTTTGCATTAGGAGATGCAAAACTGTGGCCCAAGGTGAGGGTTTCTATCCAGTACAGGAAAGCAAGAAATGTCATCTTAACATTGATAAATTTTAGCACGGTAGACATAGTGGTCTTTGACAATGAAAACAGAAAAGAATGCCATTACAACTAACAGATTTGTGTCATAAACTGAAGTGGACTTTTACCCATAAGAGATTATAGAGTAATAAATGTGACAGCCTTTAGGGTACCCAAAAACTCCTTTTTCTTTTTTTTTTTTTTGCACATCACTGGTATTATTAATTACTATTATTCTTGATTTTGCAGTCTACTGATGTTACGGACTGGAATTCTGGATTATCAATAATTTAGATTCTATCAGAATCAATAAACTATCACTGAATAACATTCCAAGTAGTGCCACTGTTTCTAATTGTGCCATTGCAGTTTTGCCTATTGTAATTTCATGCAGATACTTTTTGCCAGTCCATTTAGACTAGCTCCCAAAACATCATGTTGTGTGTTGTCGTCATCATCACCACCACCATCATCATCATCACCACTGTATTTGAAATATCTAAAGATCTAATTCTAAAGACAACCCAGAAGAAGTCATTTCAGTTGATATCATCAAGACCCACAGAGTAGGAAATATTTGGGACTGGACTTAATTCTTAGCTGGTTCCAACCCTCCCCTACTGCAATTTCCTATCTAACTCATCTCTCTTGCATTTCATTTTGAATTAAAACCTATTCAAATTACCAGGATTCGTTCCTAAAGAAATGTTTTTAGAAACATTTGGTGGTGTCAGACTGATGCTGGAGGGAAAACTTCTCAAGATAGATGACAATTGGACATATTGATGAAAAACGTTTCTCAAATACGGAGGTTTGAGGTTCACCTTCTGAATATTTTGACCCCCCGTCTCTTTGTTTTCTCTGTACCCTTTTCTAAAACTAGTGTTTTCATTGGGCAACAGAACTGCACCCTCGGACTCCCTGGTGCATTTGATAATGCAGTGAGTTTGTTTTCCTGGTTTCTTTTTCCTTAAAGGCACACCCAGTCAGTCTTTCGCTGTTCATGGTATTTCAGCTTGTCTTTTTTTTAAAAAAAAAACAGCATTGCTAAGATGGAAGACACATTTCAGCCAGTTCACAGACAGCACGGATGTTCATTTTCATAAACTGTTGAACCGACTTTGAAACGAATTCCTGGAAAAAAGACAAGAGGGAGGGAGAAATGCCACGATCCAGACTTGGCAAAGGGCCGGCTGGTGAAGGAACAGATGCCCACCAAATTTGGCGAGGAGTTTTGTTCCCTTTCTATCTGTTGCAGTTCACAATCCTAATGAATGTTATGTTTAAATAACATGAATAAAGATAAAGTGAAAATGAATTCAACTCCAGTTTGAGCAGCGGAATAAAAATGAGCAAGCCGTATTATCTCTTGTCACCTAATCTGGGTTGAATTACCTCTGTATCTTTTTTTTTTTTTTTTTTGCATGGGGGTGTGTGTGTGTGTGTGTTTGTTGAAGAATCCCTTTCTTGAGTCTCCTTGGCCATTGACAAGGTCTTTTGAGATGAATATGAAAAGATAGATTTAAAGGTTAAGGCCAGGGTCAGTTGGCTGCAGATGTTTTGTGAGAGATTGTTCGGTTGAGTTGCGGCTACTTCTCCTGACGGTGGAATTTCAAGCGGGCAGTCATGACCAGTGGGCTGCTGATGAAAATGGGGTTTTGTTTCACAATTGATCCTCACAGACATAAACACGCACAAGATGAAGTGTTTGCTCGCTCTCTCTCTCTTTAATAATAATAAGACTGGGGAAACAATTGGCTCCTATTCCATAAACATGCACAGTTGGTTTTTGTTTGTACTCATCTTTGGACCTTAACCTTCATCCTTCATAGGATCACTAGAATCCTTCATAGGATAGGAACAGGTGGCATCCCTCCCTCGAAAAGGATGCTGATGATAGGGAGCTTAATGCCAATCAACAATTAATAGATGCCGATAGCTACAGATGTCATATCCTCCAACTGTCCCAGTTTGGCAGGGAGAGTCCCAGTTAACTCTCTGCCATCCCACTTTCTCTGCAGCTTTTAAAGTACCCTGGTTTCTCTCTCTTTCACCCACTTCCCCCTTTGCTGCTAGTTTGCTTCAATGGCTACAAACTTTGGTTTGTAGCCATTGAAAGCAAAGTTTCAAGTTTCAAGTTTTTAGAAACCAAAGTTTGTAGCCATTGAAGCAAACTAGCAGCAAAGGGGGAAGTGGGTGAAAGAGAGAGAAACCAGGGTACTTTAAAAGGCCATTTCTGCACTACACTGTTATAGTGCTATTATTCCACTTTCAACCTCCTATGGAGTCCTGGGGTTTGCAGTTCATGGAGGGGCCTTTAGAATTTTCAGCCAGAGAGCTCTTTGGCCTCAGGAAACTACAAACCCCAGAATTCCACAGGAGGTTGAAAGTGGAATGATAGCACTATAACAGTCTAGTGCAGAAATGGCCTGTGTTCAAAGCACAAAAGTAGTTTGCACTCCATTAACCTCCCAGTGGGGACAAAAGGAGGGAATGGAGCCTTGCCCTTCCCTGTTGGCTCAGGCAAAAGCGAACTGCTTCAGCCGATCCTAGATTTTGTGTTCTTTTTCATCAATAACTTTTGCTGTCTTGACTACATCCGATGTCGCTTGGCCACACATGTTCTGGTCTTCATCTGTGAAATGTTGGAGGATATTGAGATGATATTGGGGTGCTTAGGCAGGTGAAGAGATAGCTTGGAACTTGTTTCTATACACCAGGGCTTTCCAAATGCTGTGCCACAACATGTTAGTGTGTTGCCTGAAGTGTGTGTGTGTGTGTGTCGCCTACAATCTTGGAAATGTGTGTTATTATTTATAAATCATATATTTTTAAAAATATATGAAAGGTTTTCAGGGGAAATGTTGTGTCCCCATACATTTCGTTATTACAATTTATGTATGTGCCTGTATAAGGGGTTAGTTTAACCCCCAGCTTGCTGGTAAAACTGAATTAGTGTGTCGTGAAATGATGCATGTCTAAAAAAGTGTGTCACCAACACAAAAAGTTTGGAAAGCTCTGTTGTACACTGTGGCCAACATGCAGCTGTTACTCCCAACTAAAGTAAACACATGGAATCAATGGGAAGTTTTATACATGTTGGCTGTTGCTGCCTGTTGTCTCCAACTCGGTAGGCCCTATGAATCAATGGGAACTCATGTAGCTATTGACTTGCTTGCAAAGAATTCAAATGATAAGGAAGGAGATTTTTGGCTAAAATCCAAAAAACTTCCAAATGGTAAGAGCTATTCACGTTGGGAAATGTGAGAGATACCACTGGATCTCACAGGCAGAGAAATGAATTTCACAAGATGGAAGCTGAACAAAACCCCGCAGGGTCTAGCAGAGCAAAGTAGTAAGATCACTCTTCTTTCTAAAACCTATAAAGTAGCTTGACTTACTCATTCTTGTTCAGAGTAAAGCATGTGGTGCGATGGAAAAGAGGAGAGAAGAAAAGGTGATGGCAGGTAGAGGTGTATCTAGCATAAACAGTGCCTGGGGCTAGTGTGGAAGTTGCACCCCTACCTCCAGGGCAGCTTTCCCTTTCCCCTCTTCCTCCTCCTTTGCTGCTAAATTTTCCAGCTTTTTTGCTCCCCGCCCCCCGGCATTGGCATCCAGGGCACACACCCTACTTGCCCCAACTAGATACGCCTCTGACGTCAGGTTGGAGTAACGCGGGAAGGGTGCAGGTGTGGACAACCACACAGGAAGTCAGCCAAGATGCACACTAGCAATTAGTGAGCATAAGTGTGCAAAGGTTGCTAACTTGAGCAGCTCAGCAGTAGAGTGGGCCACTTCGGAAGGTGGGTGAACTCTTATTTGTTGGAAGCTTTCAAGCAGAGGTTGGGTGGCCTGACATCAGTGATGTTTTACTAGTGAATTCCTGGCAGGGTGCAGGACTTGATGATCCTTGGAGTCGATTAGCCTGGCTTTTCCATCCCCGGAATTTTATGATTCCATTCAATGATTGTAAATAAGCTGAGGGAGGCTTTTTGGATGAAAGAATCAGCTTAGATGTTGCCTGCCTGCCTGCCTGCCTGCCTGCCTTTTTTTCACATGGAGGATGGAGCAAGCCTGTTTTTTGCTGGTCCAGAGACTAGGACACAGAGCAATGGCTTCCAACTTCAGGAAAATTTAAATTCCATCTAAACAGGAGGAAGAACTTCTGGATGGTAAGAGCAGCTTGACAATGGAAATTGCTGCCTGGGAGTGTGGTGGAGTCTCCTTCTTTGGAGGTTTTTAAACAGAGATTGGATAGCCATCTGTCAGGAATGCTTTGATGATGCATTCCTGCAGGGTAGGGGGTTGGCCCTTGTGGTCTCTTCCAACTCTACAATTTTATGATTCTATGACCTACCTACCTATTTACCTTTCTTTCTTGCTTGCTTGCTTTCCCTGCCATTCTTCAGAATAGGTTAACTACCACTCTGCTCTTTTCAAAAAATGCTTCTGTGTTTGCATCAGAGGGTAATTTTATTACTCTGTCACGGTATTTCTTTATTCTCTATGCAGCAGACAATCCAGTGCCTACCTGCTCAAAAGCAAGTACCACTAAGGGCCTTTCAGCACTACACCGTTATAGTGCTATTACTCCACTTTCAACCTCCTGTGGAATTCTGGGGTTTGTAGTTTACTGAGGCCAAAGAGCTCTCTGGCTGAGAATTCTAGATCCAACTCCCTAAACTGCAAACCCCGGGATTCCATAGGAGGTTGAAAGTGGAATAATAGCACTATAACAGTGTAGTGTGGAAAACCCCAAAGATTTTTAACTTAAGAAGGGAATTATAATACAGTTGCCACTGGATTTTCCCTTTCATACAAAGGAGGAATAAATGCAAACCAGATAAAATTCTTTCTACGTATCTTCTTCTAGTATTAATTTTACCATTGTTGTTTTCTAGTTACTGATCATCTTTCCTTATCTTTATATTTCTTCTATACATAATACTGATTCACTTCTCCATTTTATTCTCAATTAACTTATTAAACATTCCCAGTCTTCTCTGAAGTTATTTAATGTTTTTCTTTCTCTTCGCTTTCTAACAAATCATATAATTTTAACAGCCATTCTTCCTTTGACGGTAGTGTATCTGTTTGCCATTCTTGAGCATCGATAATTCTAGCAACTGTTATCATATAATGTTTTCCAATGTTTCTTTGCAATTTGAGCATCTATGACATTTAACATATTTCATAGATACATTTCTGTTTTCATTGGAAAGAAACTGACGACAAACGTGGAAAGCGGAAGAGGGAGAAAGAAACTGGGACATTTCAACAGCAGCTGGAAAAGTGGGATGGGAGAAGATTGAGACTGTCCCTGTCAAATTGGGACAATTGGAAGATATGAAGGTAGCCTTAGGCAACACCACGCTTAGGTGCCTTCCACTGTTCCAAGCATTACCATCTTTTCCAGGTTATCTCATGATGTGTCCAAAGCATGAGAGCCTCAGCCAAGTCATTTTGACTTACAGGGAATGTTCAGGCTTGATGTATGAAGGCATCATGATATTGGCAGGGTATTTTTTTAAGACAGCAGATCCTGTCTGGTTGATAATTGCATCGACCTTGTGCATTAGCATTTTGAGATAAATGAGCAAGGCCCCAAAGGTTTTAATAAATAGCCATGTCTTTACTTGGCACCTAAGCAAAAACAGTGACAATCCTTATATAGCCTTGTGAAAGTCCCCCAATGCTCACTTACCAAGCAGTAGCTGCAGCAGTTGACAGTGGCTTGTTCCCCTGTCGATCAGGAAGCAGCTGACTGACGCGAGGGGAGGTTGCGACAGGGACCCTGCCATGCCAGGGGTTGCTCACAGAAGGGTGTGGGACCATAAGTCAGCTACTTCTGGATCAACAAGGGAACAGACCCCCATCAAGTGCAGCAGCTGATGCCCAGCAGATGAGGATTAGGGAAAGTGGGATGGGAGTCACTATGGCCTTTTCCACACCGGAGAAATAAAATGAGTTAGCGCGAGCTCTGACGGACATCGCCCACACGTTCAAGTGCGCTAGCTCGTACATGTTTGGCAAGCTCCACACCTTAATCCGCTCGGTTAAGTCGGCAAGAGTCAGCGTGCGGGCTTTTTGAAAAACAGGGAAAAGGTGGGTTTTTCCCCCTCGTACCGTGCTGATTCGTGCATGATGTAACCGGAGGGCGGGCTGTGGGCGTGGACAGCTTCAGCGGTTGGAACGTGCCGCGAGATGCCTCCGAGCAGCGGCACAGAAAAGCTTAAATCCTCCGCAGCATTACCAATAAAAGGCCAATCGCCAGCGCCTCCTCGCGCGGTCTTAAGCCCATAGATGTTCCAGTTCAGCCAGCACAACTCCAAGAAGCCAGAATACAGCTAAAATGGGCCATTCAACTTCAGGAAACACCTCTTCCTCCATCGCTCACAGGGAAAGATAAAAGCAGAAAACGGGCACGGAAACCCACCAGAGATAGGGAGAAAAACTGCACTCCGCCCAGCTATGGCGCGGAAAACCATTCCCTCAAGATAGGGCGCGAAAATAAAAAATCAACATGGTTTATTTTAAGGCTAGCAGGAGGAATGGGAGGAGGGAGTCATCGTGGGAGGAACTGCGGGGCGTGACGTGAGCACGCACATCATGACGCACGGGGCCATTTTAAAAAAAAGAGCTGCCAATCACATCCGCTGTGCGAATTCCACGGAACATGTGGAAATGGCAATAGACCGTTGTACAATATGTCCGCGGTAGCATGGACAAAAAAAAAAACCACCCAGAAACGTTGCAGCGCAAATTCCACGGAACGTGTGGAAAGGGCCTCAGTTGCACCATAACTACAATGCTTACACATTTGTAACACCCAACAAGATTGTGGCCATTATTGAACTAGCAATAAAATCAGAAACAGTGAAAGGTATAACCATTAAAAAGAAGAGTAACAAATGCAAACTACACAGCTCATGAAAGGCCCTTTCCCCCCGATCAGTCAGCCCTCAAAGGCCTGTTGAAATTAAAAACGTCTTCACTTGCCCTCTGCAGAATAGCGAGGAGGGCTCCAATCTAATTTATCCGCGACGGGAGCGCCAAGAACCTGGGAGCAGCCACAAGAAGGCCCTCTCCTGCGTTCCCACCAGATGTACCTGTGAGGGGGAAGAGACTGAGGGCCTGTTCACACTACCCTGTTACACTGCTTTTATTGCACTTTCAACCTCCTATGGAATCCTGGGGTTTGCAGTTTAGGGAGGGGCCTTTGGAATTCTCAGCCAGAGAGCTCGTTGGCCTCAATAGACTACAAACCCCAGAATTCCACAGGAGGTTGAAAGTGGAATAAGAGGACTATAACAGCGTAGTGCAGAAAGACCCAGAGGACACCCCTACCCCAAAGGATCTCAAAACCCAGGCAAGCTCATAGAGAGAGATACAGTCCTTCAAATAACCTGGACTTGATAGCACAGAGCTTTCCAGACTTTTCATGTTGGTGACACACTTTTTAGACATGCATCATTTCACAACACAATAATTCAGGAAGTAATTCAGGAAGTGGAGGCAGCCCATTCACCCGAGCCTGACCCGCCACCACTGCTGCCCTTGCTGGGGTCTTTCACGGCCTAGGGCAACGGTGGAGGTGGCAAGAGATGCAGCCCCTCCACCTGGGCTTCACCCACCCCTGCCCTTGCCAGGGTCTTCCTCAGGGCAGTGAGCAGTGGTGGCAGAGGCAACCCCTTCACCCAGGCCTGGCCCGCCACCGTGGCTGGAGAGGGAGCCCCTCCACCCACTACATTCATGTGGCACAGCTGTAAGGCCCTGCTTTGGGGGTCCCCAAAGTCAGTATGGTTTGGATAGGCACCATACCTAATTGGCAACACATTTTATTGGCTCTGATATCAAATCCAAGCCTGAGAGGTGACAGAGAGGTCCAACTGAGCAAGGGAAAGAATTTGACTGTAAATGTGAGAAGGACAGGTCAACTCGAAACTTCCTCCAGGTAAGACTGAGTCATTTGTCAGGCAAATACACACCATTCCTGTGGATAATAGGCTTAAATAGAAGCTGGAATTTTCCAGGGAATCCAACTGCGAGGAGCCCACCAGGACACTGATTGACAGATAGCCATCCCTTGTACATCTGGATTCTTTCCTCTGTCCTCACAGCACCCACAACAGACAGCTAGTACAACATCCATCATGTCTTTGTCAATCAAGCACTAAGCCCATCAACAGGTGAAAGACCCATTGTCCACCACAGGTTCCCTTTGTCTTGCATCTGGAACCTTCACAGCCACAAGCCGTTTTCAGGGTACAAATACCCCTGCTTTGAGGAGGCCCAGTGCTGTCTCTCAAAGGTCTATCCGTCACGCTGTCCACCTGGCTCCTGAATGAGAACTGCCCTTAGGTCCTACCCAAGCCAAAACACATTTCTGCTCTTCACTACTCTTCTGGACTGGTAATTATAAATCCCCCCAAATCCCTAAGCCTCTCTATCATTTTCCCTCCCTTTCTCTTTCAGCTAGCTCTTGTGTGAATGTGTAATTGTGTGTATCCTGTGTGCATGCGTGAGCAAATTCCCCTCGATAAAACACATTTTAAGCTTACTTTTGAATCTCTGACTGGTTCTTTTCCTGCATGTGCCCGTAAAGACTGGTAGAAAAGATCTCGCTAAGTTGCCCCCCTCTCGCAAGCCTCCTCTTTGAGCTAATTCATTCCCCAGTTTTGCAAGGAGGTATTTGTCATTGCAGGGTGGCCCTTGTAGCACCTACGTTTTGGGGTAACACACCCACACACTGCAGGTGACACACTAATTGTTGCGACACACAGTTTGGAAAGTTCTGATATGGGGTTTGGGAGGAAAATGAACAAGCAAAGGATTGCTGAGCTTTGATCATAAGGACAGCTCACAAATAATTAAAGAGGGGAACATTTTTTCAACACTGTAAACTAAAAAATAGTTTTGTCCTGTCACTGGAAATTGGCATGCATGGCATAGATGTTGCCCAAAGCCTTTGGTTTGTGTAAAATGCTGGGAATTATAAGAAAATCCTTGTTGAACTTTAGAAGTCTAAGAAGTTCCCAGACAACAACTAGATTGCGATCTTCCAGCGCTCTTTGCTTCAATTATCGCTTCCCTGTATCACTTGCTCCTCACATTAACATTCTTGTGAGTTTTATCCTGCCTAACCTTGCCAATATAACATTACTAATATCAGGCTTTGTGCATTATTCTGACATGATACTTCATTAAAAGAAACAGGGAGCTGGGTATAAAGATTATACGTAAACCCAAAGTGGGTAATCTCACAAACTTCTTTTAAAGGAGGTAAGGTTGATGATCCTTTTTGATGGCAAAAGAATATTCAGGCTTCTTGTGTTTAATCTGCTTCCTGACCTGTTTGTTCAACGCAAAGTCTTCCTGAAACACAACTCACAAACACGTTGTATAAGTCTGTGCCCCATATTTACCTGTTGTTCTCAACTTTGGATCTGCATACCTATCAAATCCACATTCTCCAGCTTCTTCTTTTATACCTTCTCTGTTCCCAGATCTGCCCATTGTTGTTTTTGTTTTACGAAATGAAATGTGTTCTCCTTTTTCTTTTTGGCGTGTGTTTTTAAAAATCCACCTTTTTAAAAAAACTGTGTACATTTCCTTGTAAACATTCCTCTTGGTGACCAAAGCCTGGTTTTGCTGTGGCTTTGTTCACCTATGCAAAAAAAAAAAACACACAAATTTTTCTCTGTGCACTTTGCAAATATTGTATTATATTGGACATGTTCTCAGCTGTTTGGTAAACTGAGGCTTCCAGACTACAACGTGTGCGTGCTTAACGTTTGTTCCAGCCAGAGCAGGCCAGAAAAAGTCTGTATCAGAAGACTGTCAAAGTGAATGCTACCTATTGTTGACACCATTTGGAAATGTTCCAGTTGTGTCCTTTTGAAATACAGTCATTTGCAATGAAATGATGTTATAATAGTGTGATCATGGCCAGGACTCTATATCACAGAGAAGGAATATAACGTTATACTCACAGAGTTATATGGCAATTGTGCATTAGTGAATTACAGAACTACGTACCTGAATGTACAAATACATGTGAAATCATAGAATTCTAGGCCCTCCATAGGGATGGGAGAAGGACAGGACTGCAACGACAGTTCTGCATGACACATTGCAGTCCTGTCCCCAGGCAACACAATCACAAAATAAATCATTGGCAGGTTTTCCCTGTCAATGACCCATGATTGTGCTGCCATCGTGGACTTACCTGTCATCCAGAAGCCCCAGAAGTGCAACGACGACATTCTTGCCCCGGAGCATCCTGGAAAAGTACCTGGCTGTGCCGCAGAATGAAGAGGCAGCGTTATCACGCTTCTTTCATCACAGAGCCAGTTGCTGAGGAATGGAGTGCTCCAGTTGCACTCCCTTCCTTGCAGAGCTACTGCTGAGATCCCCACCAGATGCCATCATGAAAAGGTAGGGTGCAGAAAGGGCCCTAGAGTTGGAAAAGACCACAGGGGCCATCCAGTCCAACCCCCTTCTGCCATGCAGCAATACACATCAAAGCACTTCCAACGGATGGCCATCCAGCCTCTGTTTAAAAATCTCCAAAGGAGGAGACTCCACCACAATCCCAGGCAGCAGATTCCACTGTCAAAATGCTCTTACCTTCAGGAAGTTCTTCCTAATCTCTTTTTCTGTAGTTTGAAGCCATTGCTCCATGTCCTAATTTCTCATAGAATCATAGAGTTGGAAGAGACCACAGGAGCCATCCGGTCCAACCCCCTGCCACGCAGGAACACACATCAAAGCACTCTCGACACAGGGCCATCCAACCTTTGCTTAAAAACCTCCAAAGAAGGAGACTCCACCACACTCCCAGGCAGCACCTTCCACTGCTGAACAACTCTGACTATCAGGAAGTTCTTCCTGAGGTTCAGGTGGAATCTCTTTTCCTGTAGTTTGAATCCATTGTTCCTTGTCCTAGTTTCTGAAGCAGTGGAAAACAAGGCTGTACCCTTGTCCCCTGCCATGTCCCCTCTTAACCTTCTCTTCTGCAGACTGTACATACCAGCTCCCTAAGCCACTCCTCACAGGGCATGCTTCCAGACTCTCCACCGGTTTTGTTGCCCTCCTCTGGAAACGGTTCAGCTGGTCAAAATCCTTCTTGAAATGAGGCGCCCAGAACTGGACACAGTATTCCAGATGAGGTCTCTGTAACAGCAGAAACAAGTTTGTCCATATGACATCCTTTCAGATATTTAAACATGGCTGTTATGTCACCTCTTAACCTTCTCTTCTCCAGGCTAAGTATGTCCAGTTTCCAAAGCTATTTCTCACAGTGCATGATTTCCAGGCCTTTTACAATTTTGGTCATCCTGCTCTGGACACATTCCATCTTGTCAATCTAGGTGAAGTCCGATCAAAGCAGAAGAGAGTGGCACTATTACTTTCCTTGATCTAGATACTGTACTCCTATTGATACAGCCTAGAACTGCATTGGCTTCTTTAGCTGCCATATCACACTGTCTACTCATATTCAGTTGCAGTGCATAATTCACATCGGCATGTGCCACGCACAATGGCACTACATGTGCAGTGGCATCACACGCACAGATCTGCTTCTGCAACCTTCAACTAAATGAGGGCTCCTGTATTTGGACAAAATTGTTCAGCCTTTTCTGTACGGAACTTATGCATGGATAAATAACCAACAGAATGCCAGGCTCTGTGACTCACCACCAAAAACAGACAAGATACATACCTTCCAACATTTCACAGGTGAAAAGTAGCACATGCGTGGCCAAACATCAGAGAATGGCCAAGACAGCAAAAGTAATTGATGAGGAGAAAGACACAAGCTACTGGAAGGGGCAACGTTCTGCCCCTTCTTCTCCCCTCCTTTTTGCTGGGTCGACTGACAACAAATGACTTTTACATTTTGAATTAAATTTGCAGCAATTAAAGTAAGCTGGGGACAAAGGGGATAAGTAGGAGAGGAGACAGAAACTGGGACAATTTGAAAGCAGCTGGAAAACTCGGAAAAAAGAATTAACCAAGGCCATTTCTGCACTGAACTTTTATAGTGCTATTATTCTGCTTTCAATATCCTTTGGAATCCTGGGGTTTGAAGTTTAGGGAGGGCCTTGGAGGCCTCTCCCTAAACTGCAAACCCCAGGATTCCATAGGATGTTGAAAGCAGAATAATAACACCAGTCATGTAGGGACAGGGAGGTTTGGGAGCAGTTTGCCCTGAGTGGCAATGCTTTGGAGACATTGTGGCATGCAGCACACTGTGGCCATGCCCCCCACAGCACAGCCATGCCCCCCATGGAGTGTGACAATGCCCCCATACCATGTTTCCCCCTCCATGTGTTACTGCAGTTCCTGGGCCACGCTTGGGGTGACATTAGATATCATTTTGATATCAATAATTTGGCCAACTATACTCCTCTGTTCTCCATGTACTTGCGAGGCCACTGGACAAACACGCAAACAGGCTCGGTCGCTAATCACTGGAATATTCAAAACAAATACAGGCTGGCCAGAAATAGCCAAACAGCCGCTTCAGGAGACCTCACGACAACTACCCTTGTCATGTATGCACGCAACTTACAAAGAACTCCCTGCCCCAAGCAGGCAGTTTGATTAGAAGAATCATCACCTGTCAAGCACTCCGCGTTTGCAGACTGTCTACTCTATTGTCAGTTCGGACCTAACTCAATCATGCTAAATTCTGACCTTTCGGAGGCTTTGTCTCCAGCCCAAAACTCATTGTTTTCCCCAAGCACAGACTAGCCTGTAGCCACATTTTTCCCTATAAAAACCCCGGATTCCGAGACCTTCCTGGGATCGTTCGGATCGTTTCCGACTTCCATCCAGCCTTGCTGCTGCTGTGCTTGGTGAGCCTTCCCCTCAGTCCCATGTACTGAGACTCCATATCTCCGAACTTCTGTTGCAGACTACCCGGGCTTCAGGACAGGTGTAGTATTACTCAAACCAACCACTCCTCTAAAAATCCCTCTATCCCACTCCAACCGTTATTTCTTTAGTTCTCTGTGTGAGTGTGTTGCATACACTGTTTGATTGTATTTTAATAAAAATCACAATTATTATTTCAATTCTGTGTGCTCCTTGACTTGGCCTGACCCCGTAGACATTGGGTGAAAGATCTCGCTCTGTTGCCCTGCCTCTCGTATTGCTGGCTTGTGCTCTTGGCTAATCTCCTTCAACTTGTATAATTGAGAGCGCATTTAGGTGTCCCTCCCAGGACCTCCAGAAAACAGGGTAACATATGCACTCCAAGCTCCACTGCTGAATAGTACTATAACAGTCTAGTGCAAAAAGGGCCCAAGATTCCCCCCCAAAACTTCATTCCTCACTCACTCCCCTACACACCTACTCTCTGAATGATGCAGGAAATAGAAAGTTATCTCTATGGACTACAAGCCAAACCCACCCTAGACCATCAACAATATCCAAAAAAGCAAGACTTACACAGTTGGCCCTGCACATTTTCTAGGGTTAGGGGTGCAGGACTCTCACAGAAGTGGAAAAATTGCAAATATCAAGTGAGTGTGTGTCTGTGAGAAGGAGGCCAAAGCATGGTGGGGAGAGTGCGCACCCAGGGTCCAAACCAGGTCTGGGAAAGGAGAGGAAACAGAGGGTCAGCGTGGTGCCCCTATACTTCCTCTCTCTCACCCATTCCTTGGGGAATGGGGGATCAGGAGAGGGTTTGTGGTGCTGAGAAATTGGGCTGCGAGGCATTCTTAGCTGGCCAGGCAGTGACTGGTGGACAAGGAGAAGGACCAGAGATGGGATTTTAAAGGGCTGCAGAGCTGGATCATACCCTCCAAAGAGGGAGGGTTCCCCTGGAAAAGAAGTGTCTGAGGTGGGGGCACAGGGGGTGAAAAAAACTCACAAATAATCATATCTGTCAACGTCAAGCCCACAAATGCAGAGAGCTGACTCCGTGTGTTTAAGAAGTTAAAACAATTCCCAAAGATATTTTGAGGAATTAGACAGTTCAATAGTGAAAGAGCAGTTCTGGAATTTTTGCTTTGCATCTGACAGCCCTGATGCCTGAGTCACCAACATTATCTGCTGCTTCTATGATGGACAACATTCTGACACCACAGATGTTCATATCCTTGCATTTTCTCCATTCTTCCTCCTATGACATCTAGGATCTCTTGTAAGTTTTCCGGGTGTGCTTTCTGAAAGACAAAGAGAGAGAGAGAGAAAGAGAGAGAGAGAGAGAGATCCTAAGACAAAACTAGAATAAAAGGTAGGCACATTCACAACATATTAAAAGACCTAACACATTCTTTGTTGTATGAAAAATGTAAGTCCAGGAAGACCATTACCCTGATCAACGTCTACATTCAAATATTACTTCATATTCGATGCAGAGTGTATTAAACTCACAGTCTTCATGATTGTAGAGTTGTAACAATGTTCTACATTCTTCTTTGATGTCGTGAGTAATCGTGTGTGGATTGGCAGGACTAGCTATAGTATCAGCACCTGAACGAAGATGAATAAACCTGTTAATTCTTCAGTCTATATGAACATAAACTAAATGTTACAAACGGTCTTTGATTACCATCCTTTTACAGACTGGCACATGTGTAAGCTGCCCTGCAGAAGTGCTGGGACATTTTTGTTTGATGCTAAAGTCCGTAATCAGTTCAAGGTGTCAAAGTGGAGGTGCATAGATGGTGCCATGGCGCACTGCACATTGCTCATACAAGTGTTCACTACCCATTCCAATCCTACATTTCACATCTGTTTCCACATTCAGTTGTGCAGTGTTGCAATTTGCAAATACACCATTGTTGTGTAGCTCAATGAGTTTACACTCATACTCCCATCTCTGATGTCAGACCTTGGTTCTTATTTAATCATGCACTAAAACAATACTCCTTAAATTGCTTTCATAGAATTGAAGAGTTGGAAGAGACCCCAAGGGCCATCCAGTCCAACCCCATTCTACCACGCAGGAAGACACCATCAAAGTATTCCCGACAGATGGTCATTCAACCTCTGCTTAAAAACTTGGAATATAACACATTCGTATCACATAAAACATAACACATTCATTCAGAAACCTTACAACTGGGAACAACACTTCCATCTCTTTGCATCTCTTTTTGCCTACTGGCTGCATGACAATCTGTCTGAAGCCCAAAGCACGGGCATGCTTCTCAGAGGAGAACAGCAAACGTGCTAGGCAATGGGCTTCAGGCAGCGTTGAGGTCTGCTTGGCAGCCTGTCCCTGCTGCATATTGGAGGAAACTTCTAAAACTTCTCCTAAGATCAGAAAGCAAGACTTGTCCGCAGAGCGGAGGTGTATTTCTCAGAGGGAACAGCAAATGTTTTAGGCAAGAGGTTTGAGGAAAAAGGATCTTAACAGGGAATAAAATGGATCCTATTCTCCACTTCTGGAAAAGTCTCCAGCTTGAGGAATGAGGAGTAAGAAAGATCTCATTCCCCACTTCAGAAGCTGTAGACCCTTGTATGGCCATTGCCTCTACACATCACCACCACTTCCTCTTTTTTTCCCCATTAAAGTTGGCACCCAGATTAGAGACTTGACTTGTGACTTGACTCAAAAGTATCTTGCAAGGACTTGAGACTTGTCTTGGAGTAAATTGGTAAGGCGGCCAGACAAGGCTGCATTTTATCACTCTATCAACTTGTACACTGAAGATATTATACATAAAGCAGGATTAGACTCAGAGGAAGGAGGCCTGAAAACTGAAGGAAGGAACGTCAACAATTTAAGATATGCAGATAACACCATGCTACTAGCAGAAAACAGCAAAGACTTGGAACAATTACCGAAGAAAGTCAAGGCAGTACAAAGGCAGGTTTATAGCTGAACATTAAGAAAACAAAAATTATGGCCACAAATGGAGTTACTATATTTGCTGGTGTATAAGACTCACTCCCCCCGAAAAATACTGTTTGAAAATGGGGTGTGTCTTATTCACCAGTGTGTCTTACATGCGGGCAAACAGTATTTGCCAGCATATAAACGGCGTGCATCTTATACATGGGTGAGTCCTATATGCCAGTAAATACGGTACACCATGCTACACTTTAAAGTAGATGATGACGACATTGAAATAGTTCAAGAATTTCCATACCATGGCTCAGTTATTAATCTGGGTGTACTTTGGTCACACTTGGAATACTGTGTTCAGTTCTAGACTCCACAGTTCCAGAAAGATATTGAAAAGCTGGAACACGTGCAGAGAAGAGCATCCAAGATGGTCTGGAAACCAAGCCTTATGGGAAACGATGGAGGGACCTGAGTATTGTTAGCTTGGAGAAGAGAAGGCTGCTAGGTGACATGATAGCTATTTTTAAATATCTGAAGGCAGGTCACGTCAAAGGTGGAACAAGGTTGTTTTCTGCTGTGCTAGAGACTAGAAAATGCAAGAATGGATACAAATTACAAGAAAAAAGACTCCATGCAAACATTAGGGCCATTTCTGCACTCGGCTATTATAGCACTATTAATCTATTTTCAACATCCTATGGAATCTTGGGGTTTGCATTCCATAGGATGTTGAAAGTGGAATAATAGTACTATAACAGTCTAGTGCAGAAATGGCTTTGGAAACACATCTTTACTGTAAAAGCTGTTCGATAGTGGAACAGACTGCCTCAGAGAATGGCAGAGTCTCCTTCTTTGGAGATCTTTAAACTAAGGCCATTTCCGCCCTAAACTGTTATAGTGCTATTATTTCACTTTCAACATCCTGCAGAATTCTGGGGTTTGTCATTTACTGAGGCCAAAGAGTTCTCTGGTTGAGAATTCTAAATTCCCCTCCCTGAACTTCAAACCCCAGGATCCCATAGAATGTTCAAGTGGACTAATAGCCCACTAACAGTGTAGGGCAGAAATGGCCAAAGGTTGGATGGGCATCTTTCAGGAGTGCTTTAGTTGTCCATTCCTGAAAGGCAGAGGGTTGGACTAGATGGCCCTTGTGTTCCCTTCCGACTCTCAGATTCTGCAGCTGTATGAGATGGAGTTCCGTTCTTTCGTCCCATCTTTCACTGTGCATTGCACATTGTACAATGGCACCCTATGATAGACACGTAGTGCGGAATGTTGCTGCTTCTGCCTAGGCGCTTGCATAGTGCCTGTGCAGCCTATCTCTGCACGCAGACATTTATGGCACACTGTGAGGATTCTGAATTGCAGCCTTAAGTTCCACTCCATCTCCTTGATATAGGATCTCGGTCTCCATTTATTTTTTTATGTCAAGTCTCACTGACTTTAATGAAGTGCGCCTGACTGGCTCGCCTTCTCCCCTGAAGACAAGCATCACCGCATCTTTGATTCAGCGGAGCTGCTGTCGCGTCTTGTAAGGTCCAGATGCTAGGAGGCCACTCTTGCAAGAAATGGCAATTTTACAGGATAAATGAGTTTCAGTGAACCCAAGAAATACCTTTCCTTTCCCTACCTGAGCTTCATGAAGTTATCTTTTTTTTCTTTCCTTTTTTTTTTTTTTTTGGACTATAGCTAGAAGAGAGTTAGCACTTACTTTACAACAGGATTGAGCCAGGTGTGGTCCTAAAAGCTGTTTTTGTGGCCCTCGACTCCTCCAGACCTTCTAGACCTTCCTTTTTTTGGCAGAAATGAAATGGTGATGCTTCATCTAGAGGCCTCCAGGAGTAGTGACCCACCTTTAAATAAGTTGCAAGAGCTCCCCTCCACATACTGTTCAAAATCAAAAAGTATCCTTTTTTCAACAAAACAAAACAAAAAATTGGATTTCCAAACACTTCTGTGTTTGCTTTGGAGTGGTGTTTTTGACAGTCTGCTTGGCACTTGGTTCAGGGGCAGAAAACTGACCTTGTTACCCTGCATGGCTGTCCATTTCTGCTTTATAAGGTGGCTGAAAGGGGAAATTTCTCTAATTGTTAACTAGGAAATAAAGATCCTGCATCCATTCAGAATAGCACAAGATCCTGGCAGCTGCTGGGTACATTGTTCATAAAATAATAGAATCATAGGATCATAGAATCATAGAGTTGGAAGAGACCACAAGGGCCATTGAGTCCAACCCCATTCTGCTATGCAGAAATACGTAGTCAAAGCATTCCCAACAGATGGCCATTCAGCCTCTCTTTAAAAACCACCAAAGAAGACTTCACAACATTCCCAGGCAACGTATTCTGCTGTTGAACAGCTCTTACCCTCATGAAGTTCTTCCCAACGTTTAGATGGAATCTATTTTCTTGAAGTTTGCTCAAGAGATTGCTCTATGTCCTAGTCTCTAGAGCATCGGGAAACAGGCTTGATCCATCCTCCCTATGACATCCCTTTAAAAATTTAAACATAGCTATCATATCACCTCTTAAAGTTCTCCAGGCTAAACACTAAGCCTCTCATCATAGGACTTCATGGATTCCAGGCCTTTGACTATTTTGGTCACCCTCCTCTGGACTTGCTCCAGTTTATCAATATGCTTCCTGAATTATGGTGCCCAGAACTGGAAACAGTATTCCAGATAAGGTCTGAGCAAAGTAGAATAGAGTGGTACCATCACTTCCCTTGACCTAGATGCTATAGTCCCATTGATGCAGTGCAGAATTGCATTGGCTTTCTTAGCTGCCACATCATACTACTGACTTATGTTCAGCTTGTGGTCTACTAAGATTCCTAGATCCTTTTCACATCTACTGCAATCAAGCCAGATATCACTTATGTATTCAGTGTCATACTAGTCTAGAATGAGGTGACCCTCAAGCAGCAAAATCTTTTGGACATGGCACAAAAAAGATGGCTCTTACTTCTTAATTGCACTATTTTGCTTACAAGACTTCTAGCTCACCTGGGATGATGATGATGATGATGATGATGATGATGATGATGATGATGATGATTTCATCTTCATCACCATCATTATCATCTTGACTTTTCCTTGCTTGGGACTCAGGGCAGCTTACAAGAGATAAAACATAGTTAGAAATTCACAGGAAACAACAGTTAAACAACTAAACTATCACAAAATTAAAGCCAGTTGAAACAGAGAATCCTAGAATCCTAGAATCACAGAGCTGGAAGAAACCACAGGGCCCATCTAGTCCAATCCCCTGCCATGCAACATCCTCACATCAAAGCATCCCTGGTGGCCATCCAGCCTCTGCTTAAAAACTTCCGAAGAAGGAGACTCCACCACACTCCACCGAGGCAGCATATTATACTGCTGGATAGCTCTGATCGTCAGGAAGTTCTTCCTGAGGTTCAGGTGGAATCTTCTTTCCTGCAGCATGAATCCATTGCTCCTTGTCCTAGTCTCTGAAGCAGCAGAAAACAAGCCCCCTCCCTCCTCGACATGATATCTCTTCAAACATAAACCATTCAGATCAACAAGAACCAACAGAAGTCAAGCCTATTATGCAAGGTCTGTTTTTCCTTAGAAAATAAATTTCTCAAAGCTCTGCCAGAATAATAAAAAGGTTTTACATGCTTGTGGAAAGACAGTAAAGGAAAGTGCCAGTTTATTCTCTCTGGGAAAGAAGTTCTGGAAACTGGGAGCAGCCACAGAGAAGGCTCTCTCCCCTACATTCCTACCAGATGTTCATATTAGAGTGATGGGATGGAGGAGACCATCCTTCCCAGAAGATCTCAAAACACAAGCAGGCTTATATGGAAGAATATGGCCTTCAGATAACCTGCTCCTGAGCCATATTCAAGCACTGTGATTGTACTTTAACCGCTGTGGTTCTACGGTATGGAATTTTGGATATTGCCATTTAAGAAGTCAAAGAGGCCATTTCCGCCCTACACTGTTATAGTGCTATTATTCCACTCACCATCTTGTGGAATTCTGGAGTTTGTACTTTACTAAAGCCAAAGAGCTCTCTGACTGAGAAGTCTAAATGTCCCTCCCTAAACTGCAAACCCCAGGATTCCAGAGGATGTTGAAAGTGGAATAATAGCACTATAACAACGTAGGGCGGAAACGGCCAGTGATAATATAACAGGAAAAGCAAAGAGGGAGAGAACTTGAAAAAAATGTCACTGAAGAACTCTTGGATAAAAGGGTGTGAAGCACACCTGTGAAAAACAGAGGACCACCAATCCCAGCACAGAGAAGTCTATAAGGTAAGAGAGGAGCTTCGCTGAGGGTCAGGAATACATATATGTAAAAACAAGAGTCAGTGTCAGTTGGAGTAAGACTTCTGAAGGAGTGGATTGTGAGAGTCCGACGGAAGTCAATGTGCCCTGGGTGTCTGAACTGATCGAAGGAAAAGGTCTGACACAATTCAGTTGAATGTTATGATATGTTTTGAACTGAGCACTGGGATTTGATAAAGCAACCTGTCTGTATGTTAAGAAAACAAAGCTGAACCATTGATTAAACCCGATTCTTCTTGGCTTCCTTAAGCCTAGACTAAAGACTGTCATGCCTACCATTTCAGGAACCACTTGTAAAAAAATTAATGGTCCACATCAAGGTCACCTGGAAGCCCACGTCCCAAATCCAAAGCGAGATTTAAACAGGGATCTTAGGAAAAGGTGGCAGTGATAGGTATCCAAGGCTAGGAACTGTAGGCCCGGTCTCTAAAGGGGGTTTATCACAAAGGGTACTTAGAATTCTCCAGCAACGAACTCTAGTGCCTCAACAGACTACAAACCCCAGGATTCCATAATATGCCGCCAGGGCAATTAAAGTGGAATCATAGGGCTATAACTGTGCAGTGTGAAAGAGCGCTGGGTTAGACCCCAGTTCGGAATGATTGCAATCTAGTCCTTCAGTATCCAAACTCAGCCTTGCCAGCTCTGCTCTGATGTCTGACATGACTCTAGGTCAAGTCTCGATGCTCTAAGACTTCCTTGATGGAATCCAAGCGCCGTTCTTTTCTGCTCCTTCTTTTGTTGTTGTTGCCGGTTTTCCGATTGAAATGCTGTCTGTCCTACATATCGTTCAGCTCTAACCCCGTCTTAGAAATGTCAGGGATAGGCGCTATCGGATCTTGAGCTTTGGGATTTTGCTTGATTAAACAGCATCCCTGTCTCGTCTTTTGTGTCTAAGTGGAATGTCATTTAAAGAAGTCATCCTCTCCGCGTGTGTGAGCGAGCAAGCGAGTGTATGTGTGTGTGTGTGTGTGTTTAATTTGCTCTCCTAGATATATACAACATTTCCCCCCTCCTTCCAAAAGGAGGAAATTTAATCTATAGCTCAAGTAGTCAACTGCTCGGGAGGAAAAAAAATGTAAGTGACAGTTTGTGGGTTTTATAGAAGTGCTGGCATTAAAGGGCATTATTTAAATTTGCTTCTAAATACTTGTTTGATAAGTAGAGGATCTGTATGGTTTATTCATATCACAATTTACGAAGGCATGTTAGATAGCTTCCTCCTCATTCATGCTCTCCTGTCACTCTGTTATTTTTTATATACGTATATATCTGTTAGTTTAAAAAGATTTACCCAATGTAAATAAGAACAATTATAGAATTACAGAGCAGGATTACGTGGGAGAGAATTGCGGCGGGGAGGGGGGGTGAGAAAGGGGAGATGGTGGGGAGAGAAACAACCCCAGAGTGTATTCTTAGTGGCTATTTTCTTTGACTCTATCATTAAGGGAGGTATTCAAGAATGTCTAGAGGGTGAAAAGAGCAAAAGTGTGTTTTCTTTTCGATATGATAGCCGCATTGAAGATATTCTTCCTTGTACAATGGATTTTACCTAGCATTATCTTTGTAGGAAGCGGCTTTCAGCTGGAAAGCAGAAGTGAATAGGGGTGTCATGACATGGGATTAACAGTACAACCGGATAGTAAATCAAATGTTTGAGATGAGGAGTTGTGGGGGGGGGGGGAGAGCAGGGTTGGAGAAGTGTTGGGGGGGTGCAGAGAGAAAGAGAAAAGAGAAACGTCTAATGTGACACACATCGCCAGAACAAACTGGCAGCCTTACACTGTGCGTCGAGCAGCAAAGATAATATACAATTATCCAGCAAGGTTCTTGAGACCCTGTACTTTAACACAACTTTGGGGGGACGCGCCACCCATTTTAACCAGTCAATCTCTGTGTAATGAATCTAATCACAATGTAAAACATTCCCAAAGATGGCAGGCCGTACTGAGTACTAATTAGAGAGGGAGAAAGAGAGAGAGCGAGCATTTAGAGTGAGGGAAGGAGGGAGGAGAGAAAAGCTTCGGTTCGGTGGTAATCAAATGCTCCCCGTTTCTGTACAGATGGTTTCAAAAGCCTTCACATTCCAAAGAACGAGGGTTTGATCCTTTGTTTTCTAGCCAATCCCGTCCTCCAAGTTCGGAACAGGTAACAGAGCAGGGCCTGTCTCCTCTTGGCTAGTTCCCAACTCGAATAGACCCACTGAATTAATTGCTGAAGGGGGAGTAAATCCAACGGATTCAGTGGGGGGACTGCCGTTGGGACTAACACGAGCATTTTGACATACATTCGTATGTACCGTGGCCAGAATCCAGGCAGTATATTACTCGGGCATAAATTCCTCGAGGGAAGTAGTTAAATACTTTTGATTGAAGAGGAACGCCTGAAACTTCAGTTCAAGTTTGCCAGAGTAGGGTTCTGCATGTGGCGCCATTGTACATGGCTGCGCATTGTGCATGGATGTGCACGTGCAAGGTACACATGGATACACACATGCTTCACACATTGACACCTCAAGCAGATGTGACTGCAAATTTGGCTGCGTAACAATTCCATATCAAGCCAGCATTGTGAAACCACCACGTAATGCTATGAGTGTACCGTATTTGCCGGCGTATTAGATGCACCGGCAATAAGACACACCTCACTTTCAAGGGGTATTTTTCAAGGGGAAAAAAATTTACATCCCTGGTGAGGGGAATGAAAGGAGTGCTGCACCAGGACAGATCAGGAATGAAAAGAGTGTTGCACCAGGGGAGGAGGGGAATAAAAAGAATGCTGTACCAGAAAGGAGGGGAATGAAAAGTGTGCTGCACCAGTTTTTCTTTGGCCCTAGGAGAGTCAAAATGCACAGGAGAGGAGAGGAAAGTAAGGGGTGCTTCACCTGGATTCCACTACGCCTTCCATTCCTGTTAGCTTGGGCAAGGAGAACTTTGGCTCTTGGTGCATTTCCTATGTTTTTAGCGTTACCATATTTGCTGGTGTATAAGATGCACCCCATTTTCAAATGGTATTTTTAAGAAAAAAAGTGCTTCTTATATGCCAGCAAATATGGTAAGTCACACACTATCTCCTTGACATAGGATCTCAGCCAGTGTATACACAAATAGCCTCTTGAAGGGACCAGCTATTATTCATAAGGTGCAGCTTAGACAGGGGGCAGGTGAGACTTTAGGCCATTTCCACCCTACACTGTTAGAGTGCTATTATTCCATTTTCAACATCCTATGGAATCCTGGGGTTTGCAGTTTAGGGAGGGGCCTCAAAGGCCCCTCCCTAAACTGCAAATCCCAGGATTCCATAGGATGTTGAAAGTGGAATAACAGCACTGTAACCGTCTTGTGCAGAAATGGCCTTTAAGCCTCTGCTCAGACTGTACCATTTCAGATTGCAGATGGAGAAAGAGATGTGAGTGACTCAGTAATGCTTCACATTTTTAGAAAATGCTGCAAATAGGAATGGAATGAATGTCTGAATATATTTGCAAAATGGTAAAAAGCCCACATTTTTTAAGTGTCGAGAAATTGTAACGAGAAGACTCCTGGTTCAATGAGAGTCTTCACAGTTTGGGTGAACTGTTGTTCTGTACAAAATGTGCATATGGTTGCTTCGCACAAAAAGCAGCAGTTTCTGTGTGAGAAACAGTATTTCCTGCATAGAAAAAACTGTCCACTGTGTAGAAAATGATATAACTTATCCTGTGCTAATTTGCATGTGATTGATTTGCTTAGCAAGCAGCTTTTCCCCCCAGGAAACACCTTTTTCAATGCAGACAACAGTATTTCTGCAGAAAATGCTATTTCCAGTACACACACATAAAAATGCTGTTTTTTGTGCAAAAAAACCTGTGTGCAAATTTTGCGAATTTTGCACAGAATAAGTCCTAAATTTTGAATAGACTTTGAAAACTGCACAGTTCTTGAAGACATTGTTGCAGCAGGAAGAAAATTGCTAAAATTACTCATTGCTTCCGTCAGGAAGAAAACTACTGAAGAATTACATCCCAACAAAAAGCTTTGTGGAGAAGGGGAAGGGGAGGGTGGAAATCTTGTCCTTGGCCTGCTAACACAAAGGAATTCGCAGTTTGGGTGCAGGAAAATCTGTTTTTCTGTCTGTCTCTCTCTCTCTCTCTCTCTCTCTCTCTCGACATTCTCCCAGTATGGGATCCGGTGCTGTTCACAACAGAATATAAAATGAAACAAAGGCTATTTCCACACTAGACTGTTACAGTGCTATTATTCCACTTTCAACATCCTCTGGAATCCTGGGGTTTGCAGTTTAGGGAAGAGCCTTTGGGGATTCCATAGGATGTTGAAAGTGGAATGATAGCACTATAATAGTCTAGTGCGGAAATGGCTGAAGTTAAAAGAATAATTAATAGAAAGGTTAAAAAATTAAATAAGCAACCACATTAAACAGATTGATGTGGGTCTCCAAACAAGGTGGGAATGCACTCCCCAATTCCTAGAGGACATTTTGGTGCATTCCAGAGTAAAAGCAAATGGGGAAAAATGCATTTTAACCCCTGGGAGAACAAATCTAGCACATGGCTTGCACTTTGTTCACCCCTAAGCTGCAGGGAAAGAAACACACATCTATCTGCTTCAAGGTACCAAGCCAGATACATAACAGATGTTACCTCTTTCCAGCAATTCAAAGTGACTGATAGCAATCACAATGTTAAAAAAAAAAATCAACTAATTAGCAACTAATTAAAAAAGAAAATTCTGAAAAGATACACAAAAATGTCTCCATTGAAACAACGATGCCAGCAGGGAGCTGGGTTGGATCTAGGTGTAGACTTAAATCCGAATGTTGGTTTCAACTAGAGTAGACCCATCAAATTCATGGAATTTACAGAAGGGTCAAACATTTGATTGTCCTGATTTGCAACCTGTATGCAGGACAAGAGGCTACTGTTAGGACAGAATACGGAGAAAGGGAAAGGTTTTCAAATGGCAAGGGGGTCAGGCAAGGCTGTATTTTATCACCCTATCTGTTTAACTTGTACACTGAACATATCAGATGAAAAGCAGGATTACTCTCGGAGGAAGGAGATGTGAAAATTGGAGGAAAGAGCATCAGCCGTTTAAGACACACAGGTGACACCATACTACTAGCAGGAAACAGTAAAGGTTTGGAATGATTACTGAAGAAAGTCAAGACAGAAAGTGCAAAGGCAGGCTTACATTTAATAATAATAATAATCAATAATAATAACCACCACCACAAGTGATTTGCTGTTGTTATGTCTCTTCAAGTCATTTCTGACTTATGGTGACCCTAAGGTGAACTTTCCACTTTTTCTGTGGCTCAGAGTGTGGCAGATGATTTACATAGCTTAAAACAGACAATGAAGACATTGAAATAATTTAAAATTTTCCATACCTTGGCTCAGTCATTAATCAGAATGGAAACTGCAGTCAAGAAATCAGAAGAAGACTAGGACGTGGAAGGGCCTGGTGAATGAGCTAGACAAGATCCTGAAGTGTCAAGATATATCATTGACTACTAAGGTCAGGATTGTCTATACCATCAAACTTGCAATTTCTATATTTGGTTGTGAAAGTTGGACAGTGAAGAAAGCTGATAGGAAGAAAATCAACTCATTCAAAATGTGGTGCCGGAGAAGAGTTCTGTGGAGACCCTGGATGGCTAAAAAGACAAAAGAATGGGTATAGAGCAAATCACGCTTGAACTCTCCCTAGAAGCCACAGTGACTAAACTAAGGCTGTAATACTTAGCGAATGTCATGAGAAGACATGACTCATCTGAAAAGATAATAATACTTGATAAGTTGGAAATCAGTAGGGAAAGAAAAAGACCACTTCACAGGTGGATTGACTCAATCAAGGAAGATCACTCATCCGTAGGGTTGCCGTAAGTTGAAGTCAACTTGACAGAAGTCAACAACACATCAACAATTTAGCTAGCCCTTATTGATTCAAATGGGTTTCACCTTGCTGGGACTAAGAATTGGATTTAGATGCTAGTCCAGATTCAACTCAGTAAAAGCAGTCAAGCGGCCAGAACAATTCAAGAAGATCAAGAAAAGCAGAAAAGGAGCAGACCATTAAAAACCTCAAGACCTCAGTGCCTGCATCACATGGGGAAGAGATCCTGCACTGTTGGACCTACAAACCTACCAGAAAGGGACTGCATGAGGGTGCGGGATGTTGGCTGCTCTTCTCTAAGTGAGAGTAAATGAGAGATGTGTCTTTCCCAGATCTCTGGGGAATATGGTGGAAATCTGGAAAGGAGATGACCACTGTCCCCCGCCCCCAAAAAGGCAGCCAGATGGTAGGAATGTAATTCTTCACAATTTTCCTCTTCAAGGAAGCAACAAATAATTTTAACAGTTCTCTTCTTGAAATAAGAAAGCATTCAAAATGTGTGCAGTTTTCAGATACTACTTGCAGTTGAGATTTAATTTGCACGAAATTTTCACGTGGTATTTTTTGCACAGAAAACAGGGTGCTCTGCAAAGGAGGCCATATTTTCTGTGCAAAAATAATATTTCTTAAAAAAAAGGTGCAGAAAAGATAGTCTGCCATTGGCTTCCTTCTGAGTCTGAAAGAGTGTGATTTGCCCCAAATCACCCAAGGAATTTACCTGGCTGAACTGGGATTCAAAGCCTGGTCTTTGGGACTCCTGCTCCAAAACTCAGTGCATTACACCACACTGTTCTATCCTTGTACGATCATGCCCATACAACCAGCCCACCTCCAACATTACAAAGGGTCATCCTTGAGTCTCAGGTTTTGATCCTGAAATCTCAGGGTCTGGGATAGTTCTGGCAAGGGATGGAAAGAATATTGACCATTATCCATTTCCTGGAAAAAAATTGGGAAGAATAAAACATGAGAAGAGAATCTTAAACAGTTTTCTTCCAGTATTCTAATATCCCAAAGGATTGCAGGCAAATTATTCTGCGCTGAAAAACACATGGGAGTTTTGTATGTAAAAGTGTTTTCTGCACAGAAAAAACATGTTCTCTGCACAGGAAAAAGAAACTGCTTCCTATGCAGAGTTTTATTGCGCAGAAAACAGGATTTTTGCAGAAAAACAGGATATATTTCCTATGCAAATGATTCTTCTGCGAGAGTTCAGGATACTCAGATATGAGGAGTATACTATGGAGAAAGATTCATTTTTTCCCCTGGAGCAGAGAGAAAATGCCATAATTATTCATCTTCATATATGAGGTTGAAATAATCAAGAATTTACATCCCTAAGTCTGACCTGGCAGCCCTACATCCAAATCAAGGTATATAATAACCTCAAACCATAGAATCATAGAGTTGGAAGAGACCCCAGGGGCCATCCAGTCCAACCCCCTCCCAGGCAGGAACACCCATCAAAGCACTCCTGACAGATGGCCACCCAGCCTCTGCTCAAAACCCTCTGAAGAAGGAGACTCTACCACATTCCATGGAGGCAGCAGATTCCACTGCCGGACAGCTCTGGCCGTCAGGAAGTTCTTCCTGAGGTTCTGGTGGAATCTCCTTTCCTGCAGCTTGACTCCATTGCTCCTTGTCCTGGTCTCTGGAGCAGCAGAAAACAAGCCCTCTCCTTCCTCTACATGGCATCCCTTCAGATATTTAAACATGGCTATCATGTCCCCTCTTAACCTTCTCCTCTGCAGGCTAAACATATCCCAGCTCCCTAAGCCTCTCCTCATAGGGCATGGCTTCCAGACCTTTCACCATTTTGGTTGCCCTCCTTTGGACATGCTCCAGCTTGTCAATATCAGAACCCAGAACTGGACACAGTATTCCAGATTAACCAGTCAAGTTATTTTGATAGATGAGGCAGAAACTCCTACAAGTACCTCTCCTGATCCCTGTTGGCAAAAATACATCAGGAAAGTAAATATTTGGCAGTTTTTCCTTACTGTTGCCTTTACCACCCTAAATCAGTCTCCTAGGAGGATTTTCACACTCTTGCTAAGAGCAGAGCTGCCTCTGCCAATGGACTAATGCAGTACAAGTTCACACAGCCTATATTTTGCTTATTTGTCCCTGATTTTATGTTCCAGTTTTGAAGCATAAATGCAGAACCAGCTTTTGGTCTGCCCCCTACTTCTAGCTATTTGTCCCTCATGGAGGAAGCATTTGTTTGTACAGGGAAAGGGGTTAAATAGAGGCTTTCACGCCATCCCTCTAATATTTTTCCGGCAAAGTTAGTACAAAAAATGTTCTCTGCCACCAAAGCCCATTAAATATTCAAACTTTAATATATATTCCTCAGTAACAAATGTACAGTTAGATAACACATAAAGAATTATGAATGACTAATTATATTTTGCATATTTACAGCAAAGACAATTAGCAAATAGCTTTTATATGCAAAATAAATGAAAAAGTAATTAAGATGCACTAACTAGAGCAGCAGTATCAAGCCTGTTGTCTTGTGATTCACTCCTAACAAACATAATAATTATGCATTCATTGTCATATAATTAAAACAGCTCTGTCCTTTAGAAAACTGGTTATTTACTGTATAATAACCTGAAGAGCTGCAGAAGTTCCTCATAATAGTGAGAAGGATAATTAAAACATTGCTGGATGGAGTCAGCTTGCCCTGTCGAGTTTATTATCGTAAACTTGGGCAAGAGACCCAATTCTGATGGGTTTTCAAATGTCTGCTTCACAAGCCATTCACTCGAGGGTACAAAAGTTACCACTTCTTTGCACAGACAATCCACAGGCATACGCAGTCAGCTGCCACTCATGGCTGAGCCCCTACATTAAGGAGACAGAGCAGAAATTTGGATTCACAGAGCTATGTGACAGCTGCACAATGCCATGTCATCAGACAAATGTGACACTGTACAACCGAACGTGCAGCCCTTCTGCATGAGCAACGCGCATCTGTATGAATGACGAGCAACGTCACCACATGCAAACTTCTGCTTCCCTAACTTGGATACAGATGTTTTATGTCGGACAAAAAAATGTCCAACTATTTATTTATTTATTTATCTGCCACGTTTCTCCTGGACTGGGAGCCAAGGTAGCTTAACTTCTGTTGGGAAACTTTGGTCGTCCACCAAAATGGAGACTAGAGGCAAGAAATCAAAAGATTAAGACAATTTCCACACTACTCTGTTAATAGTGCTATTCTACTTCCAACCTCCTACGGAATCCTGGGATTTGCAGTTTAGGGAGGGACCTTTAGAATTCTCAGCCAGAGAGTTCTTTGGCCTCAGTAAACTACAAACCCCAGAATTCCACAGGATGTTCAAAGTGGAATAATAGCACTAGAACAGTGTAGTTCAGAACGACTCTAAGACTTGGAAGGGCCTATGAAGGAACTAGATCGGATCCTCAGATGTCCAGATGCATTGTTAAATACCAAACTCAGAATCATCCACGCTATAGTGTTTCTATGTATAGTTGAGAAAGCAGGATGGTGAAGAAAAGTGATAGCAAAAGAACTGACTTATTTGATATGTGGTGCTGGAGGAGAGTTCTACAGATACCATGGACTGCCCAAAAGACAAATGGGTCTGAGAGCAAATCAGACCTGTAGTCTTCCTAGAAGTCAAGGTGACTACACTGAGACTCTTGTACTTTGGCTATATCGTGTGAAAGATGTCATTCATGGGAAAAGAACAAGAATCAATACTGGAAAAGGGCAATTTGTTCTTCTTGTTATTTGCCACCACGTCAACTTCAACAGATGGCAAATGTATGAATAAGAGATTAGTTCATCTTTGCTCCAGCTCTTGCTTGATCTTGTCCTATTTTCCTCTTGGTCTCTTACTTAGGTGCTGGTCACGGTTGACGTCAACAGTCAGAAGTGAAGGACGCCTTCTAAGGCAGTGGTTCTCAACCTGTGGGTCCCCAGATGTTTGTGGACTTCAGCTCCCAGAAGCCCTGGGCATTGCCCATAGTGGCTGGGGCTTCTGGGAGCTGAAGTCCACAAACATCTGGGGACCCACAGGTTGAGAACCACTGTTCTAAGGCCTAGAGGTCAAAAAGGGAGCCACCTAGGTCGAAGTGCCTCCATTCTCACTGTGGACAGTATACAGTCAGACACAGAAGTGCACAAGTCTGTTTAGTGCTACCTGTCATGTGCACAGACAGGCATGAATAAAGAAGGACAAAATCCACTGCTGGCCAATATTTCTAAGAGGACCAGCCCCCAAATACCACAGAGGCGTGGAAAATTCTGGAGAACTCTTCATCAGGCTAGTTTTTGGATAAGCCCAAAACCAGGACTGACCCTGTGACCATGAAGTCGGCACTTAAATGCCATTTGGAAACAGAAATGTCAGGCTTAGAGGATTGGGGGCGGTATCCGATTATATTTAATAATGCAAACCAGGAAAGAGAATAACTGACACTTGATTCTTTGGAAAAAAAGGTACTAATAAACAGTGAGTTTTGTATTTACTTGTGCAGTACCACAGATACCGCTGTTTTTCTATGTAGGTATACTTCAGTTGAGAGCTAGCATGATGTAGTGGTTTGAGTACTGGACTACAATCCTGGAGACCAGGGTTTGATTCTCTGCTTTGCCATGAAAGCCTGTTGGACAATCTTTTGGGCATCATACACATACAGCCACCAGAAAGCCCAGTGATAGAATCATAGAATTGGAAGAGACCCCAGAGGCCATCCAGTCCAACCCCCTGCTATGCAGGAACACCTATCAAAGTACTCCCAACAGATGGCCATCCAGCATCTCTTTAAAAACATCCAAAGAAGGAGACTCCACCACTCTCCCAGGCAGCCTCTTCCACTGTCAAGCTGCTCTTACCATCAGGAAGTTCTTCCTAGAGTTTAGGCGGAATCAATGGTTTAAAACCTTGCTCCATCTCCTAGTCTCTGGAGCAGCAGAAAACAGACTCTCCCCATCCTCAATACGATATTCCTTCAAATATTTAAACACGTTACACGTTACAAGCTATCACATTACCTCTTCACCTTTGCTTCTCCAGGTTAAACATCCCCAGCTTCCTAATCCTCTTCTCATAGGGCTTCATGGTTCCCAGACCTTCCACCATTTGGTTATCCTCCTCTGGACATGCTCCACCTTGTCAATATCCTTCCTGAACTGTGGTGCCCAGAACTGGAAATGATATTGTTACCCTGACTTCTGGGGGTCCCTGGGGGATACCCTGATTTGCTCCAAAAATACAAAGGTTGAGGAAATTAGCAGAGGGCTGCTTAGCAAAGCAGAGGGCAGGGCAACACAGCGAGATCTTGAACTCTATGTCTATAGAGTCAGACCACACAAGAGCCAGGCCAAATGTCCTATTAATAGTAATTCATTTAGCAGAATTGGCAAAATATTGACACGCATACACACAACGAAGCAATCACTCACACAAGTGCACAAGGACTAATGAGTCAGAAAGATATGAAAATCAGGAAAAGCGGAGGGAAAGAGAGCGGTTTATACTGCACCTGATCCTATAGTCTTTGGCTGGGAAGAAGCAAAGCAAAGGTGGCTCAGCAGAGGAAGAATGCTGAGGGGATCTCTGGACTAGCAGAATGCTGGGGCGCTAGTCAAGAGTGGGAGTTCTCCAAAGAGAGTCCCAAAAGGCGACGCAATTATAGGGCAAAATGCCTTGGGGGCAGACCCTTTCCTGGAAAAGGACAATGACCAAATCATGCAAATGGACCTCATCGTTGTATTTTTCGCTGATGTAATCGTTAATCTTATCAAGATGACATGGAATCCCTTCAAAGTGCCATTGTTGTTGATGATCCATTGTGTGGGTGTACATGCCGTTGGAAGTTTCCTTCTTGAAGACATGACTGGGGGAGCGTTGGTCTGGCCTGTCTAGTAGTGCTTCGGTTTAGACCCAGATGTCTATGTGGCCACCCAGTGAACCTTTGGCTTAATAACTTTGGATATTAAATATTATATACCCCCAGGACTGGGTCTGCCAGTAGGGGCTACGGTATTCCAGGTGAAATCTAACCAAGATTGATAGGGTTACAATAAGGCCATTTCCGCACTACACTCTTATAGCGCGATTATACTCAGTAAGTGTTTCTGGAGGCAGTTGTTTACCTTGCCTGGTGTAGGTAAACACACCCAGCTATAGTTAGACAACCTGGAACAGAATCTCATTTTTTCCTGGGTCAGGCAGGCTTCATTGCATTGTTTACTGAAGACACCTTCAGCTGCTGCTGCAACTCAACATTGAAGGTCTGTCTTTCTCTGGCCTTGCTTCCCCATTCTTCCAGTGCCAATGATGGCAGGGGGAACACCCTTCGTTGTAAAAAGAGCCTCTCTGTTAGGCTTTGTTAACTGAGGTATGCCTGTATATACAAAGTGAGACACTATATATGCCAAGAGTCTTTCGAATAAATAGCATTGATAGAACATCCAGGATGGGCCAATCCATTCCAAGGGTCATCTGGTCTAACCTGGTGTTAATGTAAGATAATAATCTCTGACATATGAACATTCAACTTTTGCTTTCTAGATAGATAGATAGATAGATAGATAGATAGATAGATAGATAGATAGATAGATAGATAGACAGACAGACAGACAGACAGACAGACAGACAGACAGACAGACAGACAGACAGACAGACAGACAGACAGACAGACAGTCCTCTGTGACATTACAGGAGTTTTGTTGTGATTTGTGTTTCTATATTGTTCTCTATTATGCTAGATGCTAAGTAAATCTAGGAGAGTATAGGAAGACAGAGGCCATTTCTGCACTGCACTGTTATAGTGCTATTATTCCACATTCAACATCCTGTGGAATTCTGGGGCCATTTCTACACCGCACTGTTATAGTGCTATTATTCCACATTCAACATCCTGTGGAATTCTGGAATAAAGGCCCCTCCCTAAACTGTAAACCCCAGGATTTCACAGGATGTTGAAAGCTGAATAATAGCACTATAACAGTGTAGTGCGGAAATGGCCCGAGATCATGAATCACACCAGAAACCAGGCCTTATAAGAAACCGAGCCCTGTGAATATCAGTCAAGAGAACTGGGTGTGTTTAGCCTGGAGAAGACGAGTCTGAGAAACAGCATGATCACCATTGTTAAACTTCTGAAGGGTTGTCATGTGGAAGTTGGAGAAAATTTGTTGTCTACTGCTCGCATAATAGGAGTCCAATTCAATGGATTTGGATTAAAATGGATTCCAACTAAATATGATGTTCTGGTTTCTGACTGAAATAAAACATTCATTCACTAAACATGAGGAAGAACTTACAATCTGTTTTGACAGTGAAACTGTCTCAGAAGGTGGCGGACAGAAAGTGGGACCTTCTATCTATGTGACAAGCACATACTCTTCCGCCAAGCCAGGGCTTCTCCAAGCCTGCCAGGAAGGATGCTTTGCTGTCTCCCTCGACAGAGACTTGAGGGTAGTTGGGGGGTTGATTCAAGAGAATAACTTTCTGAGAGTCTTGTTTTTACTTTAACTACCTTAAAAAAGAGCATGGCCAAGGTCCAACATCAAAGGTGTAGCCATGATATTGCACCCAAAATGCTCCTGAATTATGACCATCAGTCTCTTTTTATGGAGTTCTAATAAAGGAGAGTCCACAACTATCCAAAGCAGTCTATTCCAGTGATAAACAGCTCCTACAGTTGAGAAGGTGTTTTTTTTAAAAAGTTTTGGTGGAATTTCTTTCAGTGGAGAGTTTTGAGCAGAGTTCAGAGGTCACCTTTCAAAACAACAAATGATTCATAGGTTTCCTACACTTCATTAATCTATGAGTCTATGTTTCTGAGGTTCAAACTGTGTTACAGAACTCTGAAAAGAACAAATCTTCAAATCATGTTCCAGTTTGCACATCAGATCAGGAACTGGAGATGTACTACATAATCCACTTTAGTGTAGCTAAAACATCACATCTACATCTTTGATGCTGGACCTTGGCCATGCTCTTTTTTTAAAGTAGTTGAAGTAAAAGTTCAGACACTTCTTCTCTTGAATCAACCCTCTAACTACACTGAAGTCTCTACTGAAGGAGGCAGAAAAGCATCATCTTTGACAAGGTTGAGAGAAGCCCTGGCTCAGTGGAAGAGCATGTGCTTTTCACATAGAAGGTTTTGGCATCGCCTTATTCCATAAATCTTGGATGGTTCCTGCCTGTAAGAATAGAAAATGCTGAGCTAGAAAGGCTAGAAATCCGACCCAGGAGGACATGTTATAATTTCGGCTTGGACCTTTGCAAGATCAACTTCCTGTTGTCCTGGTTTTTGGCTCCAGTCAAACCAATTGTCAGCTGACTACTTCTACTGCTCATCCAGGCCAACTTCTGTAGATCATATCAAGGACTTCAGAGCTTCTCCATCTAACTAAACCAGATTTATCCTCTTATATCTTGACAATCTATATTGGCAAGTTCCCTGAAGTCACTTGTTGGTCCTTACTGGTAACACAGATTGGGATTTCTTGCTAATCAGATAAGGTTGTCTCCATAAATTAGACTTTTTCCTCTTTGCAAATACAAAGACATGTTCTTCTAGAAGACTCTTGAGACCACAAACTGTTTCCTTTCAATCTAAGGATCCTAACAAAATGAGATTGCTCAACCTCTCATTTCTGGATATTTTGGTGACTTATCCTAGCATATTGTTTTGCTACCATGTGCCTTCAGTTGACTCCATCTTACGGTTTTCTTGGCAAGATTTATTCAGAAGATGTTTGCCATTGCCTTCCTGAGACAGTGTGATTTCAGAGAGTGTAACTTGCCCAGCGACACCCAGTGGGTTCCCAAGGTGAGCAAGAATTCAAACCCCAGTCTCCAGGAGTCTTAGTCGAAATGCTGGCTCTTACCTCAGTGTGTGATGGTCATTTAATCAGAGCAACTGGCACTTTGTATTAGTAATATCTGCATGCATATGGGTGTGAGAGACAGTTGTAGCCTTCTTGTCCTGTTTCAGACATGATAATCCCAACTCCTGGGGGCTGACCCAAAGAAGGAAGTTGTACCTTTGCATAGCATAAATGTCCATATGCAGAGTTTTCCATTAATTACGCTACATTAATTGTGCTATACAACCCTTGTGTTGAATGGCAACATTGCAGAACTGGACCAAGACACCAAATGCACAACCCAGTGGATAACCAAATGCACATCCATGTGCAATGTGCAATTCTCGTCATGAGCAATGGCACCACATGGCATATTTCTGCTTCTGCAGCCTGGGACTGAATGCGGCTATTCCCCACTGGAAAAAAAATGCCCAACCATTTCCATGGGAAAACTTCAGCATGTGAAAGACATCAACAAGATTCTGGCCTCTATAAACTCTGGTGCCATAGAAATCCTTATTGAAATTACTTTGAAACCAGGTTAAAATCAGAGACTGTACACTACTCCTGTCTTCAGAGACCTTGGAACTGTTTTTAATGTTCGGGGAGGCAGGATTCAACACTGGCAAGCAGGGTTTTATTAATGATACCTACTTGCAGAGGAAGGTCAAATTGCATCCCCCATCCATTATCATTCAAACGTTCCTAAATATGAAGACTGAGGCCATTTCGACACTACACTGTTATAGTGCTATTATTCCACTTTCAACCTCCTATCGAATCCTAGGGTTTGCAGTTTAGGGAGGGAATTCAGAATTCCCAGCCAGAGAGTTCTTTGGCCTCAGGAAACTACAAACTCCAGAACTGCACAGGAGGTTGAAAGTGGAATAATAGCATTATAACAGCGTAGTGCGGAAATGGCCTACGACAAACACAATGCGTACTTCGAAGTCTGCTCCATATGTTCAGCGTCACTTACGCCCAAGTAAGCGTGCGTAGGGTGGATTGTAGGCAGCCTTTATTATTCCCAAGGGGTCTCAATGATAAACTCTGTCCTGATATTACTTAATGCTTGGTCATTTAGTACACTTCTGACTGATAATTTCTTCTTTTTTTTTAACCCCCGCCCCGCTTCCGAACATCTTTTTTCCAGTTGAGTTTGTGTTTACATCCCATGTATACATTATTTCTATTTAAGAGTTACATTAAAAGTTAATCACACTATCACACTATTACTTTTAACATTGTTACATTCCACTTATGCTTATTCTATAACATCCTTAATTTTCATTACCAGCATTTCCAACACTCTTCCTTTGTTTCTTCTTTTCCTCATTCCTTTATCCAATTCAAAACTTCTTTCCATTCTCTTTCAAAGTTCTGGACTGGTTTATTTTTAAGTGAAAAAGTTAACTTTTCTATCTCTGCCATACCCAGAACTTTTAATTTCCATTTTTTATATCAATATAATTTCCTTCTTTCCAATGTTGTGCATATGTCATTCTTGCAACAGTTATTACATACAACAATGTTTTCTGATAAGATCTTATTTCTCTTTGTTGCCCTAACATATTCAACAAATAAAATTCTGGCTTCATTTCAAAGTTTAAACTATACATTCTTTGAATTTCATCATGTATTTCCTTCCAGAATTTCCTTGCTACCTTACAAGTCCACCACATGTTAAAAAGGGACCCCTCTTTTTCATCACATTTCCAACATTTTCCATTCCCATTTTTTGTTATTCTTTTCAATCTTACAGCTGTCATGTACCATCTGTATAACATTTTATAAAAATTTTCCCTTAAATTTAAACTAGGTATAAATTTTATATCTGTTTTCCATACCCTCACCCCTGTATCCGACTGATTGGCGTCCAATATTTTCAGCCCATCTAACCATATTATCTTTTATCATCTCTGGTTCCATTTCTCTTTGCAACAATATTTTGTAGAATCTAGAGATTCCCTTTCTGACTGATAATTTCTGATGAGATTCAGAAATTGTTGGTGGTCCAGTGTAGCCAGATCATTTTTGGAAGTGGGGCTCAGTCCCCATCCTTAGTCTTAGGGGGACATATGTCTCCTGCCTCCCCTTTCCAGAGTCCATTCTGGGTGAGTCTGCCTTGGGAAAGGGCTCACCAAGGGTGAGAAAAGGCAGTGGCATGGCACAGCTCAGGACCAGTGTATGAATGTGTACATTGGAGAGATCATAAAGCACAACATTCCCAGTTGGTGAAATTCAGAGGTGGCATGGGACTAAATCAACTAAAGGCACCAGATCCTGTCTGATCTTGGAAGCTAAGCAGGGTCAGATGGGAGATCACCAATATATACCAGGATAAACCACTTCTGAGTATTCCTTGCCCAAGAAAACACAATGAGATTCATGCAGTCATCATTAGTCAACAGGTAACTTGAAGATACACACACACACACTTCAGTATTTTATTGACCATTGTCTTCATGGTAGCATAAAATGGTAACAGAAGTGGGACTCTTACCATTCAGGCTCCCAGATGCTATAACTTCTCTCCAGAATATGTTTTACAGCTGGGCTACTCAAAGTGGTGCTCCCTGGACCACTGCTGTTCCCAAGTGAGTTTCCAAGAAAGAAAAGAAATGGTTATAGCCAATGGGTACAAATATGGCACTGTTTTTTGGCACATTGGGCGGGAAATGCTGGCACTCTCGTCAGAGATGCACTGTTTTACACTTTCAGAAACTCTAAGAAAGACAGAGATTTCTTGCCCAATCTCTTTTTCACCAGGCATGTAGCAGGTTTAGTGTTCTTAACTTGTAACTTGTTTCTATGTCTTATGATAGAGAGACTCTGGCCATTTCTGCACTAGACTCTTTTAGTGCTATTATTCCACTTCCAACATCCTGTGGAATCCTGGGGTTTGCAGTTTAGGGAGGGGCCTTTGAGGGCCCCCCTAAACTGCAAACCCCAGGATTCCACAGGATGTTGAAAGTGGAATAATAGCACTAGAAGAGTCTAGTGCAGAATGACCTCTATTCTAAAGGCACCAGATCCTGTCTGATCTTGGACGCTGAGGAGGGTTAGCCATCGTTAGCACTTGGATGGGAAATCACCCATGAATGCCAGGCACTGTAGGCCATATTTCAGAGGAAGGAACCGGCAAATCCACCTTTGAGTATTCCTTGCCTAAGAAAACCCTATGAGATTCATGGGGTCGCCATAAGTCGCAGGCGACTTGGAGGCGCACATACACGTGCATAGAGCTACGGCGCCTTTCCCTCCTTCCCTCAAAGGAAGACCTTTTAAAAAGGGTAGGAAGAATGGTACATTTCAGATTACCGAGGAGGTGGCGACACGAGGCCTTTTGAAAGCGAGGCGCACAAAAGCGCCCAAAGTGGCAGGAATCAAACGGCGGTCCGTTGCCACAAGCTGGGCTTATGCTCGCCTGTAATAATCCAGAAGCGAAACATGGATTTCTGAAGAAGTCGCTTCTTCAAACTTTCACGGCAAACAATTAAGTATTCCATTGTCACGGCTCAATTAAATGGTATGGCCTGAGAAAATTGGGGATTGTAAAGTGAGGATGGAATGGGCTTTGATCCTCCTTCCAGGGTTATTGTTTCATTAATAAATGAACATGTCATTTGTCTCACCAGAGGGAGCTCATGCCCTCCAGGCACTCTTCCCTTTTTTGTTCAGGTTTTATAAAGATGAATTTCCAGTGCTCTGAAATACCATGGATTAGAAGTTAAGCCTGACAGCACTTCGGGGAGTAGTGGGCTTAAAGAGCCCCACACAGGTCTCTAAAGCACTTGTTTACTAATAGAGGAAACCGGCGACCGTCTGCAGCTGCTGATATCGCATTACCATTTGGAAAGACAGTAGTTGAGATAACAAATCACACAGTTTTAATAATTACTCCTGCATTCCCTCTTCTTCTTCTTCTTCTTCGTCTCTCTCTTTTTTTGTTTCCTGCGTGACTGCGAAGGCTGGATCTCGTCCAAATAAACAGATAAAAACAGTATGGAACTTTTATCTTTTCCACGATAATGACAACACATCGCGTTGTGCGCGAAGTTTCCTGCTGGATTTTTTTTTTCCTCCCCTGTTTCTCAAGTTTCAATAAAATGTAATTATACTTTATAATTCCACTCGTTTAATCTTCACTTCAAGAAAAGGGGTGGGATGTGGGGATGTTGGGAGGGGAGAGCTGGAGAGAAATAAAGAAAAGGAACCCAACGCCTACCACCTTCTTAGATTTAGAGGCATGTGTTCCAAATGCGCAGGGTGACGCACTTGTGGTCTTCCCTACATTGAGCACAAACCCCTCTCTGGGTAAACCCGCATCAAAACTCCATGTGCAAACAGAGCTGTTTTGCATTCAAATTAATACCTACTTTAATTTGGATGCAAAATAGCTCCATTTGCACCATTATTGAACGCACACACTCTCACACACAGTTAACTAAGTCATTTGACAATGAACGGGGGACTAAGATATGATATTTCTTCTCCCTTTTTTTAAAAAAATTTAATCCTAAATTGAGCTGACATTAGGATTGGTATATTTTCATATCAATAGATTAGCCCTAAAGAGGAAACCCTATTTAGGAAAATCTGCATTTTTAATATGCTCTGTAGGAGTCAAAAAAAAAATGTGCCCATCTAGACAAATACTGGATTTGACGGGGCTGCTTCGTCCTGGTGTTCTTGGGAAATCGCACATTGTTGTAGGAATCCAGCAAGCAGCTCTATTTGCTAAACAATGGAATGGACTAATTTCTGCCAGTGGAGGAAAGAGATAAATGTGCTATAATTATATCTTCACTGTGAAACCTGAAGTCTCTGAGCGTCAAGGTAACCTAAACTTTTCCCAGAGCTTTTCCTTTGCTTAGGATCAGCCCTTGTTCCATTGTATGCTTAAAGAGAGCTCTTTTCTCTCATTTCTTTCTCTCTCTTTGCCTCCCTCCTTCCCTCCCCTTCCTTCTTCTCTCTCTCTCTCTCTCTTTTTAAAAAAGCATTATTTCAGAATAATCTTAATTGGCGCAAGGTTGAGGCCTTTCTGCGAGGGGAGGGAAAAGGTTGAATAGTCTTTTCAAGTCACATGAAAGTTTCTGGGATGAATGTACGATAATTAGATTAATAAGTAGCTTAATTTATCACAGCTAAGGATTTTCAGCAGCCACACATTAGAGCAAAGGGGGAAAAAGGACTAGTGTGGTGATTCAAGTTCTTTTTTTAAAAAAAAAAAATGTGCTGAAACTCGATTAACCTTAAACACAAAGTGCTTTTCTCTGTGTGTATGTGTGTAAATGCAGGAATGAAGGAAGAAACTACACACACACACCAACACAAAAATAATATAGTGATGGGATTCCTGTCCCTTTGTGCTTTCTAACTAATGAGAGGCATTAAGATTTGATGAAAACAACTCCCCCCCCCTTTATGAGGTTATTCTCTGGGGGGAAAAGGGCTGGATTTGGGAAGAAGTCAGTGGTTCCTTTTAGAGCATCATGTGCTTTCATCAAGAAAAGAAGTGATGGAAATTTGAGGGAAAGGCTGAGTCAGAACTCAACAAACAGGAGACATGCGCAAGAGCAGGGGAAGACCTCTCAGGTGTGTCATATTGTTGTGTGCTGGCTGCTGTGCGCCAACAAAACAGACGTGAATACAGTGGACAAAAATATCTGGAAAAGATAGTAAGTTGAAGGAAGAACAGCTGAGGAGTCATCACCACATCTGGAGTGACAGCCATCATGGCTACACAACCGGGAAGCAGGTGTCGTGTTTACCTTGCAGAATAAACCGAATTCTCCTCATAGCTAAAGAAATCCTCCAAGAAGGGACACCTCCGAATTAGAATGTAACGTAGGCAGTTGCTCCAAGCAGTCCATATCCTTTGAATAGACAAGGCTACGTGATTTTGTCGAACTGCTTGGGCATACTTGGTGGTATCTAAGAAAAGCTCCCCTTTCTCTTCTTCTTCCTCCCCAGCTGCCCTCCCCAAGTCCCCTTCCCCTCCCCATATTTATAGGACAATGCGTTTCCTGGACGTCTGCCTTGCCTCATCTGTTTTGATGTTTCCCACCCTGGAAAGTGGGAGCTTTGTGTCTTGTCGTGATGTATCAAGTCCTGATGCCTTGATCTCATTAAGCAAACTCCTTAATGCTTCGGTTTGTATATACATGGGGAATGGGGATGCCACGGACCGAGGAGGGAGGGGAAACACAAATTCCCAGAGTATTCTTTTTTTAAAAAAAAAAAATGAAAGCTCTTGGCACTCATGCAAAGAAAAACTCTTCTTTGGGCCTAGCGTGATGGTAGCTGTCAGGATTCTGTACTCATCACCAATTCAAGGCGGCCCTAATGCAAACGCAGCGGTTGAGAGATGCTCTCCTGCCTGCGTTGCCCCCTCCAGCTCCCTCCTCGTGCCCAATTCTCAGAAAGCTTTGCCTCTTTGAAATGGGATGATAAGCCTACTCTTGATATTGCTTGCAACCTTCTGTGTCGTTGCATTTTCACCCTTTGAAGTCACCTCCAGGAGAGGGCAGGGAACAGAACACCTGATCCAGAACACCTATCCTTCCTGGTGCTGAGAAGGAGCATCACAAACTGTTGCTTTCTTTCAGAAAGGAAAATAAAATGAGCTGGCATTTAAAGAGCGGCCGACCAGGGATGGGTGGGAAAGGAAGGCGGGATTGTCAAAATTATAATTACCAGGCAGATACAGCAAGATGGAAGACAGTGTCATCTCTGAGAGGCTGGCACAGAGAAAAGGGGGAAGGAATGAAATTCTGGAATTAGCCTAGATGGCACCACTATCTGCCAGGCTGATAAGACTGATAAATACAACCAGTCGCTTGGGACCATCGATTGTTCTTGGTAGGAGAGTCCTCAGAACGCTCACCTCCTTCTCTTTCCTGAAAGCGACTCTTTCAAGATGCTTTATCGTCAGGAGTAAACAGTACGACAGGGAGTTACAAATGAAATCTTTCTTCTCCCTTTTTGTTCCCCATCTTGAAGGAGATTTTTTAAAAAAAACAAAAAAAAAACCCCAAAGAGGGTGCAGCATTCAATTATGTCTCTTGAACAAACTGATAGAAATAACGAGAAAACTTGGGTGCATCTCTCCTTGCTGCCGGATGAACTCGAGTGTCTAATCTGAAATGGATATCTAATTATTGTTTAACATTATTTGTTTAGTTGGCGTGAGGACCTCTAATTTGCCTTTAAATGATTCATTTGGTGTTTAAATAAAGCTCCTTTTATTTAATAATGTTTTTCTTTCACCAGTCTTTGCTAATGTCAATACACTCTTTGTTTAACCTTCTTAAAGGAAGCATTTTCTCAGCACTGAGACAATTAGGAATTATTACAGCCGTTATGGGGCGGGGGCGGGGGAGGTAGGTGCTAAGTAATTAACAATTTGGTATTGTGGCATGGATAGGTTCAGAATGCTACTGGAGAATCAGTGGCACAGGGCAGAATGAGGCAGGTTCCCAAATTAGGTGCAATTTGGATCACAACCCAGTAAGTGTTATGAGTTAAAACTGGAGGTGCCCAGCGCTGTTTTCCCAGTAAGAAAATATGGTTTAGGGACACCCACGAAGAGGAGAATAAGTGCTTAACACCTAGCTGATGGTTCTCTTGCCTAGGTCTTTTTTTTTTTTTTATTCTGTCCTCCTCCAGCCAAATATACACAAACTGGTCAACGATACTGGAAGTAACTCTATTCAGCACTGGACTGTTATAGTGCTATTATTCTACTTTCAACATCCTGTGGAATCCTAGGGTTTGAGGCCCCTCCCTAAACTGCAAACCCCATGATTCCATAGGATGATAAAAGTGGAATAATAGCACTGTAACAGTCTAGTGCAGAGATGTGTCACACAGCCGCCTTGTTTGTTATGCGTGGTTGTGGAAGCCGGACAGTGAAGAAAGCTGACACAAGAACAAACTCATTTGAAACGTGATGCCAGAGGTGAGATACCATTGTTGTTGTGTGCCTTCAAGTCATTTCTGACTTATGGAGACCCTAAGGCAAACCCATCACAGGGTTTTCAGGGGCTGAGAGTATGTGATGTGCCCAAAGGTGCCCCGTGGATTTCCATGGCCAAGCAGGGGATTGAACTCTGGTCCCTAGTGTCATAATCCAGGGCTCAAACCACTACACTACGGTGGCTCTCTGAGATATCGTGGACCTCCACAAAGACAAAGAAAAGGGTCCAAGAGCAAATCAAACCTCAACTGCCCCTAGAAGCCAAATTGGTTCAACCATAGCCATTGCACTTTGGCTGCATCATGAGAGGACATGACTCATTAAAAAAGATGAATCATGTATGGTAACATGGAAGGTGGAAGGAAAAGATGAAGATCATGACACAGGTGGAGAGATTCAACCAAGAAAGCCATGGCCTTGAGTTTGGAAGACATTGGCAAGGCTGTTAAGGTCTCGTTCATAGGGTCACCGTACAAGGAGGCCAACTTAAAGGCAATTGACAACAAACACACATTTATTGGTTGGGCAGAGGCCGTGGGGAAATGTTAAGGAGGAACGGGTTGGGTACAGGAAGCATGATATATTTTATACAGTCGTCTCTCCATATTCACTAGGATTAGTGTATAAGACCCCTGCAAAAGTGGGAAAACCACAAATATCAAAATGTGTGTCTGTGTGCCCGTGTAAGGGGGCCAAGGCATGGTGGGGAGAGTAGGCACCAAGAGTCCAAACCAGGAACATTTCTGCACGACGCTTTTATAGCGTGATGATTCCACTTTCAACCTCCTATGGAATCCTGGGGTTTGCTGTTCCGGGAGGGGCCGGAAACCCCAGGATTCCATAGGAGGTTGAAAGTGGAATCATCGCGCTATAAGAGTGTCATGCAGAAATGGTCCAGGTAAGGGAAAGGAGAGGGAAAGGGGATGAGTTGGAAAGGTGGCCCTATAGTAACTCTTTCAACCGTCTCCTTCATTGTGTGTTGGGGGCATCGGGAGAAGGATTGTGGTGCTGAGAAATCAGGCTGCCAGCTGTCCTTAGCTGGCCAGGCAATGGCTGATGGATGAGCAGGAGCAGAGGTGCTTTTTTAAAGGGCTGCACACCCTGATCGAAGTCTGGAAAAGAAAAGCCTGAAAGTGGGGGTGGTAGGGATAGGAGAAACTTACAAATAATCAAATCTGTGATAGTTTAACCTGAAAATGTGGAGGGCCAATTGCATACTTTATACTCCTTCTGGTTAGTTTCTCTCATGCCCATTTCCGCACTACACTCTTATAGCGCGATTATTCCACTTTCAACATCCTATGGAATCCTGGGGTTTGCACTTGGTTTGCAGCTCTCTCTGGCTGAGAATTCCAAAGGCCCCTCCCAAAACTGCAAACCCCAGGATTCCATAGGATGTTGAAAGTGGAATAATCGCATTATAAGAATGTCGTGCGGAAATGGCCATAGATACCCCTCTGTTTCCCTTCCTTTTTCCATGTACACGAGCATGGCAAATGCAGACTAATGAAGGCATGCTTAGTGAGGTGATACGTAGGCTTGCCGGTTCAGGCCATGACACTTCTGAGCTAAAACTCGACACCTAGGGACTGCCTCTAATAATGTTAGCTTGTCAGTCACACTTTCAATCTCTCTCTCTCAGGCCATTTCCACACTAGACTGTTACAGTGCTGTTATTCCACTTTCAACCTTCTATGGAATCTTGGGGTTTGCAGTTTAGGGAGGAGCCTTAATGATAATAATGGTAATAATATTGATGATGATGATGATGTTCATTTATAATCCCCTTTACACCAAAGGACAGAACATTGACATATACTATCAGGGACAAAGACAATAAAACAGAGCACCAAGACAATACATGGAATGAAATCCCCATTGTACATTACACAATGTACATCTATGTGCATAGATGCACATGAATCTTGCACATAGGGACTGTGCTCACATCAAGAGATGTTGGGTGCCTCCTTGTTTTACATCCCAAAACATACTTATGCTGGAACAATTCCTGGTTCTTCCAGTATAAGTCAGCAAGCAGTTATTCTAAACTCAGATACCTTTCTTGCGAGTGTTTCACGTATTTTGTTCCAAATCAGGAAGAAACAATATTTAATTCATGTTGGAAAAATCTCAGCATTCTCTCTCCCCCATCTTGTTTTTAGAACAAGTGGGTCATAGCCAGATAGGGCTCCCTTTGTTCCTGCATGCCAGATCTTCTCCGTTTGCCTTTCTCTGTCTTTTATTGCATGATCATAAATGCCTTTGGTTCTCAGGTGATCAGATCATGTGACCCAGGACTGTGTTTGGGTTATCGGTCTTATAAAAGTTAAGACCCCTCCTCTCTCCTCTCTCTTCCTTTTGTTCTCAATGGCTGCCTTTCCCTGAACTCTTCGCATGCTTCGACTCTCCATCGAGTAGGATGGTGAGTTAAACCGAAGACTCTCCTATTCAAAAGTTAGACAGGTAGCAGGCTCTCTCAATACAGATGTAAATGAAGAAGCCATTAGTAAAGTATTTAAGCCTTTTATTCAAAGCTACCTGTGTCTGTGTTTATTCCAAGTACCAGTCTGAAGCCACAAGTCATTAGACAAAACTTTTAACCATTTCTCTGTGTGACTCTGCTAAATGAAGGCTGGATCCTGACAGTTTCATTCTGATTTTTTAATTTTTACCCCACATATTTATGACCTATGGCTTTAGCCATGGGCAACTGGACCTGTGTAACAAACAGTGACCCAAGGTGTTGCTGTACATCCCATCCCAGGCAGTCAGGAAGATGACACTCAGATGAGCATCACAGTCGAGACTAAGATGTGCACCTAGAATCATAGAATTATGGAATCATAAAAGTTGGAAGAGACCACAAAGGCCATACAATGCAAGCTCATTTTGCCGTGCAGGAATACACAATCATAAAACTCCAGCCTCCGCTTAAAAACCTCCAAAAAAAGAGGCTCCATCACACTCCCAAGCAGTGTATTCCACTATCGAACAGCACTTATCCTCAGGAAGTTCTTCCTAAACTTTAGGTGGAATTAATCCACTGTTTCATGTCCTAGTCTCTGGAGAATCAGAAACAAGCTTGCCCTCATCTTCCATATGACATCCTTTCAAATATTTAAACATGGCTATCATGTCACCTCTTAATCTTCTCTTCTCCAGACTGAAAGTACACTCACACATCTCAAAACACAATGGAAAACGAGGACACAGATTTGTCCCCCTCCCACAAAAAAAGCATATGCTAGCACCTTAGTGTAGAAGGAAATGCAAAGATCATTTCACTAATTGAAACAGAAGTGCAAAACATCTCACTCTAGGAGAGAAAACCAATCAGTTTACCTGTGTGCCTGATAGTCTATTGTCCAGGTATGAATTGTTGATGAGCAATTTCAAGGCCCTTCTTTTGCTTCTTTCTCTTTAAACCAGTTTTGAATCAGATTATGGATGGAAGATAAATTGATTAATATGAACTTTCTAAATTTTGCAAAGAAAGTTTGTAACACCTAACAGAAAGAACTTGAGACTTAAAACATACAGGCTGAAATCCTGCTGGTGTCTTGGGCAGTCATAGAATCATAGAATCCTAGAGTTGGAAGAGACTCCAGGGCCATCAAGTCCAACCTCCTGTTATGCAGGAACCCCCATCAAAGCATTCCCAACAGATGGCCATCCAGCCTCTGCTTAAAAACCTCCAAAGAAAGAGACTCTACCACACTCCCAGGCAGCAGATTCCACTGCCGGACAGCCCTGACTGTCAGGAAGTTCTTCCTGAAGTTCAAGCAGAACCTCCTATCCTGCAGCTTGAATCCATTGCTCCTTGTCCTAGTTTCTGAAGTGGCAGAGAACAAGCCTGCTCCCTCCTCAACATGACATCACTTCAAATACTTAAACGTGGCTATCCTGCCCCCTCTCAACCTTCTCCTCTGCAGACTAAACAGACCCAGCTCCCTAAGCCGTTCTTCATAGGGCATGGCTTCCAGACCCTTCACCATTTTGGCCACCTCTTCTGGACACGTTCCAGCTTGTTGACATCCTTCTTGAATTGAAGTGCCCAGAACTGGAAACAGTATTCCAAATGAGGCCTTAAGTTCTCCTGCAAAGCTTGGTTGGACACTTATGGCCAATGAGGAACGGTTCAAAATTGTGGAAGCAGAGCTGTGCTGCCATTGTACATAGATGTACATTGTGCATAGAAGCATATTGTGCATTGGTGTGCATTGCACATGCATATCCATGTTCGTGTGCATTTGTGCATTCAGCAGCATGTTTATTATCTGAATACATTTATTTATTTTGGTCAACAACCAAGGGGGGCAAGGAGGGCATTCGGTGTCTTGATTCAGTTGCACAATGTTGTCATTTAACACAAAGGTCGCAAACACATTTAATGTACTATGCAGAGATTTTGGCTATGCGAACCCAGTGCAGGATTCTGGCCTTAGAGTGTAGGAGACAGTGAATCTGACAAATTTGTCCAACCACACAGTGGGTTTTGAAAGCTTACCTACTAGAAGTTTGGATTTGGATAACTCTGTATTCAATCATGATTGTGATGCTGAATTGCTGAATTATGGTTGTCATCTCTTTTTCCTGCTGGGTTTCTTATCTTTTAGCTGCTACACAGCAGGGAGAGGCAAAATGATCCATAATGAGAGTAGGATGCCCTTGCTGAATTTCATTAATGCCAAAGGTAGAAAATTTCATAGCGCTCATTTTCACAAAGAAATTTCTAAAGAAAGCAAATACATTTTCACAAATTTGATGGCAATAAGTTAGGTTTAAGAAAACTGAGGCCATTTCCGCACTACGCTGTTACAGCGTGATTATTCCACTTTCAACATCCTACGGAATCCTGGGGTTTGCAGTTTCTGATGATTAAAAAAATAACTTTCTGTTTTCAAAACCAATTTTTCAAAAAATTGTACAATAGTTGTACGTTAAAATATCCGCTTACCATTATTTTTCCTAGGCTTCTAGTTTCAGAGCTAATTATTACTAAAGCCAGTAATAATCGGATGCAGAGGCAATTATTTAATATGATAAAAATACATGTATATAGTCTTACAGATACAACCAGCCCTTTGAGGGCAACCATAATGCTGATGCAGCCCAAGATGAAACTGAGTTTGACACTCCTGATTAGTGGCTTGAGCACTGGACTGCAACTCTGGAGACCAGGGTTGAAATTCCCACTCAGCCATGGCAAGTCACATCCCTTGAAGAAATCTTACCAAGAAAACCACGCGATAGATTTGTGTGTGGGCCATCATAAATCAGAAATGACACGAAGGCCCACAACAACATCAAAAGACCAGGGTTCCAATCCCCACTCAGCTGTGAAAACCCACTGGGTGACCTTGGGCAAGTCACACTCTCTCAGACTAAGAGGAAGGCAACAGCAAACCCCTCCGAAGAAATCTTGCCAAGAAAGCTCTGTGATAAATACACCTCAGGGCTGCCGTAAGTCAAAAACTTGAAGCACACAACAAACAAAACTAGCAGAAACACATTCTTTCCTACAGGAAATTTCAGCAAGCCAAGTTGAAGCTAATGCAGTGTATTAGGTCGGTGTGTGCGGGTGTGTGTATACTTGAGCAGCAGATGCGACAGATCTGTTCTGAGATAAGAGAGCTTTCTCACAATTGCATTCATTACAACCGACAGGTAGGGTCATAATTAAGATCAGAAAGACTTAGTAGAAGGGAGATAGATACAGATAGAAACAGACGGTGATTCTTTGCAGCAATACTTCAACCCAGATTTAGGGGCAGGTAACTCTGACAAATGCCTGGGTACCCAGCTTTGGCCTGGAGCAACAGTAAGTTCCATGACAGGGATGTGGTGAATTTGTTCTGGGTTTTATGTCAAACATGAAGAGATCTGTTTAAGGTCCTGAGCTCTCTTGTTGCTGGTCATTTCTGCACGAGACGGTTATAGCGCTCTTATTCCACTTTCAACATCCTATGGAATCCTGAGGTTTGCAGTTTCGGGAGGGGCCACTTGGCCCCTCCCGAAACTGCAAACCCCAGGATTCCATAGGATGTTGAAAGTGGAATAAGAGCGCTATAACAGTCTAGTGCAGAAATGGCTTCACTTATACTGTCATAGGGTGACAACATTTCCATCTGGTTTGGGGAGAAGTTGGGCAAGGAGAGGTTACTTTGCTAAGTGGTTAGTACAAAATTCTAACTCTAATTCTTAGTTTTTCCTTCAAGTGCTTTGTGTTTTTCTCAACCTTCTTCTCCTAATTGCTTCACTTTTTGGTAGATTGTTGTCATTGTGTGCCTTCAAGTCATTTCCAACTCTTGGCAATCCTAAAGTGAACCTATCAAAGGATTTTCTGGGGATGAGAGAACGTGGCCCACCCAAGATTACCAGTGGCATCCGTGGCCAAGCAGGGAATAGAACCCTGATCTCTAGGGTCATACTCCAAGAAAGCCAATGCAATTCTTGGTTGTATCAATAGGAGTATGGTGTCTAGATTGAGGGAGGTAATGGTACCACTCTATTCTGCATTGGTTAGGCCTCATTTGGAATACTGTGTCAGTTCTGGGCACCTCAATTCAAGAAGGATGTCGACAAGCTGGAACGTGTCCAGAGGAGGGCGACCAAAATGGTGAAGGGTCTGGAAGCCATGAAGCCCTATGAGGAGCGGCTCAGGGAGCTGGGTCTGTTTAGTCTGCAGAAGAGAAGGTTAAGAGGAGACATGATAGCCATGTTTAAATATTTGAAGGGATGTCATGTTGAGGAGGGAGCAGGCTTGTTCTCTACCGCTCCAGAGCCCAGGACAAGGAGCAATGGATTCAAGCTGCAGGAAAGGAGATTCCACTTGAACCTCAGGAAGAACTTCCTGATGGTCAGAGCTGTCCAGCAGTGGAATATGCTGCCTCAATGGAGTGTGGTGGAGTCTCCTTGTTTGGAAGTTTTTAAGCAGAGGCTGTATGGCCATCTGTCGGGAGTGCTTTGATGGGTGTTCCCGCATAGCAGGGGGTTGGACTGGAAGGCCCCTGGGGTCTCTTCCAACTCTATGATTCTATGATACTCTATGATACTCCAATGGTCAGATCATTACACCATCTTGGCTTTCTTTTGGTAGATAGGTAGGATAATTTTTTTTAAAACAACAACAACAACAACAACAACAACAACAACACCACACATGTAGTTGTTTCTTCCTTTAGTACATTTTAATCCCATTTTCCTTCCAATGAGTTCAAGATGATATGTGTGTCCACCTCACAACAATGCAAAGAGGTTGGTTACAATGAGAAGTGCCTATCAGCAGTTGTGTACCATGGTGCATTTCCATGACTGAAGAGCAATTCAAACCTGGTCTCCCAGAGCCGTAGTCCAATTCTCAAACCACTACATGACACTGCATCTAAAGATTTGTTCAGTGGGGGGTTCTCTCTCTCTCTCTCTCTCTCTCTGAGGCTGCCTTTTCACCCTCTTTGAAGCTGAGAGAGTGTGGCTTTCCCAAGCTCAGCGTGTTTGTCTCTATGGCCAAATGGAGACTCAAACCTTGGTCTTCCAGAGTACTAGTCTAAGGCCATTTCCGCACTGTGTTGTTACAGTGCTATTATTCCACTTTCAACATCCTGTGGGGTTTCTAGTTTACTGAGACCCAAGAGCTCTCTGGCTGAGAATTCTAAAGGCCCTCCCTAAACTCCAAACCCCAGGATTCCAAAGGAGGTTGGAAGTGGAATAATGGCACTGTAACAGTGTAGTGCAGAAATGGCCCAAACTCAAATCACTTTTTTTTTCTTTGCATTTGGAAATGTGAGCCATAATTGCTAAGTGGAAGAATTGGAACGATACAGTCCAAAAAAGACAATCTTGTTTCTTCTTATTTTTTAAAACCCTCCCAGGGGAGGGGCCACTGTCTTTCTGGCAACCAAACATCCTTTGATTTAAGCAACTCTTGACTACCTGCATGCTTATTAGAAGCCAATGTAATTTACAAACCAATGCAATTTATTTTGTGGTTGTTGGGTGCCTTCAAGTCATTTCTGACTTATGGCAAACTTATCCTGGGCATTCCTTGGCAGAATTTATTCGGTGCAGGTTGGCCCTTGCCTTCTTCTTGGGATGAGAGAGTGTGACTTGCTTAAGGTCACCCCATGGGTTCCAGTGATGATTCAAACCCTGGCCATCCAGTATCCTAGTCCAACCACATTAGCTGTAATAGGTGCATGTATGTGTGTGTGTGTGTATATATATATATGGCAGACAAAACATTTGACTGTATAGTTAAAGCTACAGAAAAGGAAGAGAAGGAGGAGAGCCCCAGAGGAAAGAAAAATCTTGTTAATTATCATCACAATGAAATTGAGTACAGCCTCCATTGCCCTAAACCCTTTCTATTAAGGATGCTGCGTTCAACCTTGCCTCTACAGGTCACCTCCAGAGCTGATAACCTTTGCAGCAGACAAATGCATGTCAAATTGGCTCATCTAATTAAAAAGCTGGGGGAGGCGGAGAGGCAAATACCAGCACATACTTAAGAGTCTGGTGGGAGGCGCGCCCCCTCCCCGTTCGGCTCCCTTCTCTTCCCCTCCCCTCCCCTCCAGCAGATGAAGTACCCATGTTTGCTCTGGGTGGAAACTGAGTCACTTAACATTTCAATAGGTTAATCAATCGACAATTAAAGGGAGAAATTGGTTAACTGGGCAACAATTAACATGACACTCCATTAAGCACACATTTCTAATTGCCACAGCTGTGAGTGGAAATTAGCACAGGGGTGTGGACGCATCTCAATAGGCAGCAGGGCCCCACACAGGGGACCCAAGGGGCACTGTTTGTTACGAGGGAAATGGAGGTAGGGTTGAAGGAGAAACAAAAGCAGGAGAGTGGAGATGAGTAGTAGGTGGCCTTAATAATGAACATTATATTCAGCCACAGAAAGCTAAACCTAGGAAAGATTGGAAGCTCTGGAGATGACTGGGGCCTGCGTCCTGTTATTGGTCCCAAGTAGAGTAGCCCTATACACTTGGTGGGATTTTCTAAAGTATTGACTCACCATTCAATTCTTGTTTCAGTGGGTCTACTCTGGTTGGGATGAACCAACAGGATTAGAATCATAGGCCATTTCTGCACTACACTGTCATAGTGCTATTATTCCACTTTCAACAGGATTCCATAGGGTGTTGAAAGTGGAATAATAGCACTATAACAGTATAGTGCAGAAATGGCCATAGAATCATAGAACTGTAGAATGGAAGAGACCATGAGAGCCATTGAGTCCAACCCCATTCTGCCGTGCAGGAATATACCATCAAAACATTCCTGACAGATGGCCATTCAGTATCTGTTTAAAAAACCTCCAAAGAAGGAAAGTCCACCACATTTGGTTGCACAAGTATGTAGCAGTCATAATGGATTTGGATGGCAGACACCATGCTTTTAGAGGCTAACACATTCCTTGTCAGTATATTCCACAGTTGAACTGCTCTTACCCTCAGAAAGTTCTTCCTAATATCTTGGTAGAATCTCTTTTCCTGGAGTTTGAAGCCATTACTCCGTTGTCCTAGTCTCTGGAACAGCAGAAAACAACCTCGATCCATCCTCCATATGACATCCCTTCAAATATTTAAACATAGCTATCATGTCACCTCTTAACCTTCTCTTCTCCAGGCTAAACATACTCAGTTCCCTAAGCTACACTTCATAGAGTGTGGTTTCCAGGCCTTCCAACATTTTGGTTGCTCTCCTCTGGACATGTTCCAGCTTACCAATATAATTCCTCAGCTGTGATGCCCAAACTGGACACAGTATTCTGGAGGGGGGGTCTGACCAGAGCAAAATATAGTGATATTAGTACTTCCCTTGACCTCGACACTATAAGACTTAGGCCTAGCAATGCATTGAAGACACTCAAATAGCTCAGTTTAAATCAAAATGGACCCTGTAATGAGGAAACCAGAAGAAAACTGAAAGTTGGAAGGTTACTTATGAAGACACTAGATCAGATCCTCAAGTGCAAAGACATATTAAGTACCAAATTCAAGAAGCATCCATGCTACTATATTTCTAATTTCTGTGTATTGATATGGCCACTGAACAGTGAAGAAAGCTGAGAGAAAGAGAACCAACTCATTTGAAATGTGGTGCAGGGGAAGATTACTATGGATACTATGAACTGCCAAAAAGATGAATAAATGAGTCCAAGAGCAAATGAAGCCAAAACTCTCCCTAGAAGGCAAGATGACTAACCTGAGGCTATTGTATGTTGGCCATATCATGAGGTAACACAACTCACCGGAAAAGACAAAGATGCTGGGAAAAGTGGAAAAGTGGGAAACATGGGCAGTAGGAAAGGAGGAAGACCACCTTACAGATGGATGGTTTCAATTAAGAAAGCTATGGCTGCCCTCAGTTTTCAAGACCCAAGCAAAACTGTTGATGAGCAGGGCTCATTCCTAGGATCAACCTTAGTCAAAACTGACCAGAAGACAAATAACAAAAAAATAATAGCAAGTTTAATGCTACACACACTATACACACACTGACTACAGTTGAACCTGCTTTGAGGCGAGGTATCTGCACATAAGATTGCAGCTGTTTGTATAGGGGGGATTTGCTGGCAGTTTGCAAAATAATGAATCAGTTATGGAAAATGGATAGAAGGAAATGCATAGGCTAGAATCCTTTGGTGTCTGGTAGATGTGCATGTTCCCTTATGGCACAACACCTATATCCAGTTCAAAGCTGTGGAAGTGGAGTTGCACACATGGTATCACTGGAGATGAACATGCAGAAGTTCATTCATGTTGCATGGATGAGCATGGGATGCATCTGGGCATTTGGTTGTGAACTCAGTTGCAAGTCTGAACGAGTGTTATCTAGCATTACTGTTCAGCACAAGGGTTGCACAGCACAATCAGCATGTAGCTCTATGTGCAGAAATTTATACTATGAAACCTCAACATAAAACCTCAGTCATATTCTTTCTCCCTTATTCAGGTCGTTAGGTCATCAGGTGGATTGGATTCTGTTAACCACACTCAGCTACCACGGTAATAATAAAGACTTGCACCAGTGTGATATAGCTTTGGTTTGGGTTCTGGACTAGCATTCAGGGAGACCAGGGCTTGAATCTGTGTTTCAATCCCACTGGATCACCTTGGGCAAGTCATGCTCTCCCATGTGGTTATACTTTTTTGGCCATGGCATCACCTCCGTATAGAACTAAAGGTTGCGGAAGCAGAATTGATCAGGTGGTATCGTGCTTGTGGTATTATTTTGCATTAAACACTCAGATGTACCTTGCACATTGCAGTTGTGGATGTCACATTTGTTTGTACACTCAATTGCACAGTGTTGCGATTCACTAACACACCATTATCACATAATTCCTGTGAGTGTAAAGTTATAATCTGGATCCCTGATGTAGAATCCCAGCCCATATTTTGGAAAACACATTTTGCTGAAGCTGAAGTCTACCAAATGCTTTTTCATGCAGAGTCAATGCAGCGAAATCTTCCACTTATTGAACAACCTATGCTTATCTTTCCAAACATAGAGTGGAAATCTTTTAGCAATACCTAAAGCAGGCAGGATCCAACCACACCAGCCATCAAAAAGAATGGCCAGAATCATGTTGGACAGTTAAATCCTTCTAAGTGGACTTCTGTCTGTGGGATATCTTAGGGGCATTATAAGTCAGAAATATCTCAAAAGCACACAACAACAACAAAATAAATCACATGCAAAATTTCCTGGGAAGGGAGGTCTGTGTCTTTCATCCAAAGTTCATTTATTTAAATAATTCATTTATACCCTGCTTTTCTCCAAGCAAGTGACACAAAGCACCTTTCAAACAATTTGAAACATCATCCAATTGTATTTGTGAAAGTTAAAAAAAACAATTAAACAGTTAATCCTATTTTTAAGAGACAGATAGTTAAAACAGTCTTGAAACAACTGCCTTAAATCCTGTCTCGAGAAAAAGGCACATCATAAATTCAGTTAGTCAGTCAGTCAACAGTTTTAAATACATTTAAGATGTACTGTTATTAAAACATGAAAAGATGTTCTAAGAGGTCTGTAACTCAGACCCCCCTATAAGGTAAAAACCTCTCTGCTGGCCCCCAAAATTTGTGGAGAGGGACATTATTCTATTATTATTATTATTATTATTATTATTATTATTATTATTATTACATCATAATAGAGAACATACATCAAACAGTCAAAAACCAAAGAGAAAAAAGTCAGTAAGTCAAAAATAATAACAATAACAGAAAAAAGAAGCAACAAAGGGGAAAAAAAACCTATTACAACTTGGCAGGCTATCATTGCAATTATAATTCCCTTATAAGTTGGTCTGATCTTTATCTTTAAATAGATGTAATTCCTTAAGTGTCATAACAACTTATTTATATCAACTTAGTTAAACACTGACTTAAATCTCTTTCTAATATATCATTTTCAACTCAGCTCACAATTCATACCCAAGTTTAGTCTATGAAGCTAGCTACCACCGAGTCTCCCCATCTGCCTCTTAAATAGAGGATTAAAAGGTCTCAGGTTTTTATATAGGTACCCCTCATTGTTCCCTTATTAAAATCTTCAATTTGTCCATTATAGCCATGTACAGAAGTTTAGTTAGCCAATCTTCCTCACTAGGGATAACTGATTGCTTCCAGCTTTTAACATATACAATTCTAGCCACAGCAGTCATATAAAATAACAACTTCCCATATTTTTTTTCTATGTTTTCATCTCTCATACCCAACAAATAGAGTTCTGGTTTCATTTGTAACTATAGACCCAAAATTTTCTCTATCAACACGTAGATTATTTTCCAGTATGTTTTAGCCTTGGGACAATTCCACCACATATGGTAGAATGTTCCCTTTTCTTCCTCACATTTCCAACAATTATTGTCAAATACTTTATGCATTTTCACCAATCAGAAGATAAATGCTATCTTAGAATATATCTTATAGACATTTTCTTTTATATTTTGATTGGCTGTATATCTTAAACCCTTGTTCCAAATCATATTCAATTGTATGGCCTACATTACCTGCCCATTGAATCATAGATTCTTTAATAATTTCCTCTTCTGTCTTTCATTTATATGTAATTTATATGTAATAATTTAAGTAATATATATGAAAGGGACATTATTCTGAGGCCTAGCAGAATTCATGGAGCCTGAGCAGAGTGAATTAGCAGCGGACCACAGAGACAGTAAGATAACTGGTCCATAGTGTGTTCTGAAGTCCTGTTGAAGATTTCCTCCCCCTTTTAGGGCTCATTCACGTTTTGTGCACTGGGAGTTTGTGTTTTAAAAAGAAGCATAGTTTGGGGGATAGAGGGGGGAAAGTTTCAGGGTTAGGTTAATAATCCTGGGCTGAAAATGGCCGCTTGCCATTGTGTCGGCGTGCTCCTGCAATTGCCCAGGGTCTTTCTCCACCTCTGCCACTCGACAGCTTTGGCCCAGTTGGTAAACAGCTTAAGCCCAGACATCTTTTCATTCTTTTTAAAGTGATGGCTTGAATTTTTCTTTTTTCTTTTTTTTAAAGAAGCACACACGCACACAGTCACACATGGACACGCACACAAAACACCCACATCCAAGTGGCGACAGGCTGGCGTTGCCTTCACAATAGCCCGTAACATTATGCAAGGGTATTTACATAGGCCTTAGCGGAGGAGAACGATGGGGGTAATTGCCAGTCTGGGAAGGGGTGTCCATATTCGGAAAGTTTGTCCAATCCATTCTCTGGTAAAAAGACCTTTTGTAAAAGCCTGTGGAAACTCAACAACCTCCTCTCCCCCTTGCCCTGGCCCAAACTCCAAGAGAGATTAAGGACTGGAATTTAGCGAAAAATGTATGCCATTCTTTCTTTCTTTAATTTAAAACCTTACCTATAAAGAGTCAAATCTGGTAAAGAATAATAATTTTTTTTCTAAAAGTTTAGCAGTTCTATATTTAGATCCAAAGGGGACCAGTGGAGGTTGGGGTGGGGGGAGAAAGAATTGCAGAATTTATTTTATACTGCTTTGACAGAGCAGAAAGCTTTAATAAAAGACTCAAAACTGTTGGCAGGCTAACCGACTGGCCAGCGGGTGATTGGAAATAGAAAGGGCGGGTATATGCAGGTTGCAAGGTCTGGTTAGAGAAGGGTGAAATTTAAGCTGATTTGTAAGTATTTTTGAAAGGAGGAGTGTTAATTCCTACAGCTGTTTGCTATTGGCACAACTTTGTCAAGGTTATCCCCTATTTGCGACAAAAGGGATCATGCTTCTGTATGGATCTTTCTCTGTTCTTTTCAGCATCACTGTCCAGAAGCAACCTGACTTTTCTTTTCTTTTTTAACAATAATAGTAATACTTGTGATCATAATGTATATTTGCCACCCACTAATAGTTTCATGGTTAACAAGTGGAAACACCAGAAGGTAGCTTACACCAAGTGGAACTGCTGGCCCATCTGTACAATTGATCCCAGTGATGGGTTGCCAGGTATCTTCAAGATGCTTTGGACTCCAATCCCATCAGTATTGTTCCCCAGGTAGACTTATGAGATCTCAGGGCCAAGTCTCTAGTTTTTGTGGCTCATCACCAGGTAGAAGACGATGGTGTAAGAACTTCCTGACAGAGCTGTCTGGCAGTGGAATCTGCTGCCTGAGAGTGTGGTAGAGTCTCCTTCTCTGGAGGTTTTTAAGCAGAGGTTGGATGGCCATCTGTTGGGAATGCTTTGATGGGTGTTCCTGCATGGCAGGGGGTTGGACTGGACTCCTGGGTCTCTTCCAACTCTATGAATCGATGATTCTAAATTCTGTAGTTTTGATGGGTTCAACTCTGGGCAAGAGGAAAGGGCTGTGTGCAAATTTTCAGCACATCTAGTAGAGCTGCTACAGTTTGCAAAGATGAATTGGTTGATTGCTGCAACTTCCGATACCTCTTGGCACGGGGGTGTCTATCCATTTACATAGGTCCTTTTTGCAGGATGTTGTCATCCTGCCACAGGGACAGGAGAAGAGTGGGACTGCAACAAAGGTTATGCATGACATTGTCACAGTCCCATCTTTCCGTCATCCCCAGGCAGCGCAATCACAGATTAAATCCTTGATGGGTTTTACCCGTCAATGATCTGTGATTGCGCCGCCATCCCACACTTACCTGGTGTGTGGAGGGTCTGGAAGCGCAATGACTGAGCCTCTTGCTTCAGCTCAGCCTGGGACAATACCTGGCTGCACTGTGGCAGGAAAAGGTGGGCCCATCACGCTTCCTGGATCTGGGAGGCAGCTGTTGCAAAGGGAGCTTCTGTCATGCTCCCCTCCTAGAAGAGGCTCTATTGAGATGCCTGCAAGATACCTCCAGGATATGGTAAGCTGTGGAAAGGGCCTATGCGTTTCATTGTATTCTCTGAGCCTATTCTAGGCCCTTTTCGCACAGCATTTCTGAAACAAAAGGGCCCCTTGAATGTCGCGTAAATGTGAGGAGTGGTCCACATGACGCTCAAGAGCCTGATGCAGACCGCACACGCATTTTTTCATTTTCGGCTCAAAGCCGAAAATGGTGCACAGTCGCACATCACTCCGGGGCCCCACACACACTTACCTTGTGTGTGGAGCCTCGGGAGCCAGGCCGGTCGCACGTCCTCTCCTCAGTGCAGCCTGGGAGGTCCCAGGCTGCACTGCGAATGGAAGAGGTGGAGCGCTCATGCGAGCAGGAAGCAGCTGCGGAGCTGAAGCAGGAGGGATGAGAGAGTGTTCCTACAAAGGCTTCCTATGCGAGCCCCACAGCCCAGCACCAGAAAAAGGTAAGGTGCAAAAAGACCCTAGTTGAGACTAACCAATAGGATTCAGGCCACAACTGGTCTTGATTTTGTAGACCAGGAATATGAATTCTGCATCTCACAGGCCACACGTGCCTCTTTTATGGAAGGAACCCTCTGTTTTTGATGCAACCAGGAACCCCCAGGAACCCCCTCCCCCGTATCTTTGAGGGCATTAAGGTGCATTTTGGCCTTAAAAGCTATTCTGGGGAGACCCTTCCCCTATTGCTCACGCTTTCTAGGGGGTTCTGGGCACTGTACTCCAGACAGTAACTTCTGCGGATGCTACCTCTCGCAAGCAAAAAGCACACTGTTCCAACCCAGGCAAATAGCAGTGAGAGGGATTGCTTCTCCCTCCTTTTCATCTCTCCATACATTTTTCAACAGATAGCTCCGAAGTCCCAGGCACCAAGCTCATATCTCTCCAGTATTCCCACACATTTGTCGGAAGGAAGCTCTCAGGCTATTTTCTCTGCCTTGGTGGGCACCAGGCCTGGAAGGAAACGGGCTTGTTGGTTGTTATCAAATCTGAATGCAGATAGGCTACCTGGAGGAAAACAAACAAACACTGAGTTAAGTAAGTAAGTTGCAGAAGTATCCGTGGGGGGGCAGTGAGGAGAAGAACCATGAATATTTCACCTAACTGATGTTTCAAGCGTCTTTCCATCTGGCATGCTTTTGCAATACCTTTTTAATCCTTAACTGGTCATCAACAAAGGGGACAGGAGCCTGCTTGGCATGTCAGAGTGTTATAGCACTATGATTCCACTTTCAACATCCTATGGAATCCTGGGGTTTGCAGCTTCGGGAGGGGCCGACTGGCCCCTCCCGAAACTGCAAACCCCAGGATTCCATAGGATGTTGAAAGTGGAATCATAGTGCTATAACACTCCAGTGCTGTTGTAACTTGCTGTCAAGCTGACTTCAACTTGTGTAACACCAGCCGTCCACAGCCCTGCTCCGGTCTTGCAAACTCAAGACTGTGACTTCCTTCATCGAATCATTCCACCTATACTGTTATTGTTGTCGTGCACCTGCAAACCATTTCCAACTTATAATGACCTTAAGGGGAACCTGTATCAGGTTTTCTTGGCAGGATTTCTTTGGGGTGGGGGGGGTTGTCATTGCCTTCTCCCTGCTAACAGAGGGCTCAACCAGACTGATTAAAAAAAAAAAAAGCAACAACCGCAAAGTCCCAGGTTTGTTCGTGTTCCTTCCCATTTTCTTTTGGAGATCCATGCATGTCTTGTTTAGCCCAGAATATTCTTGGTCCCCTCTCAGTACGACCAGGGACTTCCAATACTAGCTTCACAGGTCAGTTTATTTTAATCCAGTATAAAATTAGAAAGAATAGGAACAAAATCTGCAACTTTTCCATCACTTGGGATGTGCCCACAATGTGATTTGCCCGAACTCACCCAGCAGATTTTCACGGTTGAGCAAGGATTTGAACCCTGGTCTCCTAGAGTCTTAGGCCATTTCTGCACTACACTGTTATAGTGCTATTATTCCACTTTCAGCATCCTGTGGAATCCTGGGGTTTGCAGTTTAGGGAGAGGCCTTTAGAATTCTCAGCCAGGAAGCTCTTTGGCCTCAGTAAACTACAAACCCCAGAATTCCACAGGATGCTGAAAGCGGAATGATAATACTATAACAGTATAGTGCGGAAACGGCCTTTCTCCAATATTCAAACCACTCCAAAACACTAGCTGTCGCCCATACTGTTGCCTTCTTCTTTGCCTATGGCCTTCTGCTTTACTGAGCCTTACTGCCTTTTCCAATGAGTGATGTTGTCTCACGATACGTCCGAAATATGATAGCCTCATTTTGGCCTGTAGTGAGAGTTCAAGCTGCACCTTGTATTAACATGGCCGGACAAAGTGTGGCCCATAAGCAGCATGCAACCCTGGGAGCATTTTTGTACCCTCTTGGGTCCCTCCGAGGTTAAAAAAGAAATCAAAAGGAGAGCTTGAGCAGCAGAGCAGATTACTATTTAAGAAGCATCCCACTTTTTGGATTCATTGCTGAAGGCAGCTTACAACGAAAAGCACAAAACCCCCCATGCAGTGTAATTAGTGGTAAAACGACCCATAAACAAAAGGATGGAAGAATAAGATGATTTTTAGCAAGCTCCTAAAACGGGTCTGTGTAGGTAGCAGTTGAGCCCTGCTTTGTGTATTGAGGGTGCTGCCCCTAAGAAAGCCCTGCTTAGATGGACCAATGGTGTAGTTCATACGAATTTCATATCTTAACTTCTTCACAACCAATGTAGTCTAGCTCTGTTCTGACAATATTCAATCATTCCCACAAAGGGAGAATGAGATCATCACATTGCTCCTCTCTTCAGCACCCCTACATTCCCCAGTTTAACTGTCCAACTTTGCCCCCATTAAATGAGAAGGTCTGAAGTGCATCTCGTGGTTTCGAGGCTCCAGGGTTGTGGATGGAAACAGGAGAAAAGAAAGCAAGCAGTGTGCGGGGGGGGGGGTGAGGGGAGATTTCTATACATCCAAAGCCCATGGATGCCAAACTTTCATGTCATCATCCAAGAATAACTTCACTTGCAAAGATGACCCATTACAAATTTTAAATATACCCCTCTACTGTATCTACGTGTTTTTTTCTCCTCAACTATGACGAACATGCTAAAGACAGGCATAAAAACACTGTGTTACTGTGATTTAGAGAGAACATAAGGACAAAGCAGAGAAAATGTAATTCTATTCCATTTCCTTGAGAGGAAGGGGGGGAAATTAAACCTCTAGAAATCAATGCCTCATTCAAGGGTATTGATCAGGACTAAATTAATTAGACTTGAAGGCTTATAGTAGTTGATAAGACAACCTGTTAATTTAGTCAATGCTCGAGTTTTCCCTACAGCAGCAAATACCCTCTTCTTTGGAAAAGACATTCTTGACACTTGCTACAAACACGATATCTCTGTGTGTATTTATTGGAAAGAAACGTAACCAAGGCTGGAAAACAGGGCTCTTAACATTCCCATTTTAGGATAAATGGAGGAGATAGGGTGAAAGCAGGGTCCTGTTTTGATTCATTCTCCAAATGTGCTTGTTTGATATTAAAAATATCTTATGGGCAACTCTGGGTTTGAAAGAGCAGCCTCAAGCTCACAGGCTGTCTGAGCGTAGTTCTCAAGTGGGGTGGCATATCTCCTGTAGGCAAGGAGAACTTCCACTTCATATTTTAAAGGAAACAGACCTCCTTTGCATTACATGGAGGCCCTTTCTGCACCTTACCTTATTGTGTCATCCTCTGCTCGCAGTCCTGCTGGGAAGGGAATGAAAGGGAATGGGAATAGGAAAATAGAAGGGATGGGAATTGTCCTTTCTGCACTGACCGATTTTTTACTGCAGTTTAGGCCTACCTGGCGATAGCACTAGATATCACTTTGATATCATAATTCAGCCTTACCATATCACCCTTCTCCACGTGTTTGTGAGACCTCTGGACAAGCACGAAACTAGGCTTGGTACTTAACTGCTGAAATATTCCTAAACTATACAGGCAAGCCAGAAATAGCCAGATCACAGCTTCAGGGACCTCCCCGCGCTACCTACAAAAGGCTCCCTGCCCCGAGCAGGTAACTTGACAAAGGCTGAACCATCCACTGTCCAGCATCGCGCATTTACATACTGGCTACACCATTGTTAATTCGGCTCTGATTCCATCATGCTAAATTGTGGCCTTTCGGAGACATTGTCTCGCACCCAAAACTCATTGTTGTCCCCGAGTAAGGCATAGCCTGCAGTCACACTTCTCCCTATAAAAACCCCTGATTCCGAGACCTTCCTTGAATCGCTCCGGACTTCCATCCAGCCTTGCTGCCGCTTTGTTTGACGAGCTGTCCCCTCAGTCCTACATACTGAAACTCTAGACCAATGAACTTAAGCTCCAGGACAGGTGTCGTATCACCCAATTCAACAATCCCTCTCAAAATCCCTCTATACCATTCCAACCTTCATTTTCCGTAGCTACTTGTATGAGCGTGTTGCATACACTGTTTGTCTGTATTTAATAAAATCTCAATAATTCTTAAACTTGGTGTGCTCTTTGGCTTGGCCTGACCCCGTAAACACTGGGTTGCAAAATCCTGCTAAGTTACCCTGCTTCTTGCAATGCTAAAGCAGTGCTCTGAGCTAATTTTCCCCACCTATAGTTGAGCACATTTTGGTGTCCCTCACGGGACCCCCAGTAAACAGCGTAACAGATTCCCTGCTGAAAAGAGTGTGACAGACACACTTCTTCCTTCTGCAGTACAGCCAGGCACTGTGGTGGGGCAGGAAGTGCCTCCATTGTGCTTCTGAGCTTCTACAGGGAAAGTAAATGCTAGAGCATCATGTGATTGGGCATCATTGATGGAGAAAACCCATCAATAATTTACTGCACAATCATGTTGTTTGATGACAGGAGAAGGACGGAACTGTGATGAAGTCAGACAGAAGTCTTGTCACAGTCCTGTTCCTCTCCTGTCCTCATGCTGGGAGGACACCAGTCTGTGCAAAGGGCCATAGAGCTGGAGAAGACCACAAAGGCCATTTAATCCCGCACCCTTCCATAAAGCAATGCAAAGTTAAAACTCTCCCAAGAGATGGATGTCCAACCTCTGAAAAAAAGAGGGGGAGGACCATATACACTATTAATGAGAGACCAGCAAGAGTCCACATCATAGAATCATAGAATCATAGAGTTGGAAGAGACCACAGGGACCATCCAGTCCAACCCAATTCTGCCATGTAGGAACCCACAGCAAAGCACTCCCAACAGATGGCCATCCAGCCTCTGCTTAAAAACCTCCAAAGAAGGAGACTCCACCACACTCCAAGGCAGCATATTCCACTGTTGGACAGCTCTGACCATCAGGAAGTTTTCCTGAGGTTTAGGTGGAATCTCTTTTCCTGTAGTTTGAATCTATTGCTTCTTGTCCTAGTTTCTGGAGTGGCAGAAAACAAGCCTGCTCCCTCCTCGACATGACATCCCTTCAAATATTTAAACATGGCTATCGTGTCACCTCTTAACCTTTTCTTCCTCAGACTAAACATCCCTAGCTCCCTAGGCCACTCCTCACAGGGCTTCATGGCTTCCAGACCGTTCACCATTTTGGTCGCCCTCCTCTGGACATGCTTTAGCTTGTCGATATCCTTCTTGAAATGAGGTGCTCAGAACTGGACACAGTATTCCAGATGAGGCCTAACCAATGCAGAATAGAGTGGCACTATTACCTCCCTTGATCTATGGCTTTGCTCATTTCTCCAAACTCCAGGCCACTGCAGCTTCCTTGACTCAGGGACAGACTGCCCAAGGCAGTCTTATTGCCCTGTCAAACAGCTCTTTCTGTCGGGAAGTTCTTCCTAACATTTCAGTGCAATCTCTTTTGTGATTTTGAGGCAGTGGATTGTGTTCTGGTCTCAACTTTAAAAGTCATAACCAGGTGATGGAAAGAGACAGCAAGGCTGGATTATCAGTGGTTCAACCGGTGCAAAATACTCCAGACTCCTTGCTGGCTAAGAGCCCAGTGATTTAAAAAGTGTGTTTTTCCTCCTCCCCTTCCATAGTCACTTCCTGTATCACCTGGGATCCTTTTACAGAGCACAATTATGGCACTATGGCCCTTTTTGCACCCGACTTTGAACACAAAATGGCCACGGGAGCCATGCAGAATCACGAGGACGGTTCCACGTGATGTTCTCGTGATTGCACGTCGCTCCCATAGCTATCCCACAGCAATCGCACATTATATCATTTTCGGCTCTTTGCCGAAAACGATGTGTGATTGCGCATTCCTCCCGTGTCCTTCCAGCACTTACCTTGCATGTGCAATGTCAGGAAGCGTGATCATCGTGCTTCCTTCCCCAGCGCAGCCTGGGAAAGTACCTGGCTGCTCTGCAGAAGGAAGGGGTGGAGCAATCACGCTTCCTTCCATCCAGCACGGAGCTGGTGTGGAGGGGAAGCGGAGGGGACGTGAGTGCCTCTCGCAAGAGGCTTCTCGCGTGATCCCCTCGCGGTGACATCAGAAGGAGGTAAGGTGCAAAAAGGGCCTGTGATTCCTTTTTAACTGCCATGGCTCCATCCCATGGAACCCTGCGACTGGCAGTTAGGGAGGAGCATTTAGGATTTTCTCAGCTGGAGAGCTCCAGCGCTTCCCAAAACTGCAAACCCCAGAATTCCACAGGATGCCACCATGGTAGTTAAAGCAGAATCCAAGTGCTCTAACTGCATAGCGCAGCAAGGCCCCTGGTGTTTTTATTATCACCAACACTTTATGTGTTAGGTCCTTTCCTCACCTTCCCATTTTCCATCATTGTGATCCTGGCACTGCCACTGCTGGGATGGGAGCACAACCCAAACATTCCCCTGTGCACCTGGCCAGCTGACTGTGGAAGGGCAGCGCAAGCGACACGTCTTCCTTCTACAGTGCAGCTGGCCCCTTCCCATGCTGCATTAGGGAAGGAAGCACTTAGATTGCACTTCCTCCCTTTCTACACAGCTACCAGGAGTATTATGCGATCAGGAGCATTACTGAATTTTTTCCAGTAGTGGAATATCCTGTGATTGTGATGGCTGGGGATGTGTGGGCAGTGAGACAGCAACAACATCATGCAAAAGCACAACTTGCAGACCCACAGCAACACATCCACATCCCAGGAGAGTGGTGTCATGCAGAAATGGCCTTAGTTTAGTAACTGAGCACAAATACATGCAATTAAAGTATTTGTCTCCTGGAAGTCACAGGGCTGAAAATACACTCAGCAGGTGGAGATACTGGTGCTGCAGTCCATTGTAGCTTATATTTTATTACTTATTCCTGAATTTAATTAATTAATTTGCCTACCACCTCACCCAGAACTGGTCAGGCATGTTCAGGAAGAGGGGTCCTATTTTTGGAATTGCTCCAGAGCCCCAGCTACTTTAATCCAGCCTCAAGAGACAGCCCAGAGAGCAGTAGCGTAGATACTGGTATGTATACAGTTGAAGGCATTAGTCCTGTGCCAGAGACTGAAGGAGAGAAATAATCTTCTTCCTCCATTCGGGTATGTTCCCTCTCCCTTGGGCAGATGAGATACTGCAGCCCTGATCTAGGCCAAGCTATACATAAAACTTGAAAGAAAGGGTAGCAACAGTTGACTCTGTTTCTGGAGACCACTATCTTCAACTCATAGCTCCACTTCCCTACCAACCCTAGTGGGCATCAGCTAAATTTGGATCCATTTCCTACTTGTGACAAATTTGGCCACTCTACTTCCAGTTATACCTGGTCCATCTCCCATCCTCCATGTTACTGTGGTCCAAAAAGTCTGCTAGAATGCAACAGAAGGATGCTAGGATGCAACACAAGGGGATGAGGAGAGAGCTAGCTCAACAGAAATAACAAAGATATGCTGTTACACCAGGATTGGAGTCAGATCTGTAGGACTGGCACTGAACATGTGGTTGAGGAGGTGGAATTGAACAGCTGCCCTCCATCTGACTTACATGGATTCATCAAGATGTCAGAGAGTTGGGGCCTACTGCCATTCTTCCCAATTCATTCTGATTCATCATCTCCCTTTTTGTCATGTGGGCTGGAGCTTGAGTGCCAGTTGATATGGAAGGACACGTTCCTATTATAATTGCTGGGCCCTTCTACACAAAGGGTTGGGCAGTCATTCTCCTGATGGTGGTCCCAGACTTAGGGCTTTTTTGCACTTGGTGAAGAAAACGCTCTGTTCTGTTACTTACCGAACTGCCGTGCTCCCTTGGAAGATCCAGGCTGATCTGGAGCAGTGCGTGGCCGTGCTACACATTGCTCCGGGGATGAAAATGGCGGCGTCCGGTTGGTGGAGGCTCTCCACCAACCAGTGAAGCTCGCCAGCCTAAAGCCTGCCCCTGGAAGATCTGCAGGCTTGCGCTGGTGTGAGCCTGCAAATCTACACCGGAGCGCAGCCACGGAGTGGAGTACGCAGCACTGTTGAAAGACCTTTTTAAGCGGTCTTTCAATAGCACGGTGAGCGACCACTTCTGGTCGTTCCGGAGCGGGCTGAAGTCCGGAACTACAGAAAGTAGTCCGGACCCAGTCCGCCCCCAAGTGCAAACGTCCTCGCTGGAGGATTCTCTGCCCCGTTGCAAAAACAAAGTGCGGAAAAGGCCTTAGCAACCATTCCAAATTAGGCAAGCCACGGTGTCAAACAGCCAGTTGTACCTTACCTGTTGAAGTGGCCAGACCACTGTCTTTTTTGGTCCTTCTCATTCACTCATGTGATCATTCACACATCTCGTACAATCTTATTTCCATATCTTCCTTTAAAAGAAACACAAACAAAAATTCACATCAGATGTAGTGTATTTTAATGCATGTTACAGTACACATTTTGATCTAAAATATGCATCTTTATTTCTTGTGGGGGGTTTTTAAGTGTGTTGCAAAATTCAAAGAAAAAAAATACAAAAAATGAAAAGAGAAAGTGGTTTTATTTTTTCTGGGAAGCCCAAATGTGGTCAGTTGGCTTCAAGATGCGGACGGAATGAAATCCTTGAATATTCCTAAGCACAGGGCCTCTCAGCACTTGTCCACGTACATCAGAGACAAGTCACATCCAACACTTCATCTTCATCTCTTCATTCAGAGATTTAATTTTTAGAAATCCAAGGGTGTGGAACTGAAGGTTGAAGTCCCACCAGCCTAGGAACATATGCTTACACCAGTTGGATCATATACACAAATTGTGAAATCCAAGGAACCATCATCATTGGAATGAGTATAGTTCCCAAGTTCAACCTTCATTTTCTCCATCCCAAAGGATTGACTGTATCAGGTGAGGAAGACTGTGAGCTACAACAAGCCAGAGGAGACAACACCAGAGCTGACAGACTCAGCAGATATTTGGGAAATCTCCAGTGCCAAGACACCTTTGAAAGGTTTGGCAAATAGATAAACTGGAGCTAGCCTTCATTGCTTCCTAGGCCATTTCTGCACTAGCCTGTTATAGTGCTATTATTCCACTTTCAATGACTTATGGAATCCAGGGGTTTGAGTCTGGGTCCTCAGCCTGGGTCCAGGGACCTTTGAGGCCCCTCCCTGAACTGCAAACCCCAGGATTCCATAGGATGTTGAAAGTGGAATAATAGCACTATAACAGGCTAGTGTGGAAATGGCCCTAATTCTCACTTGGTAACACAAAGGCAGTGGATTTGGATCAGCTGGTAAACAAAGAGGATGGGAACCGGTTCTTTTTGCCAACTGTGAACAGAATGAAGGTATCCCAGAATGCTTTCAACACGGGGCAGCACTTCCTGCAGCTTGAGATGGGAAACAACAACAACCGCAAAAAAAGGACAAAGTAGAATAGAGGGCAAGGGTCCCAGCAACAGCTTTCAGAGGCAACCGTCTCCTATCAGCTGTATTCCAACCCTGTGAGAATGCTAATAAGCTGGTGAAGAGCTCGGCTTCCCCGCCATAACTCTATAGAGGAGCTGAGTACCCCATAGTGTTCGCTAAATAAAGACAACTAATTGAGAATTTTTTGCACATTTGGCTCGGAGGGCTCCGTCACCGTTGTTCACACCGTTCATTGTGGGAGAATGGCCTCTCTTCACCCAAGGCAGGGGATGTCTGTTTTGAAGGGCGGTCTCCCTCTCCACTTGATTTCCTCGGGACTTTCAAAATATGACAAAAATGTCTAATTTAATTTTGAGGGCATTTCTCTTCCCTGGCCCCTAACACACACACACACACACATACACACACACGGCAAGAGAGTTATGTTCTAAGAATTATTTTGGCCTCTCTACCGGAGAGCCAACTCATTTGATGTTTGCATATTATTCCTGCTTATATTGTGTGAGTTTTCTTGTTTTAAAATAATAATAATAATAATAATAATAATAATAATAATAATAATAATAATAATAATACTGATGGGGATTTTGGGAGAGGGGAATTAAAACCTTTCTCTTTCTCTCCTCCTCTTACACACACATATATTTTTTTTTCCTGTGTGCGCTGTATATTCTGAAGCGTAGTCTACATTTTTGTGTCTGCAGGTGACACACTTTGATTGAAACTAAAATTAATAAATCAGCAGAAAAGCACACACCTACAGTTCACAGCGGGACCTGCAAACATGTTCATAAAAGGAGCTTTATGCCCTTGTATAAAGCAGGAATAAATTACAGGAACACTTGTTGCCTTTGGTCTCAATTTTGCTCCACAGACTGGTATCTTATTTTCCAAGGCTTATTCGTAATCAACAGGTTCCTTGGTGCTTTAGCAGGTGACTTTGTTATTAATCTCTTATTTGACCATTCTGGCATATTAATGAGGCGAGTCCCTCTCTCTCCTGCATAAGGAATTAGTTTAAGAGGAACACTTGTGCCTAAATTGCTTGCAGCTCCTGAGCAATGGTGCCTCAGTCCAAATGCAAAAGAGCATTTTCAACCCCTCAGCCTGGGTCGCATTAAAGAGTATTTGACTAACATTAAGTCCCTTGCTGTGCTTTTCTTCAGCTGCATGCTTATTTCTTTACCATAGAGCACTCTCTTACCAGGAATTTTTTTTTTCCCCCTGCCAATTGTTTTGCAAAAAGGCGGGTGGAATCCCTGTATTTCATTGCTGATTTTCCTCGGCCTTTCCTAAACAAAAATCTAAAATTTATATCTGTGTCACACAATCATATGCTTTTCTGATTAATGCCCTGTCTTTGACTCTCCTTCTTTTCCCCTTCCCTAGTTTTTTGTTAATTAAACAGTTCCAACCCCTCCTTTCGGGGTGGAGTATTTCCTACCTTAATGGAGCGTCGGGACTCATTGGGTTCCCCAGTTGCCTTTCACAATTGCTTTAATAAATATCATTATATTTTTATTTCTTTAAGGCTTGGAACACAACCAAACCTGCTCCACCTTATATTTGGGTTCTGAAGGAAGCCTGAAGGGAGAATTCCTATGGGTCGTTTAAGAACATTTAAAGAGGGGGGAAAGAAATGTAAGGATTTAAGTCTTAAAATTTGTGATTACGACAATCTGCCAAAATATATAATATTATGACTTTAGGCTTACTTGAGAGAAGAAGAAGGGGGGGGACACCCAGCAGTTCCTCCCACCCACCCCCTGCCTTCTGCATTATGGTAAAAAAACAGTTTTGTTGCAAGACAATAATTTACGCATTTTCAAAAATGCCCCTAACAATACATCTGTTTTTGGTACTCCCCTTTCATAATTCTGAGGCAGGCAAGAAAACATCCCCTCAGCCTCCTAACCAGAGGCACTTCTATTTAAATTTGTGATAAATGTCAAGCTTACATATTCATACTTCCATGTTTAAAAAGACGAAGAAGAAGAACCCAAAAGCCTGCTAGAAGCCAAGCTGTGTTACATGTCAGAGATGTCATTCCCCTCACTGTTTTAGGCGGAATGGCATAGTGTCTGTCTTTGGTGGATTAAAGTCAAAGCTATCATGTTGTCGGGGTTTTTTTTTCTCTGGGACCGCTGCTTGGACATCTGAGGGCCTCTTTCTTTGATAAAACTGTCGTGGCAAAAGGAGATGAGCAGCAAATGGAGATCAGCCTGCTCTGGATCAGGGGTTTGAGTTAAGGGTTGGGAGTTTTGGGTTTTTTGTTTTTTTTTAATCTCCAAGGCTCTGTGTGGGTGAAGAAGGGTTGCTTCTCCAAAAACTGGGAAAGTGGCTGTCTCAGAATCTCCCAGTCAACATGAAACTGAGGGCCTGTCCCATCGTGCTCCGGTGGCAATCCCAATAGCGCCGTGGTTCTCAACCTGTGGGTCCCCAGATGTTTTTGGACTTCAGCTCCCAGAAGCCCTGAGCATTGACCATAGTGGCTGGGGCTTCTGGGAGCTGAAGTCCAAAAACATCTGGGGACCCACAGGTTGAGAACCAGTGCAATAGCGGCTCTGCCTGGAAGGGAGTGTGACAAGAGTGCTCCCCTCTGCACTGGTTGGCTCCCTGCTGAAGGAAGCACAATGGACATGGCTCTTCCTTCCACAGTGCACAGGTTGTGCTGGGGAAGGAAGAACCTCCATCGTGTTTCGAGCGCTTCTGCAGGCCAGGTAAGGGCTGGATGGTGGTGCGATCAGGGGTCATTGATGGGGAAAACCTATCAATGATTTAATCCATGATCGTACCACCTGGTGATGGGAGAAGAACATCACGCGTGATGTTGTGACAACATCACGCAGAAGTGTCATCTTCCAAATAACTTAGCTTAGGAAGGTCCTTTTGAACTACCACTCCCAGAATGCCCTAGCCAACATGTTGCTTAGGAAATTATGTTTGGATTAGATCAGTACTGATCTGGTGCCAAAAAAGAAAGTGCTAAAGCCCAGTGGATCTCCCCAGAGCAGGTGTCCACAATATGAATGCCACGGTTGGGGAGGTCCCGTCATGGGCCACCTTCAAAGATGGGAGAACATAGACAAAGGCCTCGGTGGTGGATCTCAGCTCTCAGGCAAGAAAGTAACAGCTAGAATCTTGTTGCATAAATGCCAGTGCAGAATGGCCATAGTCAAGACTGCAGAAATGGAGTTGTCCTTCTGGTCCATGCACATAGATGCGCATGTGCATTGTGCCTGTTGAGCATTGTGCGTGCTCCTCCTGCATTGAACACTGAGGTGCTCATGAGCACTGAGTAGCACATTTGGCTGTGCAAAGCTGCAATTCACTAACAAGCCTCTTGCAGCTTTGGAAGTGTAAAATGATACCCTGTCTTCTTGATATAGGATCTCATCTGAAGTTGGAGTAAGAATATGATAAGTCTGTGATCGACTGGAAGAAACAGACGTTTCTCAAGAAATGCACAGTAAAATCTGGAGAATCTAATTGACCTGCTTTGCAAAGTTTTCTTTTCTTTTTCTTTTGCATGTATCCCCATGCATACAAAATATCTTGAACTGTTCTAAAAATATTGCCTTTTCTTTCTTTCTTTCTTTCTTTCTTTCTTTCTTTCTTTCTTTCTTTCTTTCTTTCTTTCTTCTTAAATGACATAATAATAGGGTTTGAGCATTCGCAATAGGTGTCTTTTGAGAAGTGGCTAAAGCAGAAGTCAGCAACGGTGAAGAGTCCAGGGGCCCATTTCCTGTCTTGGGACTTTTGGGTGGCCACAGATTTTACCAAAAAATGCTACCAAAATCACACCTGGAGAGTTTCAGAAGCAATAATTTACTTTTTGGGGTGTTAAAATGGGTGGTCCAAGCAATCTGAACTAGCTAAGAGGCACAAAAATAGTTCTAGAGCCTCATGGGTGCTGAGAGCTACATTTTGCTCACCTCTCTAAACCTAAAGTCTTGTCAGGCAAGATCCTACTTTATGCTTACATTGCGTCAGTCTATGCTTACCTAGTTAAGTGGTGGCTACGCTATGCATATTCTGTTAAATGCCAGCATTGTGCAACTAGCTGTGTTACTTATGGATATATCTTCCCCAACTCCAGGGAATCAAGGACTACATTGAAGGGACCGATGAGTTGTCACACACCATCCAAGAATGAGCAGCTACATACGCAACAGTGACACTGGTAGAACTCCTGGTGCAGTTGTGAACCAAATACAGAAGTTGTGTCATGGCTCAAAAAAGAAATAACTGTGTCCCTAATGGATCTTGAGACACCTTGGGCTGGATATAAATTGAACAAATAATAATCAGTAAATAAATAAAAAAAATGTATGTGCATATAACACCAACAGAATACTGACCATAATCTTCTTAAATGGTTTGTGTTATGCTAATTTTTAATGGATGCTTTGGTCATTGTTAATTCCCATGTTGTTGTTGTCATCGTCGTCGTTGTCATCATCATCATCATCATCATCATCATCATCATCATCATCATCACAACCACCACCACCACCTTCACCACCACTGTTGTTTTGGGCTGGCATTTTCTTGGGATGTACGTCTTAGGCCATTTCCGCACAGGACTGTTACAGCGCTATGATTCCATTTTCAACATCCTATGGAATCCTGGGAAAGTGAAATCATAGCGCTGTAACAGTCTCGTGCGGAAATGGCCTTAGTCTATCGCCTTAAGTGTATATAAAATTGACACGAGTAGTGTTGCAGGATCCATATTGACCCAGAGACTGTTGGCATCATAGAGGGAGCCATTGCATAATGATAGCCAGTGGGGTGACTGATGCGCTGTTGCCTGATGTGCAATGGCACATCACCGTACATCGAGACACTCCCTGATATGTACTGGGTAGAAATCTCTGGAAAATAACACAAGTGTTTGTTGTGCATTATTAGAATAATAGAATTGTAGATTTGGAAGAGATTACAAGGGCCATCAAGTCCATTCCAATTCTGCCGTGAAGAAATATACCATGCAAGCACTCCTGACAGATAACCATCCAGCCTCTGTTTAATAACTTCAAAAAAAGGAGACTCTGCCGCATTTCCAAGATAGTGTATCCCACTATCAAACTGCTCTTACCATCAAGAAGTTCTTCTTAATGTTTAGGTGGAATCTCTTTTTCTGTAAATTGAAGCTACTGCTCTGTGTCCTAGTCTCTGGAGCAGAAGAAAACAAGCTTGCCCCATGTCCCATATGTTAGCTTTTCCAATATTTAAACATGGCTATCCTGTCACCTCTTAATCTTCTCTTCTCCAGGCTAAACCTGCCCAGTTCACTAAGCCACTCCTCACAGGGCATGGTTTCCAGGCCTTTTAGCATTTTGGTAGCCTTCCTCTGGACACATTCTAGCTTGTTCCAGGCGCATACTGGAGCACTCTTGCCAGTGTCTGGTTGTGCATCTTCACAGTTGACTATCACAGTTTTGTTGCAGAAATCTATGGCTTCGTAAAGTTACAAAACGTCGACTATGGCCCTTTCCGCATCTGTCTTTTTCATGGAGGTGGGGGGTGGCGTTCATGCAAGCAGCCTCTTGCGCGAGGCGCTCTCTTTGGGGCTCCGTCATCCTGCAGCTGACTTGCCAGTTGCGCGAGCGCCCCGCCCCTTCCTACCGCAGCGCAACCTGGGAATTGCAGGCTAGCGCTGAGGCAGGAAGCGCGACCGGCCCACTCGTCCAACGCACCACAGGGCAGATAAATGTGTGAGGCCCCGGGAGCCTTGCATGGCTGCGCAGCATTTTCGGCTTGAAGCTGAAAATAAAAAAACGCGTGCACGGTTTGCGTTAGGCTTGTGAGCATTGCATAAATGCGAGTGCATCGTCGGACTAAGGGGCCCTCTCGCAAAAGAAACTGCGTGCGAAAAGGGCCTATGACATAGCATCCCACCATCAGCATTTCACTGGGAAAATGAGAGAATTCTTGGTTTTTTACAATTGAAGTTTTGTCTCTTTTGTAGGAAGTGTATACTTTTTGTGCATTCTCTAATGTCAATTTTTACAACAGATTGGCCAAGATCCTGCATCAGAAATTATGATTAGTAATTGTATGATGATGGAGCTACATTGCTGATATGACACACAAACATGTGAGTGAACTGGAACAAGGCACAATAGGGTACCACACAAGATGTCCAATTGTGCAGTGGTGGCTCCAGCTGCACATGTCTGTATGCGCAACGTATCTCAGTCCATAACGCAGTGGTTCTCAACCTGTGGGTCCCCAGATGTTTGTGGACTTCAGCTCCCAGAAGCCCCAGCCACTATGGTCAATGCTCAGGGACTCACGAGTTGAGAACCACGGCCATAACGTGTCCCAATGCACAGTGTGAACCTTGCACATTGGAACACATTGTTGATCAGGGCTGTTATGAAATGGTCACACTGTTGGCGCGGTTTGCACAATAGTCCTGGAAACGCATCTCCATCTCTTGAGAATACAGCTGCTGTGTGACATCACGAATCACCTTTACGTAATCGTAAGTCAATTTGAAATAACATAAATACCAATAATTCTATACTTGATAACAGGAGCCAGACTATGCTAACCATAACACTGGAAGGATAAAACAGATCCATCAATCGACAAACAGAAAATCAAAATTATGGACATGATGGAAATGGAAAAACTATCATGTTTGATAAAAGGGAATTTGACTCATCGGTTTGAGAGAATGGAGACAGGTGGTGGAATGAGTTAAAAGGAAGGATAGATAAAGAGTTAAAATCAAGAAAAGCAGAAATGTAAAGGGAGGGGAAGTAGTTTTTTAAAAAAGCACTTTGCTCGTTCATTTTGTATAAATGATAAGTACTCGATGATTGGGAAGAAAAGGATATTTCATGGTAAATCGGTACTGATAGAGAAGATTTTGGAAATAGTATATGGGGAGGGGGTATAAATTATAGAAAAGACACTGTATTATTAAATGGATGGAAATGTTGATAAAAGAATAAAATAATATAAATACCAAAGAGGATGCCAGCCATTTTTTTAAAAAAAAAAAAAATTACAAGTGCATGGCAACTAGCCTCAGCTTAATTATTTCCTTTTCCAATCCAAATCACTCACCAACCCAATCCATGGTCTTTTACCTCAAGGATTGGTGCATAGTGATTTTTTTTTCTTTCTTTCTTGGTTTTGTTTTACTTCGCCGGAGCTGTACTTCACTCAAGTGGCACTAGCAACGGTCATCAGAAAGCATCTTTCTAAGGAGCGGCAGTCAGCTGAACATTTGTTGGCAAGAGAGGCCTGCTCGCTCCTCTTCCCCTCCTCCCGCCTTCCTTCCTTGAAACAACTTGGAAGGATTCAACTCATTTTGTCTTTTCAGGACTTAGCCGAGATCAGACACAATTCTGCAATGCATATGCAGATTTTGCCTCTTGTTACTTTCTCTAATGAGCCTTCACATAATCAATTTGACAGTTCGCCTTTCTCTCTCCCCACCATCACCACCACTTCCCTCTCCTTTTTTTTTTTTTTTGACATACATTTACCAGGAAAAAGTATTTCAGGAAAGAGCATTTGTAGTTTCAGGGGGGTATTAGCAAAATGAAATCGTGACAGAGCCAATTTTAGAGGGATTGTTGGAGGCAGGTTTCTTTCAAAAGCAAAGGAGGAGGAGGAGGAGGCAAAGTTAGAAACTGGAGACCTGAAGATCTCCACGAAAGTATGACTTGCAAAAGCGTGCACATAATTGTGCCATTTTGGTATAATTTAAAAAGAAGAAAAGAAAAACAAAGCTGTTCTGTGGAATGGCTAAATACCCGTTTCCTTTGCGTTCTGGGCCAGTTCAGACTTGCAACCCAATCCAAAGGTTCAGGCGCACTTGGAAGTCTAAGCAAACCAGGTCTGACCCTGACACCTCTTTCCTGTTGGGGAAAGCAGCCACATCGGCAGGGATGATGCTAACCCATGAAAGCTGGCTCCGATTTGGATTGTGGCCATGAGAGGTTGCCTCCACTCTGGCCTGGCTTTGGGAGAGAATTTGTCTGGGCTCAGGCAACTGTGTATTTAGGCGTGGGTCCCAAGAGGCCTCGTTTGTGGCCAAATACTCTCTGCAGTCCCCATGGGCCAGGGTGCCGCCTGCACACTTTGGGCTGCCAAAGAGAAAGCAGGCAAGAAAGTACAAATCCCTTCCCCTGATTTTGGTTCTCCAGGAGGCGCAAGAGGCTGAAGGAGGAAGAGGCAGAGTGTGCAAAAGTCATTTCTTTGGACTGCAGCTCCAAGAACCCCCCAGGAAGCTTGTGTGGCTAGCTGTTTCATCTTGGGAACTGTAGTACTAAAAAGGCACACCTTTGTGATGGATCCCTTTGCTAGGTTGGCCCTGCAGTGCCAACCCTGGGTTCCTGTCACTCACCTTGCCCTTCCCCTCGCCCCCGCATAATCCCTTCCTGGATCAGGTATGTGGGCCTCCATGTGACCCTCTATGGTGGACCAGTGGCTGTGTTGCTTTGGTGGGTTCTCTGGAGGAAGCATGGCTGGGGCCTCCACGAAACTTAATATGAACTGACAGAAACAGTGGTAGAAATGAACAAATGGAAGTTTCTTAAGACACAACAAACAATATATCAACCCTTGAACTATGAGATTATTTATGGTTCATAATCAGATCATAGTCAGTCCCTTCCTCTACTTGACTCACCTGCTTTTATTTCATCTGTTCCTATCTCTCTGAATTCTGGCCATTTCTGCACCTTACCAGTTCCTGTTGTGGTCCCAGTGTCACTCCGGCAGCACCTTTGCTGGGATGGGAGTATAATGTGAATGCTCCCCTCCATACCTGGCTGGCTGGCTGCCCACAGAAGGGATCACAAGCAACACATGCCTTCCTTGCTTCCATAGCACAGCCAGCCTCTTTCCCATGCTTCAGTGGGGAAGGAAGCACCTACATCATGCTTCCGCACCTTCCGCATGGCTGGTGGTGATGGGAGCATCGCACGATTGCAAGTGCTTAACAGATTTTTTTCCCATTAGGTGGATATCCTACGACTGTGATGGGTGGGGATGTGCTGGCAGTGGGACTGCAATGATGTCACGCAAAAGCACGACTCGTGGACTGCTGCCAGTGCGTCCCCATTGCGAGACAGTGATGCCATGTGGAAATGGCCTATGTTCCCTCTTTCTGTGTCAGCTTTTCCCTTTCTCTAGGCCATCTTTTCCCCATCTGCTCTCTGACAGAGACATGCCTGAGATTTCATAACATTTCCTATCTGCAAGCCTTCCTGCACAGCATTCCCTGAGCTGTTATTGGCTGCCTTCAGCCAGACCAGACCCAACCCCTCCCTTCACTTTCTCCAGCTGTCCCAGTTTGACAGGGACAGTCCCAGTTCATCTTCTTCCATGCCACTTTCTCTGCTGCTTTTTAAATGTCCCAGTTTTCCTCGCCTCCTCCTCCTCCTTTCCCCCTTTGTCCTCAGCTTGCTTCAACTGCTGCAAACTGAGTTCAGCGTGCAAAAGTAGTTTGCTCTCAATTAATCCAGTGCAGAGAGAGGAAAGGAAGCAGCAGCATCTTGATATTTCCTGTAAACTCAGGGAAAAACTGCTTCAGCCTCTCCCACCTTGTGTGCTCTTCCTCATTTTGACCATATCCCAAAGCCGCTGGGCCACAGTTGTTCTAGTTTTCATCTGTGAAATCTTGGAGGCTGCCTCCTCCCAATTCTCTGTCCAATATACCCAGAAAAACACCATTTCCACACAACAATGCAATCCTACATCATCCTGTCACAATCCCAGCAGCACCTTTGCCTCCAAACGGGAGCGTGAGCGATATTTGCCTTCCTGGCCTCTTTTCCATGCTGCGCTTGGGAAAAAAGCGCATGATTGCTTGTCTGCCTCTTCTGCATGGCCAGTAGCAACAGGAGTGCTGCGCAATTGCTGGGACTTAATGGGATTTTCTGTTATGCGAATGTCCCGCGATCACACTGGGTGGGGACACACTGGCTGTGGAACCCCGATGACATCATATAAAAGCATGACTTGCGGACAGCTGCCAATGTGTCCCCATCGCGGGACAGCCCTCTCATGCGGAAATGGCCAAAGATACATTACAGAGTAAAGAACAGGGTTCTCTCAGGCTGTTGAATGATCACTTCAGGAACTGTTCACAAGAACTCCCCTAAGAAGGACATAGACAAGTTGGTGTGGGTTCAGAGAAGGGCAAGAAGGTTGAGAAGAGGTATGGAGAACAAAACATACAAGGAAAGGTAGAAAGAGCTGGGTACGTTCAGCCTGATGAAGAGAAGACCGAGGGGTGACATGATTGTACTCTTTAAATACCCAAGGGCTGTCACAGAAAGGAAGGGGCACTTTGTTCTCTACTGTGCCACATGGGACAGCCAGGTCTCATGGTTTTAAGTTACAGGAGGGTAGATTTTCATTGGATAATAAAAGAAATTAAAGACCCAATAAAAGAAATAAAAGACCCAAATAATTATCGCCCAGTCAGCCTGACATCAGTACCTGGAAAGATCCTGGAGCAGATCATCAAACAGTCAGTTTCTAATCACTTAGAAAACAATGCCGTAATTACGAAAAGTCAGCATGGATTTCTCAAAAATAAGTCATGCCAGACTAATCTTATCTCTTTTTATGATAGAGTTACTTGCTTGATAGATGAAGGGAATGCTGTGGACATAGTATATCTTGATTTCAGTAAGGCCTTTGACAAAGTTCCCCATGACATTCTTGCAAAGAAGCTAGTAAGATGTGGGCTGGACAGGGCTACTGTCAGGTGGATTTGTAACTGGTTGACTGACCGTACCCAAAGGGTGGTCACCACTGGCAGATTCTCATCCTGGAGAGAAGTGACTAGCGGGGTGCCACAGGGTTCTGTCCTGGGCCCGGTGCTGTTCAATATCTTCATTAATGACTTGCATGAAGGAATAGAGGGCACGCTGATCAAATTTGCAGATGACACCAAATTGGGAGGGGTTGCTAATATGCCTGATGACAGGATCAAAATTCAAAAAGACCTGGACAGATTGGAGAGCTGGGCCAAGGCTAACAAAATGAATTTCAACAGAGAGAAATGTAAGGCCCTACACTTAGGCAGAAAAAATGGTATGCAGAAATATAGGATGGGGGACACGTGGCTGGATAGCAGTACGTGTGAAAGGGATTTAGGAGTCTTCATAGACCACAAGCTGAACATGAGTCAGCAGTGTGATGCGGCAGCCAAGAAAGCCAATGCAATTCTTGGTTGCATCAATAGGAGTATGGTGTCTAGATCGAGGGAGGTATTGGTACCACTTTATTCTGCTTTGGTTAGACGTCATCTTGAATACTGTGTCCAATTCTAGGCACTCCAATTCAAGAAGGATATGGCTAAGCTGGAGCAGGTCCAGAGAAGGGCAGCCAAAATGGTGAGGGGCCTGGAAGCCATGCCCTACGAGGACAGACTTAGAGAGCTGGGTATGTTTAGTCTGCAGAAGAGAAGGTTGAGAGGGGACATGATAGCCATGTTTAAATATTTGAAGGGATGTCATGTCGAGGAGGGAGTGGGCTTGTTTTCTCCTGCTCTTGAGACCAGGACAAGGAGCAATGGATGCAAGCTGCAGGAGGGGAGATTCCGCCTGAACCTCAGAAGGAATTTCCTGACGGTCAGGGCTGTCCGGCAGTGGAATGTGCTGCCACGGAGTGTGGTGGAGTCTCCTTCGTTGGAGGTTTTTAAGCGGAAGCTGGATGGCCACTTGTCGGGAGGGCTTTGAGGGTTTTCCTGCATAGCAGGGGGTTGGACTGGATGGCCCTTGTGGTCTCTTCCAATTCTACATTTCTATGATTCTATGATTCTATGAAATTTCTTGATCACAGGAGTGGTTTGACAATGGAACCAATGGCCTAGAGCTGTGGTAGGGTCTCCTTCTCTGGAAGTCTTCAAAAAGAAAGTAGACTGCTACCTGCTGGGGATGCTTTATCTAGATTTCCTTGGAGAGGGGAAGTTTGGATTCAATGACCTAGGGGTCCCTTCCAACTCTGGCCGTTTCTGCACTAGCCTGTTATAGCGCAATGATTCCACTTTCAACATCCTATGGAATCCTGGGGTTAGCAGTTTCGGGAGGGGCCGGCTGGCCCTTCCCGAAACTGCAAACCCCAGGATTCCAGAGGATGTTGAAAGTGGAATCATCGCACTATAACAGGCTGGTGAGGAAATGGCCTCTATGATTCAGTGACTGTATGATTCTATGGCCGTTTCTGCAGGATGGCGTCCTCCTGGCATGGGGACGCAAAAGTGATCCTCTGAAGCAGAAGGTAGAATGAAAGTGGCAGAAAGTAGAGAGCGATCTCTTGGGATCACCTGGGCCATTGTAGCTCCTATCTATATGTATGGATATGAAAGCCGGACAACAAAGAAAGCTGACAGGAAGAAAATGGACTCGTTTGAAAAGTGGTGCCAGAGGAGACTTCTATGGATATCACAGCCTTACAAAATAAATAAATGGTCCTAGAGTAAACCAAGCCTGAACTCTCACTAGAAGTCAAAATGACTAAACCGAGGCTATCATACTTTGGACATATTATGAGATCCATTAGAAAAGATGATAACACTCAGTAAAGTGGAAGGCAGTAGGAAAAGAGGGAGACCACGTTACAGGTGGATTGATTCAATCAAAAAAGCCAATGCTGCCCTTGGTTTTCAACACCGGAGCAGGGCTGTTGATGGCTGAGAGCCTTTCTGCATTACACTGTTATAGTGCTATTATTCCACTTTCAACATCCTATGGCATCCTAGGGTTTGGAGTTTAGGGAGGGGCATTTAGAATTCTCAGCCAGAGAGCTCTTTGGCCTCAGTAAACCACAAACCCCAGAATGCCACAGGAGGTTGACAGTGGAATCATAGCACTATAACAGTGTAGGGCAGAAAAGCCCTGAGGCTCTTTGATGTCTCCCATTCATATGATCACCACTTCACAGCAAATAACAGCAATAATGAGTGAAATCTACTGCCAGATCTCTAGGTAATTCATAGCAGGTTGACATCTTCTGGAAAAGTTCTAGGTGATTTGCAATAAGTCATCATGGATTCCAGACTCCTGGTAACTTAAAAAAAAAAAGTAGCAACAAAGAATTCCCCACTCCTTCACCCTAAATTATACAGTTGAAATGAAATCAAATGAAGCTTAAGGTGGCCAGGAGTAGATTTTTGTGGAAAGGACAGTAAACTCTATTCTACTCTGGGACCTAGAAATTTTAATTCTAAGTTTTCCATGCCTGATTCTGGGTGGTGAATCTTGACATGCTAGCAGAAACACACGCACGCACACACAAGCAGACCCTGCAAAACCACAATCTGCCCATGATTGCTCTTAGAAAAGGGAAAGTAGAACTGTTTCAGGTCTGTTCCAGAAGATATGTTTGCATATTCTCACAGACCACAATCCAGCTGGTATCTTATGCATGCATAAATTGGACATTTTGTCAAATGTAAAATGCAAAATGTCTTCATTCAAGTCAAAGCTGTGCAAGTAAATTGTGCATACAGTGGCATCATGCAGGTCTGTGCATCTTGTTTTAACTTCTGTTGTAAGTTGTTTGGGATCTTATAATGGAAGAAAAGCAGGATATAAATTAAATTGTTGTTGTTGCTAATATTATCATTATTCTGTGGCTACTACATTCAGATGTTTTAACAGTCCCAAATTCCAGCTGGCAATACATGGTAGACTGTGAAAGTGATGATGACGATGATGATGATGATGATGATGATGATGATACTAATAATAATGGCTAGCATCACATTGAACAGTTATGTAAGTGTAAGTTAGACTTAAGCCTTTGTAATTGCATGGGCCTTTACCGCATGGCATTTTCCATGTGAAAGGGTGCCTGGAGTGTCGTGCGACTGTGAGGAGCGATCTGCACGACGCACTCACAATTGCGTGACACTCCAGGGCCAGCAGGTGCCAATCGTGCACCTTTTCATTTGCGGTTGGAAGCCAAAAAGGGTGCGTGATCGTGCACTGCTCCCGGGCCCTGAGCACACTTACCTGGCATGTGGAGCCTTTGGAGCCACGCTGGCTGCGCTTCCTGCCCCAGCGCAGCCTGGGAAACTCCCAGGCTGCACTGCAGAAGGAAGAGGCAAGCAGGCAGCTCATGCGGAGCTGAAGCAGCACAGACGTGAGAGCCTTTCGCCGGAGGCTGCTCACGCGATCCCTGCACTCCAGCGCTGGAAAACGGTAAGGCGCAGAAGGGGCATGGTATTCATATTTATGATAATGTCCCCCACAGACTTACTCGGACAGCCAGCAGCTGCACCAAGCGACTGAGCTCTGTTCTGCAGGTGATCAGGGCACTACAGGATGACATTTCCAGCCCTCTTCCTCCAGCAGCACATAGTACCACAGTCCTCATCACACAACAAATCACTGTCCCCACACTTCATCTTGATCTTTCGTTAAGATTTCTGTCTTAATTTCCAAACAGGAAAATGTGTTGTGTGTGTGTGTGTGTGTTTGACAGAAAAGCCATGAACAACTGTGAATTCATAATTCATAATACTTAGCCGTGGTTGACCGACCGAACCCAAAGGATGATCACGAATGGCTGCTTTTCATCCTGGAGAGAAGTGACTAGTGGGGTGCCACAGGGTTCTGTCCTGGGCTCAGTGCTGTTCAATATTTTTATCAACAACTTGGATAAAGGAATAGAGGGCATGCTCATTAAATTTGCAGATGACACCAAATTGGGAGGGGTTGCTAATATGCCAGAGGACAGGATCAAAATTCAAAATGACCTGGATAGATTGGAGAGCTGGGCCAAGACTAACAAAATGAAATTCAACAGAGAGAAGTGTAAGCTCCTTCACTTAGGTAGAAAAAATGGAATACAGAAGTATAGGATGGGGGACACATGGCTGGATAGCAGTACGTGCGAAAGGGATCTAGGAGTCTTCATAGACCACAAGCTGAACATGAGTCAGCAGTGTGATGCGGCAGCCAAGAAGGCCAATGCAATTCTCGGCTGCATCAATAGGAGTATGCTGTCTAGATCAAAAGAGGTACTGATACCACTCTACTCTGCTTTGGTTAGACCTCATCTTGAATACTGTGTCCAGTTCTGGGCACCCCAATTCAAGAAGGACATGGTCAAGCTGGAGCAAGTCCAGAGGAGGGCGACCAAAATGGTGAGTCTATGAGGATAGACTTAGAGAGCTGGGTATGTTTAGTCTGCAGAAGAGAAGGTTAAGAGGGGACATGATAGCCATGTTTAAATATCTGAAGGGATGCCATATAGAGGAGGGAGAGGGCTTGTTTTCTGCCGCTCCAGAGACCAGGACAAGGAGCAATGGATTCAAGCTGCAGAAAAGGAGATTCCACCTGAACCTCAGGAAGAACTTCTTGACGGTCAGGGCTGTCCGGCAGTAGAATCTGCTGCCTCCATGGAGTGTGGTGGAGTCTCCTTCTTTGGAGGTTTTTAAGCAGAGGCTGGATGGCCATCTGTCGGGAGAGCTTTGAGGGTGTTCCTGCATGGCAGAGGGTTGGACTGGATGGCCCCTGTGGTCTCTTCCAACTCTACATTTCTATGATTTCTATGATTAATGATATCACCATGGGGTGTCCCTAGATCTCAAGTTTTGGTCCACAGATCTCTGGGCCTCGGATGACTCTGAACTGACAACCTTATATAAGACTCGGAAAAGTTACCAATGTCCCTACTTTTTCTGTTTTTCTTTATATGTATTCTGCCTTGGTTTTATTTTTTATTTTTTTAAAGAATACCTTCCCAACTATGCTCCATTTCTAATGGAGGTCCTCTGGGGGCCATTTATTTAAACCAGCCAGGACTAGACTGGCAATGGTCACTCAGAGACCTTCTTGTTGGCTGTCCCTAGACTATGGAATGACCGGCTGGAAGACATTCGACAGCAAAATATGCTGTACGAGTTCAAAAAATGACTAAAGACCTGTCTCTTCCAGCAGACCTACCCAGTCTATTTTTAATGATGATGTATTTTAATTATGATATATTTGTATTTTAAATTATTTTATGTGTTTTTAGTGTATTTTAACTTATGATGCATTGTTAATTGTGTTTTAATTTATGTTGGACCCTGCCTCGAGCTTTGGGGAGAGGCGAGTAAGAAATGAAAATCCATTAATCTTTGGTGCTTCTGCAATCCTACTGACAATTCATGGCTTTCCCTTAGAGCAGGTTTGCCTTTCCTTCTGGAGCTTCCACCACTTTCCCGCAAGAGGTAACGTTTCTTTCCGCCATGACAAGAGGATGCCCTCAACGCCGGCCTGGCCCAGCCTCTCATTCTCCTCTGACCAAAGAACAATCGACCCATTGTGGGAGTGACCCTTCCGTTCTGGAGTCACAGACCATCCAAAGAGGATTTACTACAACTGGGTGGGGGTTCCTCCCCCGTCGTGCCTCTCTGTTGCAACACAGAAATCTTTTCTCCTCCTCTCTCCTTCCACAACCGTCCTAATTTGAGAAACGTCCCTGTTTGCAAAAATCATATTCTCCGTATTTATTCGGCCCACCAGCCTTAACTTTTTTTGGTCTCTGGAAGATTCCTGCAGCCATTTTGTTTCCATGTTTGATTTCTATGTGCCACTATCAGCGATATGTGGGTTATTTTAAGAATGTAGGACAGAGGGAAGGATTAGAGGCCACATTCTCCCTTCTCTGGGTATCAGAGCTTCTTAGCCGTAATTAATTGGGACACAGGGTTTTGTACTTTGCGATCAGGTCATTTGCCTATGAGCTGCCCGGAATCTTATTCACCTTTTCTTTCATTTATTTTTTTTTTCCTCTTCATTTTTTCCTCCCAATTTTGTTTTGACAAAGGCATGTTGCATATGTTCCTGGGTACCTTTTGGAGAAGAGATTGCAACTCCCTAGCCGAATCAATACTTTGCTACAAGTGTTTGGCCCGAGGCGAGAAACCAACAAAGGGAAGAAAGCGGGACGAGAGAAAGAGACAGAGAGAGAATGGGTTTTGCTTCCTCTAACCATCGCCTGGAGCTGGAATCTCTCTGGGTTTGATGCGACTGGCCTCACACCGTCACATGGCCGTGATGTAAGAGCAGGAGCGCCCCGTGTCAGACAAATCTGGATTTAAGGGAATTATAGCAGATGTTGCAAAATGGCAACAGTTTAGCGAGTCCCTTTCATCCCGCCGTCACGGAGGCAGGTCCACTAAGTGTACCAGACAGAAAAGAATGTTATCTTTGATCCCTAACACTCGTGGGGAAAGAGGGTGACGGCGGAGTTTTTTGTTTTTTTAAATAAACCTACAGAAGTGCTTGGAATAATGTAGACGTGGAGGTGAGGCAGGCCGGCAGATGCAGGGGAAGGAGGCCGGCTTCCCATGGAGGAACACAGATAATGGGTTTGGGTGTAGACATCTGCATTTGTGGTGGGGTCTCTGCTCCCTCACAATATGTGTGTGCGGGTGCCTTCAAGTTGCCTGGCGACTTATGGAGACCCCATGAATTACATCAGGTTTTCTTAGGCAAGGAACAGTCAGAGGTGGTTTTGCCAGTTCCTTCCTCTGAAATTGCAAACTCCAGGATTCCATAGGATGTTGAAAGTGGAACGATAGCACTGTAACAGTCTAGTGCGGAAATGGCTGCAGCCTACAGCACCTGGTATTTGTGGGTGGTCTTCCATCCAAGTACTAACCAGAACTGACCCACCCAGCTTAATTTCTAAGGCCCTTTTCGCACAGCATTTGCCATGCAAAAGGGTACCTGCAGTGTCGTGCGATTGTGAGGAGCGATCTGCACGACGCAGTCACAATCGCGCAACCCTCCAGGGTAGGGCAGGTGCCGCTCGCGCACTTTTTCATTTTCGGCTTTCATGGTGCATGATCACGCATCGCTCCCGGGCCCCATGCACACTTGCTGTGCATGTGGAGCCTCCAGAGCCACGGCAGCCACACTTCCTGCCCCAGTACAGCCTGGGAAACTCCCAGGCTGCACTGCAGAAAGAAGAAGCAGGGCTCTCGCGCTGCCTGCTCGGAAACAGGCAGCTCGTGTGGAGCTGAAGCAGCGGGGACACAAGAGCCTCTCGCTGGAGGCTGCTCGCACGATCCCCGCACCCCAGCGCCGAAAAAGGTAAGCTGCGGAAAGGGCCTAAGTTGAGATAGGATGTCTTTAGGGTATTTAGTGTCTTTAGGGTATTTAGGCACCCATCACAGTATGCCTGATGTTCATTTCTCATTTCAGAGTGGTTGTTTATATCCTATGGAGGTTGGGGGGGGGGAATGATAGACTGAACAATCCTGAGCAACTGAATAACTCTCTTGTTGCATCAGCCTTGCAGGCTGTTGGTCCGTTTCCGGGCACAAAGCAAAGTGCTGTTTTTGGCCTATAAAGCCCTACACAGATTAGGTCCAGATTACTTGAAGGGCTGTAGACTCCCTTACAAATGAGCCCGGGCTTTGAGATCTGCTGAAGAGGCCCCTCTCTTTGTTACACCACCCTGACAGGTGCATCTGGTGGCAACACAGGAGACAGGGCCTTCTCGGTGGCTGCTCCCAGGCTCTGGAATCCCCTTCCAAGAGAGGTTAGACTGGCACCTCCCTACTTTCTTGTTCGCAGACCAGTAAAGATTTTTCTATTCCAACAGGTCTTTGAGGAGTGACTGTACAAGGCCCATTTCATTTGAACAATGTACTGGATCTTGCTAATTGTTGTGCTAATGTGTGTGTATGGACATGTGCACACGTTTAATGATGTATGTTTTAGTCTGGTTTCAATTTTTCTTGGTTCTTTAATCTCATTTTAACTTCTATATCCTCTGAATTTTTTTTGTTTTAAGCAACTATTATAATATCATATCATATATAAAAGTCAAAGTTTGTATGTTTGTTTGTCTGTTTCAAACCTAGGTTTATTTGTTTGGCTTTAAATAAACCTAGGTTTATTTGTAGGTTTATTTGTTTGGCTGCCTGAGAAGATTCTATGGAATCCTGGGGTTTGCAGTTCAGGGAGCCGCCTTTAGAATTCTCGAGCCTGAATAGGCCGATTGCTATGGAGACGAGGCCCAGCAGCAAGGAGAAGGGCAGTATATTCCCTCAGGAACCCAACCTCTGTATGTTAATAACTCTGAATACAGATTGGATTGGGGAATATGAGGAAGACTTACATGTACTGGACAAGATAGTTTGGGGAATTAGAGACACAGGATCTCAAATCTTTCTAACAAGTGTTACCTATGAGAAAATAAAATCCCGGGCAATGCCAGGTATATATGCTAGTATAATATAACAATTGCCAGCATGGTGTGTAGTGGTTTGAGCATCAGACTATGACCCTGGAGAACTGGGTTGGATTCCCTGCTCAACCATGGAAACCTACTGGGTAACCTTGTGCACATCACACACTCTCAGCTTCAGAAAGCTCTGTTGCCTTACTGTTACCCTAAGTCAGAAATGACTTGAAGGCACACAAGAACAATACGAAAAATAGCGACAGCAACAACAATAGCAGCAATTGGAAGCTGCCTCTGTGAGCGGGTGGGGAAAGGGTGGTGTCATCTCAGGAGAGAGATGGGCATAAATTTTCTTTCAAGCAAGTATGGCCCATGGGCTGAATGTGTATCCTGAACCCCACTTGTAAGACCCCCAACAGTTCCTCAAAGCCCACTCACAAACTTTAACACACAATTTGGCGGTGATTTTTGCCTGAAAATCACATCACCTCCACCTAAATGTATACAAGAAAGCATCAATGCCTCACCACACCCTTTAACCACTGCCAGAACACCCCTCCCAGTGCCTACTTTTCTGGACAACATGACAACCAGAAGGGATCAGAAGGAGGAACGTACACTGGGGCTAGCGTGGTCAGTAAATGTGGGTAACATTTATGTATTAGCTCTCCCCAACCACTGCATTGTAGATGGGGCTACAAACTTTTAGTAGCCAGCACATCAGCAAGTTGTTCATGAGGTAACATTCTAAAATGGTTGCTTCATAATATGGAGATTGTGACTAATGAAGATGTGACATCAAAATATCCACAAGTCACTCCTTTTTGGGACTGCTTATGGAAATATTCACTAGTATTGATTTTCATACTGACTTGGCCATACTGAATTGCTTATGGTATTTTCCATTGGATTGTTGATGTAAATTTCTGTTGTAGTGATTCCTTTACGGTACCTTCTACGTATTTATTGCAGTCATGTAGACTCGAGTCAATTGATTTGGATTCAAGTCAGACTCTGGTCACATCAAGGATTCAACTTGGATTTGGCTTGGCGATAAATGATGCACTATCTCAACTTGACTCATGACTTGGGCCATTTCCGCACTGGACTGTTACAGCGCTTGGATTCCACATTCAATGTCCTATGGAATCCTGGGGTTTGCAGTTCCAGGAGGGTCCGGCCAGCCCCTCCCGGAGCTGCAAACCCCAGGATTCCATAGGACATTGAATGTGGAATCAAAGCGCTATAACATTCCAGTGCGGAAATGGCCTTATATATTTTTAGTGACCAACTTGCGGCCCTTATTTCAGTCACAAAACACATTCATCCAGAAACCTTATGACTTTGAACAACACTTCCATCTCTTTCCATCTCTTTTCCCTACTGGTCACGTGAAGATCTGTCTCAAGCTCAAAGCTTTGGTCATTTCTCGAGGGGAAGAGCAAACATGTTAGGCAATGGGCTTCAGGCAGGGTTCTTCTTGTTGCATATTGGAGGAGCCTTCTAAAACTTGTCCTAACCCCTCAGAGCTCAGGGAAGGATCCTTTCTTCTAAAGCTTTTGAAGCTTCAGTAATGTGGAGTAAGAACGATCCCATTCTCCACTCCAGAAACCGGATCCCAGACTTGGGACTTGACTTGAAGGTATCTTGCAAGGACTTGAGATTCAGCTTGAGACCCAAAGGTAGAGATTTGAGACTTGGGGTAAAAGATTTAAATACATCACTGATTTATTGTATGTTTAGAAGTTAATAGTCTGCATATAGAATCATAGAATCATAGAGTTGGAAGAAACCACAGTCCAACCCCCTGCAGGAACACCCATCAAAGCATTCCCAACAGATGGCCATCCAGCTTCTGCTTGAAAACGTCCAAAGAAGGACACTCCAACACACTTCAAGGCAGCAGATTCCACTGCCGGACAGCTCTGACTCACAGGAAGTTCTTCCTGAGGTTCAGGTGAAATCTCCTTTCCTGCAGCTTGAATCCATTGCTCCTTGTTTTATGGCTCTGGAGCAGCGGAAATGGAGCCCACTCCCTCATCAGTATGACATCCCTTCAAATATTTAAACATGGCTATCATGTTCCCTCTTAACCTTCTCTTCTGCAGACTAAACATCCCCAGCTCCCTAAGCTGCTCCTCACAGGGCCTCATGGCTTCCAGACCCTTCACCATTTTGATCATCCTCCTCTGGACACGTTCCAGCTTGTCAATATCCTTCTTGAAATGAGATCCCCAGAACTGGACACAGGATTCCAAATAATTTCTAACCAAAGCAGAATAAAGTGGCACCATTACCTCCCAGGACCTAGACAGCAGACTCCTATTGATGCAACCAAGAATCGCATTGGCTTTCTTGGCTGCCACATCACACTGCTGCCTCATGTTCAGCTTGTGATCTACCAAGACTCCTAGATCCCTTTCATATGTAGGACCTTACATTTCTCTCTGTTGAAATTCATCTTGTTGGATTTGGCCGAGCTCTCCAGTCTGTCCAGGTCATTTTGAATTTTGATCCTGTCCTCTGGCGTATCAGCAACCCCTCCCAATTTGGTGTCATCTGCAAATTTGACCAGCACGCTCTCTATTCCTTCATCCAAGTTATTGATGAAGATGTTTTATAACACTGTGCCCAGGACAGAACCCTGTGGCACCCCACCAGTCACTTCTCTCCAGGATGAAAAGCAGCCATTGATGAGCACCCTTTGGGTGCGGTCGGTCAACCAGTTACAAATCCACTTAACAGTAGCCCTGCCCACCCCACATTTTATAATCTTCTTTGCAAGAATGTCATGGGGAACTTTGTCAAAGGCCTTACTGAATTCAAGATATCCTACATCCACAGTGTTGTTTCATTATGTGGTGCATGTTTTCTGTACAGTCAACTGTATTTTGAACATAGTCAAGTTCTCGGTTGCCATTTGTGTGTATGTTTTTTTAAACTAACATAGCCAGGACTGTCTCAGGGCTTGCAAATATAGGGCCAAAACGTGAGACTTAGGTTTTGTCACATAATTCTTTTTTTGTGGGAGTGAGACAAGGGGCAGCCCCTGTAGATGGCATTAAAAATGATACCTCACAGAATCAACCATCAAGCATCAAGTATGCAATTCAAATGGAAAACACCAAGGGCCTTTCCACACTGCACTGTTATAGTGCTATTATTCCACTTTCAATATTCTGTGGAATTCTGGGGTTTGTAGTTTACGGAGGCCCAAGAGCTCTCTGGCTGAGAATTCTAAAGGCCCCTCTCTAAATTGCAAACCCTAGGATTCCATAAGAGGTTGGAAGTGGAATAATAGCACTGTAATAGTGTAGTACAGAAAGGCCCATACTCTATTCTCCCCATTTCCCTTCCAAAACAGCAATTGGATGTTAGGTTACATCACTTCCAGTAGCCATTTTGGAGGAGAAAGGGGCAGAAAAGAAGATATTTGAGAAGGGCTGAAGGGTTCTGGGAACGATGGTTGGGAAGGAGTTGTGTTTTTTTAAACTTTTTTCTATGCATGCAGAGGGCTCTGGGTGTGATGTTTAGGATATTTATTTATTTATTTTCATTTATATGCTGTCCTTCTCTCAGAGCGAGACCTGATGCATCTCACAAAAAGAATCAGCTAAAAAAAAAACCCAAACCAATACATTTTTAAAACACAATTACAACTATCCCATTAAAATGATAGATTAAATATAACATAAAATCATTTAAAAAGCATACAAAAGTTAAAAATAAAGCACACATCCCCTGTAATACATCCCTCTTCAAGTAATTACACATTTAAAGTGATTTTCACCCAAATATCAGGCAAATATTTTTAAAAATTGGGAGGATTGAGGGACTAATGAGGGGTTTCAAGGGCTGTAAAAAGGAGGCTTGGAGGGTCAACATGGGACCCCCAGGGTGGACTTTCCTTACCCCTACCTAAACCCAATGCTTAGCCCCAACTAGATCCATGCAGACCCATTCAGTCAATAACTTGCCAGCAGGCAAAACTTTTGACCAGTAGGCAAAAAGAGATGGAAAGAGATGGAAGTGTTGTTCAAAGTCATAAGGTTTCTGGATAAATGTGTTTTGTGATTGAACTAAGGGCAGCAAGTTGGTCACTAAAAATATACAAGGCCATTTCCGCACTGGACTGTTACAGCACTTTGATTCCACATTCAACATCCTATGGAATCTTGGGATTCATCAGGACCTTCAGGCCTCGTTAATTCAACCCAGATGCTGTTATACATAATTTTTAAATAGTTTTACATCTTTTAAATCTTGTTTTTTAAAAACTCATTCTGTTGTTCAATTTGTGTGTGTGCGCCCTGCATGTGCATTCAAGTCACCTGTTGGACTTAATCGCGAATTTCATCAAGATTTCTCAGGCAAGGACTACTCAGAGATGGTTTTTCCCCAATTCCTTCCTCCAAAATGTAGCCTACAGGACCTGGTATTCATTAGCAGTCTCCCATCCAAGTACTAGCCAAGGCTGACCCTTCTTAGCTTCCAAGATCAAATGGGATCTGGTGCCTTTCAAGTATTTAGTTGGGCCTCTAAAATGGACAAACAAAAATCCCACTGCCTTATTCCATATGTGTTCAGCTTATTTAAATTATTTTTGCCATTTTTAAAACTGACCTGTTTTAGCAATATTTGTAAGCCATCCTGAGATTTGCAGATACAGAGTGGTATATAAATATTTTAATTTATTGATCAAGGGCTGAAAAAATTGGATTTAGGGCTAATCACCTTCCTCCTGGGTACCCTATCAGAAATTTAAAACAAAGCAAAGCAAAACAAAAACCCTGCCACATGCACTGTAAATACAAGATTAATTCCATACAATAATTCTTCCGTCTGCAATTAAGAACACTTGGGAAGAGTTTCAAAACTTTGACCCTTCCTCTCTCTTTCTGTCTCTCGGTTTCTCTTGTTGGAAATTTGCGCGCAACACAAAAGAGATCAAGCGAACCTGATGGCGACTTCTTATTCTGTCTTGTGACTAATGGAGTTTTTTCCCCCTTCTTCCATGTGCGTCTTCATTGGGGTCTTTTGGCCCCCTAAAAGAGCTCAACCTTGTGAAGTATCATTGCTATGTTTTAGTCTAATGCTACTTCTATCTTTTATCCTTTTTAATTAGAAGGCAAATTCTCAGACCGCCCAACCTAATCCCTGCACAGTGGAACAAAGCCCCCTAAAGCCTTTGAACATTGTTCGGGGAGGGGGATGCACGCATGGAGGGGGCAGGCAGCAACCCCCTCCCCAGCAACTGTTGGCAGAAGAAGCCAGACTCTGACCTTATTCTCAAGCGTTTTCTCCGTCTCCTGACGGTCGCCTAGCCCTCTGGAACCCGGCCTCTTGTTCTTCGGTTGAGGCTGAAAGGCATCCAAAAAGGAGGAGAGACAAACGTGGGGCAGGGGGATCCCCAGAAATTGTCTAGGGGGAGGGTATAAAGAGCCAAAGAGGGATGACAGCAGAGGGCATGGAGTTCCACAGGAACCCAGGGCCTTTCCTCACTACACTGTTATAGTGCTATTATTCCACTTTCAACCTCCTGTGGAATCCCGGCGATTTGCAGTTTAGGGAGGGTCATTCAGAATTCTCAGCCAGGCAGCTCTTTGGCCTTAGTAAACTACAAACCCCAAAATTCCACAGGAGATTGAAAGTGGAATAATAGCACTATAACAGTGTAGTGTGGAAAGGCCCCCAGCCTTGTAAGGGTTGAGAAGTTGGAGGCAGGACTGGAGACAGGACTGGAGTTGCAGATTATGTCCTGAGGTTCAAGGCATCCCTTCATTCCTCACCCAGGCCCTTTTCATATGGCATTTTCCATGCGAAAGAGGACCTGGAGTGTTGTGTGATTGTGAGGAGCGATCTGCACGATGTACTCACAATCGCACAACGCTCCAGGGGCCAGCAGGCGCCAATCACACTCCTTTTCATTTTCAGCTAGAAGCTGAAAATGGTGCATGATCACACATTGCTCCCGGGCCCTGCGTGCACTTACCTGGTGTGCGGGGCCTCCGTAGACACACCGGTTGCGCTTCCAGCCCCAGCGCAGCCTAGGAAGGTCCCAGGCTGCTCTGCAGAAGGAAGAGGCAGGGCTTTCATGTGAGCAGGCAGTTCGTGCAAAGCCGAAGGACCCCGGATGCGAGAGCCTCTCGCTGGAGGCTGCTCACGCGATCCCTGCACCCCAGCGCCGGAAGAAGGTAAGGTGCGGAAAGGGCCTCAATCTTTTCACAGACAATGGCGTTTTTCAACAATGAAGTGTTGCTTCCCCACTTTAGAAAACAGAGCTTTTGAACAAATGGAGAGGGGGGAAATTCTGGTGGGGGGAGCGGAAAAACGCAGGAGAAAATGGAACACTTGACATGCACACACTCAAATATCCCACACATACCCTCCAACATTTCACAGATGAAAAGCAGAAGGGGTGTGGCCAAGCTACGTCAGAGTGCGGTCAAGATGGCAAACATTATTAATGAGCATGAACAGACAAACCAGGCTGCAGCAGTTTGCTTTCGCCTCAGCCAACTGGGAAGGACAAGATTCCACTCCCTCTGCTCCTTTCCTCTCTGATGAGTTAACCCAGTGCAACCTATTTTTGCATATTGCACCCTTTTTGCTGCAACTGAAATAAGCTGGGGACAAAAATGGGGAAAGTGGGAGCAGAAGAGAGAAACTGGGACAGTTTAAAAGCTGCTGAAAAAGTGGGATGGCAGGGGATTAATTGTGACAGATCCTGCCCTCCCCTCAAAATAGAGAACACTCGGAACAATTTCTGCAGAGTGGCCTTCTCTTTCCAGGATGAGGGAAAGGAATAAAATGAGGGAAACATCAGAAATTTTCCTGGAAGGGAAAAGGAGACTTCTGACAAAATGTGACAGAGCTGTAGTCAAAACACCAATATTTTAAAGGAAGTAGGAAAAGGAGGAGGTCTGGAGGATGATAGAAAAGCACCAAAACCTTAAAAAGGAATAACATAGTTGGACAACTGGGGGCATACAGAGAATAATGTTTATGATTCCCCATCCCATTTAAGTGTGAGCTGCAGCATAATTTTTGCTTGGATTCCACGCTTACAAAGCTCTGAAGTCCAGCATGCCGGGTTCTCTCCCCACCTCCCAACCCCTGTTGCTTAGGAAGGATTGTGTGCGTTCTAGTAGTTTGGCAAACTGCAAATCATTAAACAGTGAAACAGCAGATGCTGCTGTTGTCCAGAATGGAGTTTTTAAACAGCTGGATGTGTTGCAAAATGCTTTGGGGTCCAGGAGGCAAGAGAGTAGTATTGTATGTGAAACCATGATGGTCTGAACAACAGAGATCTCTTTTATCTGGACTGTGGGGAAGCTGGGAAAGAGAGGGAGGAAAGTACTAAATACAGAATAACAGCAAATTTGGTTTGAAAGGCAGAAATAACATGGAAAGCAGACGTATGGGTTCCTGCACACCGAAAAGAAGAGCATTTCAACATGTTTCAGGGAAACTTCAGTCCAAAATTTAAAATATGCATAGGTGAAATGAAACAGCAAGTTTAGATAAAGCTTTGCATAAGTAAACAAAAAGCCCTGGGAGAATAGCAGATCATAGCGTACTTTTTCCCAGCAGATTTTGCTGAAGTCACTGTGACTAGAGAGGAAGGCCCTTTTCGCACGGCATTTTCCATGCGAAAGGGCCCCTCGAGCATTGTGCACAAGTGAGGAGCGGTCCACACAATGCACTCACATTTGCGCGACTCTCCAGGGCCCGGCAGGGACTGCTCACACATTTTTTTATTTTCGGCTTGAAGCGAAAAATGCTGTATGGTCACGCATCGCTCCGGGGCCCCGCGTGCACTTACTTTGCGTGCGGAGCCTCGAGAGCCGGGCCGGTCGCGCTTGCTGTCCAGTATAGCCTGGGAAGGTCCCAGGCTGCCCTGTGAAAGGAAGAGGTGCGGCCCTTGCGTGAGAGGGAAGCTCGCACGGAGCCGAAGAAGCAGGAAAGCAAGAACCTCTCTCTGGAGGCTGCTCGCACGAGCCCCGCACCCCAGCACCGAAAATAGGTGAGTTGCGGAAAGGGCCGAAGCCAGGTTTGGTAAGACAGCCAGCTTGTGACCCAGAAGAGGAAACCCTATGTTGAGTAGTTGTTCATCTGCACACTTTGGAAGGAAATCATGACCCTGAGTTTGCACGACCTGAGTTGTGCAGTTGCGGACTGGGGCTCTTTTAGAGGCTGTCTTTTGTAGAGTGGCCACAAGTTGAAGTCAACCTGAGGACAGATGACAAGATCACAAACTTAAATACAAATTCCCTGAACTCTTTCCATATTCTCACTTCCCATAGAACAAAAACCTTAATCAGATCTCATCAATTCCTCTCTTCCTAACTGGTCCTGTTTTATCATTTCAAGTTTTAAACCATTCATATCTGCCCTGTCCTTGTCTCTGTTGTTACCTGGCCTTAACTCTATTTCCAACTGGACCTACGTGACAGATTAACATGCAGGTTTTAGGTTTTATAGTTCCCCCAATCCTTCTCCCCAGAGCATTCCAAAGACTGGCTGGCTCCTCCCTTTGCAAATAGTATCATGGATAAGGAAATATGTTTACTTTTGGAAGAACAGAAGGCCTTAAGACACAAGGTCCTCCAACCTTCTTTCAACCCCAACCTTGCACCCCAAGTAGGGTTCCGACCTCTCAGCTCCCAGTCCCTTCTTCTCGTCCTCAGAGAAAGGAGGAATAATCTCAGGCTGAGAATGCTACCCTGAAATCTGTATCTGAATTTTCCTCATTTGTTAGATTTGGGACCTTTCTGTACTATACTGTTATTTCCACAGGATGTTGGAAGTGGAATAATAGCAGCATAACAGTGTACTGCAAAAATGGCCAAGGATGCAAATTCTCCACTTTTGATGGCCTCAGCTCCAAGCAGGAGTTAAGGGTGGGGTGCAAATCTCTAGTTTTGCTAGGAGACCAGCAGCTTCCAAGGATTAATGGACTGGCTGCTGAAATTTGCAGAGACTATCCAGGGGCTCTATGCATTTACTTTGTCTTTCCATTCCAGTCTTTGAGCTGCCAGGTCTCACCCTCTGTTATATTTTTCAGCTGTTAGAGGGTGCAGGTTTGTTCTCTGCTGTCCCAGGGGGTAGGACCAGGTCTAATGGTCTTAACTTACTGGAGGGTACATTTTGATTGAGTGTTAGGAGGAACTTTTTGACAGCCAGAGCTGTTCACAAATGAAATCAATTACCTAGAGAAATGGTGGAGTCTCTTTATCTGGACACCTTCAAAAAGAGGCTGGATTGGGGATGGTCTAGCAACCCAGTAGTTCCCAAACTTTGTTCCTCCACATGTTTTGGACTTCAGTTCCCAGAAGCCCCAAAGTTCCCAGCTTGGTCAACAGTCAGGAATTCTGGGAGCTGAAGTCAAAAACATCTGGATGACCAGCATTTAGGACACTGATCTACCTGGATTTCCTGCTCTGATGGGTTTGACTCAATGCCCTACAAGGTCCTGTCCAGCTCTAATTCTATGATTCTTCTGACTAGACACAAGTTTGTTGTTGTTCTTGTTGTTATGCGCCTTCAAGTTGTTTCCAACCTACGGCAACCCTAAGGTGAATGTATCACGGGGTTTTCTAGGCAGATTTGTTCATGGGGTTTTAGCCTTTATCAGCCTCTGGGGTAAGAGACAGTGACTTGCCCAAGGTCAACCATTGGGTTTCCATGGCTAACTGGGGATTCAAATCCTGATCTCCAGAGTTATAGTCCAATGCTCAAACCACTACAACATGCTGGGTCTCTTCACCATTAACAGTAGTTCACCCTCTTAAAAGAGCCTGTGACATAAGCCAGTGAGAGCCAATGTGGTCCAGTGGTTTGATCATTGGTCTACTACCTGGAGACCAGAGCCATTTCCGCACTAGCCTGTTATAGCGCGATGATTCCACTTTCAACGTCCTCTGGAATCCCCTCCCGAAACTGCAAACCCCAGGATTCCGAGGACGTTGAAAGTGGAATCATCGCGCTATAACAGGCTAGTGTGGAAATGGCCCAGAATTTGATTCCCTGTCTGGCCATGGAGATCCACTGGGTGACCTGGGTAGTATCACATATTCTCATCCCCAGAAAACCCCTTGATAGGTTCACTTAGGGTCACCACAAGACAGCTGACATTGGTTCCCTGCACGCACCAAATGAAAACATGATTTTTCATTAAATCCTTTGGGCCCTATAATCAAGCTCCCAAGGCAGATTATTTTCCACAAAAAGTACACACACATGGTTTCAAACGGTTTTAAAGTTACTTGCTTGTGGCCCGTTTGAATAATTTTTTACTGTTTTAAATCCTAAATGGTTTTAAAATTATTTGATTTGGGTCACCAAAGATCCCATGATGCAGACTGGCATAGACATATGGGCTGACATTCTATTCCAATTACAGACTCATAACCTAGACTGACAGATCTGTAACTGCTCTCTGTATTCACTAACTCTGGGTAGTCACAGGTGTAGGGTTATTGTCGGGTAGCCCTCCATATTTCAGTATGGGACATGTAGTAGTAGTTAATTAGCTGCTTGCTTGTAACCAAGGATGAGAACCAGAGACCATTAGGTAAACAAAGCTAGGAATGCGGCACTGATAAGAACTACCAGCTGAAGCCGGCCCTTCAAGGTTTCTTGCTGTGGGAAGGGAACTTTTGCTTCTGATGTTTGGATTTTACTAATTACTTTCAGTTCGCTCACTGAAGTCCTGTACAACGCATCTGTAGGGAAAATGAGACTAAAACTGTCAGGATTCAGCCTTCATTTTAGCAGAGTTACACAGAGAAACGTTTAAAAGCTTGTCAGATGACTTGTGGCTTCAGACTGGCTGATGCAATAAACACAAACACAGGTAGCTTTGAATAAAAGGCTTAAAATACTTTACTAATGGCTTCTTCATTTACATCTGTATTGAGAGCCTGCTACCTGTCTAATCTAGTGAATAGGAGAATCTTCGGCTTTTAACTCACCATCCTTCTCGATGGGACTTGAAGCATGCGAAGAGTTCAGATAGAGCAGCCATAAGGACAAAGGAAGAGATCAGAGAGAGGGAAGCAAGGAGGGGTCTTAACTTTTATAAGACCGATGACCCAAACACAGTTCTGGGTCACCTGATCTGATCACCTGAGAACCAAAGGTATTTATGATCATGCAATAAAAGAAAAGGCAAAGGGAGCCCTATCTGACTATTGCCCCATTTGTTCTAACAACAAGGTGGGGGAGAGAGAGAATGCTGGAATTTCCCAACAGTCCCCTTCTCATTCTCTTGGACCCACATCGAGGATCTTCATGCCTTCTCGTAGTCTCTGGAACTGGTCTCTTGGTAGAGGCTTGGTAAGAATATCAGCAAGTATCATTTCTGTATTGCAGTATTCTAGCTGAACAAGTCCATTGCGGCACATCTCTTGCACCTTATGGAAAGCAATGTCAATGTTCTTCTTGAGTGTGTTTCTGCAAAAGCAGCATGTGATGAAATAAAGTGGCTGCATAATTTACTTCTGGACTTAGGCATAACAGAGCCCAAGCCAACCATTTTGATGCAAGATAACCAATTAACTCTCCTACTGAAAAAGATCTCATTGCACCTCTTTTCACTGCAATGAGATCTTTTTCAGTAGGAGAGTTAACCATTCTGCATAAGATGCTGTTGGTACCTTATGCAGAATGCTTAACTCTCCTACTGAAAAAGATCTCACTGCAGTGAAAAGAGTTGCCAGATATTTGAAAGGAACTGCAGATTACAAGCTGATGTTGCCAGCCTGTGACCAACTGCGACTGGTTGCCTATGCAGATGCGGACTGGGCTGTAGATCTGGCAGACAGAAAATCAACCAGCGGAAACCTGATCTTCTATGGTGGAGGAGCCATCTCCTAATAAATAGCGTATTAGCACTGTTACATTTGTGTGTGTGATTTCGGTTCCTGACAGTTATTGTCACAGTGATAAATGCCCTCCCATAACTGCTGTACTTCAAAAACTGCTGTACCTAGCAAAAGCCACACTGAGAGATGGAGATCTGTTCAGCTGGATAGCAAGATGCAGGAGGGTGGGGTTTCCACACATCCCTCCTGCCAGGGAGTAAGGCTGCAACAATCAGAAGCAAAACCTCTTGTTACCACACCCTATACCCCCACTCTGTGGGATGTGCTATTTTCATAACTGAACGTCTTTATGGCTTGAAAACATGTTTGAAAGTGTGCTGGCTGGAAGTGTGTGCCAGGCCAGGATGACCTTGGTCATGGTCAGGTCAAAGGTTCAGAGAGGCTTTAGGGAGGAAAACCCGATGCTAGTAGGTTTGTGGTAATCCTTTCAATACCTCAGGCCCTGTGCACATTCAAATAACTAGAGGGTGAAATAACCCAGGTGAAGCAAGCAGGGACCCTACTGTGATCCTGGCCTACGGAAATCATCTCTAGATCCCTGCCCAACCAGACAGTAAGAGATTGTCATGCCTCCCATCAAGGTTTTGTCACCTAGAGTTAAACCAGTCCATTCCAATGAGTCCAACCCAATGAGAAAGCAATTACCACTTTGTCCACACATCCATTGTTCAGGGTAAGAAATAGGGTATATAAACCCCAGCTTTAGCCCAAGCAAATTGTAGTACTTGGACGTAACACGTGCTGCTCAGACCTCTGTTCATTCTTGCTCCCCTCAGTCACTATCTGAGCCACTCTGCTTCACCCTTCTTCTTCGGGACTGGTAACTATCACACTTTCCACCCAATGTCTCTCTACCCAGCCTTTCCCACCTCACTTTCTGATAGCCTTGTATGCTTCTTGAGAGTGTCTGATTTCTTGTGTGTTCTGTCAATCTAAATAAAATACTTTGTTTAATTTTTAACTGGAGTCCTCTCTATAGCTAGTACTGGTATACACAGGTGAAAAGATCCTGCCGTTCCCCTTCTCTCGCAGGCCTCCTTTGAGCTATAATTTCCCCAAGATTCTAAGGAGAAGGTGGCATTGTTGCTGGAGCTCAAAGTCCCCCCCTCTTAGGATAACACCCTGTTGCAATTCCTTTTGCCAACCTTGCTTGCTGGTGGGAAGAGGCTGGTAATGTCATCCTCTCTGCACCAAACAGTAGGTGAACAGATCACCTTTGCCTGATGCAGCTGCTGGCTGTTATGGTAGACTGGGGGAGAGTCAGGTCAGAAGACCTTACTTAGTTAGATACACATTACAATTAGCTGTGTTATTGTCTCATAGCATCAATGACAATATTGCCCACGACATCAGAGGTGCATTTACTTGCTCTTTCTCCAGTGTGATAGACGCCATCCTATACCATCAAAGCCCCTCTACACTCTACATTGGATGGCCAGGACAATCTCTAAACAAGAGGATTAATGTACACAAATCTACCATTAGAAATGACAGTACCTAATAAACAGTTGCAGAATGTTTCAACCTTCCTGGACACACAGGAAGGGATTTACAGGTCGCAGTCCTTGAATAAAGAAATTACAAATGAAGACCAGAAAGAGAAACAGTAGAATTGAATTATATTCAATAAATCCCAATCCTTTAGCAGAGGTGTGAACAAAGACAATGGCTTCATGGCAAGCAATGTATATTAATGCAACAATTCTCATTACTGCACATATAACAAAAGGAATCTTCTCAGAGACAGTTTTGAAACTGACATTTGGTAAGCAGATTTATTGCTTTCACCCATCCATACTAACTGAGCACTGTAAAAATATGAAAGACTTGTATTATCTTGCCCTGCCCTTTGAAAATTTTGGGTAAGGGACAAGATTTTCATCTTTCTGGATGCCATTACATTCTATCCCAGTACTGAGTGGTATTAGAGTCTCAGGTATAAACACATGTGAAGTGAACCACTGTGGTTTGGTGGTCTGAGTGTTGGGCTATGATTCTGGAGATCAGAGTGCAAATCCTCGATCAGCCTAGAAAACCCATTGGATGACCTTGGGCACATCACATACTCTCAGCCCCAAAAAACCCTGTGATAAGGTCACTGTAAGTTGGAAACAACATAAGACATATAACAACTGCACCTGAAGAAGTGGGGTATATATCCATGAAATCTGTGACTAAAATTTTAAAAAATTCTTAAAGATGCTGCCACATTTATTTCATTTTCTTCCCCCGCTTCCTCCTTTTTATATATAGTTAAATAGCCAATGTAGAACATCAACAACAACAACAACAAATCTTGCATATGGTACCTGTGATGCACCCGGGGGGGGGGCGTTGCGACAGAGCTGCCCTGGCAACCAAGAGGATTTAAATTGATTGGTTGTTGACTGAAACCCAGGCTAGCCAGAGGGAGGGACTAGGTGGGGGAGTAAGCCTAACAAAAAAATAACTGAAACAGAGGCCCTTTCCGCACGGCATTTGCCATGCAAAAGGGCACCTAGAGCATTGCGTGATTGTGAGGAGCGATCTGCATGATGCACTCACAATCGCGTGATGCTCCAGGGGCCGGCAGGCCCCAATCGTGCACCTTTTCATTTTTGACTAGAAGCCAAAAATGGTGCACGATCACGCATTGCTCCCAGGCCCTGCGTGCGCTTACCTGGTGTGCAGAGCCTCTGGAGCCACGCCGGTCACGCTTCCTGCCCCAGCGCAGCCTGGGAAACTCCCAGGCTGCACTGCGAAAGGAAGAAGCGGGGCTCTCACGTGAGCAGGCAGCTCGTGCAAAGCTGAAGCAGCAGGGACGCGAGAGCCTCTCGTCGGAGGCTGCTCGCACGATCCCTGCACCCCAGCGCTGGAAAAAGGTAAGGTGCGGAAAGGGCCAGAGTTTGGAGGAAGAGTTTAGGGAGAGATCCATCTGAGAGCTTGATGAGAGTGGAGGGGGAATGTGAAAGAGGGTGAAAAAGCTGGTGAAGTGTTTGCTGGGTTAGAGCTACAAGTGTTTTGCTATTTGCTAATCTTTAATTTGCCAGTCTTTAATTTGCCAGCTACCATTTCCCTTGTCAGTTTGTTCAATAAAGATTTTTTTTTTTTTTGTAACGAGCAGTCTCCATACAGTGCCTCTTTGATCTGGATCAGTTATACACGCTACCACCAGTGACACAGTCATTGCGAAACACTCAAACACACGTTGTCCTATATTTACAAGAGTGTGGATTTAGGGAAAGCAGTGGAGAGATATAAATGTGGAGAGAGAGCCAGTGGGTGAAAAAATATAGAAGGATACTGCTTCTCTAGGAAGGGAGAATTCGAAGCGGACCAGATTGTCACAGCCCTGGCTTGGCCCAGATCTCCATGTTTTGATAGCACCTACAAAAGTACCAGGAATATGAGCCTGAAGCAAGGTCTGGGCTATTCAGAACTCTTCGAGGACAATCCATACAATGTTTTATAGAATCCGTAACAAACAACATATTATGAATGAACAGAAATAGGAAAAGTTCTTTCGTTGAGAATAGAACTCTCAGGATCTCCTGGCCAATATCTCCAGTAGTAAACAAAATTCTGCAAATAAATACATAAAACTTAAAAATATAAAGTAAGTGATGTAGAAAATGGGCCATGGTGCTGAATTCATTCGTTCGTTCCATGAACTGCTTTCTCCTGTTATGGGACTTCTCGCTCCTCTGTGTGGGGTGGAGACAGTTAGTTGCATAGTCCCTGAGAATGTATCGATGATGGGCTTCTTTTATTTAAATGCTCCCCACCTCAATTGTCAGGGTTCTTGAGAGCTGAAGCCATCATCAGAAGACTTGCCTGGCAAGTTAAAAATTCTTGAAGATCCCACATTCTCTCTCGGCCTCTAACCCCCACCCTTCCTTTTTACTGACTTTCCAAACATCCTCTCAGAAATCCAGCAGCTCCCAAACAGATTTCTTTATCCCTCAGCCAGATTGGAGCCTTTCCACCGCCTCTGAGTCGAAGGCACCTTGCTCAGAGCTTAAAGACTGCCGCTTTTCAGGATAGGAGAGATGACATTTTCTGAAAGCTCTCCATCTTTACTAGGTTTCGGCTTGCTGAAATAACACCAGGGCTGCCAAATTGCTTGTTGGAGGAGCAGAGGGAAGTTGGAGAGCACGGGGGAATGTCCAGGATGGTGCTTTGGTGATATGGACAACTGTCTCCCAGAGACTGAGCTGGAAGGACACAACTATTTCTCTTTCCTTTTGAGTGCCCAATTTGGGCACCCACCAAGGTCACGAGTTCAAATAGTCGCGGCTTTATCTTCTCAGCCAAACCCCTTGCTGGAGTGGTTCCCTTTGAAGTGAAGAATGCAAACCAGCTCACTCTGAACTCCGGTCCAAGATGGTGACGGATGAAACCTTGGCTCCCAGTTCATCTTGGCTGGCCTGACGGTAGGTTAGATGAAATAACTCGTCTGACCCAGGCAAGCAAAACAAAGACCGCCAGTGCTTGCCAGTTGGGTTACTAATAATAAAAAAAAATTAAGCATAATAAATACATTATCAAGACATTATCTCCCACCCCACTGCCACAACCCATGCAACACAAACAAAATGTCTTCATTCCCCTTTAAACACGCCATCTCTTTGAACAAGCTGCTGTCCAGAACCAGCCCTGCTGCAGGGAAAGTCAAGCTTGAATTCTCACATGGGTGTCCAAAACAGGGGAAAAAATAAAAAAAAAAGAGGAGGGGAAAAAATACCCGCCCAAACTTTCTTTGAAGCCACTTCCTTGATGAGTTCCTGCAGGTGGCTGCAGTCCAATTATGTATGAAGCTCATGGCTCATGTGCAAGAACGCACCTGCTATACCAGATAGTGTTTGCGGGAACAAAGGCCACTGTTGGGCCAGGACTAGTCGACATGGAGAACACGCCGCTGCTACCAGATGCCATTGCTTTGAACTAGAGCTCAGAAACAGAGAATCATAGAGTTGGATGGGGCCACATGAGCCATTGGGTCCAACACTCCCCCTCTCCAGCCACCATGCAGTGACTCCAACTAAAGCATCCCCAGCAGGTCTCTATTTGAAGACATTTAGCGCTTCTGTAGGTAATGGAGTCAACTGCCACGCTGGTCCTACTGTCAAGAAATTCCTTCTAACGTTCAATCAAAATCTAACCTTCTGTAACTTCAAACCATTGGACCTGGTCTTTCTTATTTATTTATTTATAATTGTTGTTGTTGTTGTTGTTGTTATTTATAACATCCTTTCTCACCAAAGAGTGGAACACCGACATATACAGTCAGAGACAAAGGCCATTTCTGCACTACACTGTTATAGTGCTATTATTCCACTTTCAACCTCTTATGGAATCCTGGGTTTAGAGAGGTGCCTTGAGAATTCTCAGCCAGAGAGATCTTTGGCCTCAGGAAACTACAAACCCCAGAACTCCGTAGGAGGTCGAAAGTGGAATAATTGCACTATAACAGTACAATTAAAATCAATACAGTACGTACACTCCTTTTGTTAAAAGTCTAAAAGCCTGTCTGAATAATAATAATACTTATAATAATGATGTCATCAGCCATTTCTGCACTACACTGTTATAGTGCTATTATTCCACTTTCAACCTCCTGTGGAATCCTGGGGTTTGCAGTCTAGGGAAGGGCCTTTAGAATTCTCAGCCAGAGAGCTCTTTGGCCTCAGGAAACTACAAACCCCAGAATTCCATAGGAGTTGAAAGTGGAATAATAGCATTATAACAGTGTAGTGCAGAAATGGCCAGTCAATAAACATAACGCTGTAGCAATATATGGCATGAAATCTCCAACACTCCACCAGTCGCTACCCATCTCATCACCTTAAACACAACTCAGTGGCTTAAGATGGTGAGTCAAAGAAGAAGGTCTTCAACCCTTTATGAAAATGGGTGAGATCCTCCTCCAGCTAGAGGATCAAAGGAAGACCATTCCACAAACACAGAGGCAGATCTCGAAAGTCCCACAGCCTTGACAGAGCTGTGCACGTTGGTGAAACAAACAGTAACCCTTTGCCTATGGATCTTAACATCCTTTGCCTGCAGATCTTATATTTGATTCATTTATATCCCCTCTTTCTCCCAGCAACGGGACTCAAGGCATTGAATGATGACATTGCAAATTATAAACAATACAAAAGTATTAGTAAAAGTGTAAATATTAGAAAACAAATAATGGATAAAATTAAAACAATTAAACATTAAAAATATTAAAATTCAGTGAAACACTATAGACAGACCTTAAAAACAGTACCACACAGCAAGCCCAACCCTTGTCAGTTTGTAAAACCTTGAGGGCACAAAAGTGTTTTGACGTGCCAACACAAACAGAGCAAAGGCAAGGCCACTCTGGCCTCTCTGGAGAGGGAGTTGCAAAATCTGGGAGAAGCCACCAAGGTGGCTCTCTTCCTTATTCCCACCAAACATGCCTGGGAAAGTAGCGGGACAGAGCGAAGGGCCTCTCCGGATGATCTTACAAGTTCTACTGGGCTCATGAAAGGAGATATAATCCTTTAAATAACCTGGAGCCAAGCCATTTAGGGTAGTAGTTCTTATCCTTTTCTTTACTGGGGACCCCCTGAAAATATAACTTTTTTGCTTGGGGCTCCATGACTTAACTCACAATTTAAATATTTAAATTCAGATTTAAATATTCAAAAACTGATTTATATTTCCAAATATTTATTTGTTAAAGGCTTCTGGAGATTCACATTCAAACACTCCTCAGATATTGGGTGACCTTGGGCAAGTTACATTCTCTCAGCCTCAGAAGAAGGCAAAGGCAAAAATCCCTCCTGAACAAATCTTGGCCAAAAAATAAAAACAAAACCCTGCCAAAAATCTGGAGTGACTTAAGGGCACACAACAAATACTGTCGCTTATGGGGGAGGTTCTTTCTAGCCATCATGTCTCTTCCCTTTGATTTACAGCACCCCTAAGGCAAACCTATCATGAGGATTTTCTTGGCAAGATTTCTTGGCTTTGCCTTTTCCTGAGGCTGAGAGAACGTGACTCGCCTGAGGTCACCCACTGGGTTTCCATGGCCAAGTGGAGATTCAAACCCTTGTCTCCAGAGTCATTTGCAAATGAGGGAGCAGTTTCAGCACCCATAAACCTCCCCCTACTGTGTCCTTGTTGCTGCTGCTGATGTCCAGCAGCGGGGTTTTCCGGACCCCCATGAAGACTCTATGGGCCCCCAGGGCTCCCTGGACGCCAAGTTAAGAACCACTGATTTACAGCCTTAGAGATCAAAACTTCTGGTCCTACCCTCTTGGGCAGCAGAGAACAAACGTGCACCTCCTCTCTGTGTCAGCCCGTTCAATATGTAAAGAGCACAACCATGCCATCCCTTGGTCTTCTCTGCACCGGGCTGAACGTGCCCAGCTCCTTCAACCTTATCTCATGTGTTTTGTTCTCTAGGGTCTCATTGTCCTGGATGCCATTCTTTGAACCTGGTCAAACTTGAGGAGCATCTCAGGAAACAAATGGTGGCAACCGTGATGTAGTACGGACACGGGCCATTTCTGCACTACAACTGTTATAGTGTTATTATTCCACTTTCAACATCCTATCGAATCCTGGCGTTTGCAGTTTAGGGAGGGGCCTCAAGGCATTCCAGTCCCCAGGTAGGGTCTGGTTTGTAGTTTGTAAAAAAAGATGCAAGTATGAACTTATGAAGAGCATATCAAACAAGAGTCTGGACTGGCTAAAACTTTACTCCAAAGGTAGGCAATGGTGGAAGGCAAAGGCCAAGGCCATTTCCACACTACACTGTTCTAGTGCTATTATTCCACTTTCAACATCCTGTGGAATTCTGGGGTTTGTAGTTAACTGAGGCACAAGAGCTCTCTGGCCAGCCTCTCCCGAAACTGCAAACCTCAGGATTCCATAGGATGTTGCAAGTGGAACAATAGCGCTATAACAGTCCAGTGCGGAAATGGCCTTAAAATGCCCTTGGCAAGTGTCCTCTCCACTCTCAACATCTGTTGAAAGGAACTCATCTCTCTTTTGCTCGGCACAGCTCTCTGAAACCAACATGAAGAGAAAGGCTCTTTGGCACACTGAAACCATGAAATGCATGGAAACAAAACCCAAAGACTTAATTAAAATTGCCTTTTCAAGACGGCGCTGCTGAAAGGAGGGGGTGGGCAGAGAGAAGCTGCATCCTCAATTGTTCGAGCGCTGCTGGAGCCCAGCACAACGCCACTTGTCCCTGCCTATGAGATGAGGACGCATCAAAGGGGAACATTTACAAAATGGGTATTTCTTGTCTTTATCACGCTCTGTGAATCATCTGTTGCATTGGCTTCCTCGCTCTGTTCTTATCCTATCTGTAGCTGCCTGCTGATTCATACCGGCAAATAGCAATCAGGCATGCAAATCAAGTGGCAGAGGAAGATTGAGGATTGGCTCTGGGACTGGTGATGCCATAGTGATGTCATCCACAAGATTGCTGGGGGTACAGCCAGTGGTGGTGCTTGGAGGGGGTGGAGGGTGGGGCGGGAGGGGGCGGGCTGCAGAGCTTGGGGGCGTGGCCAGGGCACATGGGGTTGGCTATGAGCCAGGATGTCCCCAAAACATTGCCGCCTGGGGCAACCTGCATGCCCTGCACCCCCACCCCTATGCAACTGGGTACATTAGCACATATCCTCCAACATTGCACAGATGAAAACTGGGGCATGTGTGGGCAAGTAATTTCAGAGAGTGGTCCGGACAGCAAAAGTTATTGATGAGGAAGAGCACACAATCTAGCACAGTGGTGCTCTCCCATGTTGTCCCATCACGATCCTGGCAACACCTTTGCTGGGAAGGGAGCACAATGGGAATGCACCCCCCTGCACCCAACTGCCCCCCTGTGCAGGGGAGCACAAGCAACACACACCTGCCTTCTGCAGCGTAGCTGGGCTCTTTCCCATGTTGTGCTGGGGGAAAAAGTGACTCCATCACACTTCCTGCCCTTCCACATGGTGGGAAAGGACAGGAGCATCATGTGACGGGGGGACTTAAAGGATATTTTCCGTTAAGCGAATATTCTGTGATCCTGACACATGGGGACACAATGGCTGCAGGAACACCATGAGATGGTGCAAAAGCACAACCCATGGACTCCTGCCGTTGTGTCCCCAGTGTAGGTCCGTGACGCCACGCAGAAATGGCCTAGGAAAGGCTGCAGTAGTTTCCTTTTGCCTCACCCTTTTCTTCTCCTTGCTGAGTTAACCGAGTACAAACTACTTTTGCACTTGGAACTCAGTTTGCAATAGTTGAAGTAAGCCAGAACAAAGTGGGAAAGTGGAAGGAGGACAGAAGAACTGGGGCATTTTAAAAGCAGCTGGAAAAGTGGGATGTCAGAGGATTAATCAGGACAGTTTGATGTGACGATCTCCTAAATGTTGCGGTCCAGCCACAGAAAAGAAATGATGTGTTGGTATACGTAAGCCAGACATAGAGGGCAACGGTGGAGAATGTTGTCTGGACTGGTGGAGACTGAAGGGGTTCCAACCTCCATATCTGGTTCAGGAGTCTCATTTAGCTTCTGATCAGAGTGGAAAGGGGAAGGATGTTTCTAGCCCACTTCCACCAGGAAGCAAAGCTGTGACAAGGGGTTGTAACAGGAGTCTTGCTTCAGAGTCTCATCACCTCAGTTGTGGGCAGGAGGAGGGTAGAAGCATCATTCTCCTTGTATCCTAGAATTATAGAATCCTAGAGTTGGAAGAGACCACAGGGGCCATACAGTCCAACCTCATTCTGCCAAGCAGGAACCCACATCAAAGCACTCCTGACAGATGGCCATCCAGCCTATGTTTAAAAGTCTCCAAAGAAGGAGACTCCACCACACTCCAAGGCAGCATATTCCACTGCCAGACAGCTCTGACCATCAGGAAGTTCTTCCTGAGGTTCAATTACAATCTCTTTTCCTGTAGTTTGAATCCGTTGCCCCTTGTCCTAGTCTCCGGAGCAGCAGAAAAGCTCCCACCTCAGCATGACATTCCTTCGAGTATTTAAACATGGCTATCATGACCCCTCTTAACTTTCTCTTCTGCAGACTAAACATACCCAGCTCCCTAAGCCGCTCCTTGTAGGGCTTCATGGCTTCCAGACCCTTCTCCATTTTGGTCGCCCTCCTCTGAACACATTCCAGCTTGTCGATATCCTTCTTGGATTGAGGTGCCCAGAACTGGACACGGTATTCCAGATGAGGTCTGACCAAAGGAGAATAGAGTGGTACCATTACTTTCCTCAATCTGGACACCATACTCCTATTGAGGCAACCAAGAATTGCATTCTCTTTCTTGACTGCCGCATCACACTGCTGACTCATGTCCACCTTGTGGTCCACCAAGACTCCTAGATCCCTTTCACACGTACTGTTATCAAGTCACATGACCCCCAGCTGCAAATTTGATCAGCATGCCCTCTACTCCTTCATCCAAGTCATTGATGAAGATGTTGAATAGCCCTGGGCCCAGGACAGAACCCTGTGGCACCCCAGTAGTCACTTCCCTCCAGGAAGAAAAGAAGCTATTGGTGAGATTAGAGGCTTAGGTATGTTCAATCTGGAGAAGAGACGGTTAAGAGGTGGCCTAATAGTCATGTTTAAATATTGGAAGGGATGTCATATGGAAGATGGGGCAAGCTTGTTTTCTGCTGCCCCAGAGACTGGGACATGGAGCAACGGCTTCAAGCTTGAGGAAAAGAGATTCCACATTAACATTAGGAAGAAAATCCTGATGGTAAGAGCTGTTTGAGAGCGGAATATGCTAATTTGGAGTGTGGTGGAGGCTATTTCTTTGGAGAATTTTAAACAGATGCTGGTTGGCCATCTTTCAGGAGTGCTTTTACTGTATATACCTGCAGGACAGAATGGGATTGGACTCTATGGCCCTTGCAGTCTCTTTGAATTCTATGACCATTTCTGCACTAGATTGTTATAGTGCTATTATTCCACTTTCAGCCTCCTGTGGAATTCTGGGGTTTGTAGTTTACTGAGGCCAAAGAGCTCTCTGGCTGAGAATTCTAAATGCCCCTCCCTAAACTGCAAACCCCAGGATTCCATAGGAGGTTGAAAGTGGAATAATAGCACTGTAACAGTGTAGTGCAGAAATGGCCTATGATTCTATGACCTGCCTTTCAACTGACCAGGAGTACTCCCATCTTGCCTGGATTAGGTTCCAATCCGTTTGCCCTCGACCAGTCAATTACTGTTGACAGATACCAATTTAGAACCAAAACAGCTTCCTTGGATTGTGGTGGAAAGGAGGAGTAATAAAGTTGAATGTCATCTACAGACACCACACCATGCTTGCTAGAAGGGGGCCTCCAAAAGAATGGAACGATTGGCTGTAGAGGTGACCACAATGAGCAAAACCCAAGGAGCTACATGGAGAGACCTCACACTTCTTTAGAACCCAAAGTGGTATCAAACTCTTATAATTAAACAGTGTGGACTCATTCTGAGTTGAACTGGATCCAAAGGGGATTCTGGTGGCTACCTTCCCCTTTGGAAGAATGTTGGGACTTCAGGTGTGATTGCCATGGGGACTAGCTTGCCCAGGAAGAGACAACAAGAGAGGAGAAGAAAGAAAGAAGGAAAGAGACTTCAAAGATAGAAGGGCGGGAGGAAACAGCAGTCATGTTGATGAGAGGAAGCAGAGCCGGAAAACGAAATGAAGTGTCCTTTGGAAGATTGAAGTTAAAAGCAGACCCTTCATTATGAAAAGCCCGAAAACTCCTGTCCTCAGTGTGCTTATGGGGTCTCTTCTGATTCCTAATGGTATCGCACTGAGATGGTCCTGCTGCTACCAATCTGGTATTTTTACACCAACAAATCACAGCAGAAATAAGCACATGAAAAGACGAACCCACCCAGTGAGTAAATTCTCTTTTTCAGAAGGGATTTTTTTTTCCTTTCGCCCTCCCCTCCACACACACCCCCCCCAAGCCACCTCCCAGAAATAAATCTCTCAGAGCTTTCCAGCCTAAGGAAAGCTTAAAGACAGTCAATGGAGAACAGAGGGGGGAAGTGACAAAACATTATGTCAGCAGGCACTGTAAAACAGACATTGCGGAAATCAGCCGAGAGCAGAACAAGGTTTGATGTCAGTCACTGTGTGAGAGATGTCAAGAATAAGGCTTTTTCTCCTCTCTCTCTCTTCCTTTTCTATTCTTCTTTCTTTCCCCCTCCTCTCTGTCTTTGTATTTAAAAAAAAAATGAAAGAAAAGACCCATAGTGGCAGCTCAGCTGCGATGGAGAAATTCTTCATTTTGCCCCAGATGCAGAATTTTCCAACATACAAAGAGTTTTTAAGCAGAGTTTGGAAAAGTGGCTGTGCTGGCTGGGAGGATTCTGGGTAGAGGAATAGTAAAAAATGTAACTTTTCCAGGTTCTGGCTTTAATTTAAAGCAGAGCCCAAAAAAGCTCGAGTTGGGGAACCTGGCTAATAAAGTGGGAGACCAGGACCTCCTGGAACCAAGGAACTGATGGAGTAGAATGTGTTTCTGAGAACATACAAAGTGTATTTCCATGATTATAGGATTCACAGTAGATTAAGAATGACTGAATCCTTGATCTGAAGAAATAATAAATGAGTTCAAGAGTTTATGGCCAAATCCTGTTGTTAGGGCTAGCTAGGGCAGACCTGCAAAGGGATCTTGTAGCATCTTTGAGAATAACTGAGAGGAAGAAGTCGGTAGCAGAAGCTTTCAGACTAAAACTACCTCATCAGATGCATGGAGTGATGACACATAGAGGAGACCAGCTGAACGAATGGGATTTATCTATGTTGTTGGGAGTCACTGAAATATCAGTTCACCCTTGTTTCCCAGGTATACAAACACAGAGCTGAGATTGGGGCCTGGATCTGGTTGAGAAGGAGACACGTGCCATTTCCGCACAAGACTGTTATAGTGCTACTATTCCACTTTCAACATTCTATGGAATCCTGGGGTTAGCGAACCCCAGGATTCCAAAGGGTGTCGAAAGTGGAATAATAGCATTATAACGCTATAGTGTGGAAATGGCCACACACACACACACTCTTGGCCAAGAGGGAACATCTTCTTATCCCCTGCTGTCAGCTTGGCTCCAATAGGAGTCTGATCAGATGAACAAAGCTTTATTGAAACATCAGGATTTTTACAGAGCTTTCAAAGGGAGAGAAAATGAATTCAAGTTGCTTGTCATAAAAAAGAGGAACAGAGAAACCATCACTCTAACCTTCTTTCTGTAGACAAATGCATGTTTTCGGTCAGTTATCGTGTTGGCTTTTGACGCAGTTCTTGCAAGAAAACAGAATGGCTTGTTTACAATTGCTTAGAAAATCAGAAACAAAATTCTTAAATCCTTGGAAAACTTTACCACCACCGATTTGTTGACTCATCATTCAACAATTGATGGAATCAGTCTACTTTTGTTAGCACCTTCCAATAGGATTCAGACTGACATATCTCACTGCTGAACTGATGATGGTTTATGTAGGCAAAATGACTCTCACGGCCTCAGAGAATTAACATCACAAGAACAAGAGTGCCTCTAAGCACATGCAGAGTGCTTTTCTTTCCTACCTATAAAACTTGAGGGAAATGGCATTTACGAACCTGACACTTCAAATATTCACTGCCAGCAAAGAGCGGCTCTCCTAAAAGCTGCATCAATGGCAATACCAGGTACCTCGGCCAGTTTTCTACATCGCTACTTAATTAACCTCTCTTGGACCAACTCTTCCCAGCAAAACCTGATGTAAACATCATGCACCCATGCTTCCATCACCAGCAAAATGGACCTTCTTCTCCTCTTACAGCTGGTGCTCAATAAAGTATGTTGCAGGGAGGGGGAAGTTAACAGTTGTGGCAATAGTGTCAAAATCATTAAGTAGCTATTGTGAACAGTTACCTAGATTTACTAATCTGGAACCAAGTAGTTACTTTACTAAGTAGTTACAACTGATACAAAATATTGGCCATCATTCAGGACATCTGCAGCATGCCTCTGGTCATAGAGGGCCTTGAGACAAGCAATTGTGGGAGGACCCCATGGGGCCTTGCCAGCTGCCTGTTCTCATACCACCCCATGGCCAGGGATCGGCTGTGAACATCATTTCCCAATCTCTAGTCTCCAGCACTTCAGAAACACTTTCGGTAAGGCCCTACCAGGCTGTGGAAGGTAGGTTTCTCAGGGGAGCACCATCGATCATAACTATAATGTCAGAGCTCTATCATCGTAGGCCATTTCTGCCCTACACTGTTATATTGCTATTATTCTACTTTCAACATCCTGTGGAATTCTGGGGTTGTTAGTTTACTGAGGCCAAAGAGCTCTCTAGCTGAGAATCCTAAATGTCCCTCCCTAAACTGCAAACCCCAGGGTTCCATAGGATGTTGAAAGTGGAATAACAGCACTATACCAGGGTAGTGCGGAAATGGCCATAGTTACAACAATGCGTGATCTTGGCCAGCGAGTTGACATTAGTGTAATAATTATCCTACTCTCGGTGGTTACCCTTTGCTTTTCTTCTTTTTTCCTTTCTCCTTTTTGTCTCTCCTTGTAAATGAGATTGAAAAATGCAATCAAACCAAGTTAAACATGCAAGCTTTCTTGCCGAAAATGATGCAGCGGAAGTCACCGAGAGCTTGAGGAAATACAATCAGGATTGCGTATTGTGAATCACTATGTGTGGAGTTATGCACAGATTGTGCTTTACAGCTTTTCCACTGAATGGCAACATTGCACAATGACATGTGACCCTCCCCAGACGTACAACCAACTGTACATCTGAAGCATATTTCATACATGCACCCAGTGGCAGACCCAATAGCACAGGTACAGCTCAGCTCCTGCAACCTTGAACTGACTGTGGACATTGTACTGTGGGCAAAAATGCTAAACTGTTTCCATAAAGGAACTTAAAGATAAGATAGCGATGGGATTTGGGTCAGGCTCTCCCCTTCGTAGACTGCAAACAATCCAGCTCTATCCAAGACAAGGCTGGCTCGTCAGGCTTCAGAAAGGAGAGCGTTCCCAGTAACATTTGCTCAGTCTCAAATGGACGGCACTGTTGCCTCCATTGTTACCCAAGATATTATGACAGAGGATTGGGGCGGGGAAGTAAAGATGGCTCACTGTTTAAAGCCAAATCTCATGCCCAGCATGGCATCCTTGTGGATTTTAATGGAATCTATTGTTCTCTTTTTCATCCTTCCAGGACTGCATAGAAATAGCGGCAAGAGAACAAACTGGGTGATTCCCTTTTGCAGCTGCTGGGGTTGGTAGCCATCTCACAAGTCCTATGGGTGGGTGGAGGGCATAAATTGGAAGGAACCTTGTTTGTTTGCTTGCTTAATGTATAGCCTGCCTTTCCCCCAGCATGGGTGTTGGAAAAATTCCAGCATTCTCTCTCCCTCCCATCTTGTTCTTAGAGCAAGTGGGGATAGCTAGCACAGGGCCTCCTTTCTCTTTAGCATGCCAAAGCTCCACCATTTGCCTTTCTGTCATTTAATTGCAGGTTCATAAATATCTTTGGTGTTCAGGTGATGAGATCATGTGACCCAGGACAGTCGCTTGGGTCATCGGTCTTACGAAAGAAAGAGACCCCTTCTCAGACTTCTCTTGATCGCGATACTTCTCTCTTCTCCTCCATTTTTGCTTCCTCTTCCTCGGCCATTTCCGCACTAGGCTGTTACAGCGCTATGATTCCACTTTCAACATCCCATGGAATCCTGAGGTTTGCATTTTCGGGAGGGGCCAGGTGGACCCTCCCGAAACTGCAAACCCCAGGATTCCATAGGATGTTGAAAGTGGAATGATAGCGCTATAACAGTCTAGTGCAGAAATGGCTTCTGTAGTGTATACTAACTCTGAATGACTGCTATTAGGGTGAACAACGTACATGAACTTTTTCCTGGACATCATTGGAGGGGCTGGGGTTAAAGAGGGTTTTTTTTGTTTTATTTTGTTTTATATTAACAACTGTTACAACTTTTACAATAGTATTACAACAATGTTACAACAACATTAACATATTCCCTAATATATTTAATATGTTCCTTAACATGATCAGTTATTTAATTCAGCTGTAAATCCTCAAATATTTCTCTTTTTCTTATTATCCCCTTCCACCCACCACCCAGGAGTTGTCTAATTATTTATTATAATTCTCCTTTACCTTTCATGTGAAATATTACCTTAACCGTCTTATTTACATCCTCGAACCCTTCTCTCTGTTTTACGTTCTCAATCAATATTCTCCAGTTTCTAAACCAAAACACCTCCTTCAGTTGCCCCATATAAATCCCTCTTTTTTTTTTCAAATAAATAATCAAACAACATATATTCTGATATGTAATATTTCCATTTACTAAGGTCCCATCTTTCTTGTTTCTTCATAGCTTGCATCCCTTTCAATAATTGTTTTATTAAACATTCCTCATCCTTATGTAAATCTAAGTTTTTAACATTTAAGGTTAGACATATGTCCTTACTCAATTCTAATCCCCCCATATTCTATTTATTTCTTGTTTTATTTCCTTCCAAAAGCTTTATACTTTACCCCAATGCCACCACATATGGGCCATTTCCAGACTACAGTGTTTTAGTGCTATTCTAGTGCTATTATTCCGCTTTCAACCTCCTGTGGAATTCTGGGGTTTGTAGTTTCCTGAGGCCAAAGAGCTCTCTGGTTGAGACGTCTGAAGGCTTCTCCCTGAACTGCAAACCCCAGCATCCCACAGGATGTTGAAAGTGGTATAATAGCACCATGGCAGTGTAGTGCTGAAATTTCCAAGGAAATATAAGTCCCTTTTCTCTTGCAGTTGTGCTAACATTCTGGGCATACATTTTTATTTACATATCAAAGCTGTAGTAGTGGTCTATACCACCTTCCTATTATTTTTAGCTGCTGTTTATCTCACAGGATCTGGGGCTAAAGTAACTTACCTCCCAAGCCTAGGCCTGACAGTGTCCCCTTTGTCTGCTTTTCTTTCTCCCAGAGATATGAGGAGCTGGCACTCACTCCGAAAGTGAAAAATAGGGATGGGACGAATCCAGAATTTTCCAAACTGAATCCGCAGCCAGATCCCTGGAAGGTTCTGGGAACCCACGAATCTCACGAATCTTGAATCTTTTGAATCTTTTTTTTAAAAATGGTTTTAAAAAGCAAAGAAACGAAGTATAATCTTGGGCAAGACATGCTCTCTCAGCCTTAGCAAAAGCCTAGGCAAAGGCAAACGTCCCTCTGAAGAAATCTGGCCAAGACAATTGTCCTAGTTTTGCCTCTGGATCTCCCCAGATTGAAAATGTCATGAAGGCCCTTTGTATGCAGACAGGAGAATGTGGATTAATCCCACATTTTCCTGCCTGTGTAAACAGGACCACTACATTAGAGAGATAATCCAGGTCAAAACTGGCTTTTCTTTGCATAGCTCCTTCTGGTATCCTGGGGTTTGTAGTTTGATGATGCACCAGCACACTTTGGCAGAGAAGGCTGTGACACCTTGTAAAACTAGAAAGCCCAGAATTGCATCTGAAAGAGGTTTGCAAGGGAGCTGTGCAAAGGAATGTTTCAGCTGTCCTTGAAATCTCAAGCCTGTCGCTTCCAGTCAAGTGCTGAACTTAAATATGAAATGTTCAATTTAAATATCTTAGAATACAGCCCTAGATGTAATTTGTGAAATTGTTAGCAAAGGCCATTATTACTCCAAGAGAAAGACTCACCTGCTTGCCATCTCCCCTTGTGTCTAAGTCTCCCAAATTTTCAGGCGTCCTGGTCTCCCAAGTTTTTAAGCATCTTGATCTCCCAGGTTTTCAGGTGTCCCAGTCTCCAACAAATTGTTTGGGTGGAGGATTCAAAAGATTCAGTTTACCTGTTTTGGCACAGGGATTCAGATTCCTGGATCTTGAATCCCTGCCAAGGATTCAAGGATTCGGTTGGCCCATCCCTAGTGAAAAACCAAAGTGCTACACCATGCAACAGCGTTGCACTAAGGGCAGTACTTGCTCTTAATCCCTGATTCCGTAGGATCCAGTCCCTACTGACAATGATACATGCTCCTCCACTTTTTATATCCCTTCATTGGTTGCCTGTTCTTCTTAGGCTTCAGTTCTTGCTTTAACTTTCACAGCCTAGCTTCCTCTTCTCTTTCAGCCCTCATTTCCTTTTTACCCACCTGTTCGGGATTTGCATTCTAGGAGCTCTTGGCTTCTTACTCTTCCTTGGCTCAACTTCATCCTTTTTCCACTCGCCGCTCCGTACTTTTGGAGTTTCCTCCTTGAACATCCACAGGACTGACATTTAAAAGCCATGAGAGAAGGAGCTTTCCTGTTCTCCAAAGCTTTTGGAATGCCAGTTTAATACCGTTTTATAATCTTGTGTATTTGGATTGCATGTATTTGTCTGCTTGCTTTCTACAGTTGGCCCTCCACATTCGCTAGGGTTGGGGCGCAAGACCCTCACAAAAGCAGAAAAATTACAAATATCAAAGTGTGCGTGTGGGTCTGTAGGAAGGGGGACAAAAGTGGTGGGGCAAATAGGCGTGCAGAATTCAAACCAAGTCAGGGAAAGGAGGTAGGTTGGCAAGGTGGCCCTATTTCTGTCTCTCATTCATCCCCTTCCTTGGGTGTGTGTGGGGGGCATTGGGAGAGGGTTTGTGGTGCTGAGAAATGGATGTTTGAGCTATCATTAGCTGGCCAGGCAGTAGCTAGTGGTGGCGGAGGAGGAGGAGGACCAAAGGTGAGTTTTAAAAGGGTTGTGCAGCCTGAACAGAGCCACTGAGAGAGAAGGTTCGCCTCGAAAACAGTCACAGGGGTTGAAGATACTCTCAAATAATCAAATCCATGAAAGTCAAACCTGCAAATGTGGAGGGCCAACTGTATTATAGTGCACTGATTTTTTTAAAAAACATTCTGTCTGGACAATTTGTTTCACAACTATATTGTGTTAGTTTTACATTTGTATTACCTCTTTCTTCCCTTATGCTCAGGGTCAAAAATTTTCAGGCTGTTTATTTCAACACGAGAGATCAAAGCCTGTGCTTTCTTGTCTTCCCAGAAGACAAAAGTAGCTTAAAAACGTTGAACCTTGTCTGGACCCTAGCAACTGTTGGCATCCATGTCAGTGGGGTGTTGACTCCACTGCAGGTTCAATTACAAATCTTAAAGGAGCTATCCAAGGTACTGAAATTATTTGGGAGGTATTATTACTATTATTAGCACACTTTTTCTCCAAAATTGGGATTCAAAGCACCTCACAATCTAAAAGAACGATGCAATTAAAAACATACCGAAGGGAAACTTTAAAATAGACTTAAACTATTCACAGTATTAACACAACTCAAACCTCAAGTTAAAAGAAAAAAATGCAATTTAAAAAAAAGACAAAAAGCTATTAAAAATAGTTAAAACAATACAGCACTCCCCAGCTCATTTTTAAAAGACCGTCTGTTTTAAAATCCTGTTGGAAGAAAAGGTCTGCTATTGGAAGAACAACAAGGATAAAGTTCCAGAGAAGGGAAGGTAGTTCCACTGTCTAGGGGGAAGCCACTGCGAAGCCCCTCTCTCCCGTCCCCATCTACCATGGTTGCAATATTGGTGGGACAGAGAGAAGGGCATCTCCTGGTGATCGCAGGGCCTGGGCAGGCTCATATAGGGATGCATGGTCTGCCACATAGCCTAAACCTGAGCCGTATAGAGGTCACAGCTAGCACTTTGAATTGTGCCTGAAAAATAAACTGGCAGTCAATGGAGCCATTTTAAGGGCATAGCATGGCTTCTGTAATCTGGCCCAGTTAACAGTCTGGCTGCCACTGTTTGGACCAGCAGAAGTTTCTGAACACTTTTCAAAGGCTATTTCTGCACTACAGTCTTAAAGTGCAATTATTCCACTTTCAACATCCTATGGAATCCTGGGGTTTGCAGTTTCGGGAGGGGCCAGTCGGCCCCTCCCGAAACTGCAAACCCCAGGATTCCATAGGATGTTGAAAGTGGAATAATTGTGCTATAAGAGTGTAGTGAGGAAATGGCCGAAGTCAGCCCCAAGTACAGTGTATTACAGTACTCCTCACAAGATGTAACCAAGGCATGTTCCATGGCATGGCTAGATCAAGTGTCTTAAGGAAAGAATGTAGCTGGCGCACAAGCTTTAAAGGTATAAAAGTGGTTTTAGCCACCACAGAAATCTGGACCTCTAGATTCAAAGCTGAATCCTGGAGTACCCCCAAACTGCAAATCTGTGTCTTCGGAGGGAGTGTAACCCCATCTGACACAGGCTGAATCCCTATTCCCTGGTCTGCCTTTTGAATGATGAAGCCCACCTCTGCCTTGCCTGTGTTAAGTTTCAGTTTGTAGATTCAGCCTCTTGTTTAGATCCTTTAAAATTCAGACTAAGACCTGGAGTGGATGCACTGCTCCACCCCAAAAGGGAAGCGCCCACCATCCTCTTTGTCAATAAGCAGCTACATAAAGCGACTTCCAGCTCTTTGATCAACCTTTCTGACAACACTACTGAGATTATGCTGCTTTTCCAACCTGCATGTGTAGCTTGGAAGCTTGCCTATTGTGATGCCACCATTTTTTTCATCATAAGGTTTTGCTAGGTGGCATTACCAAACCAGACAGGGGGTCATTCTGAAGCGCCCCCTTCCCCATGCCAGTGCCTGAATTCTCACTAGCGAGCTTTTAGCACTGCCTCCAATTTGTTCCTTGGCAAATTTTTCAAACATTCTCCCCTACACTTGTGTCTGTGCTCCCTCTTTTCTCTTTTGTCTCCTAAAAACCCCAAGTTTTCCTGAGGCTGTTCCCAGCTCCTGAAGACCCTATCCGACCTCTGCATTCCACTCGACATCCATCGCATGCCACTGCATTTTTGGCCTGTTTACAAGTGGCACGGAAAAAGGACAAGGGCCTTGCAGACGAAGGCCTCTGTCTCAGATTCCACCCCATCCCTGCCAACCAAGTCTCGCTTGCTCTTCCTCACCCCACCCCCGGCACCCCACCCACCCTCCACCTTCCTCTTTTTCATTGAGTTCTGCATGGCGGCCAGCACATTCTTCAGCCCTGTCTTTAGTAGGCATGGAAACTGCTTTCTAGCTGCAAGCTGACTTTTTAAACAGTGGGTCCCCTCCCCTCCACTCTCCTTCCAGGCGCCTCTCTCTCTCGCCTGCCTTCTCTCTTCCACCCCACCCCATGATGACTGAAATGTGTTCAGCCTTATCTCCAGCATCTGTTTGGTGCAAGAGCAGATGCGTGTGTGCTGCTAGAAACAAATTGCCTAGATACAGTATAAAGTTACAGCAGAGGTAGTTGTCAAGACATTCAAGGAGCCCAGCTTGGCTCATCAAATTCCTGAATCAGTGATGCTGATGGCTGCAGGTACCTTCAAGCTGTTCTCAAAACAGTTGCTGTGTTGACTTTGTCTAATTGCAGAGGAGGGGCTTCGGGGAACTGTGATGGGCAGTATTAAAACCCCAGCAGGGGAGCTGGGAAAGGCTAGAACAGCCATGCAGAGCTGAACAAACCGGCTGACAAAGCACTTGGTTGGCCTCCGTGTATGTGTGTGTGTGTGTGTGTACTCTTGCGTGTGTACTGTTGTGTGTGATTTAACATCTAACCAAATCCTCATCTCCTGCTCTCCTCCCATCTCTCTCTCTCTGATCTCCAAAAAAAAAAGGTTGTAAGAAAAAAAATATATACCAAGGCTGCATAACTTCGTCCCATGTTGGATTTTTCAAATAACTAAGTGCCAACTTGTCGATCAAAATTAATAAGGCATTGCTTCTTGATACAGGAGAGCCCAGGAAAAGAAAGGGAGTGGAGATGGTTTCTCCCTCCATCTTATTCATGTATTCTGTGCTAACCAATATGATGCACTTGCTAAAAATTTATTTAGGGAAAGAGTGGCTGGATGCTAATGTCTGGCTGTTTGAAAGGGCAGCTACTCAAGCGCGGTACTAAGAAAGGAGATGTTGCCTCTCGCACCAGAGTAAGAGGGAGCACTGGGCATGAGGCTGGGTTTCTGTCCTACATCATGCTCATCATCATCATCATCCTCATCTTCATCATCGCCATTGCTTCTTCTTCTACTACTGCTACTATTACTACCACTGTTGGCCAAAATCCTTTATCACAGTTTATGTTATGTAGCTTTATGGATACTTAGCTACACAGCAGAGGTGCTAGGAAGCCCTGTTGGTGAGTTACAACGACACATGATAGGACACCCCCTAGCCAGTGTCCTGATGCACAATGGGACCGATGTGTATTGGGACTAATGCGCATCAGGATCAGTGCGCATTGGAACAAATGTTGCTCAGGACCGTTGTGTATGGAGACTGTTCATTGCTCCCAGTGCACATCAGCCACTTTACCAGCTCCTCTATACAATAACAAAACAACACTCCCAATCCCAATTCTAATTTCAGAGAATCATAGAATCAAAGAAATGTAGAGTTGGAAGAGATCCCAGGGGCCATCCAATCCAACCCCCTGCCATGCAGGAACACCCTCAAAGCATTCCCAACAGATGGCCATCCAGCCTCTGCTTAAAAACCTCCAAAGAAGGAGACTCAACAACACTCCGAGGCAGCAGATTCCACTGCCGGACAGCCCTGACAGTCAAGAAGTTCTTCCTGAGATTCAGGTGGAATCTCCTTTCCTGCAGCTTGAATCCATTGCTCCTTGTCCTGGTCTCTGGAACAGCAGAAAACAAGCCCTCTCCCTCCTCGACATGGCATCCCTTCAAATATTTAAACCTAGCTATCATGTCCCCTCTTCACCTCCTCTTCTGCAGACTAAACATCCCCAGCTCTCTAAGTCTATCCTCGTAGGGAATGGCTTCCAGGCCCCTCACCATTTTGGTCGCCTTCCTCTGGACTTGCTCCAGCTTGATCATGTCCTTCTTGAATTGAGGTGCCCAGAACTGGACACAGTATTCAAGATGAGGTCTAACCAAAGCAGAGTAGAGTGGTACCAGTACCTCCCTCGATCTAGACACCATACTCCTATTGATGCAGCCGAGAATTGCATTGGCTTTCTTGGCTGACGCATCACACTGCTGACTCGTGTTCAGCTTGTGGTCTACTAAGACTCCTAGATCCCTTTCCACAGACGTAAGGCTGCTTCCAAAGACACAAGTTCCCAACAGGATTCTGGCCATTATCATTTTTATTATTAGGACGGGCTGGCCTTCCACTTGGGACTCAAAATCTTCATAAAATTGTGGTTGTATAGCAGTACATGTGAAAAGGATCTAGGAGTCTTGGTGGGTCACAAGCTGAACATGAGTCAACAGTGTGATGCGGCAGCCAATAAAAGCCAACGCAATTCTTGATTGCATCAATAGGAGTACGGTGTCTAGATCGAGGGAGGTAATGGTACCACTCTATTCTTCATTGGTTAGGCCTCACTTGGAATACTGTGTCCAGTTCTGGACACCTCAATTCAAGAAGGATGTCGACAAGCTGGAACGTGTCCAGAGGAGGGCGACCAAAATGGTGAAGGGTCTGAAAGCCTTGAAGCCCTATGACGAGCAGCTTAGGAAGCTGGGGATGTTTAGATTGCAGAAGAGAAAGTTAAGAGGGGACATGATAGCCATGTTTAAATATTTGAAGGGATGTCATGTTGAGGAGGGAGCAGGCTTGTTCTTACCACTCCAGAGACTAGGACAAGGAGCAATGGATTCAAGCTGCAGGAATGGAGATTCCACTTGAACCTTAAGAAGAACTTCCTCACAGTCAGAGCTGTCCGGCAGTGGAATAGGCTGCCTCCATGGAGTGTTGGTGGAGTCTCCTTCTTTGGAGGTTTTTAAGCAGAGGCTGGATGGTCATCTGCTGGGAATGCTTTGATGGGTGTTCCTGCATAGCAGGGGGTTGGACTGGATGGCCCCTGGGGTCTCTTCCAACTCAATGATTCTATTCTATGATTCTATAAATGGCCTTGTGTGTGCATAAAATTCAATTGAATGGTTTTGCCATGTCCGTGCTCACTGAGGAGTCACCATGATGATACAGTGTGCAGACATCCCTTGCACAACAAAGTGCCTGACGGACCCCAGCCCAGTGCTCAATGACCAATCAGTATGCCTCAGGATGCTCTCTGTGCACTGGCTAGGAAGTGCTGGAGCATAACAGGAGCACCCAATGCCCATCCCAAGTGCCCAGTGTTTGTTGGAAGTGCCCAGCGTGCAACAGAGCACTCTCTACATCTTTACAGCTGACCGACAGGGTTTCATTGCATCTCTGCGACACAGCTACAGACTCCTAACATAAGGAATAGAATGTGATGTAGGATCCCAGCTGCTATTATTGTTGTTGTTGTTGTTATGCCTTTTCCCCTTCCCAGACTCAAAATGGCTTATAAAGTTAAAACAGTGACAGAAAAAAGCCCCCAGCCTTAACGCATACAAAAGTGAAAATAACATTAAAACTTGCAGTCAATTTAAAACCATGCCCATTTCAGCAGCAACAACAAAAACAGAGAATTTGAGGCATTATTAAAAAGTCCTTCCCTTGTGATTACATAGCCCCTTTCCTCACCCTCTCTTCTTGCATGGTCCTCTGGTGGGGAAGGGAGCACAATGGCCATGCTCCTTCCTTCCACAGCCCAATCAAGTACTTTTCCAGGTTATGCTCGGGCAGGAAGTGCCTCCATCACACTTTTGGGCCGTCTGCAGGACCGATAAGTGGGGAAGGGTGGCGCGATTGTGGGTCATTGACAGGGAAGACCCAGCAATGATTTAACTTGCGATTGCACTGCCTGGGAATGGGAGAAGAACAAGACTGTGGCAACATCATGCAGAAGCGTTATGGCAGTCCTGTCCTTCTCCTGTCCTGCTGGTGGAATGGGAAGATGGTGTGCCTAGAGCCAAAGTTCCCAAAGGTATGTGTGTAGACAGACAGACAGACAGACAGACAGATGCCCCAGAATCCTTCCCCCAGTATGACCACTGCCAGTTTTTCTCTTGAAAACAAATTTGGCTTGACAGGCTATATCCAAAAGCAGAGCTTTCTTGGTTTTCCTCCTACCCAGTTTAAATCTCTCCCCACTCCCTCTGGCAAACCTGAAAGGATTCTCCATCCCACCCCACCCCACCTCGATGGTGGTGTGATGTAATTAATACTTGTCAGGGTTCAGTGCTCTATTTTGGAGGTCTATGCACAAATTGCAGAAGGTCAACCTAGGAAATTTAGGCACCTGAGGCATTACGATCCCACCCACAGAGTCAAAGTACAGTCACTGGCCATTTGCAGCTCTTCTGCGGCTCCGCTTATCTGCTGCCCAATATGGCTCCTTTTCACCCCTTAATAGTAGGTTGCCCCTAAAGGGCATATGCAAACGCCATGCACTGTTAAAATATTTTACATACTAGCCTGGGACAGGTGAGAATTTCATTTGGCACAATTGTTTTTGGTCAGAACTTTCCAAACTTTTCCCATTCAGTTCAAGGGATAGATTTTGATTTTTTTTTTGTAATGAATGTTGGAGAAAACAAAACTGATAGATCCATCCATCCCGATGGAGGGTTTTGTGTGGTTAGCTGTCAAAAACTATGTCTTTGAGTCTCTATGACATTAATGCAGTAGAGCCAGGGTTCAAAGGGTTGAAGCTCTGTGCCTTTTTGATATGCAGGGACTGTGATTCCATGTGCTATCCCCCCATCCCCACCCCAACTTCCCCATTACTTCTGAATCTAACTACAATCCTCATAGATACCGAAGGGGGAAGAAATTTTCCCTGCAACTATGTATTGTCATGAGCAATCCCTGTCATAATCCAAAGAATACAGGTGTGGCTTGGTCATGAGTGAGAAAAACCTGTTGCTTTTACAAAAGACCTGCTTTCAGTTTAAAAAAAATCAATAAAATTATAGTGCCTGCATCAAGGGAAGTGATAGTACCACTCTATTCTTTGGTCAAACCTCACCTGGAATACTTTGTCCAGTTCTGGGCACCACAGTTCAGGAAGGATATTGACAAGCTGGAAGGTATCCAGAGGAGAGCGACCAAATGGTGGAAGGCCTGGAAACCACAAAGCCCTGTGAGGAGTGGCTAAAGGAGCCGGGTATGTTTAGCCTGGAGAAGAGAAGGTTAAGAGGCAACATGATAGCTATGTTTAAATATTTCAAAGGATGTCACATGGAGGATGGAGCAAGCCTGTTTTCTTCTTCTCCAAAGACTAGGACACAGAGTGATGGCTTCAAACTTCAGGAAAAGAGATTCCACCTAAACATTAGGAAAAACCTCCTGATGTTAAGAGAAGTTTGACAGTGGAATACATTGTCTTGGAGTGTAGTGGAGTCTCACTCCTTTGGAGGCTTCTAAACAGAGGCTTGATGGCCATCTGTCAGGAATGCTTTGATGGTGTATTCCTGCATGGCAGGGTTTTGGACTCGAAGGTCCTTGTGGTTTCTTCCAACTCTAGGATTCTATGATTATATGATTCTCTTAATACAGTTCAACACATCTACGTTCATTTTGGGGCTTTCCTTGGGTGCATCAGTAGGAACCATCTCATACCCTCCAACATTTTGCAGGTAAAAATCAGGCACATAGGACCAAACAATATCAAAGAGTGGCCAAGATGGCAAAAAGTTCTTTACAAGGAAGAACACCCAAGCTAGGAGAGGCTATAGCAGTTTCCTTTTGCCCGGGTCTACAGGGAAGGGCAAGATTCTGCTTCCTCCTCTTCTCTCCCTCCATTGGATTAATTGAGGGCAAACTACTTTGTGATTCAAACATACTTGGCAGCAAGTGAAGCAAGACAAAGACAAAGAAGGAAGAGGAGAGAAAGAAATTGGGACATTTTAAAAATAGCTGAAAAAGTGAAGAGACAGAGAATTAATTGGGACTGTCCCTGCCAGAGCAGGACAGTTGGTGGACATGCTGTCATGATGAGAGATTGGAGTTTGAAACTGACCACTTCACCACTGCTTGGATCTGAAATGTTTGCCAGCTGTTGTAACTAGTTAACATCGGAGCCGTAGAATTTTGCCCGAGCAACTGTTCTTGAGCCATAACCAGAGCAGCCCCATGCAACATTTACAGAAATCATTTTAACAAGAGTCTAGGATGACAGAATGCTTGGAAATAGGAGGAGCAGGGAGCATGAAATATAATAGGTGTGAAAAATACATGACACTGCAATAGTAGATTCATGGATGGATGGTACAGTATGAATCAGCTTGGATTCAGAGTTCAAGTTTTCTGTTGTTTTCTCTTGTTTTACACAAGTTTGTAACTCATGTATCACTTTGCATTTTTTTAAATTCAATGATCAAATGAAATTATAGAATCTTCAAGTTGGAAGGGAACACAAGAGTCATTGAATTACAGACTCCCGGTAAATGGGCATCCAACCTCACAGAATCATAGAATCATAGAGCTGGAAGAGACCCTATGGGCCATCCAGTCCAACCCCAATCTGCCATGCAGGAACATACCCATCCAAGTACTCCCAACATATGGCTATCCAGCCTCCGGTTAAAAACTCTTTAAAAAGGAGACTCCACCACACTCCCAGGCAGTGTATTCCACTGTTGAACAGCTCTTACCCTCACGAAGTTCTTCCTAACATTTAGCTGGGATTTCTTTTCCTAAAGTGTGAAGCCATTGCTCCATGTCCCAGCTCTGGAGCAGCAGAAGACATGTTTGCCTCATCTTCCATATGACATCCCTTCAAATATTTCTAAAGGCCTCCAAAGCTGGAGACAATCCATTCCACTGCCAAACAGCTCTTACAATAAAGAAAAGTTATTGCTCTTGTTTTGGTGGAATCTCTTTTCTTGTAATTTAAATCCATGGGTTTGTGGTCTAGTCTCTGAAGAAGCAGAAAACAAGATTGCATCATCTTCTACATGACATCCCTTTAGATATTTAAATATGGCTATCATGTCATGTCTTAGTCTTCTCCAGGCTAAGCATATTCAGCTCCCTCATAGGGCCTCATGGTTTCCAGGCTTTTGATCATCTTGGCCAATCTTCTCTAGACACCTCCTAGCTTGTCAATATCCTTCTTGAACTGTGGGGCCCAGAACTGGACACAGGATTCCAGGTGAGGTCTGACCAAAGATGAACAGAGTAACATTACTACCTCCCTTGACCTGAACGCTATGCTCCTCTTGATGTAGCCCAGAATTGCATTGGTGGTTTGTTTTTGTTTTTTTTAGGGCCACCACATCTCATGGTTGGCTGGCTCATGTTGAGCTTGTGATCTACTAAGACCAAGGCCCTTTCCACAGCTTACCTTTTTCGGCACTAGGGTGTGGAGATCGCACGAGCAGCCTTTTGTGAGAGGCTATCCTGTCCCCGCTGCTTCAGCTCCGCAGCCGCTGCCTGCTAGCGAGCAGGCAGCGTGAGAGCCCCTCTTCTTCCTTCCACAGCGCACCCTGGGGTTTTCCCAGGCTGTGCTGGGGCAGGAAGTGTGAGCGCCACGGCTCTGGAGCTCCGCACGCACGGGAAGTGTGCTCAGGGCCCCAGAGCGATGCACAATCACGCACCATTTTTGGCTCAAAGCCAAAAATGAAATAGTGCACGATCACCGCCTGCCAGCCCGTTGGGCGTTGCGCGATTGTGAGTGCGTTGTGTGGACCGCTCTTTGCAATCGTGCGATGCTCCAGGGGCCATTTCGCATGGCAAATGCCGTGCGAAAAGGGCCCTAGTGATGTAGACTCGAGTCAATTGCCTCAGGCTCAAGTCACTTCAATGACTCAACCTGGACTCAATTTGGCAATAAATGACACACTGCCGCAATTTGACTTGTGACTTGTATATTTTTAATGACTGACTTGCTGCCCTTGGTTCAATAACATAACAGATTCATCCAGAAACCTTGTGACTTTGAACAACTCTTCCATCTCTTTTTGCTTACTGGTCATGCGACAGTCTGTCTCAAGCCCAAAGCCTGGGCTATTTCTTGGAGAGGAACAGCAAACAGGTTAGGCAACGGGCTTGAGGAGGCATCGAGGTCTGCTTGGCAGCCTGTCCTGCTTCATTTTGGAGGAGCTTTCTAAAACTTTTCCTAACAGCAGAAGGCAAGACTCACTCCCAGAGTGCAGGGAAGGATCTTTCCTTCTAAAGCTTTAGAAGCTTCAGTAATGGGGAATGAAAAGGATCCTATTCCCCGCTTCAGAAATCGGGCCCCAGACTTGGGACTTGACTTGAAAGTACCTTGCAAGGACTTGAGACTCAACTTGAGACTTGAAAGTAGAGACTTGAGACTTGACTTGAGACTTGGAGTAAAAGACTTAAATACATCACTTCTAAGACCCCTAGATCTTTTTCACATATACGGCTTTCATGCCAGGCGTCCATCCTATATTTGTTCAGTTTATGTTTCCTGCCTAGTCGTAGTACCTTGTCATTTATCAATGTTGAAACTGATTTTGTTAGTGTTGGCCCGGATATCCAAATACTCTCCAGATATCAATGAAGAACCAGTGTGGTTTGAGCATTCGACTACAACTCTGGAGCCCAGGGTTCAAATCCCTACTCTGCCATGGAAGCCCATTAGGCAACCTTGAGCAAGTCACACTCTCTCAGCCTCAGGGGAAGGGAGGGGAAAACTTCCTCTGAACAAATCTCCCTCCCCCCAAAAAAACCCATGATAGACTCACCTTAAGATCATCAAAAGTCAGACATGACTTGAAGGCACACAACAAACATCCTGTCCGTGCATAAATATTTTTTTATTTATTTATCATTTTTATACAAAACATATATTTAAAACAATTTCTCCATCATCGTTTTATATATATACACATGAAAGTTTACTGTATTTTCTTACCTTCCTACACTTCTACCTGAAATCTTAGTATTTTCATAAATGTTACCAATTGTTTACGTACTTCTAGAATTGTCCTTTAATAAAAATTGTTCCAGGTCCTTATATTCTAGATATTCTATTGAATAACATTAATACTTTAATACTTATTTTCTTAAAACCCATTAGGATATAATTATGTATTTTCCCCTATTACATATTCTTCAATGTTCTTTAATTATTCACTATATTTAATGTGGGTTTTTTTTTTCAATCTGTACGTTGGAGGTAATTTTCTATTGGAGCCCACTCATTTATGGCCAACATGTAGAGGTATCTAACGCAATTATCTATCATTTATCAAATACAGTTAAATAGATGTCAAATGCCATTGCATGTCATCTGTCTAACACATACTAAACTCCATTGTATATGAACTATGGAAAGCAAGCAAGGGGTACTGATTTGAATGTTGGACCTCGATGCTGGAGACCAGGGTTTGATTCCCCACTCAGACATGGAAACCCACCAGGTGACACCCGCTCAGCCCCAGAAACCCCCACCCCATAGGATTGCCTTAGGATCCCCATAAGCTGGAAATGACTGGAAGACAACAATAGCAGTCGTGAAATACTGACCAGCATCTATGGTTGGAGATGCTTAAAATCAGAGATCAAATGGGATCCCGTTGATCTCACTGTAGAGATGACAGACATCGTGAACGTATGCCAAGTATCCAGCACTTTTGGTGAATATCTGTGGAATCTTTGACCACCAAATCTCTTGAGGAAAAACAAAATAATTCCAACTCTGGTCTGGACATATCCTGAAAATAAAAGTCCATTTCCAACAGCACATCTTTGCTTCTCCGAATGTTTGGTTTACTCAGCGTAGCTCATTATTCCGGCTGGGAAAGTCACTATATGAATTAATAGCAGACTTCCCAGCTGAAAATAAATGTTTACTAGTTCAATGGGTTTTCCCCCACTCTCTTTTGGCAGAGATCTGGCTTTTTGTCTGACTGACTTCCCTTTTTTTTTTTTTTTGGCTTGTACATTCCTGAGGTGTGTAATTAAAGGAAAAGAATTTACACATACTGCTTCAGGGGCTTAATGAATAGGAAATTCAGAATATTTCATTGATTTGGTGCATGCTATACTATCAGGGTGGTGAATTTCTTTTGTAAATGAGAAAAGAGAAGGAGAGAAAGAGAGGGAGGTCATAATAATATGTTCATTCAACCCAGTTCAAAGGGAGGTGGGGGGGTGGAGAGGGAAATCAGTTTTCTTTCGACCTTCTAATTTGAATAAAATGCACTGAAAAAGAGCAATTGAGGCTGAATCCAAAAGGCTTGCGACTTAAATATGGAACAGAATTGCACCAGGCCAGGCCATAGATCCACATTCACCAACCTTTCAGAGATGAAAACCAGCACATGTGTGGCCAAGCAACATCTTTAGACAGTCAAGAGGGCAAAAGTTGTTAATAAGGAAGAACTCATAAGCTAGGAGAGGCTGCAGCAGTTTGCTTTTGCCTGAGACTACAAGGAAGGGCAAAATTCTGTCCCCTCCTGTTCCCTCTCTCCTGTTCTGTTAACTGAGTGCAAAGGTCTTTTGCAATTTGTACTCATCTTGCAGCAACTGAAGTAAAGCTGAGGAGAAAGGGGGAAAGGGGGTGGAAGAGAGAAACGGCATTTACGTACTGCACTGTTATAGTGCTGTTATTCCACTTTCAGCATTCTGTGGAATTCTGGGGTTGGTCATTTACTGAGGCCAAAGAGTTCTCTGGCTGAGGATTTTAAACGCCCCTCCCTAAACTGCAAATTCCAAGATTCCACAGGATGTTGGAAGTGGAATAACAGCACTATTAACAGGTGTAGGGCGGAAATGGCCAAAAACTGAAACATTTTAAAAGCAGCAGGGAAAAAAGGAAAAGGAGAAAGAAATAATGAGGACTACCCCTACCAGACTGGCACTATCCGAGGAGATATAGACCACATTTCACTTTGTGGATGTGTGGGATGTCTCTTGCTCCTCTCCCAGCTGCTGACCTGTGCAAATGCTCTCCTGGTGCCAGATCTGTTTCTTGTGAGGTTCAGTGACAATAGAGCTCCTCATACAATTCAGAGCAGTTTGGAGATTAGCTGCAGTGAGTGAGATCAAGGGTGAATTTGCCACCCCTATAGCTGTGGATCAGCTGCCCAGATGTGGCACAAGCCATTTGAATGCTTTGTATGTGTTTTCAGTTTGATGGAGGATATAGGAGAACAGCATATAGAAAAGGGCAGAATGCAGAACAGGAGAATTACTGCTGAAAATCTGGATGACTTGCAATAGATTTCAATGGCCTATGAGTCCAGAATCTTTAATGTTAGTCCCTAAAGAGGCCTTCTTCCTTTCTAGGGTATTCTTTTATTTTATTTATATTTATTTATGTCCTACATTTCTCCCTGAATTGGAGATATACAGCTGACATCCTGTTTTATGATACATTCCCTTATGCATGTGGTTGTTCGTCTTTGGCCATGACACAACGTCCATATTCAGTTGAAATTATCAAAGCAGAGGTGAACATGCAGTGACATTGCACATATGGCACAATTCAGTTGCTACGTGTTGCAAGTCACCCATGCACAAAAATCACCTAACTTGTTCTTGCTGTTGTTTGTCTTCAAGTTGTTTCTGATTTGTGGTACCCCTAAGAGAAACTAAGATTCGTGGTAAGATTTGTCCAGAGAGGTGTTGCCATCTCAACCAACAAGAAGAGATGGGGAAGCAATTCCACGATGCTGTCAACCCCGCATCTCTATTTTAGCCTCAGAAGCAGGTGGAAGAGCACTGTGAAATCCAACCTGTTTCGATCCCGAGCTTCATCAACCTGAAGTGGTACAGCCCAGAAAAGCAGGTACAGTCCAGAAAGGATTCATCCCCTTTCATCTCACCAACTCAAATTGCTAAGGTGACTAACAATAACACACCTAAATGTTGGAAATGTGATGAGAAATGATCTTTTGATAGCTCCCCCCACGGGAAAGGCATTGGGGGGAACTAGCTACAGTGGGAGAGTTAAAACTAACTTCTAATCATACTAGATAATTTGAAAATGGTTTAGGTATTACTCCAGTCTGTACTAAGTAACTTTGAATGTTAAATACAGTAGCCCCTCCACATTTGCCACGGTTAGGGATACAAAACCCTTGCAAAACGGAAAAATCATGAATAATTCTCACCCCCGCTATTCCTCTCCAGAGCTCCCCTGTCCCATTCCTTTGCCTCTGGTCTCAGTGTTGGGGGGCAAGGAAGAAAAAAGACATAGTAAAGAGCTTACTGGTAATTTCCCCTCAAAGGGAAAAGAGCACAATTCCTCCCTTCTGGTTACTTGCAGTGGCCATCTTGAAAAGTGAGGAGTAGGAGCAAAGAGAGCCCCTGACCAATCAGCAGCCATTACAGGGGGAAAAAGTGCAACCACACGGTGGCAAACAAGACCTGCCTCCAGCAGTGAGGTGGAGCTTTGCTCACGCAAAAAGAAAAAACATCCATTTTAAGCAAAAGCCTGGCAAACCTGGGGTGAGGAATGCAAGGGAATGGGAGGAGGAAAATAGAGGGGAAGACAAGCACGGGCCTCCCAAATAATCAAATTCGTGAAGGTCAAACCTGCAAATGTAGACAGAGGACTGTATACATGTTAAGTATATTGTAATTTTTTCTGGTGTTTATCAAAATTTTTGTGAGAGTATAAAAATTCTATGAAAATTTTTAAAATGAGGGAAATACTAACTGATTATATGCAGAGATATATAGCTTGGGAAGAATTAGAATATAACCTGAAATAGAAATGGAAATAATTGAGCACCCTTAAATTTTAGAGAAGGAAGTTGGTTGGGGAATAGGGATATTAGGGATATCGGATCTGTAGTGGAGAGCAGCAAAATTTCTTCTGAAGTTTAAATTTAATATGTTCTAATGCAATATGTATCAATATGTATCAAAATTTGTTATTTAATCTGATTAATTGTTTTATTGATTTTGTGGGTTTAATAAAAAATATTTTTTAAAAAAGAAAGAATTTATCCCCCTTCCAATGGTACCTGGGAATGTCCATGTCAGTGGGGCTTAGTCTGAACTTTAAGAAGGCTCTCCAAGGTGCTGAAGCCATTCCAGGACTAGAACTCAGCAACTTGGACAGCTCAAAGTTCAGACTAAAACCCGGAGCTGATTAAGTGCCCCACTGATCTGGGGGTCCACGCTGCCCTCTTGATTCCACTCATTGAAAAAAGACAGGCTGAAATGCACTTACAGGAGTTGGACTGGCCTGAGGATGTATCCACCCTCCATTGAAAATGAACAAAGCCAACTTGCTTTCTAGAGCAATGGTTCTTAACCTTTTCTTTACCGGGGACCCCCTGTAAACATGGTTTGTTCCTGGGGACACCCAAGGCTCAAGACTCAAATATTTAAAGATTTCAATTTAGATTCATTTTTTTATTTATGGCTTCTGGTGACTAGGATCCAGATCCCTGCTTAGACACTGGGTGACCTTGGGCAAATCACATTCTCTCAGCTTCAAAGGAAGGCAAAAGCAAACCCCCTCTAAAAAATGTCCTGCAAAAAAAAGGAAAAACCTGTGATAGGTTGCCACCTTAGGGTTGCCATGAGTCAGAAGTGACTGCAAGGCACACAACAACAAAGTGCTGCTGCCAGGAAAGGTCCTTTCTAGCCATCATGTCTCTCCCCTTTGAAAACTGACTTAGGGCAACACTAAGGCACTCCTATCATGGAGGTTTTCTTGGCAAGATTGGTTACCTTTGCCTTTCTCTGAGGCTGAGAGGATGTGACTTGCCTAGGTTCACCCAGTGGGTTTCCATGGCCGAGTGGGAATTCAAACCCTGGTCTCCAGACTCATAAGTTTGGACACATGTACACGCCTGCCACCACGTCCCTTTCGTCAGGGGCATGGCGGTGGGAGGAGCAGGCCAAACCTGCCTCCTCATTTGCAAATGCCATGTTCCTCAGCACCCACACTCTGTGTTCCTGACAAAAAGAACACAGCTGCAGGCATGTGCACACGCCCAGGCTGCTCCCTCATTTTCAAACAAGGGAGCAGTTTTGGCACCCGCACACACCCACACCCCACTGCCATATCCCTGTTACTGTTGGTGGTGTTGGTGTCTGGCAGCAGAGCTTCGTGGACCCCCTGCTGCTGGACACCAGACCCTCAGGAGTCCTTTGATCCCAAGTTAGGCACCATTGTACTGGAGCACTCTGTTCATGTGCTGGAGCTATTCTGGGCTATGGAGGTGTGGTTTTGAATCAAGGCTCTAAAGAAGTATGTTTCATCATCTCTCGGACAGCCATTGTTTTCTATTTTGGGGAGGGGGAGAGCCAAGCAAGAGAACAGAAAACAGTCCTGTCTCTCACTGGAAACTCTCCAACTCTTTCCCCTTGGAGACAAAATTGCTTTCCGTTAACAATATCCTGTTAGGTTTGTGCATAAAGGAAGTACAGAAGCTACCATGCTGTCGGCTGGTGAGAAATGTTTTATACATGCCAGCGAAACTGCAAATGCTTGCTTCAGTCCCATTTCAGTGTTGACTGTTCCACTTCATGAAATTCCTTTCCGCTGTCTCTGGTTCGCACACACTACTAATCTCAATATATTTGATGCTATTATGCAAGTATCACAGCCAATGCTTAAGGACCCAGAGCCTTCAGTCTGAGCTTAAAAAATAAGAAAAGGAAGGTTTTGAATATAGGAATGATGGCGCTGGAAAACAAATCAAGACTGGGAATAGGAATTGGGAGAGATGTGGAGTGTGGATGCATTTCTGGTTGCAAACTGTGAAGCTGCTGAATGATCAATGTGGTCTTGTCTTGTGTGGTATTTTACTGCAGAAAAGAAAAACTTAACCTATCCTTCCAAACACTATTTTACCCCTCAGCCCAAGGTGACTTTCTGCAGGAATGCAGTGACGTCATCCAGTACCAATGAGGCACTTAATCTGTTCCAGATTTTAGCCTGAACTTTAAAAGAGCTGTACAAGGTGCTGCCAAAATTCTTCTTTTTCTTATTTTTTAAAAAGAGTTGTGGCTGTGTGCTTTCAAGTTGTTCCCGACTTACAGCAATTCTAAGTGGAACCTACTGTAGATTTGGCAGTAGAGAGAACCTACTGCCAAATCTTTTGGCAAGATTTGGCCAGAAAGCAGTTGCCTTGACCTCTTTCTGAGGCTAAGAGAGTGTGGCCTGCCCAAAGTCACCAAGTAGGTTTCCACGACAGGGATCTGAAACCTGGTCTCCAGAGTAATAGTCCAATGCTCAAACCACTACACTACACTGTCTCTCGTGCTCTGTGAGACTACTGATGATGATGATGATGATGATGATGAGAAGGAAAAGGAGGAGAAGGAGAAGGAGAAAAAGAAGAAGTTGTTGTCTGCTAATATCCTTCAGTGGTCTCTTCCAACACTATGATTCTGTGATTCTTTTTCTTCTAGACTATTTCTGCACTAGCCTGTTATAGTGCTATGATTCCAATGTTGCAAGTAGAATCATAGCGCTATAACAGGCTAGTGCAGAAATGGTCCTAGTCTGCATCCCCTTATGAAAGACCAAAGTTTGAGCAAGCAGCTTTTTGGACTACAGCTTCCATAATTCCCTAGCCAGCCTGGGTTGGGATAGCCCTCTTGACACGTAACAGCCACTCCATTGCTTCCTCTTAATCTTCTCTTCTCCAGATCTCTCCAGACCAAACAAAGTGAACCAAGCATCCCTCTGTTGGAGGGGAATGAGTTAAATGAGAGTGAAAGTATCAGGCATTATGTGTTCTGGGTACCACCGACCAAGGCCCAGCAGGCTGCAAGTCTGAGGCTATGGAAGGGGGTGACCTGGGCTATTCAGTTTGCCGGTGAAGCCAAGGGCCTGTAACTGGCCTGATTAGATGTCTTCAATGAGATACGAGACTGGCTCAGAACAAATAAAGCCTCTGATGAAATCCAGAAATGGAATAAGAGACTCATCTAAAAATGTTTCCAACATATTTCTGGCCATTTCCATCCTACACTGTTATAGTGCTCTTGTTCCACTTTCAACATCCTATGGAATCTTGGGGTTTGCAGTCTAGGGAGGGGCATTTAGAATTCCCAGCCGGAGAGCTCTTTGGCCTCAGGAAACTATAAACCCCAGAATTCCACAAGATGTTGAAAATTGAATAATAACACTAGAACTGTGTAGTGCAAAAAGGACCTCAGTCTTTCGGTGCTCTTAAGGCCTTCTTCAGGGGGCTAGACAGAATCGTGAAAGGAAAATACACACAAACATAACATGACATTGTGTTGGATGTTGCCTGTGGGCGGCCCGTAACCACTTAGAATCAAAACTCCAAAAGCATTTACTGGGTGACTGAAGAACACCTGAGCAAAGGGTGATGTTGTTTTATTTTCTTCTGAGAGAAGAAAAGATACCCATAGGCTTAACCAGACTGGACTTTTTGACTAAAGGACAGATGATATTTTGAGCATCTTGAGATGTGTGTCTTTGTCCTCCCATCAGAAGAACAGCCAAGTGGGAGAAACCCTGGGTCAGGCAAACCATATATGAGCTGGGCACTGGTTATTTTCTATTGATGAGACTTCTCAGTCAAAGCACTTCTGGAATCCGTTGGCAAAGGTTTGGATCTTGTACAGGATTATCTCGTACTGCACACTGCAGACTTTGCTCCTGAGTAAACGCGCAGAGATTTATTTGGGGTGGGGGGAGAAAGGTGAACCAAGAAATACAAGAGCCTCAAAACTCATCTACCGAGGCAGGCAAGCTGTCACCCTCCCAATGTCTGGGACTGCAGCTCCCCTAAACTTCAGCAAGGGGCTATGGGACTGCACCCTGAGCTGTCCACTTTTCTGCCCTGAAATTTCCTGAGCCTTTCCACATAATGTTAAAATTGTCCAAACTCCTCTAAATAACGTATTTCTTCCTATCTAACCACCAGGGAATGTTGTGATTGGCTTCCAGCCCCACATTCAGCCCCCAGATGTTGTGCACTGTTACTGTTGCAGTGTTTGGAACAAATCTGCAGCCTCATGCAGTTGCTACAGAGTTTGCAGGGAAACTTGCCTTATAAAGAATGGTGCCCAGGACGACAGTTCCGAGCTTGGAAGTAACTAGTTACAAGCAATGGGTTGCTGGTGATTCTTCCTCTCCCCCAACTATGAAAGTATATATTTACCTTAGATTAGAGCTGTAACTTAATGGGGGCTCATGACTTCAACTCTTTTTCAGCTGTATCTTTTAGTTACTTTTAAACAATGGAAGCTGGTGGCATGGGGCATCTTGTGACTCCATCACTGGTGGGGCAGTGATTCTACTGCAGGTTTTAGTCAGAACTTTAAAGGATATTGTCCTGTGCTAGCAGCCAGCCAAAGCTTATAGCTCCGTAGTTAGAGTCTTTTATCAGTAGCCACTAGCAAAATTTGTAACAGCTTGTTAGCAAGTTATTGGTAGTTGTGTTGCAGTCCAAGTTTGTAGTGAATCCAGAGCAACAGTCCAGCAGTGAAGTCCATACACAAGGCAAGGGTCATGGTTTCCAGAAACACAAGCAAGGGATCTGAATGCGAGGCATGCTTCTTCCACTGATAAGATCAGTTGTCTGTAATGGCTTCTTCCCATCCCTTTCCCTCTTTATATGGGCTGACAGCCTCCCTCAGCTGTTTGCCTAATTGATGCGTCAATACTATATAAATGCTCCGAGTCTCACGGGCTCTCCCTTTTTCACCTACGCTGGCTGCAGTAAGTATTATCCCGTTCATGTCTCTGTGCTGTTGGGTTGGGAAGGGTCCTGTCTGAGTCCTGGGATGGAGGCATGACAGATGTCTACAAGGAGCTATCCCCCAAATAGGATCTCTACCTCCAGCCACCGTGGCCAGCTGAAAAGGTGCACGCAAGAGAAACGACTGATTGGTAGTTTTAACTGAAAAGTTGGAAGTGATCTCCTGTTGTCTGAAGTACTTGCTGCTACTCTCAGGTGGGATGGAGCACGTTATCCTGTCTATAATATTGGTTCAACTGATACTTCAGTTGCCTTCTTTGCATAGAATGAAGAGAACAGGAGCACCAATGACAATGCACCCTTTCACACTACACAGCTTTGGACTGGGATTTCACTGTAATTGCCACCGCCCATCCTATGGAATCCTGGGATTTGCAGTTTAGGGAAGGGTATCAGAAATTCTGTGCCTGGATTCCAAAGGATGCAGTTATGGTAGGTAAAGAGGAATAACAGTGTTATAACTGGGTGAGAACCAGTGTGATATAGTGGTTTACTGGCTCTGGAGATCAGGATTTGAATCCATGGATACCCACTGGGTGACCTTGGGCAAGTCACACTCTCTCATCCTCAGAGGAAGGCAAAGGCAAACACCTTCTGAACAAATCTTGCCAAGAAAACCCTGTGATAGGTTCACTTTAGGGCTACCATAATGACTTGAAGGCACACACAAAGCAGCAACAATTGTGAAGAATGAAAGGGCTTCTTACTGGCCTGAAGCTTCTTGGGGGTTGTATCCCTCCCCCAAAAAGTAATATTTCCAAGCCTTGGTCCTCAGGCAGAAAAACACCTGGGGACAGCCCTGCAACAAGTAAATAAAAGTAAGTTTGCATAACTGATTTTGGGAGCTCAGAACAAAAGAGCAGCCCCTTTTATCAGTGGTCTCAGAGCAGTGGCTTCTGGGAATCACACAAGCAGGGTAGGGAGAGAAAAGCTCTTCTTTGTGATGGGTAGAATCAAATAAGCTGGGATGTACTACTCCTGAACAAAAATGTCCCCATTTAAGTTGCTGTGGTTAAAGCTACTGAAAAATCGCGTCTTCTGCATGCAAAATACAGACCCTTTTGACTGCAGAGTGAGAACTATTTTTAAACCTAGAAATCCAGAACCATATTTTCTAAAAGTATCATTATCACTTCCATAATTGATTCCTTCTTCATCTGGCCAAGCCCTGTAGGTTTTGTGTATGTAAAAATATTCTTAATGAGCACTGAACTAAAGCAATTACATTAGTAACTACAACCACTCATCATAATGCCGACACAGTCACAGTAGGGAAGCATAGTTAAATACCATTTAAAATGGGATTATTGAGAGATGTTTAAAAGATGTTCTCATTAAGCAGCCTGGGTACATGGTTTTTAACAATCTTTGTCTTTAAAAAAATATCTGTGGGAGGGGGCTTACATTAGTATCTTTAGCCAGTGAATTCAGGAGTCCTGGGGCCAGAACTGAGAAGGCCCTGTAGTAGTTTCTTCTTTGCCAGGGCTGTCAATCTATAGATTGTAGTGAACAGGAAAACACTGAGGCAAAAACATGGTTTCTACAGCACAGGTGTCCTGTCCTGACAGACAGCCATATTCACAGTCCTCCAACAGAGTCCATCGTAGCAGCCACAGACAAGGTTTACAAAAGCCTATCAGTCACTACTGGTTTTTTGTTTCAGCAATTCAAGTCAGCAATAAATTCATGGTGTCAATTCAAGGGAGTATCCAGCAGCATAGTCAGCACACAAAGCAAGGATCAAGGTTTTCCAGGAACACGAGCAAAGGATCCAAATGAAGAACATGTTGCTTCCACCAGTAATATGAGTTGTCTGCAACAGATTTCTCCCCACCCCATCCCTTGTTTTTATTGGCCAGCAGGCTCCCCTAGCTTTTTGCCTACTCAATGCATCTTCTCTGTATAAAGCTCTGAGTCTCTTGGGCTCTCCCTTTCTTATCTATGCTGGGCTGCAGTAAGTATTGTCTTGTTCATGTCTGTGCATTGTGGCTGTTGGGAAGGATTCTGTCTGTATTTGCACCCAAGTCCTGGGGCTAGGGCATGACAAGAGGTAGGGTTGCCAGATCTCAGGGCCTGTCCCTGAGTCCTTAGTTATTGTGGGTCCTCTCTAGGTGGGAGACAGAGGTGCAAATTATCCAGTATCGATGGGCTCAGTTTCAGGCAAGAGGAAAGAACTGCGTGCAAATCTCAAGTTTACCTAGCATAGCATCAGTTGGCTACAATCTGCAAGACTTAATTATTGGTTGCTGCAACTTGCAAAGCCTTTCTGTATGTCCTCCTTCTTTCTCAGTCCTTGTGAACCAGGGCTCACCTTTCGCTCTGCTCCGCATTCATCTTCTCGCTAGAAGCAAACAGGCTAGATTAGATGTTCCTTATCCCATCTCTTGTATGTGAGAAGGAATAATCCTCTCATTTCAACATAATCTAGAACGCCCTTTAGTTAAGATTTCCAAACAGGAAAATATGCATTTCTGCATATGTTCCAATAACAAGCTGTGAGCAACTGGTACTTAATGTATAGTGTCCTGTGATGGCAGCCTGCCAAGGCTTCACAGCTGTATAATCAGGCAGAAAGCAGCAACTAACAAACAGCATTTGTTAAAGAAGTTCAGGTTCATAGCAAGCTCACAGCAGCTGAGCCCGAATTTACCAATAATCCAGAAAGGGAATGTCCAAAAGCAGAATCTATAGTCCCGGCAAAGGTCCAAGGAACATGGGCAAGGAATGCAGGAGTCAGCAAGCCTGTCACCACTAGCTTTCTGCTGTTCTTACTTTTGGGTTATACAGTCTCAGCATCCTAGCCAGCTGTGGCCTAATTAACCGGCTCTTCCTATATAAACACTGCCAGAAGCCCAGGATCTCCCTTTCCCATCTGCCCTGGCTGCAGTAAGAACTGTCCCCCCCCCATATCTCTAGGGTATGGCTGCTGGGAAGAGTCCTATCTGGGTCCTGGGGCAGGGGCATGACACATAGTGCTTAATGATATCACCCAGAGCTCTTCCCAGGTCTCAGGTTTTGGCCCAGAAATCTCAGGACCTGGGATGATCCTGCACTGGCAACACTAAGGCTCAGGCACAGCTTAGACATACTGAGAGGTTTCTAAGGCCTGACTTTGGCATTGATTCTTGAGAACTAGTAGCATGTCTGTCCTGGTAATGGGCAGTGCTGGCAAAACGTTGAGAAGTGAGGCTGATTATTCATAGAATTATAGAATCTTAAGAGTTGGAAAAGACCATAAGGGTCATCTAGTTCAACCACCTGCCATTCAGGAAGAGACAATTAAACCACTCCTGAAAGATGTCTATGCAACTTCTGGTCAAAGACTTCCAAAGTCCTCCACCCCTGGGGACCTCTGCTGAACAGCTCAAATAGTAAAGAGGAAAAAAAGTTCTTCCTAATGTTTACAAGGAATCTCTTTTCCTTTAGTTTGAATCCATTGGTCTCTGAAGCAGCAGAAATCAAGCTTGCTCCATCTTCTGCATGACATCCCTTCAGATATTTAAAGAAAGCTGTCATGCCAGCTCTTGTCTTCCTCCAGCTAAATATATCCAGCTACTTAAGTCTCTATTGCATGGGTCTCTCTACCCATCCAATATCAAGAAGGGGTCGTTTTTAGTGAACATCAGGAACAGGTTTTGTGTCTGCCACAATGGAACGTTACTTTACTTTACTTTTCCATAGCAAGAATGGCACTCATTCATTTATATGGGAGAATGCAGGAGTGGGTAGAATCATAGAGTTGGAAGAGACCCCAGGGCCCATCCAGTCCAACCCCATTCTGCCATGCAGGAAAACATGGGCCCTTTCCACATGGCATTTTCCATGCAAAAGAGGGCCTGGAATGTTGCACGATTGTGAGGAGCGATCTGCATGACACGCTCACAATTGTGCGACGCTCCAGGGGCTGGCAGGAGCCGATCGCACACCTTTTCATTTTCAGCTAGAAGCCAAAAATGGTGCACAATCACGCATTGCTCCCGGGCCCTGCATGCACTTACCTGGCGTGTGGAGCCTCCGGAGCCGCGCCAGTCACGCTTCCTGCCCCAGCGCAGCCTGGGAAGGTCCTAGGCTGCACTGCAGAAGGAAGAAGCGGGGCTCTCGCGCGAGCAGGCAGCTCATGCAGAGCCGAAGGACCCCAGACGTGAGAGCCTCTCACCAGAGGCTGCTTGTGCAATCCCCGCACCTCAGCGCTGGAAGAAGGTAAGGTGCGGAAAGGGCCATAAAGTGAGGCTTTCCCGACATATAGCCATCCAGCCTCTGCTTAAAAACCTCCCAAGAAGGAGACTCCACCACACTCCATTGAAGCAGCATGTTCCACTGCCGGACAGCTCTGACCGTCAGGAAGTTCTTCCTGAGGTTCAGATGGAACCTTCTTTCCTGCAGCTTGAATCCATTGCTCCTTGTCCTAGTCTCTGGAGCAGGGGAAAACGAGCCCACTCCCTCCTCGACATGACATCCCTTCAAACATTTAAACATGGCTCTCATGTCCCCTCTTAGCCTTCTCTTCTGCAGACTAAACATCCCCAGCTCCCTAAGCTGCTCCTCATAGGGCATAGGATAGTCAAGGGCATGGCTGGAAATAGAATTAAATGTGCTCCCCAATCAAGCAGGTGCTGTAGGAGTATCTTTAGCTCAGTGGTAGAACCAAAACTTTGCAATCAGAAGGTCCTGGGTTCAATTCTTGACCTCTCCAGGAAAGCCTGATCTGGAACATGTGCTAATGTGCATTGCATTGCATATTGCAAGGTGCAGTGAGGTGACACTCATAAGCATTTCATACCTGCCAAGTGTTCCAGTTTTGCCAATTAATAGGATTATTAAACAGTCCCAATAATCCTCTGCCATCCTAATTTTCAGTTGCCTTAAAAGTGCCCCGGATTCTCGCTCTTCTTACCCCCTTGCCTTCAGCCTACCTCAGTTGCTGCAAACTGAATTCCAAGTACAACAGCAATTTTGTATACCACTCAGCATGGAGAGAGGAGAGGAGGGGACAATATCTTGCCGTTTCCAGTAAGCTGCGGCAAGAGCAAACTGCAGCAGCATCTTCTAGCTTGGGTGTTCTTCCTCATCAATAACTTTTGCCTTCTCGAGCACACTCTGATGTTGTTTCACCATACAAGTTCTGGTTTTCATATGTTAAAGGATTGCATCTGTTAAAGGGTATGGCATTTAGCAGCAATTCACACAGGTCGCGCCACAATGGTATCCAATATAGGGGTTGTGTGATGCAAGTGGAATGTAACTCCACTTGTGGATATTTAAGCCACATTGTGGCAACATAGGATTGTGGTCTTTTTGAGTGTGTGGATGGTATGTATGGGTGTAGGAGTTAACATAATCAGTAGGAAAAGGAAATCCAGTTCCAAATGTATGATCCTTTGATCCAACATGAGTAGACCTGAGTAAAGATACTAGACAGGCCAGCGTGGTGTAAGACTATGACCCAAGAGACCAGGGTTTGATTCTCTGCTCAGCCATGGAAACCTACTGGGAGACATGGGTACATCACACACTGTCAGCCATAGAAAACCACATGATAGGGTTACCTTAGGGTCACCAGAAGTCAGAAACGACTTAAAGGCATACAAAAACATAAGAAGAGCAGACAAGCTAGGACAGGCTGCAGCAGTTTGTTTTTGACTGAGCCTACTACAAAGAACAAGATCCTGCCTACTCTCCACTCTGAATTGTATACTTGATGCTGTATCTTCTAACCTGTCTCCACAGCTTTTGCTTCTGAATACTGAATGGTAGGGTGGTTGTTATGAGAGACATTAAGAGCACCATCACATTTGCTTAGAAGTACCTTATGTTTGAGAGCCAAAGTGATGTAGTGGTTTGAGCATTGGACTATGTTGGACTATGGCTTTGGAGAACAGAATTCAGTTCCCTGCTTGTTCATGGAAACCCATTGGGTGACCTTTGTCTCATCACACACTCTCAGCCCCCAGAAAACCTCGTGATAGAGTTGACTCAGGGTCCCCAAACATCAGAAACAACTTGAAGGCACGTAACAACAGCAACAATTATAAAAAAGATATTAAATCACAGTCCATTTCTGCACTAGACATGGGGTTTGCAGTTTAGGGCCTCAAAGGCCCCTCTCTAAACTGCAAACCCCAGGACTCCATAGGATGTTGAAAGTGGAATAATAGTACTATAACAGTCTAATGCGGAAATGGCCACAGTTACACTATATGCCTAACATTCCAACCTGGATTTAAATGGTTCAGGTAAGTTATGCCCTTTTCCCTCCATTTTCCCCTCAAATATGATATTCCAGGTGGAGAAAACAGGGCACTTAATGAAACAGTGAATGCTCTTTGCCGATAATGATTATTCAGTAAAAGGCTTTGAAGCCACCCAATTAGCACTTCACTATAGTAAACAAGATCTTGAGATATGCCCAGATCAGAAGACTAATGTATGCCAGTGAGTTTGGGCTCCTCGGAGAAATGGAACAACAGCACAGCCTTCTTTCCCTCCCCACTATAACAGTCCTTTGTCTTTAGATGCCATTGCAGTTCTACACAGTCCTGGTCTTCAAGGAAGCACTTGCCAAAAAAAAAGCAGGGGGGGGCTCGTCTCACTAGAGATGAAGAAAGTAAACCCAAAAATGTTTAGAATAGGCAGGTAGGTCGGATGGAATGGGATTGGCCATAAGCCACAATCTGATGGGCTGCTCACACTTAGAAGTGTTACCTACCTGAGCATTTGTAGCAATCACATTCCTAGGGGACAAAGTATAAGACAGTGGTTCTCAACCTGTGGGCCCCCAGATGTTCGTGGACTTCAGCTCCCAGAAGCCCCAGCCACTATGGTCAGTGCTCAGGGCTTCTGGGAGCTGAAGTCCACGAACATCTGGGGACCCACAGGTTGAGAACCACTGGTATAAGAAGTGGTTTTTTGCTCAACGCTGCCTGAACGCTAGCATCTGAACCAAGTTGCTGGGTTGCAGATGTTATTTGTCGGACAACAACTGCCCAAATCCTCCAGCTAGCATGGCCATATGAAGCCGTAGAATCCCATACCATCTAACTATCGTAATTTGCCAAAGACAGTCCCAGTAAATTGCTGTCCCACTTTTTCAGCTACTTTTTAAACATCCTGGTTTCTTTCTCTTCCTCCCACTTTCATCCTCAGCTTGCTCTAAACTGAGTTCAGAGCACAAAAGTCTTTTGCATTCAGTTAACTCAGAAGTGGGAGGAGGAGAGGAGGGGACAGAGTCTTGCTCTTTCCTCTAGGAAAGGCTCATACGGTTTCCACTTCAGAGTTTGTACAGATAAACCCAATACATAAATCCTTCTCTGCTTAAAGCAATGGTTTTGCATGGTTTTTTGCCATTAAAAAAGGTTGCCCCTTGTAGCCTGCCCACACTCTTTTGACCACACTCTGACATCACTTGGTCACGTGTGTCCTGTTTTCCATCCATACACTGTTGGAGGGTACGGCATCAGATCTTCAAAGATATACTTGTCATGAAGCTGTAGAGTTGGAAGTTTCTTCAAAACAACAGCTGGACCAACCTCTGGCAAGGCAAGAAATCTAGAGCAACAATATCTTGCAGACCCTGGAACTGTTTTTAAGATGGGGGTGAGTTCAACATTGGCAGGCAGGCTGTTATTAATTTTGCCCACTTACAGAAAAGTTTTTACAAAATATGAAAACAAGGAATGCATTGGATTTAAAGGACGACCACAATAACCAGCTGAAGCAGGAAGCAATCTGGCTACCACAAAAGCAATGGCAAAATTAATAAACGAAATGTTGCAAAACTGAGTGAACAAAAAAAAGAACACAATTAATATAACAAGCAAAAGGGAAAGAAGTGTAAGGTTGTGTTCTTGTGTACCTTCGAGTCATTTTCAACTTATGGTGACCCTATGCCCAGCAGCCATGCTGACAGGGTCTTGTGGAACTCATACCCTCCAACTGTCTCAATTTGGCAGGGAGATTCTTGATTAATCCTCTGCCATTCCATTTTTTCAGCTGCTTTTAAAATGTCCCAGTTTCTCTCTTCTCTTTCCTCTTTCCCTTTTTGTTCTCAGCTTACTTGGTTGCGGCAAACTGAGTTTACAGTGGAAAAGTAGTTTGTACTCAGTTAACCCACAAGCAAGGAGAGGAGAGGAGGCAGAATCTTGCCCTTCCCTAAATGCTCAGGCAGAAGCAAATTCCTGCAGCCTCTCCAAGCTGGTCTGTTCTTCTCCATTAATAACTTTTGCCATCTTGACCACACTCTGAGGTTGCTTGGCCATAAATGTTCCAGTTTTCATCTGTGAAATGTTGGAGGGTATGGTTGCTGGACTCCAAAGAGGTAAGATCATAGAATCATAGACTCATAGAGTTGGAAGAGATCACAGGGGCCCTCCAGTCCAACTCCCTGCTATGCAGGAACACACATCAAAGCACTCCCAACAGATGGCCATCCAGCCTCTGCTTAAAAACCTCCAAAGAAGGAGACTCCACCACACTCCACGGAGGCAGCAGATTCCACTGCCGGACAGCTCTAAGCATCAGGAAGTTCTTCCTGAGGTTCTGGTGGAATCTCCTTTCCTGCAGCTTGAATCTATTGCTCCTTGTCCTAGTCTCGGGAACAGCAGAAAACGAGCCCACTCCCTCCTCGACATGACATCCCTTCAAACGTTTGAACATGGCTCTCATGTCCCCTCTTCGCCTTCTCTTCTGCAGACTAAACATCCCCAGCTCCCTAAGCCGCTCTGCATAGGGCATGGCTTCCAGCTCTGCCCCATAACTCATCCAGCAGGAAGAACCCGTTGTACTGAACTTTGTGTATAATTTTATTCTTTATGTATAGTAAACAGGCTGCTAAAATGCCATGCTTGCAAAGCAGGAGTGGGTAGAGGCGGAGGGGTGGGGGTGGGAGAGAAAGCAAGAAAGAAGGAATTGTGACTTATCTGAAAGGCTGTACGCAGAGAGCACGTCCCCCCACCCCCTTTCTTCCCTTTGTTCCAGGGTAATTCCACTTTTTTAGTGAAATTATTAAAGCTAATTGCATTATTTAATCCCCATCACATGCAATTCTCCAGTGTTTCCCTAATCAGTGTAATCAAGCCAATCGAAACAGATAAAGGAGATCTTTTAGCAGGCCTTGATGAGATTTTATCATCAAGCTCCGTGTGTATTGCAAAGCCGTGACACACTTAGAAGAAACAAAAGTAACTTGGGAATAGAGGAGTGTTAATACAGCAGCTGGGGGCTGGTCAGGCCAGGCAAGGCGACTCTTTTGCCTGGCATACATCTGGGGAAGGAAGGAAGGAAGGAAGGAAGGAAGGAAGGAAGGAAGGAAGGAAGGAAGGAAGGAAGGAAGGGGGAAAGGTTTCGAACTTATGTTTCTGGAATTTCATCCAAAATGTGAAAATGTTGCTTTTTGGATCACAACTGAAGTAGCCTCCAGCTTGAAGATTCTGGGAGTTATAATTTTAACAAATAATTTTGCCAGGCTCTGCTTTCTCTTCCTTTCCAGGATCACCAGGAGAGAAGGGAAGATCAAAAGTCCTGCTGAAAGATCACTCACCCCTATTCTCCGGCGTTTCAGAGATGGGACACATGTGGCCAAGCAACATCAGAGTGTGGTCAAGACACTGTCTCAAAGGATCAGGCTTTCTTTGGTTTACTGGTTATGTTAACTCCTACACTCACACCCACACATACCCCAGAAATCCATGGAGGCCAAGATCCTACATTGTCACAGCATAGCTTGAATGACTACAAGTGGACTTACATTCCTCTTGCATTGCACACTCCCTATATCGGAAACCACTGTTGCACAATTTGTGTGGATCACTTCTAAATGTCATACACACCAACCTTTAACAGATGAAAACTAGGACTGTGGCTGATGATGATGATTTGGCAAATACTATTGGCTTTATTGGCTTTCCTAGTAGACCTGAAAACTTCTGGAAACTGTTTTAGATCAACACAGTTGCTCTGAACTTTCTTGTGGAGCTGTTGCCATACAGAGTATCTTGATGAGGGTGAGCACTTCAGAATTTAACACTATACCATTGGCTGTAGATAAGGGGCTGAGAATCCAGAAGATCTCGAGTCCCATCCCCAACATTTCCAGTTAAGGCTGGAGGAGATTACCAATAATCATTTTGCAGTCTGAGCCCACAGTAAATCGAGAGGGACAGTCATGTGGCAAAGTCTGTACACAAAGAGAAGATCAAGGTTTCCAGAAGCGTGAGCAAGGAATCTGAATGTAAGTCAGGTTGCTTCCACTGATAGGAATGGTTGAATGCAACAGCTTCCTCCCATTCTTGTACCTCTTTATATAGGCATCTATGTAAGTCTTCCAAAGCTGTTTGCCTAATTTATGAGTCCTTACTATATAAATGCTCTAAGGTTCCTGGGCTCTCCATTTTCTACTTACACTGGCTGCTGTAAGCATTGTTCCTCTCACATCTCTGTGTTCTGGTTGTTGGGAAGGGTCCTGTCTGGGTCCTGGGACGGAGGCATGACTTGTTAAGTCCATTGCTGAGTGATCACTCAACATCTACAGAAATTCCACTAATTCTGTGGGTCTCCTTTAGTTGAGACAAACTAGAGGATTCTAGCCTGGGAGTTGTAGTCTGAAAAATGTAACATTCCCAAGTTTTCCAAGAATATACTGATCACCTGTTGAGACAGAAAGGTATCAGCAAAGCTTTTAAATATAAATCTCTACATGCTGAGTTGTGCTTTGATTGTGCTACACCATCCTCGTGTTGAATGGCAACATTCTGCAACTGAGCTGACTCAACCAATGTGCAACTGAAAGCCCAACCAAATGCTTCTGCACACACAGAGCTGGAATCCTGTATCCAGTTCTGGGGACAAACGTTCCAGGAGGAGAAGGGTGACCGACAGTAGTAACAGGAGATTTCAATTACTCAGATATATTCTGGCAGTCAAACTCTGCCAAGACAGCAAGGTCTAGCAAGTTTCTTGCTTGTCTTGCAGACAACTTCATGGTCCAGAAGGTGGAAGAGGCCACAAGGGGATCAAATATTCTGGATCTGATCCTGACCAACAGGGAAGACCTTCTTAATGAGGTAGAAGTGGTTGGATCTTTAGGGGGGAGTGACCATGCCCTATTGGAATTTGGCATTCAGTGGGAAGGAGAAGATAAGGGTAGCCAAACACTCATCTTAGATTTTAAAAAAGCAGACTTCTGTAAACTTAGGGAGCTGCTGGCTGGAATTCCGTGGTCAAGAATAGTAAAAGGGAAAGGAGTTCAGGAGGCATGGGAGTTCCTTAAAAGGGAGATACTGAAGGCACAGTCTAAAACTGTGCCAATAAGGAGGAAAAATGGGACGCATACGAAGAAACCAGAACGGTTGACTAAAGAACTCTCAGCTGAGCTAAGTATTAAGAGAAACATGTATAGGAAATGGAAGAAGGGGGAAACCACCAAAGAAGAATTTAAGCAAGTGGCCCAGAGATGTAGGGAGGAGGTCAGAAAGGCTAAAGCACAGAACGAACTTAGGCTGGCCAGAGACATTAAAAACAATAAAAAGGGCTTTTTTAAACATGTCCGCAGCAAAGGGAAAAAGAAGGAGACGATAGGGTCGCTGCGCAGAGAAGATGGAGAGTTACTCACGGGGGGAAGAGAAAAGGCAGAACTACTTATCTCCTCCTTTGCCTCAGTTTTTCCCCAGAAGGATACAAGCACTCAACCTGGCGGTTGGGGAGCAGGTGAGGAAGCAGGGGAAATGAGGCACGTAATAGGTAGAGGGGTGGTACAGGAATACCTGTCCACACTGGATGAATTCAAGTCTCCAGGGCCAGACGAATTGCATCCTAGGATATTAAAAGAGCTGGCAGAGGTCATTTCGGAACCGCTTGCCATAATCTTTGAGAAATCTTGGAGGACAGGAGAAGACTGGAAGAGAGCAGACTGGAAGAGAGCAAATGTTGTCCCCATCTTCAAGGAGGGAAAAAGAGGACCCAAATAATTATCGCCCAGTCAGCCTGACATCAGTACCCGGAAAGATCCTGGAGCAGATCGTTAAGCAGTCAGTTTCTAATCACTTAGAAAGCAAGGCGATAATCACGAGAAGTCAACATGGATTTCTCAAAAATAAGTCATGCCAGACTAATCTTATCTCTTTTTATGATAGAGTTACTAGCTTGATAGATGAAGGGACTGCTGTGGATGTAGCATATCTTGATTTCAGTAAGGCCTTTGACAAAGTTCCCCATGACATTCTTGCAAAGAAACTAGTAAAATGTGGGCCGGACAGGGCTACTGTTAGTTGGATTTGTAATTGGTTGACCGACCGAACCCAAAGAGTGATCACGAATGGCTGCTTCTCATCCTGGAGAGAAGTGACTAGCGGGGTGCCACAGGGCTCTGTCCTGGGCCCAGTGCTGTTCAATATTTTTATCAACGACTTGGATGCAGGAATAGAGGGCATGCTCATCAAATTTGCAGATGACACCAAATTTGGAGGGTTTGCTAATACGCCAGAGGACAGGATCAAAATTCAAAATGACCTGGATAGATTAGAGAGCTGGGCCAAGGCTAACAAAATGAAATTCAAGAGGAGAAGTGTAAGGTCCTACACTTAGGTAGAAAAAATGGAATACAGAAATATAGGATGGGGGACACGTGGCTGGATAACAGTACCTGAGAAAGGGATCTAGGAGTCTTCATAGACCACAAGCTGAACATGAGTCAGCAGTGTGATGCGGCAGCCAAGAAAGCCAATGCAATTCTCGGCTGCATCAATAGGAGTATGGTGTCTAGATCAAGGGAGGTACTGGTACCACTCTACTCTGCTTTGGTTAGGCCTCATCTTGAATATTGTGTCCCATTCTGGGCACCTCAATTCAAGAAGGACATGGTCAAGCTGGAGCAAGTCCAGAGGAGGGTGACCAAAATGGTGGGAGGCCTGGAAGCCATGCCCTATGAGGGTAGACTTAGAGAGCTGGGTATGTTTAGTCTGCGGAAGAGAAGGTTAAGAGGGGACATGATAGCCATGTTTAAATATCTGAAGGGATGCCATGTAGAGGAAGGAGAGGGTTTGTTTTCTGCTGCTCCAGAGACCAGGACAAGGAGCATTGGATTCAAGCTGCAGGAAAGGAAATTCCACCTGAACCTCAGGAAGAACTTCCTGACAGTCTGGGCTGTCCGGCAGTGGAATCTGCTGCCTCAACGGAGTGTAGTGGAGTCTCCTTCCTTGGAGGTTTTTAAGCACAGGCTGGATGGCCATCTGTCAGGATTGCTATGAGGGTGTTCCTGCATGGCAGAGGGTTTGACTGGATGGCCCCTGTGGTGTCTTCCAACTCTACATTTCTATGATTCTATGATTCTGTGATGCTCAGAGGTCTGGAAACCAAGGCTTATGAGGAATGACAGAGAGAGCTGAGAGTGTTTAGCTTGGAGAAAAGAAGACTGAGGTGTGACATTATAGCTATCTTTCAATATCTGAAGAGATGTCATGTAGAAGATGGAGTGACTCTGTTTTCTGCTGCCCTAGCAACTAGAACATGAACCAATAAATCCATATGACACAAAAAGAAATTCCATCTATACATTAGGAAGATTTTTTTTAAAAAAAAATTGATGTTCAGCAGTGGAATAGACTAGCTTAGATGGTGGTGGATGGCTATCTCTCAGGAGTGCTCTAATTGTACAGTCCTCTCTCCACATTCATGGGTTTGGCCTTCACGAATCTGATTATTGACAAGGTGCCTGCCTCCCCCTCCCCTTTTCCTCCTTCTATCCTTTGCATTCCTCATGCCAGGTTTGTGAGGCTTGTGTTTAAAATAGACTTTTTTTCCTTTTGGGTGAGCATGTCCTCTCTGCCATGTGGCTGCGCATTCTGCTGCGTAATGGCTGCTGATTGGTCAAGTGCTGTCTTTGCTCCTACCCCTCCTTTTTCAAGATGGAGACCAGAAGTAGCTGGAAGCCAGAACTCTGTCTGAGAAGAAAGTACCAGTAAGCCAATCACTTTATCCTTTTTCTCTCCCCTACCCCCACAACCCCATTGCTGGGGCCAGAGGTAAAGGAAGGGGAAGGGATCATGCGTGGGAGGGGTTATTTGTGGTTTTTCCACTATCGCAAGGGTTCTGCACCTGTAACCTTCACAAATGTGGAGGGGCTACTGTAAATTCCTGCACGGCAGAGGGTTGGATTGGATGGCCCTTGTGGTCCTGTCCAACTCCATGATTCTATGATTGATTCATGCACAATGCACAGTGTGCCTTCATGCACAATGACACTGCAAGGGCAAGTCTGCTTCCACAACCTGGAACTGCACATGGACATATCCTATCAGATAAAACTGTCCAGTGGCTTTGGGAGGAGAACTTTCACATGTGTAAGACACTAGCAGGATTCCTTCTGTTCCTTCTCCATCATGAGATGCTGTCTTCTTCAGGAGAGGGTTTTCCTTCCTAGTACCAAACTGAACCCTCTTTCCCTGTGTCCTCCTTTTTCTGGGCTCTGTGGGCAGCAGAACCTAGCTGAAACTCTGACCCCCAGTATCAAAACCCTGGAGCTCAGTACGTAAGAAGGCTTGTGGCTCTGGCCCAGGTCTGGTGCTTTCAGAGACCCCATTAGGTCTTAACAATAACAAATCCACTGGCTGTAATGAAAGAGGACTATCTCTGTGTTTCTTTCTTATTGCAAACAAGTAAACATGGCAACACTTGATTACTCAGAAAAGCAGCTGGACCCTGTGTGGGTAGGTAGCAGCCCAATAACAGCCACCTCTATTAAATGCCGTAATTTGCTCTTGTGTTGTACTTTCTACACCATGTTGTTTTAAATGGAATTAATCGCGGCCTTGTTCAAAGGGAAAGCTTTGCATGCACTCACTTTTGCTCTTGCTCTGACACGCACACACAATCTTTCACACCCTCCCCCATCTCTCAGTGCCTGTTATTTTGTTCTTTCCTCCCTTACAGAAAGATTTTTCAAATGGATGGGAAGAATGGAAAAAAAACCAAAACTGCAACAAAGATGAATCCAGAGAGAAAAAGAGAAGATTTTCCCACACCACCCTCCCAACCCGCCATGAGGATGGGAGAAGGGTGCAACAGTGACGAAGGTTCTGCATGATTTCATCACAGTTCCGTCCTTCTCCCTTCTCCAGATGGCACAATCACTCAGTAAATCATTGACAGGTTTTCCCTGTCAATGACCCATGATTGTGCTGCCATCACAGACTTACCTGTCATGCAGAAGCTCAGGAAGCACAATGGTTGTGCTTCCTGCTCCAGTGCAGACTGGGAAAGTACCAGTGATGTAGACTCAAGTTGATAGACTTGGGCTCATGTCGGACTTAAGTCGCTTCAGTGATTCAACTCAGACTCGACTTGGCCAATGACTCAACTCGACTCAACTCGAGACTCGTAGATTTTTAATGACTGACTTGATGCCCTTGGTTCAGTAACATAACCCGTTCGTTCAGAAACCTTACAACTTTGAACAACTTCTCCATCTCTTTTTGCATACTAGTCACATGACAATCTCTCTCAAGCCCAAAGTGTGGGCTCATTTCTCAGAGGAGAACAGCAAACAGGTCAGGCAATGGGCTTGACTTGGGCTTAGGATCTGCTCAGCAGCCTGTCCCTGCTGCGTATCGGAGGGGCATTCTAAAACTTTTCCTAAGAGCAAAGGAGAAGACTCGCCCCCAGAGCTCAGGGTGCATTTCTCAGAGGGGAACAGCAAATGTGTTAGGCAATGGGCTTGAGGAAGAAGGATCCTTCCTTCTAAATCTTTTGAACCTTCAGTACTGGGGAGCAAAGCCCTTTTTGCATGGCATTTGTCATGCGAAAGGGTCTCCGGAGGATCGCACCATTGCAAGGAGCATTTCAGACGACATCCTTGCAATCGCACGATGCTGCTGGGGCCGGCAGGTGCTGATCATGCACTATATCATTTTTAGCTTTTAGTCGAAAATGGTGTGTGATTGCACATTGCTCTGGGGCCCCGCGCGCACTTACTGTCCGTGCAGAGCTCCGGAGCTGCTTCCTCCCCCAGCGCAGCCTGGGAAAATACCTAGCTGCACTGTGGAAGGAAGAGGCGGAGCCCTCATGTTGCCTGCTGGCTGGCAGGCACCTCCTGCAGAGCAGAAGCAGCGGGGATGCAAGAGCCTCCCAGAAGAGGCTGCTCGCGTGATCCCCGCACGACTGTGCCGGACGCAGGTAAGTTTCAGGAAGGACCTAAGACAGTGGTTCTCAACCTGTGGGTCCCCAGATGTTCATGGACTTCAGCTCCCAGAAGCCCTGAGCATTGGCCATAGTGGCTGGGGCTTCTGGGAGCTGAAGTCCATGAACATCTGGGGACCCACAGGTTGAGAACCACTGGCCTAAGATAAGATCCTATTCCCCACTTCCGAGGCTGCAAATGGCAAAATTGCAAATTAGGAGAGCTGACTCTGTTTAAATTGTTAAAACTGAATTATTTCACTCTATCCAATAACTCTGGAATTCTGGTTGAGGTATAAAGTTGGCTTCCAGACTTGACTTGAGACTTGACTTGAAAGTATCTTGCAAGAACTTGAGATTTGAAGGTAGAGACTTGAGACTTGACTTGAGACTTGGAGTAAAAGACTTAAATACATCACTGGAAAGTACTCGGTTGCGCTGCAGAAGGAAGAGATGGGCCCATTGCGCTTCCTTCATCACAGAGCCAGCCTGTGTGGAGGGCAGTGCTCCCTTCACACTCCTCTCCCGGCCAAGTCGCTGGTGGGATCCCCACTGGACACCACCATGAAGAGGTAGGGTGTGGAAAGGGCCAAAGAGAGAGAGACAGAGAGAGACAGAGAGAGGAGCCTAAGCCCTATATGGCTAAGTTCCAGGACATCTCCCCATGTGAGCCTGTCCAGAACTGAAGGTCCATAGCAGAGTCCTTTTTCTCAGGCCATTTCCGCACTAGACTGTTATAGTGTTATTATTCCACTTTCAACATCCTATGGAATCCTGGGGTTTGCAGTTTAGGGAGGGGCCACCCCCAGACTTTGGAACGTCCTCCCTAGGGAGAGTAGAATGGTCTCCTTGCTGTCTTCTGACAGCAGGTGATTGCCATTTCCACATGATCTTGTTATAATGCTATTATTCCACTTTCAACATCCAGTGGAATTCTGGGGCTTGTAGTTTCCTGAGGCCAAAGAGCTCTCTGGCTGAGAATTCTAAGTGCCTCTCCCTAAACTGCAAACCGCAGGATTCCACAGTTTGCTGAAAGTGTATAACAGTATAGTTTGGAAATGGCCAATGATGTCGTCGTCGTCGTCGTCATCATCATCATCATCATCATTATTATTTAGACAGGCTTTTAGACTTTTAACATAAAGACTGTAAGTACTGTATTGTTTTTAATTGTACTGTTTAATTTTTTAAACACCTTTTTTTAGTCTAATTCAATTTTAATGCTGGCCTTTTGTGTGCCTTTCATTGTAATTTTTTAATGAGTGAGCCGCCTTGTATCCTAGTGGTGGAGAAAAGGCAGGATGTAAATAATGTTAATAACCACACCAACGTCTCACATCACACTCCGGCCATTTGTGAACTTGGAATAATTATTGGTTTGGAATGAAACTCCCCAAATCCTCTACCCAACATCGTTTCCAGGTGTTGAGTGTTGTGGTCCAAAAAGGAAGCAGCCCAAGTGCTGGCTCGGGGCCGATTGGCTCAGGGACGGTAGTGGTGTTTTGCTTCCTTGGGCAAGAGAATTGCCCCCATGCCAAAGGGTCCATCATAGACACTTACCTGTTCTGTTACAGGATGATGACAATGAAGACACAAATGCAGACAATGAAGATGATTAAAGAAGCACTCTGAACATTGCTGAGCGGTCAGATATGGAAGCCACCTTTTGAATTTTCCTAGAGTGCCCCTGTTTTTCACAGGAATTATGGCAATCAACATGGAGGCAACTGGACTGCCCTTTTTAAGTATAATTGTTCATCACAGTTAGATTGGGCCCATTGAATCAATGCAAACTTGGTAAATAAACATCTAAACCAAGATCCTACATTAAGGTTTTACCATGTAAATCTCCATATGCAGAGTTACACATCAGTTCTGTTACAGAATCCTCTCATTTTTCCACTTATGTAGTGGAAAACTAGTCCACTCTAGTTTATTGTCAACATTCTTGGGCCATTTCTGCCCTACACTGTTCACCGTTTCCACACTACAATGTTAAGAGTGCTTTAGTCCACTTTCAGCGTCCTGTGGAATCCTGGGGTTTGTAGTTTAGCGAGGGACATGTAGAATTCTCAGCCAGAGAGTTATTTGGTGTCAGTAAACTACAAACCCCAGAATTCCACAGGATGTTGAAAGTGGACTAAAGCACTCTTAACATTGTAGTTAGTCCACTTTTGACCTCCTGTGGAATTCTGGGGTCTGTAGTTTCCTGAGGCCAAAGAGCTCCCTGGCTGAGAATTCTGAAGACCCCTCCCTAAATTGTAAACCCCAGGATTCCATAGGAAATTGAAAGTGGAATAATCGCACTATAACAGCGTGGTGCAGAAATGACCTTGGACTGGCCTGTCCTCTTACGCATCTCATGAATATTTTCCAAACTACAGAAGCACAAGCAACAAAGAATTCTGTGGAAATGTAAAGACTAACACATTTATTACAGCTTGAGTTTTCATGGTCTGTGCTCGCTTCCATCAGACTGATGGACTGTAGTACAACATTTTCAGGTATATTCACAGCACACAGGCTTGGGTCTGAGTCTGAAGACAGTGAAGTCAAAAGAGCATCGAAAGCAAAAATTGCTCACAGTGAGAATGGCATGATTAACAAGAATATGAACTTGAATATTTTTGACATTACCACTTAGAGTGGACTATGTGAAAGACAGGTACTTTTTAGCCCCCAGTAAGACAGACAGAGAGAGAAACTGAAAGAAAGATCTGTATTGTATGGCAGAATATGTAAATTTTTCATTTAAAAAAAGGAAGTTTCTAGTCCTCATGGTTAGCATTGGTGTGCACTTTGGATGCAACGGTCATTTATCAGTATAGCATGTTATGAGTTTTCTGATACAACAGAGAGTTGGACTATATGACCCTTGTAGTCCCTTCCAACCCTATCATTCTATGATTCTGTGGCCATTTCTGCACTACACTGTTATAGTGCTATTCTTCTACTTTCAACACCCTGCGGAATTCTGAGGTTTGTAGTTTCCTGAGGCCAAAATGCTCTCTGGCTGAGAATTCTAAAGGCCCCTTCCTAAACTGCAAACACCAGGATTCCATAGGATATTGAAAGTGGAAGAATAGCACTAGAACAGTGTAGTGCAGAAATGATCTGTGATACTGCAATTTGGTAATAAAGGAATTATCTGGTTTTGGTGAAAAATAGGCAAATATAATATTTGCCTGGTCATTAATCAGCCATACATTGCATCCTTGGGACTATACCACCTGCCAATCCTGTTGGGCAGTCTCTGCTGCCAATATTCCAGGACGAAACAATCTTTCATGCAACTTGAATTTGCTCAATCAAGATAGCTATAGATTGAATGATGGCTCCGGGAACACTTTGAGTTCCTTAGGGGAGGTGTAGCTGTATTTTATTTTTGCATGAAAAAAAAAAAAAAAGGACATCCCTTTTACACCACCTCTATTCCCCCTGAGTCTGAAACATTATCAAGAGGAGGGAATGACTGTAATGGGGGGTTGGCATCCCCTTCACCTTAGCAAGCCGCACCACCGCTTTTTGGAAAGCCCTCACAAAAGCTGAGATGTCAAGCTGCGGACATGGCTTCCCCAGCAACCCACAGCATCTGGCCTGTTGGCAAAACTTACAAGGAGCTGGAGCTGGTGGCGGCAGCAACTTTTGGAGTCGCTCATGGGTTTGTCGTGTAGCTTGGCAGCTCTTTGACTGCCTCTACCCTGCCTGTCTTGGCTAAAAAAAAAATAATAAAAATAAAAAGGAAGAGGTCTTTCCAATTCTTTCCTTCCCAGCCCCTGAATCCATTTCCTACCCTAAGGGTGCAGAGGTGCCAAAATAATTGTGTTTTTGGGCCCAGAGTTAGTGAGACGTGACAATTTTTCCTTCTGTTTAGGGTTACCACCTGTTTTACTGGCCTGGCTCCTGTGCTCCTTTAAGAACAAGAACTGATACAAGCAAGGCCCCTAGCATATTGAGTACTTCTTTGTCTTAGTCTTACTCCATCAAAGCCTTAATGCAGAAATGCCAAGAGCCTAGACTTTAATATTAGGAACTAGCATATATACCCAGCATTGCCCAGGATTTTATTTTCTCATAGGTAATACTTGTTAGAAAGTTTTGAGATCCTGTGTCTCTAATTTCCCAAACTGTCTTGTCCAGTTCCCGTAACTTTTCCTCATATTCCACAATCTAATCTGTATTCACTGGTTATTAATATGCAGAGGCTGGGTTCCTGAGGGAATACACTGCCCTCCTCCTTGCTGCTGGGCCTCGTCTCCATAGTAACTGGCCTATTCAAAACAGACACAGTTGACTGAGGCTCAAGAACTCTCTGGCTGAGAATTCTAAAGGTCCCTCCCTAAACTGCCAATCCCAGGAGTCCATAGACTCTTTTTAGGCAGCCAATCATATGAGGACTTCACCAGGCACAGACAAATGAACTTTGACTTTTATATATTAGATGTGCACAGACCAAAACGTTTGGTTTAAGGCCCAGTTTGGCAACCAGGGGCAAGGAAGATAGCCCAGTTTATCTCAAGCCAGTTTGAAGACTGAAGGATCCAACATGGGCCAGAGCCCAAGTCTCAGTTTAGACATAGGACTCTTTCTGTTTTGAACTGCTCGTCACTGGAAATCAACAAATGGCTATAACTTTTCCTTTACCGTTTGAATCCCTTTAAATATCTTCTATTGCCGTGGACCACCAAGACAAAACTCAAGATTTAAAACTCTAAAGTGCATCAAATATTTATTTAGAGTTATCAAGGGTCTTCAAAGTTTTCAAGGGTCTTCAGATTTGGAGAGAAAGGAGAAATAAGTAAATGCACACACTCCTACTATAATTTTTTTTATTGGAATGATTCCATACAAATTTGTCTTTTCTTTCTTCCTTTCTTTCATTCATTTTTCCTTTCTATTATAACTGTAAAAGCTCATAACATGTCTTCAAGTCTTTGCAGTTCTTCTGTGAGGACATCACAGCCTCTTAGGGGGTCAAAGGACCACAGGTTAAGAACCATTGGACTATAACGTTTTTAAAAGATTGGTCTTTTATTGGTCTTCAGTTTCCACACTACACTACACTGCTATTATTCCATTTTCAACATCCTGTGGAATCCTGGGGTTTGTAGTTTAGGGAGGGGCCTTTAGAATTCTCAGCCAGAGGGTTCTTGAGCCTCAGAACTCCACAGGAGGTGGAAACTGGAATAATAGCACTATAACCGTGTAGTGTGGAAATGGCCTTTGTCAGGATGAAGCAGCGAGGGGATCACTATAATTTTCAAATTCCCTGACAAAGAAATTGCTGTACACAAAGTCTATTTTATGACCACCCAGTCCCAATTTTCCTCCTTGTCTTCTGCCTTGCTGGAAACTTGCCCCCCCCCCCAAAGCACCTTCCTTGGGAGAATGATGAAGGAGGGCTACAAAAGAAACAAAATAAAAACAGATTTTCCATGCCAAGTGGCAGTAGCATGTTTGTATTAAACAATGGCCATTTCCACACTACACTCTTATAGCGCGATTATTCCACTTTCAACATCCTATGGAACCTGGGCTTTGCAGTTTCGGGAGGGGCCAAGTGGCCCCTCCCGAAACTGCAAAGCCCAGGATTCCATAGGATGTTGAAAGTGGAATAATCGCGCTATAAGAGTGTAGTGCGAAAATGGCCAGTGCCATGAAGGTTGATCTGGGAAAGACTGGTATTCTACTCTAGTTGACCATACGCAGCTGTGCGTGTCTGCTTACAACAGGGAAAGTAAAAAAGCAGCTGCCTCCAGAATTCCTTGATGAGCACACACAGCAAAACACAAAGTCAAGGAAAGTGCAGATAAATCTTGCTCACCAACTACGCACTTCAAGGAGTATATTGACAAGCTGGACCGTGTCCAGTGGAGGGTGGCCAAAACGGTAGAAAGCCTGGAAACCATGAAGTGCTATGAGAAGTGGCTTAGGGAGCTGGGTGTGTTTAGCCTGGAGAAGAGAAGGTTAAAAGGCAACATGATAGCTGTGTTTAAATATTTGAAGGGATGTCAAATGGAAGATGGGAGAAGCCTGTTTGTTGCTGCTCCAGAGACTAGGACATGGAGCAATGGATTCAAACTTCAGGAAAAGAGATTCCATCTAAACATCAGGAAGAGCTTTCTGATGGTAAGAGCAGTCTGACAGTGAAATGCACTGTGTGGGAGTATGGTGGATCCTTTGTTGGAGGTTTTTAGACAAATGTCGGAGCCATCTGTTGGGAGTGCTTTGATGGTGTATTTCTGTATGGCAGGGAGCTGAACTGGATGGCCCTTGTGGTCCCTCCCAATTATACAATTCTATGATTCTACCTCCCTGCCCCAAAAAGTTAAAAAGCATAGATCTGTAGGCTTGGCTGTCAAAACAGAAGTCATGAGAAAAGTGAAGGCTGGTAAAAAAAAAATGTCCATCTTGGATGCATTTTGGAAGAAGCCTTCAAGTGATCTCAGAGATGGCTCAGAAGGTTCTTGATTATTTTCACAAGGATGACCTGACCATATTTCACGTGTCTGTGTTGCTCATATTGAATAATACAGTTGGCCCTCCACGTTCGCTAGGTTAGGGCACAAGACCTTTGCAAAAGTGGAAAAATCACAAACAAAATAGGCATGTATCTTTGGGCTGAGGCATGGTGAGAAGACCACGCACCCAGGGTCCAAACCAGGTCAGAGAAAGGAGAGGGAAGGGGGGTCAGCTTGGTGGTCCTGTATTTCCTCTCTCTTGTCCCTCTCCTTCCCTGGGTTGCAGGGGGGACATCAGGAGTGGGTTTGTGGAGCTGAGAAATCAGATGTGAGCCATTTTTACCTGGCCAGTCAGCAGCTGGTGGAAGAGGAGGAGGAGAACTAGAGGCAAGCTCTTAAAGAGCTGCACACCATGGAGAGGGAAGCCTCTGGAAAAGAAGCACCTTAGGTGCGGGGGGGCATAGGTTGGAGAAACTCACAAATAATCAAATCTGTGAGAGTCAAACCTGCAAAGGTGGAGGGCCAATGGTACTTTGTTTCAACTAGAAAACTGCCCTGTGTCCCACACAGACAGGAGAGAACTTAAATAAATCACTTCTGCAGAAGCAGCTGGATGTTTTCTGATACAGAATGGTTGTACACAGTTCAAGACTGCCAAAGCAAAATAGTGCCTGCAGTGCATTGCTCAGACAGATGAATGCATGTTACATTGTGTGTGTAGCACTGCGCATTCAACATAGTGCACGCGTAGCACAACTGGGGCATGACTTGCAACACAGAGATTTATACTAGATAGCCTTTGGCCATTTCTGCACTAGAGTGTTATAGTGCTATTATTCCACTTTCAACCTCAAAGGCCCCTCCCTAAACTGCAAACCCCAGGATGCCATAGGATGCTGAAAGTGGAATAATAGCACTATAACAGTCTAGTGAGGAAATAGTCTCGATGTGGGATCTCAGGCAGTGCCTAGCTCCTTAGAAGGGGATTGCCCTGACCAAATTGCAAACAAAATGCAAATTGTGTATGTGCTGAGTGTCTTTGCATATTTGTTTCCTTAAAAGGAAACTGGCCAAGTCTTTTTTAAAAAAAGAAAACTTGACAGAACTGGACAAAATTTGAAAGTATAGTTTTGCCTCACAGCGAATTAAACTTGCCTTATGTCAGAAGAATAGGTTCAGGGAGCTTTGTATAAAAACGGCCTTTAGATGTGTACATGATCTCCCTAGGGGATTCTTTTTCTTTAAAGCTAATTATTATGAAAACAACATATGTAACAGAGGTATCCCTAGTTAAGAAACCTGGAAAAAATTTTAGGAGAAAGATGCAATGGCTTAGGGTGGGTGTAGACTTCATATTTAGCCCCCAAAGCACTAGGATTGAAAGGCCCTGATAAAACCATGTACTGTGCTTAGAAACTAGAGGTGTCCATCAAAAATGAAACCCCTCCACTCGCCTTCTCTTGCCTTTCAAGACCTTTGCTTTATATGGAAAACTTTGAAAGATATCTTTTTTAAAAAAATACTCTGCCTGGTTCTCTGCAGCCTCAAATCCAAATAACTAACATTCACTTAGTCTTAACTTAGGGCCTTTCAGCCTTACACTGTTATAGTGCTATTATTCCACTTTCGACATCCTGTGGAATTCTGGTGTTTGTAGTTTACTGAGGCCAAAGAACTCTCTGGCTGGGAATTCTAAAGGTCACTCCCTAAACTGCTAACCCCAGGATTCCATTGGATGTTGAAAGTAGAATGATAGCACTACAACAGTGTAGTGTGGAAAAGCCCTTAGATCTGAATCCAGTCCACTTCAGAAGAGTTCCACTTCAACTAAGTTCTGTCTGAATTGGCCTGATTTAATTCAAGATCCAGCCAAATCCAAAGCACAACCTTCCTTTATATTGATGCAAAACGCACCCCCCACCACCACCACTAAGCTATGGCATGCAGCTCCAAAGCACAAGGATTTATTAAAAATCCTGCTCCTCATCTCTAGGATGACATTTCCCTGTGTGTGAAAAAGTGAATGTGCTGAGTCTATCTGCTGGTGAGGGCAAGTTCTCATGACCTGTGGTGCCCACACTCATTGACCTTTGGCAGTTAGCCCAACTTCCTCAGGATTCCTTGTCTGGCTCTGAAAACTATACTTACCGCAAGCTTATTGGGAAGGCAGCCATAAGCTGTGGATGCTTGTCTTCTCCATGAACACCCTCCACCAGCATTTCAGGTCAGGCATCCTTCCTCAACGTGTGGACCTCTAGGTATTTCAGACTACCAGCCAAGACCCTACATCAAGGAGATGGAGCGTAACTTAACATTTATAGGGTTACACGATTATTGTGCCTTAGAGAACTGCAGCACCACAGAACTGAATATACAAACCAATGTGAAATGCACAATTGCAATGAGCAATGCAGTGGATTGCACTGCTTGTGCAATCCACAGTGGCACTATATGTACAATGGTAGCATATGTTCAACTCTGCCTCTGCAACCTCCAAAGGAATATCATAGAAACACAAAATCTTAGAGTTGGAAGTGATTCCAAAAATAATTTAATTCAGGCTCCTGCCATTAAGGAACATACAACTAAAGCACTCTTGAAAGATGCCCATTCAACCTCTGCTTAAAGACTTTCAAAGACAGAGAGTCCACTGTCCTCCCAAGAGGCCATTCTTACACTAAAAAATTTCTTCCTGATGTTTAAATGAAATCTCTTTTCTTTAATTTGAATCCATTGGTTTATTTTGTAGTCTCTGGAGCAGCAGAAAACAAACTTGCTCCATCTTCTACATGACATCCTTTCAGGTATTTAAAGACAGCTATCGTGGCACCTAGGGGCCTAAATACCCTAAAGACACCAGATTCCACCTGATCTTGGAAGGTAGGCTGGGTTAATACTCTGGCTAGTACTTGGATAGGTGACTACAAATGAATTCCAGGTGGCATCGGCTATATTTCAGAGAAAGGAACTGGCATTCCTTACCTAAGAAAAGCCTCTGATGTTCACAGGTTCACCATAAGTTGACAAGCAACTTGAAGACACATGCGCACACACGAACATCATGTTACCTCTCAGTCTTCTCCTCTACAGGCTAAACCAGTGGTTCTCAACCTGTGGGTCCCCAGATGTTTGTGGACTTCAGCTCCCAGAAGCCCCAGCCACTATGGTCAATGCTCAGGGCTTCTGGGAGCTGAAATCCATGAACATCTGGGGACCCACAGGTTGAGAACCACTGGGCTAAACATACCCAGTTCTCTAAGGGCCTTTCCGCCCTACACTGTTATGGTGCTATGATCCCACTTTCAACATCCTGTGGAATTCTGGGGTTTGTAGTTTACTGAGGCCCAAGAGCTCTCTGGCTGAGAATTCTAAGCGCCCCTCCCTCAACTGCAAATCCCAGGATTCCACAGGATGTTGAAAGTGGAATAACAGCACTGTAACAGTATAGTGCGGAAAGGCCTGTCATCATTCTTCATAAGGCTTTGTTTCCAGACCTTTCATCATCCGGGTCACCTCTTCCCTCTCCCAGACATGTTCCACCTTGGTGATATCCTTCTTGAAATGAGGCGCCCAGAAGTGAATACAATATTCCAGGTCAGTTCTGACCAAACCAGAACAGGACACTATATTCCTGCTGATACAGCCCAGAACCAAACTGGCTTTTTTGTTTTATTTTTTGTTTTGTTGGGTTTTCTGGCCACTGCATCACACTCTTAACTTGTGTTTAACTTCTGGTCTACTAAAACCCCTAGAATATGGAAATTAGAGAAGGTTAAGAGGGGACATGATAACCATGTTTAAATATCTGAAGGGATGCCACGTAGAGGAGGGAGAGGGTTTGTTTTCTGCTGCTCCAGAGACCAGGACAAGGAGCAATGGATTCAAGCTGCAGGAAAGGAGATTCCACCTGAACCTCAGGAAGAACTTCCTGACGGTCAGGGCTGTCCGGCAGTGGAATATGCTACCTCGGACTGTAGCGGAGTCTCCTTCCTTGGATGTTTTTAAGCAGAGGCTAGATGGCCATCTGTCGGGAGTGCTTTGAGGGTGTTCCTGCATGGCAGGGGGTTGGACTGGATGGCCCGTGTGGTCTCTTCCAACTCTACATTTCTATGATTCTATGATTCTATGATTAATCATGGCTAGAAGAGTACAACCACCTGAAAAAAAGGAATACGTGTACAAGTCACTAACACATTTGTAAGCCACTAAGAGGATACCAGCCTAATGTCCTGCCCCAGTCACTAACAGGATGCCAGCACAAGTTCATCATGACCACTTGTCGGGGATGATTGGAAATGTCATCCAAAACATGTGGAGGGCATCAGGTCAGAGGCAACTGTTCAAGCATCTCGTAAGTAGATTAGCCACCTTGCATCTTAATTAATTAATTGATTATCTAGTTAAATAATTAGAATGCAGGAGAAGGAGGAGCTTCAGTCTGCCCGCTCCCATTGTTCTTTCTGTCACTCTTAACACGTGGTGGACAATGTTCCAAAGAGGAGAACCTCTATATCATCATTGTCGTCATCATCATCCCTGTTTATATCCTGCCTTATTCTTTCAGTTGGAGAACTCAAGGCAGTTTACAAAAGCAGAAACAACGACAAGGAAAATTACCAAAACAGAGCCAAACAAATGTCACATTAATCAGAACATACAGAAATTTAAAAGATGGTTAAATTAGCAATAGAATGAGAATGATTTTTTTTTAAAAAAGTCCATTAAAAAACAGAAACAAAAAATTAAAAATTGTACAGCACAATCTCAAAAGCTGTTTCCCCATAAACAGTCCATTCACTCAGGCCTGTCAAAACAAAGGACCACTTCCACTCTACACTGTTATAGCGCTATTATTCCACCTTCAACCTGCTGTGGAATTCTGGGGTTTGTAGTTTGCTGAGGCCAAAGAGCTCTCTGGCTGAGAATTCTAAAGGCCCCTCCCCAAACTGCAAACCCCAGGATTCCATAGGAGGTTGAAAGTGGAATAATAGCACCATAACGGTGCAGTGCAGAAATACCCAAAAAGGTCTTCACATGCTGCTGGAAGGACTCCATAAAGGGGGCCAGCCTAGCCTGTCTAGAAAGGGAATTGTAGAAACAAGGAGCAGCCACCAAGAATGTCCTGCCCCATGTTTCTACCAGAGGTACCCTCAGATGCCAAGTGAGGATCATTCCAGGCCCGGTGATTTCAGGATCGAAACCTGAGACTTATAGGCAGTCTCTGGTGATGTCATTAAACATGTTACATTACTCATCAGCCGCAGTTGTTCACTATCAGTGTCTGGCGATAGAGACTGAGCAGGTTCCTGGAGATGTCTGACGTGGCCACACTGTCTCATGCCTTGGTTGCATCCCGTTTGAATTGCTGTAACACTTTTTGTTTGTTTGTTTTTAAAGGAGCCAGCGTGTTGTAATTTTTTGGATGTTGGACTAGAACCCTGAAGACCAAGGTCGTTTCCACACTGAGGTCCCTCCCTAAACTGCAAACCCCAGGACTTCATAGGACGCTGAAAGTGGAATAATAGCGCCATAACAGTTGAGTGTGGAAATGGGCCAAGATTCAAATCCCCATTTGGCCATGAAGACTTACTGGGTGATCTTGGACAGGTCACACACTCTCTCAGTCTCAGAGGAAAGCAGAAGCAAATCCCCCTCTGAACAAATCTTGCAAGAAAAGCCCACAACAGATTCACAATAGGTCAGAAATGGCTTGAAGGTACACAGAAACCACTTCAATTACATGCTTATGTTTAAATCCAGTTGCTATTCCCACCTGAAGCAGACCCACTGAATCAATTGTTGAATGGTAAATTAACACTTATTTAAATCCCAGCTCTTCAGTGGGCCAGCTCTAATTGAGGCAAACAATGGGATTGAGGTCAGGAGTTGCAACTGTACAACCTTCCAGAGTTGGAAGGCTGACAATTAACATGATAGCCCTCTTTCGATACTTGAAGGGATGTCATGTAGAAGATGGAATAAGCTTGTTTCCCGTTGCTGCCGAGACTGGAACATGAACCAAACTCCTTCTGAACAAAACTTGCCTAGAAAACCCTGTGATGGGTTCATCTTAAGGTCTCCATAAGTCGGAAATGATTTGAAGGCGTGCAACAACTGCCTTTGAAGATCGTGGGGCTGCCTTTGAAAGGTGTCCAGAAACTTCAGTTGGCCCAAAGATCTACAGACATATTGTTGACTGGGGTTGGCTGCAAAGAACAGACAAGTCTCCTGTTGCAACAGCTCCACTGGCTACTAGTTCATTTCCAGGCACAGTTCAGAGGCCCTTTTTGCATGGCATTTTCCATGCGAAAGGGCACCTGGAGCGTCGCGCAATTGTGAAGAGCGATCTGCACGATGCACTCACAATCACACAACGCTTCAGGGGCTGGCAGGCACCGATTGTGCACCTTTTCATTTTCAGCAAGAAGCCGAAAATGGTGCACAATCGTGCATTGCTCTCTGGCCCCGCGCACACTTACCTGGTATGCGGAGCTTCCAGAGTCATGCCGGTCATGCTTCCTGCCCCAGCGCAGCCTGGGAAACTCCCAGGTTGCACTGCGGAAGGAAGAGGTGAGGCTCTCGCATGAGCAGGCAGCTCGTGCACAGCAGAAGGACCCCAGATGCGAGAGCCTCTCTCCAGAGGCTGCTCACGTGATCCCTGCACCCCAGAACTGGAAGAAGGTAAGGTGCGGAAAGGGCCACAGTGCTGATTGTGACCTCTAAAGCCCTGTTTATCTCAGGTCTGTGTCTCTCTATATCAACCTGCTAAAACTCTATGATCTCCAGGGGACTAGTCCCATCACCTTCCCAGGCACATGTGGTAGATACAACAGAGAGGGCCTTCTCAGTGACTTCCCCCAGAGTCTTAGGCCTTTTCCACACCCTACCTTTTTCCGGTGCTGGGGTGCGGGGATCGCACAAGCAGCCTCTGGCAAGATGCTCTCTTGTCCCTGCTGCTTCAGCTCCGCACGAGCTGCCTGCTTGCACAAGAGCCCCACCTCACTGGGACAGGAAGCGTGACCAGCGCAGCTCTGGAGGCTCTGCACACCAGGTAAGTGGGCGCGGGGCCTGGAAGCAATGCACGATCGCACACCATTTTCCTCTTCCAGCTGAAAATGAAAAGGTGTGTTATCGGCCCCTGCAGGCCCCTGGAGCATTGCGTGATTGTGAGTGCGTCATGCAGATTGCTCCTAGCAATAGTGTGACGCTCCAGACGCCCTTCGCATGGCAAATGCCGTGTGGAAAGGGCCATAGTCTAATGTTCAAACCACTACACCACACTGGCTTGTAGGCCTCTATGCTAATAGTTAATCCAGATAAGGTACTTTTGGACACTGGAAAATGTGTTGAAGGACTGAATATACAGTCTGTTTTGCATGGAATTGCTATACCATTATATTTCCTTAACTGTCCTATCTCAGTCCTGGTACAGCTGATAAAACAAACAAAACAAACTGAATATCTCCCAGCATGTTACTTGCTTCCAGGCACTCCCTTGCTGTGAAACCCTGTGGGACTTTGTTTATGTTGGAACAAACTGAATATCCCCCAACTTGTTACTTACTTGCAGGCAATAAGCAAAGAGTCATAAATAAAGTCCAACATAAACAAAGTTACTTACTTCCAGGCAGATAAACTCTGACAATTCCTGGAGGGGAAGGACACCAGCTAAATAGACCCAAAGCCTAGCACAGCTGTGCCTTGATTGATTGTTGCCGGTTATAAATTCTGAGAAAGCAACACTGGGTCTCTCTTTGCTGCCTGTCCTGTGCAAAGCTGGGTCTAGGTAAGTGTTCTTCTGTATCTGAAGAGGCAGGACTCTGTTGGAGCTGGCACCTCCCTCTGTTCTGTTTCTGGCACTGTAACCTCTCTCTGTACAGTAGGTCCTGGCATGCCTCCTGTTTCAGTCTCTGACGTGCCGTCTGCTTCAGACTGAGTCAGAGTCCATGCTCTGGAAGCAGGGCTTGACACCAACAAATATACCTAATCTTAGTTGATTTTGTAGACTAAGAAAGGTCAGTCCTGGTTAGTACTTAGACTGGAGACCACGAAGTAGAAAGAACATGGATCTCCAGGCACGACTAGGAAACAATCCTGCTTCAAACCCTGGAGAGCAACCACTGACAGTACTGGGCTAGAGGAACCAGTGCTTGGACTGGTCCATTATATATGGCAGTTTCCTGTATACTTATGTTTTTGGTTGATGGGAAAGTTGTCTCAAGAACCTCAGCCTGTTTTGGATGGAGTTGTGTTCTCCCAATGGAACTAAGCAGAGGGGGGACTTTGGAACTCCTTGCCTCAGGAAGCATTTCTGGTTCCTTCCACAAGGACCCCATGGCATCTTGGGAAGACTGCCTTATTTGCACACTCCTTCAGTAACAATGAGTTGTCTACCTTGGTGTGGTTTGGTTGACCCTATGAGCTCTCTGGCTGATTTGGCTATTGGAAGAATTTCAGCATTCTCTTTCTCCCCCATGTTGTTTTTAGAGCAAGTGGGCATAGCTAGCACAGGGCTTCCTTTCTCTTTTGCATGCCAAAGATTCACCATTTGTCTTTGTGTCATTTAAATGCATGACCTTTGGTGTTCAGATGATCAGATCATGTGATCTAGGTTTGTTGCTTGGGTCATCAGTCTTATAAAAAAAAATCCCCCTTCTCAGATCTTTCTCTTCTCCTCCATTTTTGCTTCCTCTTTCTCCTCTCTGACCATGCTTCCCGTCATGAAGAAGATGGTGAGTTAACAACAAAGCTACTACCTTACCTGACCTATTTATTAGCTAGTTAGGATGTTGCTTCCCCAATGTATATGTAAATGTAAAAGCTATTAGTAAACTTTTCTAACCTGAAATTTCCTGCTTTGTTTTTGGTTCCTTAGTCAGTTTCAGATCAGAGAAGCCACACAGAAATTTGGCCATGCTTTTTCTGCTACTCTGCTAAAAGAAGGCTAATTCCTTACAGTCTTAGCTTTCATAGAATTTCCCAATAGGGCTAACACCCTGGGAAACTCTAATTCCCAACGTCAGCTTCTAGGTTTGTGCTGCTTTGGGTGTATGCTCAGACAGTTTGCAGCTATGGGAGTAAGCTGAGAACAAAAGGAGAAATTGGAAAGGGAAAAAACAAGAAACCAGGACACTTTTAAAGAAGCTGAAAAAATGAGATGGCAGAGAATTAGTTGGAACTGTTCCTAGCAAACTGGGACAGTTGGAGAGACTGAAATCTGTTCCTGAGTTTGTTGCTTTGTCTGCTTGACTTCATCTGTGACTTGGTTGTGTGGGGCACTGCTCAGTCCCTGGACCTTTTGTCTATCTGTGATGAGAAAGACAACCTCTAGGTTTCTCTGTCTTTGACAGCTCACTGCCTTAGTAAGTGTCCCGCTATAATGGGACTGTTGTCAGTCTTTCTCTCCATCTGTGAGGTGAAAACTAGCTTAACTTCTCTCTCTCTCTCTCTCTCTCTCTGTTTCTGTATCTCTCTGAAGAGCAGATGGCTTCCATTTTGTCTTCCTGAGAAGGGGAGGTATTAATTGGGACAATACATCTGCCTGCTACCCACTCCATTTCTGCTGGTGACCTGGCTGCAGGGTGTTTTCTTTGGCTCTCTCCATTACACGCTCTGGTGTTCATTCACCACAGGGCCACAGGTAGAAATTCAGCTGGTGAGCTTTCTCCAGGCACAGAGGTTGGAAGTTTGAGGGAACATCCCCTGCTGAACTTCTACCTGTGTCCTACCAGTGAGAGCAATATGAAGTGGGAGGACATGGGAGAGGGCCTGTGGCACCCCAATTGCGGAATGCCCTCCTCTTGGAATGCCCTTCCCTTGGAGGTCCAGTGGGTGCCAAGACTGATTTCTTCTGAAGCCAAGCAGTGACGCACAGAGACTAATTTATTTCATGTACATGCTTTAAAATTGTAACAGTCATTTTAACTGAGAGCCAATATGGTGTAGTGATTTGACCATTGGAGTATCACCCTAGAGACCAGGCTTTGATTCCCTGCTTGGCCATGGAAACCCACTGGGTGATCTTGGGCATGTCACACACTCTCAACCCCAGAAAACTCCATGATAGGTTTGCCTTTGGGTCTCCACAAGTCAGAAACAACTTAAAGGCATTCAACAACAACAACAATGGTTGTAACTGTTGTTTGCAAAGTATCTTCAACTGTTAGTATGATCAGTATGCTTTTCTCTTAATCAGATTATTTACTTTTTCAATCTGGGAATGATTTAAGTTGTTTCTGTCCTACGCCACCCTGAGATCCTGTGATAAATTGCTGGAGAGAAGTATAGTGGTTTGAGCATTGGACTACGATTCTGGAGACCAGGATTCAATTCTCTGCTCAGCAATGGAAACTCACTGGATGACCTTGGATGTACCACACACTCTCAGCCCCAGAAAACCCTATGCTAGGTTCACCTTAGGGTTGCCATAAGTTGGAAATGACTCAAAGACACACAACAACCACAAGAGATGTCTTAATAAATAAGAAAAGGAGCAAGCAAGTAAGCAAATAAATAATTTTTCATCCCACCGTAAAAGCAGCCCATGTTCCTAGATGGAGCCCAAAAAAAGAGAGGAAATACAAAGAGAGGAAAATCACACACATACACCCCACACAAAAATACATACACACCTCTCTGGCTTAGGCGTTAGGTTGCCTGAAAGGAAGAGAGCCTTTTTCTCCCTGCCTATCCTCCTCTGTGAAGCAGAAGGGGTTCAAGTTTTTTCCTGCTGCCTTGGAGAGGGTCCGGCTTTTGGCTTTTGCTGAAGGGCCAGCCTCGCCCGAGGGTCCAGCAAGAGGCGGAAGGTCTGGCAGGCCTGGCGACCAAACCTGCCAGGAAGGGGCTCAGCTTATTACTCCAGGGACTGTTGCCCAGATTGCTGGGCATAGATTGGATCTGAGGAGACAGTCAGGGAGGGAGAGGGGGACGGGCAGAGGTCTCTGCGCTCCTGCCTCCCCCTCGGAGATTAGCCTGGCTGGAATCTGTCTTGGCAGAGGCAGGAAGAGAGGCCACCGCCGCCAGCCTTTGTGTTGCAAACCACAGGAAGAAAAGCTCTGGAGCCGGGCATTGTCGGGCCCCAGACTTGCCACATGGTCTTCCCTTTTGCGGTGTCGACAAGCTGACAGAGGGGGGATCCCGTAGACAGGCGAGGCCTAGAGGCTTTGGGGAGCTTGGCCAGATGGGTCCTCAAGCCAGCAGGAGGTCTGGAGAGGAAATCCTCATCTCTCCCCCACCACCCCAGGGATCAGAGGGACTGGGTGTGGCCCTCCTCTACCCCACACTCCTGACCCAGATACTTCAGATTTAATAGCTCTCTCATCCTCTGAAAATAACTGCACATACACACGCTCTGTGTAGGAGCAGTCAGTCTACAAACAACAACAAGAGGTGGGCCTAAGGTACCCTAAAGATTACTAAAAAGATAACTTGATGGGTCCAAGAAGAAATGAAGCCTAAACTCCCCCTAGAAGCCCCAATGATGCAACTGGGGCTATTGTATTTTGGACATATCAGAAGGTGATATGATTCACTAGAAGAGATGGTGATGCTCAGTAAAGCAGAAGGGAGTTAGAAAACAGAGAGACTACAACAGAAGTGGATTGACCCCATCTAGGAAGCCCTGAGTTTGCAAGACCAGAGCAAGCCTGTGAATGACAGGGTCTCTTGGTGCGGGGAGGGGTCTCTCATCCATAGGGCCACCGTAAGTCAAAGCTGACTTGAAGGCAAATAGCAACAACAACAGCAGAATTCAGAACAAGCCATATAGACACCTGAAGCACACGTGGGTCACCAACAGGATTCCAGACAGACTACGGCCATTTCCACACTACACTGTTACAGTGCTATTATTTCACTTTCAACATCCTATGGAATCCTGGGGTTTGCAGTTTAGGGAGGGGCACTTAGAATTCTCAACCAGAGAGCTCTTTGGCCTCAGTAAACTACAAAGCCCAGAATTCCACAGGACAGTGGAAGTGGAATAACAGCACTATAACAGTGTAGTGCGGAAATGGCCTGTGTCCAGAGGAAGGCAAGGAATATGGGACCTGGAGAACTATTCCTTGAGGAAAGGTGGAATGAGCTGCAGGGGTGGCTGATGGATCCATTGCCATGGGGGCACAGAATCCACTTTCAGTTTGTATGGGAGCAATCCCCGTGCCAGGTCCTCTTCATAACAGAGATCAACACTGGGAGAGATCCCATACAACTAGAAGCAACTACTAGGGAGCAGCCATAATGCCCACTAACCTACCAGCCATCCTTAATCAGCTGGACAGTCTTAGATCAGATGGTTATTAAAAGATGATTAAGCTTGAATCTTATTGGTGGCTCCAACTATACCAGGCCCATTCAATTCACCTATGTGTTGACTCACCTTTTAACAATTAAGTTGACCCTGGCTGGGATGAACCAAAAGGATTCACACCACGATGTTAGCATTCAGTGCCTTCAGGCTAACTCAGATTTATGGTGATTATAGAGTTTTCTTGAAAGATTCATGCAGAGGAAGTTTGTCCTTGTCTTCTTCTGAGGCTGAGAGAGTGGGATTTACTCAACGTCACCCTGTGGATTTCCATGGCTGAGCAGGGATTCAAAGCCTGGTCTTCCAGAGTCTTAGGCCATTTCCTCACTAGACTGTTGTAGCTCTATGATTTCACTTTCAACATCCTGTGAAATCCTAGGGTTTGCAGTTTACTGAAGCCAAAGAGCTCTGTAGCAAGAATTTCAAATGCCCCTCCCTCAACTGCAAACCCCAGGATTCCAAGGGATATTTGAAGTGTAATAATGGCACTATACCAGTATAGTGCAGAAAGGCCCTTAGTCCAACACTCAAGCTGCTAAGCCACACTGGCTCTGCAACAAATGTTGTTATGTGCCTTCACGTTGACTCTGACCTGAGATAACCCCCTCATATGGTTTTCTTGGCCACAGTTATTCAAAGGAGGTTTACCATTTCTGTCCAGTCCCAGCAGCCAGCCAATATTTACAGCTCTCCAATTAGACCCTTTTCTCAGCAGCCACAAGTAAAGTTTACAACAGTTTGTTAACTAGTTTCCGGTCATTGTAGTCATAGTCTGAGTCTGTATTAAATCCAGAGCCGCAGTCCAGTAGCAAAGTCCATACACCAAGTGAGAGTCAAGGTTTCCAGGAACGGAAGCAAGGAATCCAAATGTGAGTCATGCTGCTTCCACTGATAAGACCGTTGGTCTGCTGTGGCTTCTTCCCATCCTTTCCCCTGTTTATATAGGCTGACAGCCTCCCCCAGCTCTTTGCCAAGTTGATGCGTCCTTACTATATAAACGCTATGAGTCTCATGGACTCTCCCTTTTCCATCTTTGCTGGCTGCAGTAAGTATTGTCCCATTCATGTCTCTGTGTTGTGGCTGTTGGGAAGTGTCCTGTCTGGGTCCTGGGATGGAGCCATGATAATTGCATTCCTTTTTGGCCAAGAGAGTGTGACTTGCCCAAGGTCACCCAGTGGGTTTCCATGGCTAAAAGAGGATTCAAACCCTGGTCTCCTGAAATCCTAGGCCAGCCCTCAAGCCACTAGACCACACTGGCTCTCAGAAGCCATCATAGCCATTTAAATATTTGAAGGCCTCACATATAGACAATGGAGTAGGTTGCAGCTGCTGTAAAAAATCTGGGGCTCTGAATCAGCAGGTTGAAATGACCAGAAAGGGGATTCCAACTAAATCTTAGGAAGAACTTCCTGAGGGTAAAAGCCATTTGACCGTGAACAGCCGGCCTCAGAAGGTGGTGGGCACTCCTTTGCTTAAGGTTTTAAGCAGAGACCGGATGGCCATCTGTCAGGAATGCTGTAGCAAGGGATTCCTGCATCAGTGTTGAGTCAGAAGGGGTGATATTTGAGGTTCTTTCCAAGTCAATAATTCTGTTACTCCATATTTCTGTATCCGTATCAGTATTAGGTCTTGGAGGATATATTTCTGGACAATCAACATCATCATCTCCATCATCATCTTTACTCATACCCTGCCTGTTCTCCCAAGACTGGGACTCAAAGCAGTGTACAAATTAAAATCATTATAATATAGGCAAAACATACCAAAAGTCAACCTTAAAACAGAATCAACATATTTTATCATATAATTTTGGGATCACAGCCTAGTTCAGAGCTTGATAAAATGTACTTTTTTTGGACTGCCACTCGCACAATACCCCAGCCAGCAGTGCCAGTGGTTCATCCAAATAAAATTAGTTCCCAAGGTGACCTCATGCTACAAACATGCATTTCATGATGTTTTGCTTGTCTTTCCTGCTGTCTCCGTTTTCCTGTTTTGTATTATTTAGTTTTTAACTCCGTAATCATAGAAGTGAGGGCCATTGTGGGGTAGTGGACTGAGTGTTAGTTTACAACTCTGGAGACCAGAGTTCAAATCCCCGCTTGGCCACAGAAAACCATTGGGTGACCTTGGGCAAATCACACTTTCTCAGCCTCAGAGGAAGGCAAAGGCAAAATCCCTCCAAACAAATCTTGCTAAAAATCAACAACCCTGCAATAGGTTTATCTTAGGGTCACTGTAAGTTTGAAATGACTTGAAGACACACAAGAACGATCATAGAGGGCTAGATAATAGTCTCCCGATATATGAATTTTCTGGGTGCAAGACATCCCCCTCTTCTTCCAGCCACAACACACACCCACATACACAGTGAGAAACAGTCTGAACATGTGAAATTACTTAAAATGTTAAGTGGCATAAGCCAGGTGTCAAAAAGTTTATACCATATCTGTAGTACATTTGAGATAAATCCCTGTGGTTTCTGCTAGGGGCATCCCTTTATCTTTGATATTTCTTTTGTCTTCCTCCAGCAGACTCCAGGCTTTAAAGTTAGGTGCCAATTTCATTTCGGTTCAGTATGCATTATGAGGAATCACCACAAAAGAATGTGCAAATTTCTTCATACTTGAGATGGAAGGAATTTGAGATTTTAGATCCTCTAAACTGATAGGTGGATCCATTCAGGCTATGGCTCTGAGTTCTTACTTTAAATCACGATGCATTCAACCAAAATGCTAAGTTAGGGTGCCTCTTATTATTTTTCCAGAGAGGATGTATATCTTTAGATGTTCATGGCAGGCTGGTGCAATATGGAACTCTCCATAGTGGGAGCAGCTGTGCCTATTGCCAATGGTCAATATCACAACTTGTCAATATTCTTCTTAAACTATGGTGCCCAGAACTGGAAAGCTATGTTCAGTTCTGAGCACCCCAGTTCAAAAAGGATATTCACAGGCAGGAACAGATCCAGAGAAAGGCAACCAAGAGGGTCAAAGTTCTGGAGACCAAGCCATAAGAGCTTAGGAATCATAGAATCATAGAAATGTAGAGTTGGAAGAGACCACAAGGGCCATCCAGTCCAACCCCCTGCCATGCAGGAAAACCCTCAAAGCACTCCCGACAAGTGGCCGTCCAGCCTCCACTTAAAAACCTCCAAAGAAGGAGACTCCACCACACTCCGTGGCAGCACATTCCACTGCCGGACAGCCTTGACCATTAGGAAATTCTTCCTGAGGTTCAGGTGGAATCTCCCCTCCTGCAGCTTGCATCCGTTGCTCCTTGTTGGGTATGCTTAGCTTGGAGAAGAGAAGGTTGGGAGGTAATATGATAGCCATCTTTAAATATCTGAAGGGATGTCATGTAGCAGAAGGAACAAGCTTGTTTTCTGCTGCTCCAAAGAACAGAATTTGAACTAATGGGCTCAAAGTATGAGAAAAGAGATTCCATCTAATTAGGAAGAACCTCTGGACAGTAAGGTCATTTCTGCATTACCCTGTTACAGTGCTATTATTCCACTTTCAACCTCCTATGGAATCCTAATGTTTGCAGCTTAGGGAGGGACCTTTAGAATTCTCAGCCAGAGAGTTCGTTGGCCTCAGTAAACTACAAACTCCAGAATTCCACAGGATGATGAAAGTGGAATGATAGCACTATAACAGTGTGGTGCAGAAATGGCCTAAGAACTCTTTGATGGTGAAATGGACTGCTTTGGAGCAATTCTTCTTTGGCGAGGTTAAACAGAAGTTGGGGGGCTTCTTTCAGAAGCGTTTTGTGTGTATATTCCTACATGGCAAGGGTTTGGACTAGATTATCTTTGCAGTACCTTCCAACTCTATGAGTCTTTGGTTCTGTTGAACACAGCCCCAGCAAATGCAGGAAATGTTTGTTTCAGTTCAGCTTTGAAGAAGCTGCAAATGCTGCAACTGTCTTCATAACTGAGGCCAGTGGCAGCCAGTGGCTTCCTTGTCAGTAGGGCAGAATGCATTCTTGTCTGAAATGTAAAAGATCCATCCAAGGTTCTGAACTTATTTGGGGGATAGGTTCAGCACCTCCTATAGGCTAAAACCTGGAGTGTATTCACTGACATTGAAGTCCCCCCAGCCACAACTGACCACAACGAATCCTACTGATTTCTTAGGATCTGCCCAAACTATTACAAAAAAGGGAAATCTCACCCAACAGAAAACCTCATTTATCACTAGTTCCTGGATTGTGTTTTTGAATTCACACAGGCTTCTCCAGACTGCAGGGAGGGGAGGGATGATGAAGCAAACTGGGTATGCAATTTGGCCAATAAACATTCAGATTTCAGAAAACTCTCAACAGTTGGCCAGTTAGAAATCTTTGCTATACCTTTGCTCACTATTGGCTCTGGAGACCTGGATGTCCTTGCCTTCTTTTTTTTTTAAAAAAGCCACAGGGTTCCAAAAATCTTACTATTCTAGTGTGAAGACCCTGTACTCGCCTCTCATTCAGTGAAGAGAAAGAGGAATATCCTTTAAAGTGAACAAGAAACCATATAGTCTTTTAAAAGGATTTTTCCCTGTGTTGTATCTTGTACTATTATTATTATTATTATTATTAAAAAATACATCCTCTAGGTAAGAATAAAATATTTGTGCTGGGAATTGCCTCTGGATGTTCTGTGAAAAGGAGAATGTAGTTTGTTGAAGAGGAGAAGGAAGAGCCAAGAAGTACAGCAGCATATAGAAGGACCAACAGGAACATTCACTCCATCCGTTTTTCCTTACACAAGGATAAGTTCCCTTGTTGGAATTTTTATCGGATGCACAACAGCCATATTCAGTCCAAGACACAGAAGCAGGGTTGAGCATTGTATAGGTATGAACATTGCATATATTGTTCCAAATGTTTGATTGTGCATCTGGTTGCACATATGGGCTCTTGGTTCAGCTGCAAAATGTTGGTATTCAATGTAAATGTTGCATAGCACAATTAATGCATAACTCAGCATGCAGATTTATACTATACAACTCTGATGTAGGATCTTGACTCTTTTTTTAAAAAAAAAAATGCGTATGGAGAAAATGGAATGGACTGTATCTCTGTCCTTACTGTGTTCCACAGGTATTTTTCTCTCAGTGATCCATCTGGTCTGAGTTTCTAGCACATCAATCTCATAGTTCATCCACCCTAACCTCTGGGAATGAATGTGCCAAGGATGCAGATTGTAGTTTACTGAGGCCAAAACGCTCTCTGGCTGAGAATTCTGAATCACCCTCCCTAAACTGCAAACCCCAGGATTCCACAGGATCTTGAAAGTGGAATAACAGCACTATAACAGTGTAGTGCAGAAATGGGCTATAAGAGCTATTCAACAATGGAACGCACTGCCTCAGAGAGTGGTGAATGCATTGGTGGTTTTTCAGCAAAGGTTGGATGGCCATCTCTTTAGTTCTGGATTCCTTTCATGGCGGGGGGATAGACTAGGTGGCCCTTGGAGTTCCTCCAACTCTATAATTTTATTCTATGATTCTTCAGATGCATTGAGTACAATATTCAAACCTCTCAAATGTACAGGTACATGCAATGTTTACCTGTACCTCATGAGATTCTTCATAAAACAGCTGGATTTCCATGCCACTGAATTTTGGGTCTTCCACCATAGCAGTTTTTAAGGGGTAGCAGTCTAAGGAGGAAGAAGAGGAGGATCTCCTAAACAAGTTGTTGTTATTGTTGCTATTGCTACCATTGTCATAATTGTAGCACCTTCAGTACTGGGAGATTAAGAAGTCAACATCCACAGCATGGGCCAAATTAGTTAAGTGGGCATCACAAAGTAGACTTGGTCCATGAGATTCTTTTTATTTCCCTCTCCTCTGATTTTGCAGTTCTTCTCTGCCTCTTGGACAGGACAATTCCACAGAACCAATGCTTTTCCAGTTGTGTCAGAATTGGCAACTCTGGCGAAACCTTATGAAGAAAGGCATCATCTGGGTGGGTGGGAAGGGGACCTTTTTTCTGGCTCAGGGCTGGGAGACCTATAGCCCTTGAGATGTTGTTGAACTCTGGCTCCTATCATACTTGCTTGAGGGGTTCTGGGAGCCATCCTCCAAAAAGAAAGAAAAGCAACATTCTGAAGCTTCGTTAGTGAAGAATGTTTTGAAGGCTAGAGATGAATAGACCTCAATCCAACAAGCACTAAAGCTGTTTTGAAGCAACCCAGAAGCAAGGAGATACTTCTGAGGAGAAGGTAGGGAGCAATCACAACTTGATTTCCATTGTCCATCTTCAATTCAGTGGATCTCATGCTTCAAGACTTGTGGAGAAATGACAATACTTTCCTGATCAGAGCAGGAAAAAGAGAAGAGCACAGGCAAATACAAGACTGACCAGCAGTAGAGGAGGACAGTTGCCTGTGGACTCTCTCCCACTCTGTGTCATCCACATCTCTTCCCTCTTAATGCCCTTTGTTTATTGCATTTTCAATAATTTATTCCTCTGATAGTGCTATTAAAAGGACAGTTGAGACGGGACCCTTCTTTTCTTGTAAGGCATGAAACAGTGCCAGGACCAAAGGAACGGTCCCTTTAGGAAGCAGGAGTGTGTGTGTGGTTTCCAGGTCAGTGGAGCAGTGAATCCATTCCAAGTTTTGACTAACCATAAAGGAGCTCTCCCCTGTGCTGAATGTAATTAGGAGCACAGTTCAGCACCTTGGACAAGTGCTTTAAAGCCTGGATTAAAACTGAGAGTGGATTCACTACTCTGCTGAAATGAGTGCCACCAGCTGCTACTTGGGTGTGTGTAAGAGAAAGGGTGGAGAGAGAGAGATTGAGAGAGAGAGAGAGAGAGCAAACATAACTAGTGTCTTTGCTTATCCCCTTAAAACACAGACAGGCAACTGTCAGGGATTGCGGGCTGTGTGTCCTCCCACGAGACCTTAAAGAGACCCACCTCCCTGCGTGTGCCAAAAAAGCTAAATTTTTGCCTCTCAAGGTCTGCCAATACACTATATAGGTCCTGCTCTGGGGGTTCCCTGGGGCCATTTTAAGCACAAGAGAGCCCTTTTTTACAATAGGAAGTCAACTTCTGGTTCACTTTCTGTTAGAAGGCTTAAAATACTCCAGGCTTTCAAAGAAGGGGGAACTACACTATGTAAAGTGGGAGGATGGGAGTGAGGGAGAAAAGAGTTCAAGTTGCTTCTATTTTCTACTGATTGTCTAACCCAGTGGTTCTCAACCTGTGGGTCCCCAGATGTTTGTGGACTTCAGCTCCCAGAAGCCCCAGCCACTATGATCAATGCTCAGGGCTTCTGGGAGCTGAAGTCCACAAACATCTGGGGACCCACAGGTTGAGAACCACTGGAACCGTCTTTTCACCCTTTGTATGGTTCTCTTGATAAGAGCCTTCACCTGTATCTCTTTTAATTTTGGGGAGATGCCCTGAGTCCCCAGAGATAGAAGAAAAGGAGAAATTGACACCTGAATGAATAAAATGAGTATGGACAACAGTAACAATCAATCAATCAATGGGATACCAGGATCTGGCTTAATGGGTGACATTAAAAGCTGCCCTCAATACATTCCAAACAATTATTTCTCAAAAGTCTTGATAGGGAAGTAACACTGATAATGAAGTTTCTCAGCTTTGCTGGTATTTCTCAATACCTCATAGTCAGGTTTAGTTGAATGATGGTGGTGGTGGAGGAGGAGGGCAGAGAGAAAGAGAAGGAGAAAGGACCAGTGTGGTACTACTACTGCTGTACTACTAGTAGTAGCAATTGTGTATGATCCCTTACTGTTGGTGGACCATAACCTCAAGTTTAATTGTTTGGTCTGCTCCCTTTATATTTCCAACACACGTTTCTAAGACAGTGCTTCTCAACCTGTGGGTCCCCAGATGTTTGTGGACTTCAGCTCCCAGAAGCCCCAGCCACTATGGTCAATGCTCAGGGCTTCTGGGAGCTGAAGTCCAAAAACATCTGGGGACCCACAGGTTGAGAACCACTGTTCTAAGAGCTAGCCAGACAAGATAGTGTCTGATCTTCGAAGCTGAGCAGGGTCAGCCCTGGTTAGTACTTGGATGAGAGACTGCCAAACACCTCGTGCCCTGGGCTATTTTGCGGAGGAATTAACTGGCAAAACAGCGTCTGAGTATTCCTTGCCTAAGAAAACCGTACGAAATTCATAGGGTTGCCATAAGCGCGCACGCACAGAGAAGCTCGCTTAACTCTAAACAGTGGAAAAACAGAAATCATAACTCTCTCTCTCTCTCCTCTCCCATTTTCTCCCTCCCCTTCTCCCCTCCTGCCCCGCCAAAAAAAAAGAAAAATTCCCTCCTGGACGTTTTGATCGATCCAGAAGGCAGCTGAGCTGATGGCGCCCATGTGGACTGAAAAGGGCGTCTCATCGCCATCAGCCCGATTTTCACTGGCTCTGTGTAAATGTTATTGATTCAGTGAGAGCGAGAAGACAAGGAGAACGGGAGAGGCGCTTTCAGCAGAAGTGTCTCAGATTTCGGAGCGAGCTCTGGCTTAACTGGCTTGGGAATCTGGAGTCGATCCCCCTCCCTAACAGCCGAACTGATTTGACTCGTTTTTTTTCCACCAAGGCCATTTCCGCCCTAGACAGTTATAGTGCTATTATCCCACTTTCAACATCCCATGGAATCCTGGGGTTTGCAGTTTCGGGAGGGACCCCTCCCGAAGCTGCAAACCCCAGGATTCCATAGGATGTTGAAAGTGGGATAATAGCACTTTAACAGTCTAGTGCGGAAATCCCACGTTCCGAGAGACGTTCCGGGCGGGTTCACCGCGTTGCCTTGACATTTTTCGTTCGCGCACAGGAAAGGTCTAGGCGGGCGAAGCGGCCCCTCGATCGGAAAGAGGAGACTTGGGAAGGGGGTCGAATTAACCCTGGGAATTGCAGAGGGGGGAAATGCAAGCTTCAGGGCTGCGATCCGGATCGGCAGCGGTTGCAAAGCCAGAAAAGTACGCATTTCTGGCCACGCAACAGTCCTTTTGAAATCGAGTCGCAAAGGCTGATCAAATCAAGTTGCAAAGGTTTTATCTCTCTCGCCTCGGGAAAAAAAAATGCATGTCTGTATGTCTGTCCTGCTCGCTCTTCTCTCTCTTTGGAAGGCAGAAAGACAGGCGGATATCTGCATGTATTTTTAAAGTCCTCTTGCTGGGAAACTGTAAAGCGTTCCGTGGGATGGATGTTTAGCAGGAGAAACAGCTTCTGTGCGCAAATATATACCTAACCTGCTTCTCTTGCCAAACATTATAGACTACAAAAATATTATATGTCTGTGTACATGTGTAAATTTTAAAAGAAAGCATTTGTAATACTTGCACGCCCTTAAGAGTCCATTTTCGGGTTCCACTTAAGAGAAAAGAATTTTGGGAAGAGATGCACAGGGCCCGAAGTTGTCTCCTTGTCCTTATTTCTTTCTTTACCGATAATTCTAAACCCCCGAGATGAGAACCTGGCAATTTTCCTTAGCGATCCCTGTGAAGAGAGGGACCCTATCCAAAGACGTTCCAGATCGGACTCTACATTTTGCTTGTTCACCGTGGTCCTTACTCACATGGTAAGGTGCATAGACTTCGGGTCTCCTCTCCAATCCGATTTGTGACCTGACACTGGAGTATAAATATGGAGAGGGAAAAAATAAGGGCTTTTAAAACCGCCCACATAAGGAAGTCCGCAAACTTCTAGCCGTGCTAAGAACTGCAGTTGAGCATTTGGAAATACAGTTTAGGCATCCAAAGAATATGGGGAAGCAAACGGACCGACAGAAGGTGCACACAGCAAATAACACAGATTTAAGCTCTCCGGAAAGAGGCATCTCTCTGGAGCCCCTGTTTCTTAGTCTGAAAATGACTTTTAACATCCGTGCTTGACGAAGAAGTCTGTGAGCTTCGCAAGCTTGCGTAGTGCGTTTTGCGCCTTATGGTCAGCTTATAATAAAGGTAGCAATGCCCTCCGCGCGCGTGTTTTTTTGTTTTTTTCATTTAGGGAAGACCTTGGTTGTGAGTATGAATGATTTTTAATCTCTCACCCTGGGCTCAAAATTGAGAGACCGAAAGAAAATTTTAGTTGGAAATGGAAGAAAACCACTGCTCCTCCAAGGCGAATTCTGTCCCCGCCCCAGCTAAACCCCTGTTTGCAAACGACAACCCCTGACCTCAGAGGGGGACTTTGCCCATCTGGTGTGGAAGAGTGGTCGTGATCTTCAGAATCATATAACCCATAATCCACCCACCGTTCTTTCTATGGCAACCATTTTGTTGTTGTTATAGGCCTTGGAGTCGAGCCTCTCCAAAACGTGCCTGCCAATAGCTGTTTTTCGGAGAGGGTTTTGCTAACGCTTTCCCTTGAGGTTTCCCTAGCAGAGGAGAGATTCGAACCTTGTTCTCCGAAGTCATAGGCCATTTCCGCACTAGACTGTTATAGCGCTATTATTCCACTTTCAACATCCTATGGAATCCTGGGGTTGCAGTTTAGGGAGGGGTTTAAGGAGGCCTCAGGCCCCTCCCTAAACTGCAAACCCCAGGATTCCATAGGACGTTGAAAGAAGAACCATAGCGCCGTAACAGCCTAGTGCGGAAATGTCCGTAGTCCAACACTCTGACCACCGCGCCGGGCTGGATGCTCTTTCTTCAACCTCAAAAAGGAAACCAGACCTTGGAAAGGCCTGAGCCGCTTCTCCTAAGGGGTTGGGTCTGCGCTAAAGTCTATTCAAGCCTCTGCGCCTACAGCGGCCTCGCAGCTTACAGGATCGCAGCTGCCTGGTGGTGTCACTTTGGAGCCGAGAACTGAGACCGACCCTCGACCCCCTTTAAGGCGACTGCCTGAATGGGACCTCAGGCTGCCCTCTTAACCACTGCTTCTCCGGGAATTCGGCGGCGCTTTTAGGCGGAAGCCAACGCGCCTAGGATCGCGCGCGCTTGAAGAGCGCTTAGGATCATCAGGCTGGTAGAGGGGCTAAAGAAAGACAGAAAGAAAGAAAGAAAGAAAGAGGGAAAGAAAGAGGGAAAGAAAGAGGGAAAGAAAGAGGGAAAGAAAGAGGGAAAGGGAAGGAAATGCCAACCTCGGTAAGTATTCTGGCTTTCCTAGATAATCTGTGTTTGCAGATTTCGTATCAACTTGGCTGGTGAACCCACTGATTCTGGAAAAGCCTAACTGTGGACACTCACACTCACTCACTCACTCACTCACTCAGTGTGTGTGCGTGCGTGTGTGTTCGAAAAGCGGAGCTGCAGCGGCATCATAAAGCGCCTACCTCCTTTCAGCTCTTAAGATACCATAAGCCTTCCCAAGGCAGCACAGAGCGATCCTGAGGGTCGCCATTGCACTCTGTATTAACCCCTCCGCCCTCCCTCCCCCCCGAAAAATTAACCCCGGTTGGGGGGGAAATGACCGTGTGCTCTTTGGTGTCCCCCCGGGGCGGAGAATTTTTTCCATCTCTGGAAGACTCCAGGAGGAGCGGTGCGTGTCTCCTCCCCACCCCCACCCCGTAACGCAACGACTTTAGGGTTAATGGCCCCTGTCTCTCCCCTCATTCCTCCCCCCACCCCATTAATTGACTCCTTGTTTGGATAAACTCTGTAATCTGCTCCTCAAGCGCCCCATTAAAACTGGGTGCCTTTTTCAATTAAGGGCAGCCCCTCAACCCGGCCGTCAATTCTCCTAATGACAATATAAATTATATTTTTTCCCCACTCTTCTTCCTCATCTCCTCTCCCTGCCCCCTCCCCCGCATTTCCACCGGCCCCCTCTCTCCTCGGAAAATAATAGGAAATCCTACGTTTTCATTAGACGCGATTAAGGCGAAAGTCCAGGAGGGAGGGAGGGAGGGAATTTGAAAAGTGGGGAGGAGGAAGGGGGACGGGGGGTTGGAGGGTTCCTCTGAACTAAATACCAGGCCCTTGTTGTTGTATTATTAAACCACCACGCTTTTAAATAAATTGAAATTTCTTACAATCAGCCCGAAAAGGACCCGGGGGTGGGGAGGGAGGAGGGAGAGAGAAGCGACAGCGATCTATTTGGCCAGGTTGCCTTCAGATTAAAAACAGGACGTTCAATATCATCGTCTCTCTAGCATACAGATTCGGGGGGGGGGGCGGTGGTTTGATTTTTATTTTATTTTTAATTTGTTTTAACAACCTCCCCCCTTCCAAAACACACACACACACTTCCTCTGGATCAGGTCCCCGGGTGAAGGACGTGGCAGGGGGAGGGAGGGATATGACAGAGAATTGTTGAATTTCTTATTTATTTTTAAAATAACTTTGGTCAGCTATTCACTCCAAGGACTTGGGAACTTATTCTCCTCCCCCCGCTACACCTTTTTTCATTTTTCAAACCCTCCACCCAACCCTTTCTTAGTTTCCTCTCCACCACCAACACTCCTTTTTTTTCTCGTTTGCATAGATTAAACTTCGGAGATCCAACCTTTTGAAATGGGTCTCTGGCTTTGGGGAAAACGGTCACCTTTGGAGACGAAAAGAACAAGGGTAGCCGGGCAGAAACGAGGAAGAAGTTAAGAAAGTCTGGACGCATCTGTATACTATATTATTATTATTATTATTAGTTTTCTTTTAGTTTGGATTTTCCTTCAGGAGCAGGAATAAGTACTGGAAAGCACCTGTAATAAATCAGCAGGGGGAAAAAAGAGCAAGGTTCCTGCTGCTTATGGACGGTCAAAATTTGTTCTTTAAAAAGCCCAACGCGTTTCGACCTGTCTATAAATTAATTGGTCTTTATTTTAAATTTAAATTAATTGCCTTTCTTCAGACCGTTATTGCGTGTGGATCCGGTTCTTAAAGAGAGTGGAGCAGCAACTTCAGAAATGTCTGTTGGAGATTGGATTTATGCCCCGGAAGAAGGCCAATTCATTTATAAACAGACTGGAGACGCGTTGGGCTTGTTAAAGAATAAACTTGGACAATCCATAAACACGTGGAAGCTACTATCAGTCCTCACTAGCCTGTTATAGCGCTATTATTCCACTTTCAACATCCTACGGAATCCTGGGGTTTGCAGTTTAGGAAATGGCCCTAGTTTCTTTTCTTTTCTCTCTCTCTCTCTCTCTGTGTCTCTGTTGGATTTTCGTTCCACTGTCCTATTGCCGGGAGGCCTCCGTGTCACCCGTTTCGGCTGCAGATTCTCAAACACGGAGTCGAGAATAAGCCTTCTTGAATTTGGAGGAACCTCAGAATTCACACTCCCAGCTGTCGGCTGAGCAAACCCCTTCCCTCGATTCTTCAAGGGACAGATTAGACTGGAGCTCAGGAAAACCAACCCCGAAATGCCAAACAGTTCCTGGAGGAAACTGTGAGAAGTCTAGAGAACTTCCCAAAACAGTCCTCCATGGGTTTCTTTTCCCCTTCTTACTTTTCTTCCTGCTCTCTTTCCTTCCATTCTGTTTCGGAATTAACATTAAGACTCTTGAACGCCATGTGGGTTATTAAAAAAAAAGTATTTCTTCCCAAAATCCATCTCTAGCGCTCGAAAAAAGCCACCTCGTTTTTTTTATTTTGTTTTTTCCGACGGAAAAAGAGAAAGGTTTCTAAATAATTTACACAACCGGAGGAGGGGATTGAGAAGGGGGAATTGGGAAATTGCAGAAGATAATTGAGACGATCAGCCCCCGCCGGGGAATTAGAAGGGGGATCAACGCGCGTGTGTTTCTGTGTGTGAACATGCGGGCTTTCCTTTCCTTCAGCAAGGAGTTACTCTATTTGGTGTTAATTTAATTTTTTCGTAAGTAAACCTTGCCCCTGGATGAGCCAGAGGCTAAAAACTACTTTTCGCTTTTCGTTTTCAGGCAGGGTGATATGATAGCCATTCTTCAAACTTTTGATGGATCGAAATGAAACAAAACACACACCAAAATAATAACAATAACAATACAAGGAAGTGGGGGAAATGAGAGAGAAAGTTTTCTTCTCCCCTGTTAGAGAAAGCAACTCGCCTTACCGGTGGAAAGAAAGACTGGGGAAAGTTTCAAGGGAAAGCTTAGGGGGTTTGTCCTCAAGGATTTTAAAAGACCCACCAGGGTACCTTTTTCTTCTGTTCTCACAACCTCCGGGCCCGGCTTTGGGCTGACTAAAGGCTACCCCTCCTCCCCCTTTTTCCCCCCCACCCCCACCCCCATCCCTTTCGCTCCCTCCCCCCCAAGTTTGACCAACACGCGCAAATACATTGTCTTCTAATGGTTATTTTATAGAAGGACTGAATTCGGGGAGGGTTGGGTGGGCTCGAGTGAAATTGGACAAGGAGGGGGGAGAGGGAAGGGCTAAAATGGCAGAGGCGAAAATGTCCCAGCATCCACAGTCAGCAAAAGTAACCAGAAGGAGCAAAACCGGAAAAGTTCGCAAAGCATGCAGGCTTTGGCGTTCTACAGAACTCCTCGCCGGCGAAGAGGGTACCAAAACAGGCAGGAGAAGGTGGTGCAGGATTTCAAAAAAATGTTTCCTCCCCCGCACCAGGAAAAAAAGAGAGAATGGAAAATGTTGAGGTCTTTAGATATATCTGTTTATCTTCTCCAGAGCTAGGTCAAAAGCTTATTGGTAGACCCAACTAAAGTAGGCCCATCGAAACAGTGGGAGTTACATAAGTATTGGCTTACGAGTTCCGGGGGACTCAATGGGTCTACTCTAGTCGACATTAACCGCTGGATTTCGGGCCTTGGGGCCTCATCAGCATCCCACCAAGAAAAAGGTATGGTGCAGAATTCAAGTGGGGCTGTTTTTTTCCACTTTCCAGGACAAAATACTTCAGATTCTCGATCTTAATTTGGTCCTACATTCCCAGCAAATTTAGGAATGGTGAGAGGCAGACATCTTAGCCATAAGCCTCCCTCACCGCCCATCCTCAATACCTTTGTTTGGGAGTGAGGATAGGTACGGGTTTCTGGGACACGAGTCTGTAGCCTGCTTGCGTTCAGGACCAAGCCGTCCTGTCTGCATTTTTGGGGGAGGGGAACAGCGGTGACGGGCTTTTGTCCGTGGGCTGAAAAGCAAGGGCAGCTCTAAGGGACAGCAGGGAGCCTACATGGCAGGGCTGTTGTGAAAAGTGGAGGGGGCGTGAGGACGCCGCTGGGCTCCTTTCCCTCCCCAACTCCTCGGGGCTTCGGGCCGCGGGTGTGCGGAACTTTGGGGGTGCCCGGAGGACTTTTATGGGACAGAGAGGTAAGGCGCAGCAAAGTCAAAAAAGGAGGAGGAAGGGAAGGGGAAAGCGGGGGAGCTGGAAGGCAGCGAAGGAGAGGAGAAGGAAGAGAAAGAGCAGGGAAGAGGGGGATGAAAAAGAAGAGGAAAAAGAAATAGGAGGGAAAAAAACAGAAGAAAAGGAAGAAGAGGAAGAGGAAGGTGAAAGAGGAGAAGGAGGGAGGAGAGAAGAAGAAGGAGAAGAAGAAGAGGAGGAGGAGGAGGAGGAAGGGAAAAAGGAGAGGAGGAGGAGGAGGAAGAAAGGGAGGAAGAAGAGGAAAAGGAAGAAGAAAGGGAAAGAGAGGAAAAGAAAGAGGGGGAGGAAGAGAGAAGGATGAAAAAGAAAAGAAAAAAGGAGAGAAGAAGAAGGGGAAAGGGAGGAGAGGAGGGTGAAAAAGGAGATGAGGAGGAAACAGAGGGAAGGAAGGAGAAGAAGAGGAAGGAGAAGAGGGGAAGAGAAGGAAGGGAGGAGGGACAACAGAAGAAAGAACAGAAAGGAGGAGGAAACGGGAGAAGAAAAGGAAAAAGGAGAAGGGGGAAGAAAAAAGGAGAGGAAAAGGAGAGAAAGGAGGAGGAGGAGGAGGAGAGAGGAAAGAACAGGAAGAGAGGAAGAGGAGCGGGTGGAGTCAAGCGCTTGCCGGGGCAAGATGCTGTAAAACTGTCCCTTGTAAAGCTGAGATGGAGGCTCGCGCGCCCACACCTGGGCACGAACACGAAGGGGGAGGGGTCACCTGTTAGGAAATGGTAGGCGGGTGGCTATTGATTTACTTATTTTAATAATTCAGGGAAAGAGTTCCTGCAAAGTCTGGCTCAAGAGGCCCCGTCAGCTCCCCCGCTCTCTTTGGCTCTCTCTTCACACCCAGCCACACACCCTCGAGTGTAAGTCTCGCGTCTTGGGGGGACTCAACGCAGTTCTGGACTTGCGTGTGCACAGACTGCGTCTGAACAGACCCAGAGAGATTGGGGGGGGGAGTTAGAGAGAGAGGCCACGCCGGCCACGCCAGCTTCCTCCTTCCCTTTAGGAAAGCAGCTCCCCTTCCTCAAAGATGGTGAGAATTTCTAAATCCCCCCCCCAAAAAGAAGAAAGCAGCCGACAAACTCTGAGAAATCTGGGGGAGCGTCGTCGCAGGTGCAGCTCAAGGGGCGGAAAGGGAGTCGCTCTCTCCAGTCCTGGGGCTCCCTTCCCCCTTGCCTCCCCTCTCCCTCTTCTTAGCTCCTGGTTCTCCGGGTCTCAAGGCAGGCCCCAGAGAAAGAAGGAGGTTTTATGTGTCTTTTTTTGTGGGGGAGGAGGGGCCTGAAAAGAGGAACCTCTGGTCTATTCCAAAGCAAAGTTTGCAAGGCTCGGAGGACGCCTGGCCTGGGCCACGGTCTTCTGAGACCCTCAAAAATCCTGGGAGGTGTTCCGTGGGCCGCGGAAAAAGAGGGTTGGGGTCGCACAACGGCCCCCGGGCCGCCCTTTCCTCGTCCCTCCGCCTCTGTTTCGGAGGAGACTAGCCGCAACGACAGGTGACGATGGTCAAAACGAGGATGAAAATTGGCGGCCGGGGGGTGAGCAGGTGGTAAATGCTTCCCCACCACATCACGCACGCACGCACACATACACACACACACGCCCGCGGTCCCTTGAGCCACGTCTCAGTGCACCACAACGCCTTGCAGGGTTGGACGGTGAAGGAAACTTCGCGGGACGGGGGGGCAATCAAAAAGGACAACCCGGGGGGGTTACAAAAAAAGAGAAGGAGGGGGAGGGGTGCGGACAGACGGAGCTGCAAGGGACCGAGCTCTCCCCCTCTCTCAGCGCTTGGGCAGGGAGGAGGGCAAAAGTAACTTACAGCGAGCGAGGCGGGCGCTTCTTCTTCCTTGCTTCGCAGGCGGAGGACGAAGGACCCGGAGTAGCAGGGCAGCATCAGCCAAGTTAGATCTCCTTGCAGGATATTTTTTTTTGGGGGGGGAGCGGGGAATTGGGGGTTATACCCGTCTCCATCCCAGTTCCGTTTCTTGGAGGAGCAGGTTGCAGAATAATCCAAGCAGAAGAGCAAAAAATAAAACGGAGGAACTTGAGAGAAGAAGGGGGAAAATCTGACACGCGACCCTCACCAAAAAAAAAAAGCCAAACAAGGCCCGTTGTTACCGACGGAAAAAAACTTTCCAACTTTTCCCAGCGGCAACCGAAACCCTATTAAACCGATTCACTCTTCTCGGGAGGAGGGGAAAAATACTGGTTTTATTCCTCGACACAAACACCGAACACAACAAAAAAAGGGGGGATTCGTTTCACCCTGTCTGTCCCTCTCTTTTTCCTCCAATCTTTTTTGCCTCCAAGGACTAAATGTGTGGAGACGTTCAGAGCCGTCCCGGCCTCGATCTGGCTAGAAAACCAAAGAAGGGGATTTCTCTCCGAGGGAGGGAAAATTTTAAAAAAGGCTCCTCTCTCCTCTTTTTTTATTTGCCGGCGACAGGGTTTTTAAAAGCGAAATCTGTATTCAAATCTGGCTGAAGGTGTGCGTTGGGATTTAGCAAAAGCCTCTTAAAGGGGTACATTTACCAAACCGTGACAAAATCACTCGTGATCTTGGTTTCTCGGAGTCCCCCCCCCGCTTTTTTTTTAAAAAAATACACAATCTGAAGTAGTGAAGGGAGCATTTTAAAGAGAATCTAGGTGTGTGGGGGGAGGAAAACCCCGATTGTTGATTTAAAGGGGGGACTGACCCCAAACCATCAAGGGTCTGGGTTTGTGTGTGTGTGTGTGTGTGTGTGTGTGTGTTTTCCCCCTGGCCAGTAGATGGATTATTGGCAACGCGATTATGCCAAAGTCCTCGAATCGGGGGCGGCGAAGGAGAAAACGGGGGAAGGGAGGGAAAGAGGGAGGCTGGCGGAGGGAGGGAGGGAAGAAGGGGTGGGGGGATGTTGTTGTAGCCAGAAGCCACCTCTGTCTACTGCGAGGGAAGATTGCTCCACAGCTTGCTCTCCACCACTTCCAGACCGGGTCCACTTCACGCCGGAGAAACCCAAACAGCACCGCTTGGAAAGGTGATATTTATACAACGGTTGTTTGCTTTCCCACCGGCGGTGCGAAGGGAGCGGGGGGGATCGGGTTTCTTTTTCCCTTCTGAGCTCCCAAATCTTCTCCCCCGTTCTCAATCCCCCTGCCTTTCATCCCCCCCTCCAAAAAAAACCAATTTCCCTTTCCTTCTTGGATTTCCCACTCTGATCCCAAACCGGTTTGTTCGGGGTTGTCCTCTTTTCTGTTGTCGCCGTTGCTTTCCATGGGAGCACCTCAGCTTTCAGGGGACAGCTTGGAAGTTGTGAGGGGAGAGTTGTCCTAGACACGCAGCCCTACTGATGCGGGAGGCGCCTAACGTGTTTGTGGAACGTCCGTCGGGTCGTTGTGTTTTGCGCAAAGGTCTAGACCCTCGAGTTGCCACCAACCTGAGTTTTTAGAGAGAAGGGATGGGCTCGTTTGGGGAGGGAAGAACCCAAAAAATACGAGACAACCGCATACAGTTCTATCAACATACAGAGCCAGAGATCGCCGCCGCTCCTTCCCAATTCTTTCCCTTATTCCCGCCCAGCTACCAAAAGTGGTAGAACTGTAGGACAGAAATTTAGAGAGTGATGGGTCTTGGGATGTCTTCTTCCAGCATAGAGCCCTCTCGTATCCCACATACCTCCAATTTTTTTAACAACAAAAACAAAACATTAAATTGACAAGGAACAGATCTCCAAAGGCAGTCCGGTCAGAAACACCGGTGGCTTTTCTTTTTTAAAAAATCTTCCCTTGGAAAAGCAGAGTTGTGGAAGGCAAAGGAGCCAGAAGCAAAAGCAGAAAGCGATAGGTCGGAAACCACCGGTTTGGCGAAGAAGCCCGGCTATAATTCGTTAATTGCAGTGGGGGGGGGACAAACGCTTTTGATTGCAACGCATCCCCCCTGTCGGAAAGCGCCGTAAAGAGGCGATGTAATTGCCGGAACATCAATAGTGCAAAGGATCCCAGGCCATTAGCGGTGGGCGAAGAGCTGGTAGGACTAGCAGGGCTGATCTTCCTTGGCTACTAGGACTTTGCCACTAGTTTACTACTAGGATGACTTTTTTTGCTAGAAGTAAATGGTTGTTATTTTACCAAGGGGCCTAAGAATGTTACTAGTTTCGGAGTCCTGTCCATAGCGAGGGACAGTGTCCGGAGAAGGAGAGAGGAACAAGGAAAAATAGTTTTTAATCAGGAGCGTAAGCACAAATCAGGCAAAAGAAGTGAGGAGAGGAGGTGTCGCCTGTGTTATTCTAGGGTCTAAGGAGAACGGGCTTGTTTGCGGACTGCTATCGCCGATTGGGGAAGGAGGGGTGAGAATCAGATTTCAGTTCAAACCGATTTCGCTTTCTTGTGTCTACAAGAGGAATTTCCGCCGAGAGCCTTTGCTCGGGTTTGCCTTGTGGAAAAAGTTCTGGCGAACTCAACTCGAGTCTTGGGGATGGAGTGGGCTTTGACGAGGGTGGAAGGGTCAAAATGAGGACATTGACCCCCCCAAAAAATTATAATTCTCCCCGTCCCCAAATTTCCAGCATTGCAGAGAGGAAGATGTTCGAAATCGTTCCCACCTAAAACTCTTCCATACTTTTTGTCTTCGCAACCTGGCCTGCCCCTTTTCTTTGGAGGCTTAAACTCTGTTTCTAAATGCTCAGCTGAAATGTCAATTTACTGCAATGCTAACAAATTTGGGGACTGAGTAGCAGAATTTTTAATTGTGAGGCGGTGCCCTTCATTTTGTCCCTACCTTGTATCTCCACTGTTGGACTATGGGAAGCACCCAGATAAGTGGTCAGGTACATGTTCTGTATGTAGAGTGCTGTATTGTTGTTTATAACATTCCCTCTCCCCTTGGAATGGGACAGACAGTAGCCATTTCCTTAAGAAACAGGTTGAGGCCTTGGGGAAACTAGATATTCTCCTCGGGCCTTACCCACGGCCTCTAAATCTGGGCTCTTCTCAAACCCAGGCGTGCATTTTAACAAAAACTGGGTGGGTGGGGAGCGATTCAAGACCTCCGATTCAGTCCTTCCCCCCTCTCCTTGTAGTCGCGTTCAAAGTCTGACTTTGCTGGACTTGGTTTTAAACTTTGAGTTTTGTAAGACGCTTTCCACTTCCCAGTTCTGGCGTGCAAGGCGGGATACAAATAAATAAAAAATATTAGCAACAGTGAAAGATGAATTAGCCCCAACTTTCACCACCCAGAAATACTCCGCTTTTGTGTCATGCTAAGGTCCCCTTTGGCTTTTCCCCAGGAGGGCTTGATATTTCCCCACACGGGAAAGAAAGAGGGGGAATCTCGCAGGGGAAACCTACCTGTGTTAACGTCCATATCTGAAGGAGAGGGGCAATTTTTGCATAGGCCGCCGTGCTGTGCCCGTCTCCTGCTCCACGGGGGGAGGAAAGAAGCTGGCCCGCCACTCGCATGAACGAGAAGCCCACGCAAGACTCTGCCTCCCTCGGCGCCCACGGCTGGAACTTCGAGGCGTTTCTGTTGCCCCTGCGCGCGGGCGCGCGACTCCGTGGAGAGCCTTTGTAGGACGCCGTGGTCGCGGACACGCGTGCGCGCTCTCCGGCACCCGCGCTCTCGCTCTCCATCCCTCTGCCTCTCCTACAAAGCCGCCAGGGAGAAGGCCTCGGGGGCCGCCTTTCCCTTCCTACCCCCTCCAGCCCACCCTTTGCCTCGGGAGTGGGGCAGCTAGCTCCCCAGTCCCCCAGGCAAAATCCCCCCCCATCCTTTCATTCTCTGGGAGCCTATCGGGCCTGGAAGGGAGGGTGGGGTTGCCCTTTGGCGACTGTTTTTGGCAAAAATCATAATAAAAATGAAAGTGAGGAGGAAGAAGAAAAATACCGTGAGAACGAAGAAGAAGAGGAGGAGGAGGAAGAAGAAGAGGGAAAAGAAGAAAGGGTAGGGGAGGACGAGGGAGAACAAGAGAAGGAAGAAAAAGAGGATGAGCGGGAGGAAGAAAAAGAGGGAGGCAAGGAGGAAAAATAAGAAGAGGATGAGCAGAAGAAGAGGAGGAGGAACACCAACACCAACAACATAATATCCCCCCTTTCTTTCCCCCAAATTCTTCCAACCTCCTCCCAGGGCCTCGGGGTACTGCTGCCCAAATCGACAGGTCTCTACTCCCCCCCCCGGCCCACTTTTTATTTCCCAGCTTCGCTTCTTCACACGCATACACACACACAGGCAGCCTTCCTTCTCCGAAATTCTGCTGGTTCTTTCCTCTAACCCTCCTGTCCTCGTCGCCCTATGGCGGCACTTCCAGCCTCCCGAGATCTTCTTTCTCAGCCCTACAACGCTCGGGGAAAAGCCCCATCCCGGCTTGTTCTGTCCCTCAGCGGGGGGCCCAAGGGGTTCCTGGGACCGCCTTCCAAAACCTGTGAATTGGGGCTGGGGGTTTGGGGAGTGTGGGGAGACAACCGGGACAACGTTTGGCCCCTGTGTTGCTGTGTGTGTATGCGTGTGTTCTCACGGACCCTTCTGGGCATGGGGCAGAGAGATACCTAGATATGGACCTCAGGGCCTGGATTCCGTTGGCAGGCCCACTGAGCCCATCGCCTGTGCGTCAACCGATGGGTTCTCTCTAGTCCCAACAAGCAATGGGATTCAGGCCACCCCATTGACACAAACACGCGGTCGGAGTCATATATGTGTGTACACACACACGTTTGTGTATACACATGTATGTCTCTGTGTGTGTGTTTGTGTATCTATGCATGCACACACACACACACACACACATATTCATACACATGTGTAAGTATACATACAGCCGCAATCCCATTTGGGCATAGCGGTTTGTAGATGCTGGCCCATATGTATGCATCCACAACTACGCACACAGAGCCGACCACGTCATATATATATATACGTATTTATGTGTGACATATGCATATGTATTAATATTTATATACGCCACAACAATTCCACACTCGTATTCATGTATATGGATCCCATCCCGAGAGAAAGGTGGTTGTATAAATCCAAGAAATATTTTTTTTTACACATTTCTGTATATGTGGTGCGTGCACACACACGCATGTTCATACTGGTGTGTGTGTGTTTGTTTGTACCCATTCACAGATGAGTGACATATGTCCATATGTTCAGACGCATATCCACACTCAGTTTGTGCTTATCTGGTTGTACACGTTCATGTCTATGGGAAATATATATGTGCACGCTTACGTTCATCTATCTGTGTATGTATATATGCACATTTACATTCATGTAATATGTTTGCACACATCCCTGTATCTGCGATACATAGACAGCCAAGGGCATATCCAAGCCCACGATCACGCGCGTGGGGCACGGACAGGCAGAGAGAGGCCTATCCACACTCACAATCAGGCATGCGTGTCTGCATCCACTGGCGTACACGCGAGAGACGGTCCCGCCCGGGCGCACGCGCGTCTCCCCACGCGCCTTGGCCTCCGTGGGCTTGCATATGAGAACACATGCACGCCCACGGACGCGAAGGCAAACGGGGAGAGGCGCGTGCGCCCGCCTGAGCGCACACACACAAGTGTCCACCGTCGCATTTGCGCGCACATGATGTTTCGTTTCTTTTCTTTTCATTTTAAATAAAATAAATTAAAATTAAAACAAACTCGCTGGGAGTTTTTGTCTGCTGGTCCCCCCCGCGAGGTTGCGCGCCCTGTTTCCCTTTCTCCCCCCCCCCCACCACCACGGTTGTCTGTTTTTATGCTTTCCCTCCCTCTGGCTTAGATGTGTCAATCATTTCCTCCTCGCCATTGGTTGGCGAGCCGGCGTCAAAAAAGTTGCCCGAGAGGCGGCTGGCGCAGCAAACCAAGCCGGGGGAGAGAGAGAGGGGGAGAGAGAGAGAGAGGGGAGAAAGAGAGCGAGCGAGGGAGCGAGAGCGAGCAGGGCGGCGCGCACCCTTCAGAGTCTCCGCCGTCTCCCCAAAAAGTCACCCCTGGGCTCCGGCGCGCCCTGCCACGGCCACCCCTCCACTTCGGATCCGAGAGGCGGAGGCGGAGGCGGAGGAGGGGGGGTCGGTGGGGGTGTTGCATTCTTTTTTCTGGGGATGGGTGCTCGCTTTGCTTTGCTTTTCTAAAAAAAACCTCTTAGTTCTCCTTTAAAAAAAAACGATTTAATTTATTAATCAATTATCGTTTTAAGACGCGCGCTGGCTCGCCTCGCCCGCCTTTGCTCAAAAGAAGAAACGAAGAGGGCTGGAAGAAGGAGGAAGGCTGACTTCTAACCTTCTTCCTTGTGGTTTCCTTTTTTTTTCTTCTTCCTTCCAGGAGAGGGGGGGATTAGGAACCGAAACACCTCGGGCTTTGGGGGAACGACACCCGGATAACGCCGCCACCGTTCTTTTTTCTTCTCCCCGGAAGGGCAGGTTTTCCAGAAGCTTTTCTTTTTTGGAGAGGTAAGTGAGAACTTTTTCTGCCTCCCGTAAAAAAAGAGAGAGAGAACGAAAGTTGAGAGTCTGAGCGCTGGTATTTTTGTGTCGTGGTTTTTCTCCTGCCTCTTCTAAATTGTAAATTTGCCTTAATTTTTCTTTAAAGCTTGGATTAGGGTTTGCTTTCTTCCCCCTCTTTGTCTCCAAACCGAATTCCTTGGAGGTAACATTTATTAAAAATCTATGGGACTTCCTTCCTTCTTTTCCTCTGGTACATACCTCTTTGTCTTTCTAATTCGCTTGGGAGAGTTGTGAGCAAATGTGGATCCCAATATAAACGGTTCTCAGTTATTTTTCTAAAAGTCCCCCCCTTAATTTTAAGCTTTTAAAAAAATTCTCGTTACTGTTTGTCGATCTGCGTCAACCCCTTTGCCCACCTCCAAACCGAAATACGGTATTTATTTTCATTGTTTGGGGTGATTTTTCACAAATCCCTCTTCGGCTCAATCCAGGCCCTCTGGGTTAATTAGTTTTCGTTTGTATCCCCCCGGAAAAAAAAATTACGACAACCGAATTTGTCTCTCCTAATAAAAATGCAAGAGATAAAATGAAGAGGGAAAAAAGAACGGCCAGGGAGGGAGTTAATGAGAAATGCAAGTTTTGGGGCAGAAGAACTGGATCCCTAAACCGTTTAAGTAAAAATGTGGATTATTTGCGGACTCCTCGGCCCAATCCGGAGCTCGTTTCCTCTAAAGTAAATCCCACCGGCGTTCCACGGGACTTAAAACGCGGAGCAAAGTGTGCGGAAGGCACACTTGTAGCCCGAGTCCCAGCGGAGTTGAAATGGGATGAAAGTGATTTAAATGTTAAGTTTTGAGGCTTAACTGGGTGAGGAATCCAACTCTGCCTGCGAGTCTTCCCTCCTTTTTTCTGGGGGCGGGGGAAACGGAGAGATGGGAATTAAATCCTACCTGTTCCCCGGTTGTGGATACGATAAATTTCTCCCCCGATATTCCCGACGGATAGATTTTAAACTAAAAAAAAAAATTAGAAACGCAGCATTGGGTTGGCAAGTGTTTAGAGGAAATTCGGTAGGGGAAGAGACTGGGAGGAGGCGAGAAAAAATCTGGAAGGAAAACAAACTGGCCAGGTCACCTCCAAGGAGATCAAGAGCCTCTTTCTTTCTTTCTTTCTTTCTTTCTTTCTTTCTTTCTTTCTTTCTTTCTTTCTTTCTCTCGCTCTCTCTCTCCTTTTCTCCCTTTTCTTCCTTCCCTTGGGCCAGGGCTCTAGCTGAAAGTAACAAGTTTCCGAGTAATACAGATCTCTGAAGTCAGTTGTGAGAGAAAGGACCGTGAGAGAATCAGGACGTAAAGAGGAGGAATCACTTTCTGATAGGGAACAGAGAGACAGTGGCCTAGATCCTGTTGGTAATCGCAACTAGAGTAGAACCATGGAGTCAAGGGAATTTACAGAAGGGTTGATTTAGGTAGGGTAGACTTCCCCTCCCCCCGGGCAAGAAGGTAAGGACTAGTTGTTGTATTTCTGTTGGGCCTCGAATGCCTTCTGTTTGGCTTTGACTGGGCCAAAAACGTGGGTCGAGATTTCTGCGCCTCTTAGGGCACCCCGAAAACGCGCGATGGACCCGATTCGAGACGCGTTTGCTTCGGAGGAAGCCGCAGAGAAGGCGATCCTTAGCTTTTTTTTTGAACTTGTGCGGCAGGACGGGGAGGAGGTGGTTGGTGACCCTAAATCCACCACTCCGAGCCCGTGGCTAGAGGATCGGGAACGCCGGTCGCCTTTCGTGGCCTCTGGTTGCCCCTCGAAACTCAACCCCCCCCCCGGTATGCCTTAAAGGAAGAGGGGGAGAGGAAATGAAGAGAAGGCAGGAGGTTTCCAAGAGGTTCCTTCAGACACACGCACACACACACAAAAACGCACCCAACCCTTCCAAGTTTCTCAAAGCAATGCAAAAAGGCCTACAGGCTAGAGATTTTGAAAGTTTGAGCAGGCGTCTCGGGGCCGATCACTGTTTTCCCCCGCGGAAATCCATTGCGAGTGAAAGGCAGAAGAAAAGAATATTATTTTTTGTTGGCTTTGAGGAAGGGGGAGTTGCTGTTATTGGGTTTTATTTGTTTTTGTGAGGTTATGTGTTCGCCCTGTTGCCAGCGACCCTTTCCACGGTTCCAACCTTGTTCACTGTGTACTTTTGTCTGCTTTTCACACAGGCGAGTGTGTGTGTGTGTCCATCCCTACGTGTGTGCACGATTGGATATAAGTCGGGAACGACTTGATGGCATACAACAACATATGGAATATGCTTGAGTACATAATATGTGGCCCTGTGTGTGTGCACGCGCGCGCACACACACACAACACACACATATAATAGTGTATGTAGTAGGTTTGTCCAATGTGTCTGTGCACGTGTGTATGTATCAGCAACAGACAGAGGCCAGAATCCTGTTGGTCGTCCCCCCACTAGAGTAGACCTACTGAATTAATAGGACTTGCAAAAGTGTTGACTCACCATTCAAGGAGTGATCCCATAGGTTTGCTTCAGTAGAAATGACCAATATCGTCTTCTACCCAGATACCCAAATACGAGGGTGTGTTTGTATATATTTGTGTCTTCAGCCGCCCGACTTATGCGACCCCATGAATTTCATAGGGTTTTTCTTAGGCAACGAATACTCAGTGGTGGTTTTGCCAGTTCCTGCCTCTGAAATATAGCTTCCAAGCGCCTGCTGTTGGTTGGCGGTCTCCCACCCAAGTACTAACCAGGGCTGACCCTGCTTAGCTTCCATGACCAGACAGGATCTGGTGCCTTTAGGGTATTTGGGCCTTGTGTGTGTGTATTTATATATGTTTTATGATCTTTCTACATGTCTATCAAGTTGTAAGTATAATCTATTCGGTTTTATAGATATTTGTGTGTACCTATGAATAAGTTACTTGCGTTCAGAAACACCAGAACTGCAAGTACAGATTGAGAGAGCTGGTTATTATTATTTTTAATCGGTTGGGCCAGTTTTCAGGAGCCTTTGCGGGGTCAGTTTTAATCTGACAGAGGGATGAATGTGTATAATGTACTTTGAACAGGCAGTTTTCCCAAGAGAGAAGCACCACCCTCTGGCTAGCTTACTCTTCCTTCCAAGGTCTTCCCAAAGCCTTAGACCGCATTAGAAACCAAACGCCTTTCCCTATCCGGATTCTTCTCAGCCAAATAACTGCAGCGATCTCACCGAACCTCCTCCGGATCGCAAGGCCTCCGGACCAAACCCCCCGCCACCTCCAGGGGCCTTGGAAGTCGAATTCGCAGGAACGTCCCTGTTTAGGATCGGCATCTCCAGCCGCCATCCTAAGGGCTTTGAGCAAGGGACCCGGCCTGCCGCGTCTCCTTGGAAGTCTAATAAGGACTGGAGGCTCGCCATCCCCCGTTGTAACGTGCGTTAAATGAGTGTAACTTTCCTCGGAAACGCCTGTCTGGAGAGGAAAGGGTAGGGAGCAAACAGGGCCCCGATCCTTGACGTGGACTCAACATTGAAGTCCAGACGAACAGCCCGAGGTTCTAACTCGGAGTTCCTGGACTATTTACTCCCTGACCAGTAGAGAAAGAGTGGTAGCCTACGTCGAATATTACGCTTAAACCTAAACTTAAGCCAAGCACCAGTTAAAACCAACTGGAGAAAACTTAAGGCTGTAATCCTATACAGAGGATCGGATGTGGAGACTCGGGGGCGCTCAAGGTCTCCATTGCACTCCCCTCCCCTTAAAGTAAAAAGACCAGTCACTGCAGTCTGGAACAGTTAGTTAACATTTAACATTTCCCTGGGCGTTGAGATGGCGTTGTTTATCGATTTATATCCCGCTTTTTCTCTCTCCAGTGGGACTTTAGCAGGCCTTTATTTTCCAAGTAACCAAATTTTGGAAGGGTCCGGCCATACAAACATCCACATATACAAACAAGAAGTGGAGGTGGTAGGAAGTCTAAGGCCCTCGCCTGCTTTTAATTCGGATTGGGGACAAGAGGAAAAGGTTTGTGGATCGTGGAAGGGGGGTGAGGAAGGCAATGGGGGCTGATCTTGCAAACTGAAAAACTGTTGTTGTTTTTTTCTGGAAATATTCGCAAGCCAGATTTCTAGCGGCGGAGAAACGCGGCGCGTTACTCAACGTTTCCAACTGGTCGTTAACCCGGCGGAACACCCCACCCCACCCCACCCCCGTTTCCCCTCTTCGCTCTCTCTGCCAGTCTATATAACGTTTTTCTTTCATCGCCTTCATGCAGAAAATTAATCAACCCGACTGCTTCTCAGGGCTGTTCCCGGCGTCCCCATAATTAACGAGCGTGTGCCGCCCGGATTATCTCGTTAGTTTATCAAGAAAACATTTATTATAATTAATTCTTGGACGGGGTAATTATAATTGAGCGGGGACAGAGCAACTGGTAGACGGGGGTCTTGGAGGGGCGGGGAAGGGGGGCTCTGGCGACGGAGAAACGACAGATTGGCTGAGAGAGCCGTTAAAGCTCGATCTTTCCGGGGAAAGGAACCGACTCGAAATTGGTTTGACTTCGGAGCAGGTAGTGGGAGTTAGTGGAGGGGGGAAAGAAACTTTCTCGGGGGTCTTTGTTTCGGCAAAGTTTGTTTTCTTTTCTTTCTTTTCTTTCTTTTTTTTTTTGGAGGGAGGGGACCGGAATGGGGTTGATTTTCAAGGAACCTACTTGCGCGTAAAGTCGGAGTAGTAGTGTCACCCCGTGTTGGTTTCAAAGCGCTTTGGGACGGAGGGTGGGAGAAGCGGACAGTCCTCCTTTGAGAAAGGGAAGGAAGGAAATCGGGTTTTAACGCACGGTCCGAACGGAGGTAAGTAGCGCAGCGTTTGCTTAATATCCAGCGAAGGGTCCAATACACGTGTGAATGCGTGTGTCTTTCTGGCTCTCCGTCCCTCGCCGTGATAAGCTTTTGCTCTGTGGCTCGATGGAGCCCCGACTTGGGTGAAAGGCTTTGCTCCGTTTTCCAGAATGAACTGGGGGTTGGTAAAAACTCTCCCTCTCTCCAAGAAATAGAACATTTCGTAACATATTTAGAAATTGTTTTCTAAAACGGGGTGGAGGGGAGAGAGGAGGAAGAGAGAGGGGGGAAAGAGAGAGGGAGAAATGGATCTTAAAATTTTGGAGGAAAGGCCAGTTACCCCTTTTAGGAAGGAAGGCGCAAGGGCACAACGCCATCCTAGTCCTACTTACTCCGAACTGAGACCCTATTGTCCCGAGGAAGAGCAGCTCGACTCCTGTCTACTCAGAAATAAGTCCTGCCGTGTAAAATAGGGCTCGGTCCCCAGGGGAGTCGGGACTGTAACCTTAGCGCCGCACCCTACACTGGTCTCCTCGGCAGCAAGCCCCAGCCAGTTCCTTTGGGGCTTACTCCCAGGTCTGTGGGGCATGTTTGATGGAAGAAGCGCTGGATCGGGACCGAGGAAATGGGAGCAGAGCGCTCTCTATCCTTTCTTTCGCCTTCCTCCCGTGTTTTTTTGGCGAGGCGAGGCGAGGCGTTGCAGGACGCGGGTGATGACACGCGGTTCCACGTCCGTGGGAAAGGCGGTGGTGGGACTGCAGGGGGTGGTTTTGTGGCTGAGCAACAGGGTGGGGGCCCGATCCCCGGGGGACGTTGGCGCAGTCGTTACTTTCACTCTCTTCCGCGGGACTTGAGCGGGGCGCATCCAGTTTTATTTTGCTGAACCCTGCGTGGAAACAGAAATTCACGGGAATGGATCCGGGGGGTAAAGGGGAAAGAAGAACCCACCGTTTTAGTCACTCCTCTTTAACTTTCTCAAGCTTTTTTTTTAAATTCTATAGAATTATCCTCAATAAGTGTGTGTCTATATGTGGAGCTATATATAAAATTTTCTTAACAAAAAGGGAGGGGAGGGAGAGAGTAATTTTAGAAACTATCTGTATCCAGGTCCCCGATCCCGAGGAAAATTCTTTTGCCTTAAAAAAAAAGGTAACTTCTGCAAAGCAGTGTAACGAGATGAGCTGGAAGGAGGAACGTCTACGTCAAGACCTCAGGGGTACCCACGCTTAATAAGGTCGGATCCTGTACGCCATGTAGTAAGGCAAAACTGTGGGCCCAGAGAAAGGGTTTACTTCGGAGTAAACCGGAGGAAGCTTGGGCTTCTAAGCCCCGTTGATTTGAAAGGAAGGGTTCTGTGGAAAATTCCAAGGCAGGAAAAAAAAATTAAAGTCCTTCGGCTCGACTGGGCGCAAATATATTTCCCAGTGCCCTCCATCTCCCATCTCTTTCAATCCTGCTTCCCCCAATGTTAAGTTTCATCTCGTTCAAAAGTCATGAAGGCCGTTTGATCGATTTTTATCGTCCCAGAAAATGAATATATCGAGATTCCTTACAGTTGGAGACCTAGTTTTCGCCTTTGTAAGCAAACTCTGGAGGCTGAGAATGCAGAATCTGGGCCCTCTGAGATTTTACTTTCAAGTAAACCATCTGACTAGATTCACTCCCTTTTTGGTTTTAACCAACCGAGACTTTGGGGGTGTCCCTTTAAAAAAAATGTTCGTTTTCCGTTAACGAAAGCCGTCAACTCCGCATTTCGTCGACGGCGGGAGTTTTTTTTGAATAAAGGCTATTCCAAGGACTGGGTTTTCCGTTTGGACTTCAGAAAGTCCCATGGGAAAGCTGGGTATCCATAGTGGATCGGACTGGGGCGGTACCCAAATTGTGTTAGAAAGAATCCCCTTAGAAAGCAGGCATATTGGGTTCCAAGCAAGCCGAATCCTTCCATTTGCACTCAGATTGCGTTCAGACGACCACCTCAGCGCGCCTTCGGGATCTAAAATGCGGCCAAAGATTCCTTTGACGACCCCCCTCCTGGGCAGGATGGAGCATACAGACCTGCATCTTACACGGGAGCTGAGTCGGGGCGCAGGGAGAAGGGGAAACTTCCTCCCCAGATGTCGGTTGGGCTGTTTTGTTTCCGAATAAACATGCAGGAAATGGGTTGTGTGAATGCTTAGAACGATGCGCGCCGGCCGGATGGTTGGGGGGCTATAGGATCGCCTTAGGATCGCCTGGCGTGACGTCATGGGGGCGTCGAGTTTCGGAGGGGGTGTCTTTCTTGATCCAGATCTTAAAACCGACATTTTCGTTTCCGATCTAGACAATTTGCCCCCCCCCGCTTCGGCGGGGAACGCATTTGGAACAGGTTGGGAGACTCAGGCCGGGCCTAAAAAAACGCGCTGCCCCCCCCATCCCGGCCCCAGACTAGAAAAAGCGTTTTAGAAAAGTGCTACAAACCAGGAGGCGGAGAATTCCTCCGTACGGCTTGTAACTTTTACCTTCAAAGCCATCACAATTTTATTCCAAAATTCCCACGGGGAGGAACCTTAAGCAAGGCCAGCCGAGCTTCTGTGGCAATGACTCCACCCAGTTTCCTGAGAGCTCAGCTCGCCGAAGTCCACGGGACTAACTTTTGAGTAGACCTATAGGATGACTCCTTGGATGTCGGTCCTCTGGACCAGCCGGTTGGGAAGGGGTTCTTTTGGTGCCGTGTAAACGCGCGGGCCAGTCGCTGCGACCCACGGGGTTCTTAGGCTGGCAATAACTTCCTTTTGAAGCCTGGATTTTCTTTGGGGGGAGGCAGTGGGTTTGCTGGAAGGAGAAAGTGCTATTCCGTTAGGAAGGACCGCAAGAAGAAGGATGGGCGTGTGTTGTGGTGCAGACGGGGAAAGATCCGGCTCCAAAACTCACCGGAGAAAATTCATCCAACCTAAACAACCTCATAGGGCTGTTGCGGAGAGAAGAGGGATAACCGTCGAATTCTTGGAAAAAGGATATTTTAAAAAATGAGCAGAGATCGGGGAAGTGTCTTTAAAAAAACACACCAAGTTTCCAAGAAAAGTAACTTTCCCGAACCCTAAAAATTAGGGAAGAATGATTTAACATTAACATCATCAAACCACTTCATTTATTTAAAGCAACAGCAACTTCGACTAAAAAAAATGTTTTCCTTTGGATTACAATTAGTTTTCTTTTCTTTTCTTTCATCTTTCTGTCTTTCCATTACTGTTCTAGAATACCTAGGGAGAGATGCCCAGGGATGACGGGAGTTGGAGTCCCCAAAACTAACTTTCCAACACTTTAAAACGTCAGAAAAAACGGTTTAAAATCATCAAACCATTTTTTCTTAAAAAGAGTCTTTGGAGCACAAGTCGTTTTACTTTTTATTACAACTACTTTTGTTTCACTGCAGCTCTCAGAATCCTTAATCGACCTGTCCAGGGATCCTGGGAGTTACACTTCACTCCAAAACCCACAGGCATAATAATTTTCTTCAGTTCTAAAAATTAGGTGAAGAACGGCATCAGCACCAGAGGACACTGTGGGACTACAGCTCTCAGAATCCAGCATTTTGGGAATTATAGGCCCGCAGCTTCACTGGCGGGGCACGCAGGACAGACCCATTGAATCAGTGAGATTTACCTAGGTGTTGACTCAGCACGGATGTCATAGGTCTACTCTACTTACCGATCGACTTCAGGCGTTTAGGCTGGTTCTTTGCCAGAGCAGACCTATTGACTCCATGGCTGAACGGTGAGTCAACTCGTAGGAAAAGCCAATGGGTTAATCCAATGGGCTTACTCTAGCCGGGAGATAACAATAGAAGTTAGATCGTCGTCTCCAAAAACAAATTTCTGAAAGGATCCCAGCTCACAATCGGTTTCTGAATTTCTGAAAACAAAAGGAGACTGAATTGGGATCAGAGACCCAAAGGATCCAATACAAGTTTGTTTCTTTCCCTCCTCCTTCCCTCCCTTTGCCCCCCTCCTTCGTCCCCTACCTTCTTTCTGCCATTCGGGGAGGGGGGAAGTTGGGAGGAGAGGGGTAAAGAAAATGGCTCTGGCCATCTCCTCCTCCCCCCAAAACCCTTAACCTCATTAGATCCTTGGAGAAGCCTTACCCCCCCGTTTCATTCCACCCCCCCACCAGATCTCCAAGGTTTCATCTGTCAGGAGCTGTTAGCTTCATCCTTTGAAATCCCAGAACGGTTTCGGGGGGGGGGGGAGAAAGCGAACCCCTATAACTTTTCTTTTCTTTTCTTTTCTTTTCTTTTTTTTTTTTTTGCGGTGGTGGGTTCAAAGGGTAGCCGCCCTCCAAAGGGGTGTTAAAAATGAATCCCCCCATCTTTGGCAGCGAACCTGGTCCAAGTGTCGAAGAGGACAGGAGGGAGAATTTGGTTGGATGCAGAAAGCAAAGCAAAAAACGCTGCCGTCCTTCCCTTGGAGGAACGGTTTGCGCTCCCCCCCCAAAAAAAGTCCAAAACATAGGAAACACCCGTGTTTCATTTCTCTCTCCACGATCCGAGAGGCACGGGTTGAAAAATTCTGCCAGGAAGGGAAACTTTCCCTCCCCCATCCCCCCACCCCACCTCTACCAAAATTAACTGGGAGGGAGGGGCTGCCGAAAAGGAGGCTCCACTTCAAGCCAAAGTTAATGACTTGTTTGTTTAGCTTGCAAAACACTCGCTTCATTTCCACCCCCGCCATCCCACCCTCTGGCCGCCGGTGTTTCTAAAAGTCTTGAAATCTGGGACGCTTTTTTTCCTCGGCTTCTAAATCTAATTAGCCCAAGTGCTAATTGTGGAGGGGGGGCGGCGGGGAGAAGGAGAATAGTAATCACTTCAGGCACGCCATGATCGAGGGGGGCGGTGGAAGGGAGGGAGAGGTCAGGCATCCCCCCCCAATCTCCTACCACCCCAATTTAGCTCTTCTTTAAAGCAGGTATTTTAATTCTAACACCCCTTTTTTTTCTTTCAAGGGGAGGGCTGACCGGTTTTTTTTAAAGAGGGGGGTCTTGTTTTACAGTTGCAAAAATCCAAGGTAATTAAAAAGTTTTTTGGGGGGGACAAAGATATCTTCCTTTGTGGCTAAGAGAAAAGAATTGGGAGTTGGGGGGGTGCGGAGAGAGAGAGAGAGAAGGACTTTGTTCGCGGCCTTATTTATTTAGCCGAGGAGGTCTTTGTGTCTGTGAAATGGGCCCCCATCGGGTTTTGTTGGAGACAATTAACTGCTCGCTAAGCTAGGGGAAAATACGAGGGAAATCAACCCCCCATCCCCTCCCCAGAAGCCAAGAGGGGTGTGTGTGTGTGTGTGGAGAGAGAGAATGGTGCTAAGGAAGGAGCCAATTATTTTGCACTGTAACTTTTTCGGGGGAGGGGGGAACGCGACGAGTTTCTTTCTGCGACCACGCTGAAGTCTCCGACCTGGCCGTGCGCAATTTTGCGAAGAAGTCTTTCACGGCTTACCTTCTTCTCCTTCTTCCCAATCATATTCTAATTTTGGGGAAGGGGGAGCAGACCACCACCAGCCCTTTTCCGAACAAACCCGCTGATCTCCATTTTCCTTTCTTGCTGTCTCTCTTTCCCACCCTCCCTCTTTTCCAAATTACAGTAGACTCCAAGTCTCCAGGCTTCCTGGCCGAGAGCTCCATCCCAAACTCCTGACGAAGGAAGAGGAGAAGAAGGGAGGAAGGAGGAAGAAGGAGGAGGTTGAAAAGCTCCCCTTCCTCCACCCGCCCATCCCTCCCGCCTCCGGGAATTTTGGCCATCTTTCCTCGTCCCCACCCCAACTTTAGCATGATGTCTTATCTCAAGCAACCACCTTACGCAGTCAACGGGCTGAGTCTCACCACCTCGGGCATGGACCTCCTCCATCCGTCCGTTGGGTACCCAGGTGAGGTAAAAAAGGGGGGGAAGGTCGACTGTTTACGGGGGGATCGGACCCTCAGGAAAGAGGCGGATGGACGGGGATGGAGGGGAGGTCCTGAAGTTGGGGGAAACATGTCAGTAAGGACACGTCTTCTTGGTGTCCCACCAGACGCTAGACGTCTTTCAATGAGGGAGAGCGTGGAGAAGTACTTTGAAGGAGGGCGAAGAAAGAGGGAACCATTCTCTTATCCCCGTCCTACCTCGCCCCAAAGCCCCCCCCATTAACCTTGCCTCCCCATGGTAGACATTTCTGCACCAGATTGTGGGTTTCCTCGACGGTGCGTCCTAGAAGCGGATGGCAAGCCTTTTTCTTTTTTTAGGGCGTGTGAAACCGAGGCGGAGGAGATAGGGGGGGATATGGAGGGGGGAGGGTGTCCTCTGTGGGGTGGAAGAAAGGGCTGGGGGCGTGTTGGGGGCAGGGGGGAGAGGAAGGGGTCTCCCCATTGGCAAAACTTGCCTCTCTCCTCAGCCCCGTCTTAGACCCAGGTTTAGCGTGGGGATGTCTTTCAGGTCAATCCGAGGAGACCTTGTTGGGAAAATTCCAGAATTTCAGAATTCTCTCCCCCCCCATCTTGTTGTTAGAACGAGTGGGCATAGCTAACACAGTTTGACTTTTCTCATCAGACCTGACTCCCTGTCCTATTCGAGGTAGGGTGCTGAGCAGGATCGGGGCCTGAGCTTCGAGCTCGGCTGCGGGGGAGGGAAAGAGAAGCCACCTCGATGTCACAGTTTATACCTGGACGGGTTCGCGTGTTTCCGCGTTTTAGATGCCCTAGAAATCTGCCGGGTTTCCTGTCGAGTAACACCCTTGGGGTGCCTTCCTCTCTCCCGGGTACGATCCTATCCGCCCATACCCGTTTTCATCTCGGTGGGGCTTACTTCTGAGTAGACGTGGAGGCGAAGGCTTTAGCAGGGCGTCTTCCCTTCCCGACAAGGAGACGTCGGGGCGGGACCCTCTTTCCAGACAGGTTTACTCGGGAGTAACGTTGGATCCGGTCCGTGTTTATGGACCCAAACTTCGATTCTCCTTCAGAGGCTTCTCCTTCTGTTGTTGTTGTTGTCGTTGTGTTATTTGAATCCTGCCTTTCTCGCAAAATTGGGACTCCAAGCGGCTTACAATTTAAAAGGACAATTTGCAGCTCCCTGAGCAGAGTCTATGGGAGCGGAGAGCCTGTGTGAGATTTATTTGCGAGTAAACGTGTGTCAGGATCGGGTCGTGCCCACTCATTCGCACTTCCCCTGGGGGGCCATTTCCGCACGAGTCTGTTATAGCGCGATGATTCCACTTTCAACCTCCTGTGGAATCCTGGGGTTTGCAGTTTCGGGCGGGGCCGAAAGTTGAAAGTGGAATCATCGCGCTATAACAGACTCGTGCGGAAATGGCCTGCGGGAGAGGAACCCATGGCGTTTGCTCGCGAGTAGAACGTCCCTTGGGCACCTCGCTCAGTAAGGCACAGGCTGCTTGCTCGCCAGGAGGAGAAGGGTTGAGTGTGGTGGTTTTCTCCAACCGGCTTCAAGGGAAAGGCGACTGGCCCGGAGTGCAGGGTGGCCCTGGAGAGGGCGGAACCGATCTAGCGCGCCGTCTTAACTGCCTTGGGGATGGCTGGCCTGCTCCCCACCACATGGCCTTTCCTTCCATCCCAGAGTCCCGCCTTCTCTCCACCCCAGAAGGAACAGGGGCCTCTGTCCTATTGTTAGTTCCAACCGGAGCAGACCCGCTCCTGAGTCAAGGTATAGGTAAACCTCGTGGACTCAATGGGTCTGCTGTAATAGGGGCTACCGCGAGGATTGAGGTTGGGGAGTCTCTTTGGGGTGCAATGGAGAGGGCTTGCTATGGGTCGATTTCTTAAATTATCCCCCCCCGCTTTTCTTGCCCAGCCACGCCTCGGAAGCAGCGGAGGGAACGCACCACCTTCACCCGGGCCCAGCTTGACGTTCTGGAGGCCCTGTTTGCCAAAACCCGCTATCCGGACATCTTCATGCGGGAAGAGGTCGCCCTCAAAATTAATCTGCCTGAGTCCAGGGTGCAGGTAAGGCCAGGAACTGGTAGAAAGACCTGCCTGACTCTCTCTCTCTCTCTCTGTTCTTTCTATGTGGATCTCTGCCTATGAGCAACAATAAAGGAAATGTCCTTCCCTCCATACACCCTCCCCAGGTCAAAGCAGCCTTCCCCCAACCCACTGCACTCTAATGCCCATCACCCCCAGGCTTCCAGGCCACTCAGGAAGAGGAGGAGGTGTCAAAGTAGCTTTGCTCCAGCCTGTTGGGTTCTATCACCCATCATCCTCAGAGAGTCCTGACACTCAGGAGTTGGGGCAGCACTTAATTAGGCTTCCTTCAACCTTTTAGACTATAAAACCCATTGTTCCCAGATAGCCAGGCCTGGCTGCATCAAATGAGTCTTTTGCTGTTAGACTTGAAAACCTATCATTCCCAAGCACTTGGGCTGCCTAAGAGAGGTAGGTGGTGGAAGGATCATTTTAGCCTTCCTCCAGCCTGCTGGAACCTAACACCCATCATCCTCAGTCAGCCATGACATCCAAGCCAGCCGCAGATTAGTTTTATCCCCTATGGATTGGACTGACACCCATAATTCCCAGACAGCTGCCAGCCAAGAGGTAAAAGCAGGTAAACTCATCTTTCCCTGACCTATGGGGCTCTTAACACCCCTCATCTCCAGACAGCAGTGCCACTCAAGAGTTGAAAGAGAGCGATGGGTTCTGCTTCAACTCCCATCATCCCTAGCCAGCTGGAGGCCAACTCTTCCTAAAAATGTCCCCTGGGAGAGGAGAAGGAAAATGAAGCAAACTGCGAAGGAAAGGGCTACCAATTACTTTGAGATGGGAAACAGGAGTCAAATTTCACAGCAAGTTTCCAAGGGCATGTGGTTTACCTTCTTATTCTTTTGCCAAGTTGAGAGATAAATGGGGTCTTTTGTAAAATTGGGAGAGGGGAGATCTACCATTTCCCAAAATGGATAGAAAGGAAAATTTAAAATTTAACTCCCCCTTGGTATGTCGGGTATGTTGTAATTTTCTTTTACATAAAAGGCAAAATCCTCTCTTTCACACAGCACCTGTGTAGCACTACAATTCCACTTTAACTACCTTGCCTGCATCTTACGCAATGCCTGGATTTGTTGTTTGGGGGGAGTACTAGAGGCCTCTAACAGAGAATCCTAAGTACCTCGTCAAACTACAAATCCCAGGTTTTGCGGGGTGGGGGAAGGAGTTTGTGAAGCCATGTTTGTGAAAGTGGCATCAAAGCAGAATAACTGCGTTGTGTGGAAGAGCAGGGTGACTCTTTGGTAACTTTCTTTTCACGACATTTTGCACATTAACTGGTAAGACTTGGGAATTCACCAGAACTTAAATAGAGAAATTGGATCAATGTGCAGAGAAGACTTTTAAAAAAAATCTATCCACAGAACCACAGCCTAGGGAGGCTGGTAGATCTGGTTTCATTGGGTGCCAATGAATCCACTTTGGGCTTCAGTCTGAATTTTAAAGACACTGTGCAAGGGTGCTTCCATCAATCCCCTAAATAAGGCTGGTTTCCTTGGGTAATTCTTTTAAAGTTCAGGCTAAAAACCAGAGCAGATTTACCACCCCAATGATGAGGGAGCCACCAGCCTCCTAAGACAGAACTTCCAGGAGCAGGAGCAGCGTACTGCAAAATATGAGCTTTAGGGTAGCGATGGTGGAAGAGGGTTAAACAGCCCCTCTCGTCCTACTGGTGTGTGGTTGGCCCCTGAGGAAAATGGCATACTGCTGAATGAAATAGGCTTTCTGTCTGATCCAACAGGACTCTTCTGTAGCTTTTTCTTTCCCTAAGTGTTCACTAAAGAACAGATTGTACTCCCATCTTTGCATGTTTCAAGACCAGACCAACTTCATTTTGTTGGTTTCCAATCTATGATTCTCCACCTTGCCCATTATGTTTTGTTCACAGACACATCTTACCCCCTGCCCCGTCTCTAAGCCCTCCAGAAGGGTGCTGGGATAAGGGCATTCCTTTTCTCTTCTTCCCCTCCCCACTGCCACAACAACTTTGCACAGCAGGCTACTGGTGGCTTAGCTGAGCAGAGCTGGAACTGCGCAAACATGACCCCCCACACACATACATATACACACAGTTCCCATAGTTGCTTCTGAGGTGGGATTTGATGTACCAGAGTACCATTTCAAATTTAAGCTTGGTGTGGGGAAGAAATTTCTTCGCAAGCCTTAGAGATCTATTTTTATACTCAATATTAAATCCTCTCCAAAGCAGGCTATTTTCAGAGCGTTTGATTTGGCTTCTATACCTGGTATGTTCATAGCAAGGTTATATTAAGGCATACTAAGCCATCTCTCTCCCTCTCTTTCTCTCACATGCACTTTTTTTTTTAAGAAAAAGGAAATGAACCTATGGATCTAGCATGCACAGATTAGAAACTGAGCCACTGAATGCTTTGTAACTGTATTTGGTCAGGTTGCCCCAAATTGAAGTGCTCCTGCAATGATCTGAATTGCAGAATGGGAGCTCTGGGTGAACTGTGAAGTTCTCCCTAAATCTGGATTCAGATCCTAACAAACATTGCGCATCTTCAGACTGCACCATTTGTGGTTTTGTCTCCATCTGGGGACCACTTAAAACGCTAGGATTTTTATAACTGCACAGCTAGGTGGATCTATGTGAATGGGAAGAGATGTGCCCGTTGGGTGCAAATGTGTCATTCATAGATCTAGAGAAAAGACAAGACCATCTCTGAGTTTTCAAGTAGAATTGTAAAATCTTGAAAGTTCAAAGGCACCACAGGGGCCATCTAGTCCAACCCTCTGCCATGCAAGAATAAACAACTAAAGTACTCCTGAATGATGTCCATCCAACCTCTCTTTAAAGATCTCTAAAGAATTCATCAACCTTCTCCTGACACGGTCTGTTCCACTGTTTATCAGTTCTTACAGCCTAAACATTCTGCCTAAACATTTAGGTGAGAGCTCTTTTCTTGTAATTTGCCTCCACTGGTTTGTGTTCCAGTCTCTGGAGCTGCAGAAAACAAGCTCACTCCAACTTCTACAGGACATCCCTTCAGATATTTAAAGACAGCTGTCATAAAACCTCTCAGTCTTTTCTTCTCCAAGCTGAATGTACCCAGCTCCCTCAGTTATTTCTCATAACGCTTGATTACCAGACCTTTGATCGTTTTGGTTGCCTTTTTCTGGACACGTTTCAGCTTGTCAATTTCCTTCTTGGATTGTGGTGCCCAGCACTGGAGACAATACTCCAGGTGAGGTCAGGTTGAGTGCGAAAATCAGATTTTGAGGTTCTACATGTTAAGCACAGAGGCTGTTAAAAGACTGGGGCATAAAAACCTGAAGTTCTGAAAAAATGTAGAAAGAACGACAGTCCCTTTTGTCTTCTGTGAGTTCAAACAAAGCCACTGACCAGCCTTTGCTTCCCAAAGGGTTTTGTTAAGAATCCATCATGGATTCACATGTTCCTCAGACCTATTGCTCTCTCTGGGCTCTCCTCTGCATCTACTTTCATTGACTACGAAGCAGGTTCCAATTTTTAATGACTACGCCCCTTGTGTGTCACTCTATGCTGACACCAGATTTTATCTGATCCCTGTTTAATTTCTGAAAAATGACAGAAATTATCTTTTGTTCACCCACTTCCCAGTGTTGATTTAAAAACTAGATGCAATGCAGCTTTTAGCCCCAACCAGTAGAGTTTTTGCCACTGAGTTAAGTAGAGTTTTTGGTTTGTTGTTGTATGCCTTACTGTTTGTGATTTAAGGTGAACCCAACAGCGGGCTTTCTGGGGCTGAGTGTGTGTCACCCAGTGCGTTTCCATGGCCAAGCAGGGAATCGAACCTTGCTGTCCAGGGGTGTAGTCCAGCACTCAAAGATCTACACCATGCTGTAGAGTTGAACTGACAGACAATGCTGAATTTCTCCATTTTTGTACTTTTTGAGAGCGGAGAGTAAACTTCTAGTCAGGTTGGAACAGAGCACAGAGTCTGATGGAAAAAGCAAATCTGTAGCATAGGTGTTATTTTGGAAGAAATGCAGGCCCCAAGCATTCTCCCCTCTTAATCCAAAATATAACTAACAGATCATTTAAGACATCGCAGAATTCCTGGGTAGAAAATCCTCGTTTTGTATGAGCTCAAGTGAATTTGCAGGATAGATCACCATGTGGCATTCTTGTAAAAATAACACAGGGATGTAGCTATGATGGGAGGGGGACGACAGTGGATGTTACCCTCCTAAACAAGAATTCTGTCCTGCCAATGAAATTCTCCTTCACTCCCCAAATTTATAGCATTGCAGTATCTTAAAAACTTCAGTTGAGCTTTTAGAAATAGGAGTTTCAGCATCTGAAGAGAGAAGGTTAGGGAAAGCAACCTAAAAGAGATGAATCGAGCAAATGTAAGAGGTCTAGGTGCGAACCAGTTTCAGTCTTTCAGTCCATGAATGCTAGACTTTTGAAGGAAGATTTCATTAGGATAAATTCTTCTTTTTATGTCCTCGTTTTGCCCTCCATCCTTAGTTACTCCCTGACACATTTTGTTTTGTGGACGCATGTAAGTGCCATTGGCCACAATGTTCTCGTGATACACATTTTCTATGCGTATGCGGGTGTACACAAAATGCACCTCCCCCCCAAAGAAGAATTCCCCTCTAATCTCCTAAGCCCTACGTCATTTTACATTTTGATTTGTGTGCAGGTTTCCCTCAACCGTTCACATCAGAACTTTCAAAGGAAATCTGAAATAGCCCGTAATATGAAAGCAAAGGCCATTGAGGCAATGGCTCCCAGTAATCTGGAAATGGACTGGGTTGCTTTGGTTATCATTTACTCTAAAGAGGTAAAACAGACTTGCTGAAAGAGATGGGGCTCATGTGGCATTTGCTGATATCAAACCTAGAGCTGCCCCAGGAAACTGCAAGCCCCCCCTTTTTTTTTTACACCATGGACTTAAAGTCCTTTAACAGCCTTTTACTCTCTTTGAGAAAAGGCTTGTGAACTGGAGAAGAGGGAAGTAGGCCAAGGAGCTCTAATGGGGAGACTCAGCACTTTTATTAAACTACAATGGACATGTTTCTTTGTGTAAGCCATGACAGTTTAAACAAGTGTGAAATGAATAATGTTTGTAGTAGGGATATGCCCAAATTGGTAATACGTTTGTTCTATTTAAAACATCTATTCCATTTCCTCTTTTTCCTCTTTGCTCTGTCTCTCATCCTGTTATAAATATGATTAGTATCCTGTTAGCAACTTACACATGTTAGTCCCTTTGCACATGTGGTTATACTTTTTTGGCCATGCATAACATCTGTATTTAGTTGAGTGTTGTGGAAGCAAAACTGAGCATGTACTGCCTTTGCTCATGTGGTTCCATTGTGCATTGCACATGCAAGTGGGCACTGAGCATTGCAATCCTGCATTTCATGTTTGTTTGCACATCCATTTGAAAAGTGCTGCAGACGCACCATTGCCGGATATTTCCGTGAGCGTAAATTGACACTCTGTCTCCTCCTTGGAGGGTGTTAGCTTCTAGTTCTGCACAATGCCCTTCATTTGGGTGGGAACAAGCTTCAGCAGCTATTTCACACGTCACACAACAGGTTTCCCAGACGACTGGATAACTTACCAGAGAACAAGTCTACCCATAGGAAAGACTTGTCTGCTGGATTTGCATTTTGCATCTATATGGCGGTAAGGTGAAGAGAGGAAGAAGACGAGTTTCAAACATCTTCAGTATCTTAATGTGTGAAGTGCCCTGTAGACGCCACTGAAATTAGTGAGACTCAAGCCTAAAGCCAATCGTCAGTCCAAACTTTGAATCAATGAGAACTTGCTAAGGTAACATTTGCATAACTTGCATTGATTCAATAGGTCTACTCAAGACTAGCAATTAAATTTAGTCCTTGGTGTCTCTTTGCATGCAACGACAGCCCATCAAACACTGTATACTTTATACCACATGTACTAGAATTTGAAATGCATTCTTTCCATACACAATTCAAGACTTGGGGGATTTTATTTAAATTTACACATCGACATAAATTTTGCAACATGCTCAGCAGGACATAAACCGACGGAACATACTGACAGTCCCCAGCAAATGGGCTTATGCATTGTTATTTCTTCATGTCATGCTGTCGCATCGCACCTTTCTGTTAAAAATTAATCGGCACTGTTAACAATAATGAATGATTTCAAGAGCAAGACAGCAGGCTAAACACAATCACGAATGACGAAATAGATTTAGTTCTTTTCCTAAAAAAAAAAGTAACAAAACCCACACATGCAGTCCATCGGATTTAAAAAAAAATAAACCCCAGAATAATATTAGGAAGCAATTTTGTTGAAGGCAGTTTGTCTGATCAGGAAGAAGAGAAGATTTCCTTCTTAAGGAAGACTGAAAAGTTCCAGATTTTGTTCCTGTTCTTCCCAATTCAATACAGGGTTAAAATAAAACGATCTGGAGCGCTGGTATAAAAAGTCTCTGGTTTTACCAGGAGTTAACAGAAAATATTCAGGGATAAACAAAATGTGTATGGATCTCCAAAATAAAATAGGAATGATCAGCAACCGAAATCTAGGACTTTCTGGTTTTTTTAATCAGTTTAGGTGCACCTAATCTTTCAGGCCTAAATCCTATAAGTATAGATGTGAGCTCTTGAATCCATAAGATTTTTCTATGTATTGTCTCACCATTTAACCATTCATTCTAGTAGACTAGCAAAAGGATTTACAGGATGGTGGGATGTAGCTGTTAAGGGGGGCAAAATTAAGGCGTTGTCCTTGCAAATAAGAATTCTGCCCCCCATGAAATTTTCCTTCAGTCTCCAAATTTATAGCACCATGTTTACTTAAAGTTCAGCTGAGCATTTAGACCTGGAGTTTAGGTCTCCAAAGTAAAAGGGCAGGCAATGGGAAAAGGAACCCAGCAGATATAAGAGTTCTCGATGTGAATAATTTTCAGTGTCTCTGTAACGCTAGAATTTTTGGGGGAAAGGAAAAATGTAAAGGAGGGGTTGAAAATTCTCATTCACAAGGGCAATGGCCTCATTTTGCTAAAGTTTGGATCTTGGTATTTTAAACTAAGGCCATTTCCGCACTAGCCTGTTATAGCGCGATGGGTCCACTTTCAACATCCTCTGGAATCCTCGGGTTTGCAGTTTCGGGAGGGGCCAGCCGGCTCCTCCCAAAACTGCAAACCCCAGGATTCCATAGGATGTTGAAAGTGGAATCATTATGCTATAACAGGCTAGTGCGGAAATGGCCTAAGTCAAGCAGAGAGGTTGCTATGAAGCAATCTGTGAGTGTGTTGTTTTAGTCCCCGGATGAGAGATGCCACAATGGCAGCAGCCTGGTTTTTAAAATGCATAAATGACGTCTTTCACGTCCTGCATCAGAGAAACACTCTGTCTCCCTCATGGAACTGAGTGTGCTCGTAACAGCAGCTTCTCTAACATGCTTACCGCCGTTGGTAACAAGATGGAGACCTTCTGCAAGGGATGTTCTCAGAACCAGTGTCCATGGCTGGTGCCAGTTTAGTGGGGGTTCCATGCCAGAGACCAGATGGGGTGGTGAGGGAGAATAAATTTTGAGGAGGAGTGAGGAAGAGAGAGGAAGTAGTCCCATACATTCAGTGCTCCATGTAGAACTTCTTGCTTGCTCTCTCTCCCTAGAATGGATTACAGTTGGCTCTCTACGTTTCTGGGTTTCACTTTCAAGGATTTGATTATTTGTGAGTTTTTCCAACCCCTGCTCCCCCACCCCTCAAATGCTCTTTTCCAGGGGAACTTTTGCTCTGGTAGCTCCAAACAGGCCATGCAGCCCTATAAAAACCTGCCTCTGGTCCTCCTCCAGCACCAGCCACTACCTGGCCTGCTAAGGATGGCTTGCATACCAATTTCTCAGCACCTCAAACCCTCTCCTGATGCCCAAAACCCACATGCAGGGAAGGAGATGGGCAAGAGAGATGAAGTAGAGGTCCACCACATCAACCCACCTCTTTCCCTTTCTTTTCCCTGACCTGGTTGGGACCCTGGGTGCCGGCTCTCCCCACTATGCCTTGGCCCCCTTCCCAGAAACACACACACTGATATTTGTAGTTTTTCCACTTTTGCCGGGTTCCTTTGCCTCCAACCCTAGCAAATGTTTAGGGTCAACTGTATAGAGCAGTGGTTCTCAACCTGTGGGTCCCCAGATGTTTTTGGACTTCAGCTCCCAGAAGCCCTGAGCATTGACCATAGTGGGTGGGGCTTCTGGGAGTTGAAGTCCACAAACATCTGGGGACCCACAAGTTGAGAACCACTGGTATAGAGTATTGTCACTGAATATTGAAGGGACAGAAAAGTTCTCCTTCATCCACATCTGTCTATCTGTCTGAAATAAATTTGCAGGGAGTTTTATTTGCATGAAGGACATAAGAAAACAGAACAAGAACATTTCCCCCCTCCCAATAATCCAAAGAGGCACAATATACTCTTATCTCCCCCAAATTCAATCAAGTCATTCAGCTGCGCATGTTGACCTAAGCCATTTCCGCACTAGAGCGTTATAGTGCAATTATTCCACTTTCAACATCCTATGGAATCCTGGGGTTTGCCGTTTCGGGAGGGGCCAGGTGGCCCCTCCCAAAATGGCAAACCCCAGGATTCCATAGGATGTTGAAAGTGGAATCATAGTGCTATAATGCTGTAGTGAGGAAATGGCCCTAGTTTCTACTCTTTCATCACAGATGGTATAAAATCTCAGGATGAGGCAGGCTGGAGACCTGTTCTCACCAGATGTTGGTTGGACTGCAATTTCTCTCTGCTCCAGCCATAATGGCCAATGGCAGGAGATGCTGGGAGCCGCAGTCCGTCAACTTCTGATGAGTCACATGTTCTTCATTTCTGGTCTGGAGAAAGGTGAGGAGAGAAAACTAGGGTAAGGAGAAGGCTGTGTCCTTTGGAAAGCTGGAAAAGTTACACTGAAAGAGAATACAATTTGGGGTCCTGCTCTGAAACCGGACAGAAGAAAAAAATCCCACTGATTTCAAATGGAGTAGGCTTTCGTATATGTCTGTTGGGGGCAGAGGGTGTAATGTTTGCCCTGTCCTTCTCGGAATCAAAGCAAGCAGCAACAGAGAAGGTGTACCCACACTGTGAATATGTGTGTGACTTCAAGTAGTCTATCAATTGATGGTGACCGCCACAAATTTCGTAGGGTTTTCTTAGGTAAAGAATAGTCAGAGGTGGTTTTGCCAGTTCCTTCCTCTGGAATATAGCCTAAAGCAACAGGTAATTGTTGGCAGACTCTCATCCAAGTACTAACCCAGAGCTGATCCTGCTTAGGTTCCAAGATTAGAAGGGATCTGATGTCTTTAGGATATTGAGGTGGATATTACAGAATTATAGTGCTTTGATGCTACTACTGCCAAAGGTCCAGCCCCTGAAATTTTGGGATTTTTAGTTTTTGAGCTCCTTGGAATTATCTGCCAGAAAGTTCTAACAATGTAGCTCAGGAAAGTGGGCTTGAAAATTCAAAGTACCTCACCAGGCTACAAATCCTAGGATTTGATAGGAAGTGGTATGTACCTGCTATAAATGTACAGTGCGGATACACCCAGGTTTCTCACTCAAAGAGACAGGCTTGCCTTCCAAGGTAGCTGAGTTCCATTGAAAGACCTGCTCCTGTAACATGGGATGGAAGAGAAAGGGAATACAAAACCATGCGAAAGAACATGCAAGCTTTCTTCCCACCCAATGTCTCTCTTAATTGTTAACTTCCCCTTTCTGTTCTTTTTAATTAAGGGCTTGACTTCAACAGGACTTAAGTGGAAGTCCTTGGGGTACCCTAAGCTGGCAAGCTCACTGACTGGGGAGGGGCTTTCCCCCTCCTCTTTCTCCAAAGTACTCTTATTAAGCAATTGGGTTTGCTTAGTTCTACATGAGAAATCATTGGGAGTAATCCCTGAGGTTGAATGGATGCCGTACACCCACATGCTTAATGGTCTCCAATGCAGTCAGGTTGAAGAATGATCTCCTTGGAGATCCTATTGCAAAGAACACCAGAGCAGATCTCTTGAAAGCAGCCCAGGGTGAGATGATACCTACTTGTTGTTGTAAGTCAACTTGGACTTATGGTGGTCTTGTGAGGGTGAGATCTCCAAGACACAACAGGTTCTGCAACCTGACCTGACTGAGTCTACCCACCTGTAATGTGATCCCCCCTCTTTTTGTACTGCCTCCTACTCTTACTAAGCGTAATGCCTGGTGAGGACAGAAATGGAAATGCTGGAGTGGAATATCTTGAAACTCCAAGTCTTTTATATCTTCATTGGCCACCATGACTTTAAACAGTGCACTTCATTTCCAGTAATCAGTTATTCCAGCCCTTGGTCATGCATCCTGATGATGTGGCAACCAGGGATTTCAGCTTGCATGCTGAGAATTCCCCAAACTAGATCTCTGTCAGCCCAGTCTCATGGACCCCCATGATGCTACAAGACCACATGGGCTTTCATAGGATTAGAGCTACCACCTTACTTGGCCTGGAGCAAACCTTTCATGTCAGATTAGGAGCATCCTGCTTGAGTAAAATATAGAGTAAGAAAAATTAAACAAAATAAGACATCAAACAGTCTTAACTGTCGAACAGTCAAGAAGTTCTTCTTGATGTTTAGATGGAATCTCTTTCCTTATAATAGGAACCCATTGGTTTGTGATCTAAGTCAAAGACCTAAATTACGGGAGGTAAAAGTACCATTCTATTCTGTTTTGGTTAGACCTCATCTGGAATACTGTGTCCGATTCTGGGCACCTCATTTCAAGAAGGATATTGACAAGCTGGAGCATGTCTAGAGGAGAGTGACCAAAATGGTGAAGGGTCTGGAAGCCATGAAGCCCTATGAGGAGCAGCTTAGAGAGCTGCAGATGATTAGTCTGCAGAAGAGAAGGTTAAGAGGGGACGTGACAGTCGTGTTTAAATATTTGAAGGGATGTCATGTCGAGGAGGGAGCAGGCTTGTTTTCTGCTGCTCCCAAGACTAGGAGAAGGAGCAACGGATTCAAACTGGAGGAAAATAGATTCCACTTAAACCTCAGGAAGAACTTCCTGATGGTCAGAGCTGTCCAGCGGTAGGATCTGCTGCCTGGGAGTGTTGGTGGAGTCTCCTTCTTTGAAGGTTTTTAAGCAGAGGCTGGATGGCCAACTGTCAGGAATGCTTTGATGTGGGTTCCTGCATGGCAGGAAGGGGTTGGACTCGATGGTCCCTGGGGTCTCTTCCAACTCTATGATTCTATGAAATCTTATTGTTAGTTCCAATCAGGATATGATCAGTTCAATCAATGGGATCTACCTATGTGTTTATGTCAACTCACTATTCAAATAACTGATTCAACAGATCTTATCTAGCTGGGATGAAACCAAAAGGTTTCACTCCATCTTATGCTGTGTGGATATCATCTGCTTGTCATCAGTTGAGGTCTTTTTCAGAGTCTGCCAGCTAGAGTATTTCCATGCAGCAAACTAGGTGAGTCAGACTTGGAATTAGAGTAGTCACCTGAGGCAGCTTTTTGAGGAAACTACAAACTTTGGTCCCAGCAACTATGCATTCAAACCATACAGCCTGTTTTTGTGAGCCAACTCTGGTTGCTCATTTTGCTGGTGAAATATATAAAGAATTTTGGAGAAAGGGAGATGTAGTGGTTTGTGTCTTGGACTAGGATGGCTAGAGTTCAGATCCATGCTCAAGGATGGAAATTCTTGAGCAAAGCATACTCTCTCAGGCTCAGAGGAAAGCAATGTCAAATCTCCTCTGAAGAAATCATTCTGAGAAAACCTTAGGATAGTGTCACCATAAATCAAAGTACATCTGAAGGCATACAAAAACAAAGTGAAATTTCTCAAAGGAAGTCCACCTCTCTGGTAGGGCTTTCATTCCATCCAGTCTGCCTTAACCCAGTTGTTGGGAAATGACAGACTAAAACTATTAGGATTCAGCCTTCATTTAGCAGAGTAACACAGAGAAACGTTTAAAAGCTTTTCGGATAACTTGTGGCTTCAGACCGGCTGATTCAATAAACACAAAAACAGGTAGCTTTGAATAAAAGGCTTAAATACTTTACTAATGGCTTCTTCATTTACGTCTGTATTGAGAGAGCCTGCTACCTGTCTAACTATTGAATAGAAGAGTCTTCGATTTAACTCACCATCTTACTTGATGGAGACTCGAAGCATGCGAAGAGTTCAGGGAGAGGCAGCCATGAGGACAAAGGAAAGAGATCAGAGAGAGAAAGGAAGGAGGGGTCTTAACTTTTATAAGACTGATGACCCAAGCACAGTCCTGGGTCACATGATCTGATCACCTGAGAACCAAAGGCATTTATGATCATGCAATAAAAGACAGAAAAGGCAAAGGCAAATGGAGGAGACAAAAGGGAGCCCTATCTGGCTGTGGCCCACTTGTTCTAACAACAAGATGGGGGAGAGAATGCTGAGATTTCCCAACACCAGTGCCTGCTAGATGTGCTGCCATGAACATCTGTGATGGCTGTGGATGATGAGAGTTGTAGTCCAACATGCCTGGTAGGCTCCAAGTTGAGGAAAACATCTGATAACAGCTGTTACAGTTCTTGTCTTGATATGGCTAACAAACTTCCTGCTTCTGTTCCCCTCCTCTTGGTTTTCCAGGTGTGGTTCAAAAACCGTCGAGCCAAGTGCCGCCAGCAGCAACAGCAGCAGCAGAACGGTGGCCAGAACAAAGTGAGGCCTGCAAAGAAGAAGAGTTCTCCAGCCCGCGAAGTGAGCTCAGAGAGTGGAACCAGCGGGCAGTTCACGCCTCCGGCCAGCACCTCCGTTCCAGCCATTTCTAGCAGCAGTGCTCCGGTGTCTATCTGGAGCCCGGCTTCCATCTCGCCACTCTCCGATCCCCTTTCCACCTCTTCTTCCTGCATGCAGAGGTCCTACCCCATGACCTACACTCAGGCTTCTGGCTACAGCCAAGGATACGCTGGTTCGACCTCCTATTTTGGAGGGATGGACTGTGGATCTTATCTCACCCCTATGCATCACCAGCTGCCCGGACCAGGGGCTGCCCTTAGCCCCATGGGTACCAACGCTGTGGCCAGTCATCTCAACCAGTCTCCGGCTTCCCTCTCCACCCAGGGCTACGGAGCGTCGAGTTTGGGCTTTAACTCAACGACCGATTGCTTGGATTATAAAGACCAAACCGCCTCCTGGAAGCTAAACTTCAATGCTGACTGCTTGGATTATAAAGACCAGACCTCTTCCTGGAAGTTCCAGGTTTTGTGAAGATACCCTGCTGGGAACCCTTTGTGATACATGGTGATGATGTTGATAATGATGTTAAGTGATCATAGGGAGGAGAAGGATGTCAATAAGGATGCTGAGACGGACCAGACAGTTGCAGTCAGGTCTTTGGTTTTAAATTAAAAAAAGAGAAACGCCAACAGGACACAAAGACATAAACTCACGAAAACAAAAGACAGTGGCTGCCCCAACCCTTCTCCTGATTTCAGCTCTTGCTTAGAAGCTCTGGAAGCAAAGCGGAGAAGAAAGGACGCCTTACATGAACCAGAGAACAGACCTGTTCTTCCTAGTTGTAGCCAATTGCTGGGTTTCTTTGTCTGGATGGAATGGAAGATGATTCTGACAAAAGGCCAGGGTTTCCTTCTTTGGGGGCAAGAGCAGGAGGGTGGTCTCCTTCTTTCTTTTTCTTTTTTCTTTTCCAAAGGAAATCATCTAGATTTGTCCCCCCCCCCGCCTTTTGTGTGTTTATGGAAAGACTAAACCTCTTTCCTGTCTCTCCTTCCCCAATCCACTTTTCCAGTTTGATATCAACCTTTGCTTTGTTTGGTTTTTTTTTTAAATAGTGGTTTCTCTCCACTTCTCCTCCCCCTTTTCAATGGACAATGTCTCTCTCTCTCTCTTTCTCTTCTCTCTCTCAAACTCCTCCAGTTGCTTCAGGGGGACAAACCTTTGGCGAAAGTTGGCTGCAGGAGAAAAACCAAACCGGACCAAGCAAAACGAAACAAAAAAACCCCCGAAAAACAGGAAAGGAAAAAAAAAACATAAATAAATAAATAAATAAAAAGAAGTCAGAGCTATGTGACTTTGTGGAACTGATTGTCTTAGCTGCACTACTTTATTTAAGAGGGAAAAAAATAATAAAAGAAAAAAATAATGTCCATAAGGAGTCAATATGTAGTTTTTAAGAGACAATCAGTGTGTGTCTTCTATAAATGGTACATCTGTGGTTTTTAATCTGTGCTAGACTTTAAAACTGTGATCTCCTGTATTGTATGCAACTACAAACCCCAAACCAGCAGGGGGTTCTGCTGTGATTTTAAATAGGTTATAATTAACATTGAAATTTGAGCAACTGAGTTACATATGCCCACCTCTCTCTCTTTTCAGTCTCTCTCTTTTCAAAATTGCCTTTCACCAGAGGTAAACTGCACTGAAAAAAAAAAAAATTATGACAACAACGAAAAAACTGCTTCTGAATAAATGAATGAACGCTGAGATTTAAAAAGTAATAATAAAAGGAATCAGTCAATAAATTTTTTAAAAAATAATGTCACAAGGACTTTTAAATTCAGTTGTAACCCAGTCACTTACTGTTGGGCAACCTAATGGTAAAGGAAAAGGTGTCTATCCAAGACGTTGGTCAATTGCTCTGACCTTGAATTTCCAAACAGAGGGGAAAGGAAAAAAAAAAAGAATTCATTGTTGTTTTTATGCTTGCAGATGTGAAATTGAAAAAAAAAAGAAGAGATATATATGCATAAACCATTTTTTTTCTCCTTTTTTTCCTGGATCTGGCAGATGTATAATTATATTAAAATGGTTCTAGCACAAGTGGTGGTCGTTGTTTTCCCAAATCCGTGCAAAGGGACTTTATTTGTTGATGTATTTTTGCGTGCTGGATTGGGTGCTCCAGGGCCAGGGGGATGGGAAGTAAAGGTCGCTTTCTTCCCAGGCTGCCTTGAGAGGAAGGAAAGATTTTTTTAAAAGTCGAGAAGGCCTTTTGCGGGCAGCGGCCAGGCGAGACGGACCATTTCCACACTAGACTGTTATAGCGCTATTATTCCACTTTCAACATTCTGTGGAATCGTGGGGTTTGCAGTTCAGGCCCCTCCCTAAACTGCAAACCCCAAGATTCCATAGGATGTTGAAAATGGAATAATAGCGCTATAACAGTCTGGTGCGGAAATGGCCGAAGTCGAGATCTCTCGTTCTTGAAGGTGGTCGACTTCGGATTCATCCCGACTTTTCTTCCAGCTACGGAGAGAGGGAGGGAAGGAAGGTTTATGGGCGCAGGACAGAATAAATCCGTGCGATTTCGTTTGTTTTTCTTGCCCATTCATTTTAAGGCCTGGAAAGGAGAGGGGATAAGGGGCGGGCAGGCGGGGGGTGGGCCCCCATTTTGGGAGGGGGAGAGAGGGGGGAGTTGGGAGGATCCCCCGAGCAGATCTTCTGATCTTTCTAAGGAGGGACGGGACATTTCTCCTAAGAGGCGAAGCAACCACGCAGCAATAATGGTCGGACAAAGGAGTTGGAGAAGTTCTTTCTTTACTTTTAAACCTGCGATTTCTACAGCAGGGCACAAAAAAGAAAACTTGGAACAACCGCCACCCCTCCCTTTTTAGCGCCTCTCTCCTCTGCCCGGTTAAACTACGAGGAAAACGGTTTTCTTTTTTTTCCTGTGGAGAAATAGTGCGGCAGGGGTTGTCTTGCTGCTTTCCTTCCCTCCGCAAAATCTCTCCGGCTGATGGAGGAAGAACTCCAGTGACTACAGTTAGAGTCTCAGGACGCTGAAAACCGGGCCCTCTCCTATGAATTGTATTTCAACGACGTTGGCGCTATTCACGTTTTTCTTTTGTAAAAATAAGAAGGTTTCCCCCCACCTCGTGTGTCCCCAATACGAAACGGATTTCCTTGTTTTATTCAGAGGGCTCCTACCTCCCCGTTTAACGTCCAACGCGTTTTATTAACGAGGCGACTGAACAGTACTAATATTATCATTATCAATAATACTAACGATTACTATTGCCACCTGCTGTTACTGTTAACTATCTAATATGGGGGTATAATTTTTCTTTTCGACCCGTTAAACTTCGAAGGACCCCGTTAATCGGGGAAAGGGTAACGAAATAAGAGGGGGAAAATCCCGACTCTTTGCTTCGGTTACGGGTTGTGAGTTGCGTTGACGTTTAGAGGGTCTTTAACGCCGACCTCCTTATGATTCTTCCCCTTTTTAACGACCCAAAAGGAGGGATCCGTTCCTTCTTGCATTTACAAAGAGAAGCAAGTTTTACCCAAAGTGACTTCAACTTTCAAAAAGCTTTTTGACCCATTCCTAGTATATTACAATTCCTAGTAAATTCCTAGCAAATTACAATTCTCTCTCTCTCACACACACACACATATAGGAAATTAACTTGACCTCCAGCTAAATTTTGGTAAGATCCAACCTTTTCCCTCTACTTTCTATAACGCGTTTGCGTTCCAAGACAACAATTTCCTTCCGTTGCTCTAAATCTATTTTTGCTTTTCCTCGATTCTCCCTCCCCCTCCCATGGTCTTCTTGGTCCGTTTTGTAGTCCGAAAATTTCTCTCCTTGTGTGAACGCGGAGGGGAGAGGTCTGGATTCCCCCTCTCCCCACTGAAACCACCTCCCGAGAAGGGAGAAATTCGCATTTCGGGCGGAGGGGGTCTGATTAATTCAAAGGCAGAATTAGCCCGTGGAAATCCAGGAAGCCCCAACGATCATAAGCACGTTATTTTGAAAAAGATTCTGTCGCAGGGGGCGGGGGGTAAAGAAACTGGTTTGGAAGTGAGGGGTCAGTTTGATATTTTAATTTTTTTTAATTCGATTAAATTTTATTGGCGGTCAAACAGAAAGAGTCGGTCATTAAGCCCGTTTCAATTTTCTCAGCCGCTCAATTTTCCCCCGCTTTCAGACTGTTTTGTTTTTCCTCCGTTGAAATTTTTCTTTAAAGATTTGCAAGTCAAGGAGAAACCTGTTTCCTCTCTTCTCTTTTTGGATTTGTTCTTCCAGCCACGAAAGGAGGAAAAATTGCTCCCCACATCCTTTAAGATCCAAAAGATTCGTCTTCCTGCATGCACGTCCTGCCACAACCCGATCCTGAGCGCGTCTACTCGGGAGTAAACCTCATTGTGTCTCTACCGTGCGTGTTTCCCAACTAACTGCCTGACATAATTATAGTTTTGTGCTCGGATTCCGGGGAAATCCTTGGTATAAACCAACCGATTTATATTTCTTTCTTTTCTTCTTCCTTTCTTTCCTTCTCCCCACTCTTTAAGGAAAACCAGGTCTAACGCCTTGCTGTTCCCCACTTCCAGAGAAACGCGTTCCACTGGAAATAAAAACACAACGCCCAAGCTGGCAACGACGCAACAGGTGACTCTAAATGTGGTTTGGGCTCTTTGTCATTGACTTTTTTTCTCCCTCTTTTGCACGAGGAAGCGAATTCTCTTCTTTCCCTCTCCTACCTTTTATATAGGCCATTTATATAGACCGGGCCCCTCCCTAAACTGCAAACCCCAGGATTCCATGGGATGTTGAAAGTGGAATAATAGCGCTATAATAGTCTAGTGCGGAAATGGCTATAGGCAGCTCTTCCCTTGGACCAGGGAACTAAAATTTCTGGAAGGACGCGTATTACCTGAATTGATGGGAGAAGGAGAAGGGGAGAGAGAGAAAGAAGCAACGATTGTAAGCCGGAAAAGGTGTGCAGATTCAAGTTTGCGGGATCGACTGCGTTGGTGGGGGAGGGATTGGTGGGTTTTTGCTTTTGATGGGCTGTGCTCATCAAACCCCGTTCCCAACATTTAGAATTAAAGAATTCTTATTCCAGGACTTTACCCTGAGTACCAGAAAGGAATGGATCTCGCCGTCTTCCTGGACTGCACTGGGCTCCTCCTTTTCCCAGGCTTTCTTTATTCCAGCAGTATTATTTCTCGGGGGTCTTTTGGTTTCTACAATTGTTAAATAATGGGCAATCCAAACTCTTTGCCAGTCTGCTTCAGATCGCTCAGAGATCTTACCAGGGCAGCCAGATCTCACTTCAGCCCGCCTAGTTTATCCACGACGATGATAATCATGATGAAGACTGTTGCTGTTAATATTGGCATCCCGTTAGAGACTTAATGCATGCCTCAAGTTCCCTTGGGCTTGGACGTTTTCGAAGCAACGTCTGCAATCGGGAGAAGGTTATGGATCCAGAGGGGACCAAGGGACGGCACTGTGCGCGAGGTGCCCTCGTGCACGGAACGTGGTCCCGGAGCATTCTCACGTGCAAATGCGCCTTGCACACCGCAGTCGTGTATTTCACATTGGTTTGCATGCTCGTTTGCGCGGAGCTGCAATTCACTAACGCACAAGCGTCACCTAATTCTGTAATTATAAATTCCATAATAATATTCTCATACTGCTCCACTTATTTAAAAAAAAATCCTCAAAAAATCGACTGCTGATCGAGTATTTAGGACCAGATTTGTGACTCTTTGTTCCAACTTCCTCCACCATCGTTGATTCTAAAGCACTCAGCTTCCGAATTAAAACCGCAAGGAATTATTAGGAACAGCGGAATCCAACTGGTTTTTGGCTATAATGTGTGACTGGAGAGGCAGATAAACTACAGGCGGTGTCTACACGGGAAGGAAATGCGAATTAAACACTTCTGGTTGGATTTCTTGTAAGAGGAAAAGGAAGGAAGGATCAGCTCGGGTGCATTCTTACTCGGGAGTAAACCCCGTCGAACACAATGGCCATTTCCGCACTAGATTGTTATAGTGCTATTATTCCACGTTTAACATCCTATGGAATCCTGGGGTTTGCAGTTTAAGGAGGGGCCTCAAAGAATGTTGAAAGTGGAATAATAGCACTATAACAGACTTGTGGCTTGTTTCCAAAAGACATGGGTCAACTCGGGTGTCCTCGGATGTTTTAATTCTAAATCACCACCAATCTTTGACCAACCGAAACGGGGGGCGGGGAATCTCTATGAATTCTGCAGCGTTTGGTTTGGCCTAATATAAGGAAAAAATGGACTTCGGGGTTTATTGTCAGCACGAAATCAGGGCGCTCTCTGCATTCCTGATACTTGGAATAACGGACTAAAGTCCTGTTGTTAGTCCTGGCTAGAGTAGACCCATTTAATCAACGGGATTTACGTCCACGTTGATTCACATTCAACAATTGTTTGATTCCGCACTAGACTGTTACAGCGCTGTGATTCCACTTTCAACATCCTATGGAATCCTGGGGTTTGCAGTTTCGGGAGGGGCCGGCCGGCCTTAATACATGCCTTAATGTACTTAGGACCGGCCGGCCCCTCCCAAACTGCAAACCCCAGGATTCCATAGGATGTTGAAAGTGGAATCATAGAGCTATAACAGTCTAGTGCGGAAATGGCCTAAGTCTGCTCTAGTTGGAACTAACCAAGAGGATCCCAGCCAATTTCTTTATAATTCAATTTTTTTTAAGTGACTTGCCAGCTCTGTTGGTGACACGCGTCCACCTTTTCAGTTCTAATGAACAGAAGTGAGCCAAAAAGGTTGAAAGCGGAACAGAGAATCTGCGGGGGCGTCTGAGAGAGATCTGAGACAGGGTTGTAGTTGTGGTGGTCCTTGTTGTGTGCCTTTAAGTCATTTCTGACTCATGGCGACCTTAAGGTAAACTTATCACAGGGTTGTCTTGGCGACCTTTATTCAGAGGAAATTTGTCCTTGCCTTCCTCCGAGGCTGAGAGAGTGTGACTTGCCCAAGATCACCCGCTGGTTTTCCATGGCGGAGCAGGGATTCGAACTCTGGTCTCTCAGTATCCCAGACCATTTCCACACTAGACTGTTACAGTGCTATTATTCCACTTTCGGCATCCTATGGAAACCTGGGGTTTGAGGCCTTTGAGACTCCTCCCTAAACTGAAAAAAAAACCAGGATTCCGTAGGAGATTGAAAGTGGAATAATAGCACCGTAACAGTCTGGTGCGGAAACGGCCCCAGTTGAACTCTCAAACCGCTGCCTCACGCTTACCTGGCAGTAAATCCCGCTGAGCCCAATCCTAGACCCATAACCTCTGGTTGGAAGACCGAGGCCTGGGAGGGACACACGCGCGTGAATTCCCCTTTGTCGCCTTCCACAAAGGCCGCCTGCAGGAGACCCCATATCACGGCCCCTCGGTTTCTCCCCTTCTCCCCCTCCCTGCATCCAAAACGTGCCCGGAACCATTTGCTGCGTTTCCTTCCTTTGCGCGCGCCTGACCTGCAAGGCCATGAGCGGACGCGAGAATTCACCTGCAAAACTGTCCAGTTCCAACAGCATCTCGATTTTTTCTTAAAGACAAAATTTCTTTTAACTGCTGCTTTGAAGGAGGATCTTCAAAGGGAAGGGAGGACTGTCTTAAAATTCTCCTAGAGCTGGAACGTCACCATCTTCCTCCTCCTCCTCCTCCTCCTTATTATTTGCCCCAAGGGCTGCACGGACGGCTCAAAACGCCCTCCCAACCCGAAAGGCCTGGCTGTGGATCGGATTCCCCTCCCAGGAAAAAGAAAGCTTGAATCCTGCCGGTGAGCTGCGCCTTACCAGGCGGCCTTAAGGCTCGCGGGCAACAGAATTGGGCAGCTCCGTCGCCTCCCTATCCAGTCGGAAGGACGCCGTTGCATTAACACCTAGCCGAGCCGGCAGTGGCCGATGAGCAACGGGATCCATGCACCGCGGGATGCGCAGGGGGCCCTCTTGCCGGTCTGGTTACGCATCTTCGTTGTGCAGCGCAGAGAAATGTTTTTAGCGCTTCTGCGGCGTGGCTAAGTAACGTACAGATGGTAGAGGGTTTTCTTAAGGGTTAAGCAACGAAGCCGGGGCTGCAATCTGTTCCAGAGAGAAATTGTCTCCCCTGGAAGAAGAGATCATTCCTGCTCATCTCTCTCATTCTCTCTTTCTTGTTTTGACTTTGTTTTCTCTCTCTCTCTCGATTCTGTTATAGCGCTATTACTCCACTTTCAACCTCCTATGGAATCCTTTGAGGCCCCTCCCTAAACTGCAAGCCCCAGGATTCCATCGGAGGTTGAAAGTGGAATAATAAACTGCCAACCCCAGAATTCGATAGGATGTTGCAAGTGGAATCATAGCGCTATAAGAGTCTAGTGCGGAAATGGCCTTTCCCCCGCTCCTTTTTTTCCCCAGGGATTTGATCTGACTTACTTTTGTGCTTTGCCCTCGGGCTGACTTCAACATGCGGCGATTTTATGAACGAGAGATCGCCGTCCGCTGCAGCTGCTCAGGTCTTGCAAAGGCGTCACTGAATTTATAGCTCCGGCTGGGGACCCAAAGCGATTGACGATCCTTTGAAAGCAAAGCCCGGCTAACATCTGGAGGGGTTCAGCCCCCCAAAAAAACAGTCTGAGAAAGCACGTGTCCATTTTGTCCACCCCATGTCCAGATCGCCCTCGCCCAACAAGCCGCACTCTCCTTCCCCCCCCCTAGAGTAGACCTATTGAACTCAAAGGGATTTACAGAATTGTTTACTCAACCGTGCGGTCGAGGGGTCTATTCTGGGGAGGGGGCGTTCTCGTTCTCTCTCCTGCCTTCTCTCTCTCTTTCCAATCGCTGGTATCATTTGTTTTCCTTTGAAACAAAAGAGGAGTAAATCCCTTTTCTCTCCCCCCCCCGCGACCACCCCCCAGAGTTAAGGAGTATTGCCCGTTTCCAAGGAGACCGAGAAGAAATGGCTATTTATTTATTTTTAAATCCGATCTTATTTACTCCGGGCTCCTGGGTGCCTCCTTGGATTTATCCTTCCGATCAGGGCGGGGAGTCCGGGCCCTCCTTGCCTGGGAAGAGGGGGTGAGGATGTGGGGGGGCTGGATAGAAGGGGTGTCCCCCCACACACCCGGAAAAGAGATGCATTTTGGTTGAAGAGAAAAACGACGACGACCATTCTCGGAGAGGAAATGAAACGAGAGAAAACAAATCCTGGACCAAAAGGGACGCAGAAATCAAGGCTTGGAAGGGGAACCAGGGAAAAGGATTGCGATCCTGAAAGTCTAGGGCGGTTTCCTACGGGGAGACAAAGAAACCCCTAAAAGGACCCGATTTCTCTTTCTTTTTCCTCCCATTCCACCGCCTCTTGTCTCCCAGGCCGAACCTTCTGCAAGAAGACTCCAGAATAAAGCAACAGCTCAAATGTCAAAAACAGCAGTGGAGCTTACACCGAATTTTCTGTCTGTATCAGGTGCATCCACACTGCACAATTATAACTGTTTGATCAGGTTTTAACTGCTAGGGATCCCTCTGGTGGATTTCTGGCCATTTCTGCCCTGTGCTATTGTACTATTAGTCCACTTTCAGCATCCTGTGGAATTCTGGGGTTTGTAGTTTACTGAGGCCAAAGAGCTCTCTGGCTGAGGATTCTGAAGGCCTCTCCCTAAACTGCAAGCCCTAGCATTCCATGGGAGGTTGAAAGTGGAATAATAGCAGTAAAACAGTGTAATACAGAAATGGCCTTTGAGTGTTGTAGTTTGGTGAGGGACTCAGCCATCTCTGCAAAGGAGGAGGAGGATGGCAGAAAAAGAAGGAATGAAAAAACACCTTTAAGATTGACTGGTTTTTATTTTATGATGAGCTTTGGTGGCTATAAACTCAGTTCTTCAGATGCAGCCCAAAGTGATATCCAGACCTCAGGACATAAAGCATATTTATACTGTTGTGGGAGTGGGAGGGAAGGGAAGAGGATCCATAAGGATGCAAATCATGACCCTCGCCCTAAAGAGATGTCTAGTTCATTCCCTTGAACTCCAACGCTAGATCTTTCCAGCAGAGATTTCTAAATCCCTCTCCAGACTAACAAGCCCAGGATTCCTTAGTGTCTAACCATAGTGGCACCGTACTAACTTTCCACAGTGGGAGGATTGTGTGCTCCTACAAGGCAAGAGACCAGATCTAGCGCAGCTATTCATAGGGTCTCCCATGCCAGACAGGCCTCTGCCTGAACTCCCCCTGGAAGCCAAGATGACTAAACGGAGGCTGTCATACTTTGGACATACCACAAGATGATGAGATTCATTCAAAAATACAGCAATGCTCAGCACGATAGAAGGCAATAAGGAAAGAGGGAGACCACACTGCAGGTGGATTGACTCAACCAAGGTAGCCACGGCCCCAACTTTGCAAGAACTGAGGAGGCAATTGATGACTGGGGGCTCTTGGAGGAGGATCAACCTAAGTCCAAGTTGACCTGATGGCCATTAACAACAACCTCTATATTTGTCTACTTGTGTCCGGCATCCCATTAGTGACATAGACAGACATAAATCAGACACATGTGGAGTGATTCCCTCTTTCAACTATGCACAATGGGTCATATCCAGCTGATAGTGGTATAAATGAAGTTGCACATAAGGAACCAATGCACGTGCAGTATTATTACTATCAGTTAGAATCCTCTATCAGCCACTTAGCTAAGAATACTTAACTAGGGTCCTTATCACACTGCACTGTTATAACACTATACAGTGGGCCCATGGTATCCGCTAGGGTTTGGTTCCAAGACCCCCTCTGAATACTAAAATTTATGGATGCTCAAGTCCCATTATATAAAATGGTATGCCTTCTATAAAATGGCAAAATCAAAGTTTGCTTTTTGGAGTTGTTATTATTGCCATGGATGGTTTACCCTGTGAATACAGAATCCGTGGATAAGCAGGGCACTTATCTTCAAATCACCTTCCATTTATGGTGATCCTATGAACGAGAGACTTCCAGAAGATCTGTTCTTAATATCCCAGTCCAGGTCTTGCAAACTTGCCACTGTTTCCTTGACTGAGTGAATCTGCCTGTTTTGTGATCTTCCTCTTTTACTCCTGCTTCCTACTTTTACCAAGCATCATCATCTTTTCTGGTGAGTCATGTCATCTCATGATATGTCCAAGGTACAATAGCATCTACATATGTGTGCCTTCAAGTCACCTATTCCCATGAATTTCTCAGGGTTTTCTTGGTCGGGAATATTCAGAGATGCTTTGCCACTGCCTTTCTCTAAAATATTGCCTACAGCATCTCATAGAATCATAGAATCATAGAAATGTAGAGTTGGAAGAGACCCCAGGGGTCATCCAGTCCAACCTCCTGCTATGCAAGAACACCCTCAAAGCACTCCCGACAGATGGCCATCCAGCCTCTGCTTAAAAAACTCCAAGGACGGAGACTCCACTACACTCCAAGGCAGCCTCTTCCACTGCCGGACAGCCCTGACTGTCAGGAAGTTCTTCCTGAGGTTCAGGTGGAATCTCCTTTCCTGCAGCTTGAATCCATTGCTCCTTGTCCTGGTCTCTGGAGCAGCAGAAAACAAGCCCTCTCCTTCCTCTACATGGCATCCCTTCAAATATTTAAACATGGCTATCATGTCCCCTCTTAACCTTCTCTTCTGCAGACTAAACATCCCCAGCTCTCTAAGTCTATCCTCATAGGGCATGGCTTCCAGGCCTCTCACCATTTTGGTTGCCCTCCTCTGGACTTGCTCCAGCTTGACCATGTCCTTCTTGAATTGGGGTGCCCAGAACTGGACACAGGATTCAAGATGAGGTCTAACCAAAGCAGAGTAGAGTGGTACCAGTACCTCCCTCAATCTAGACACCATACTCCTGTTGATGCAGCCGAGAATTGCATTGGCCTTGTTGGCTGCCGCATCACACTGCTGACTCATGTTCAGCTTGTGGTCTATGAAGATTCCTAGATCCCTTTCACGTGTACTGCTATCTAGCCACGTGTCTCCCATCCTATATTTCTGTATTCCATTTTTTCTACCTAAGTGTAGGACCTTTCACTTCTCTCTGTTGATATTCTTTAATGGTCTTCCATTCAGCTACCAACCGGGCCTGACCCTATGCACCTTCTAAGATCAGATAGAATCTGGTGCTTCCAGGTATTTAAGTGCACATGCCTTCACATCACCAATGGACTTACGATGACCCCCATGAATTTCATACGGTCTTCTTAGGCAACGAATACTCAGAGGTAGCTCCGCCAGTTCCTTCCTATGAAATATAGTCTATGGCACCTGGTACTCATTGGCAAGCTCCCATCCAAGTACTAACCAGGACTGTCTCTGCTTAGCTGTACATGTTACCTCCATTTGGACTGGAAGAACATACTGGATAAAATGGTAGGTATCAATCACACATCCCACCCCAGTGGAATCTACCTTATTCCATGAATTGACCAGGTAGCTTTGACTGATTGATCTTCCATGATTGCTGATCTTAAGTGTATCTCTTTCTGGGTACTATGGAGCCAATTATAACGGAAAATTGCAAACACAATTACAATTTATGTTCCTATACATGTATACGTACATACATACATATGCACAATACACACACACACATGCAAACATACCAACAATACAAGAAATTGTATATTAAATTTAATATATATGCACTATCCCAAAAGTTCCATGCATCCAATGAGGTGCCAGGACAAGACTTGATTGCAGGACTTGACTCTCTTGTCTGTGCTGCTCACAAGCGCTGCAACATTTGGATGCAACCTTAAAGTCCGTAATGATGATGATGATGATGACAACAACATAGGGGCAAATGCACAGCAGAAATGCCACTATAGAGAATTTACTCTTTCGACTCCTCCTAAAGCAGTCTGTAAGTACCTTCAAGTCACATGGTGACCCCATGAATTTCAGAGGCTAGGAACCCTCACAGGTGGTTTTGCAGTTCCTCCCTCTGAAATATAGCCTATGGCACCTACTATTCATTGGTGGTCTGCCATTCAAGCACTAGCCAGAGCTGATGCCTGCTTAGCTTCCTAGATCAGATGGGATCTGGTGCCTTTAGGGAATTTAGGCCAGTTGCAGTTGTCGTGTGCCTTCAAGTCATTTCTGATTTATGGCAACCCTAAGGAGAATCTATCGCAGGGTTTTCTGGGGCTGAGAGAGTGTAAGTAGCCCAAGGTCACCCAGTGAGTTTCCATGGCCGAGCAAGGAAATAAACCTACTCTTCTGGACAAATGTTGAAGACCTTTGGGATCACCATGGGTGGGTGGTAAGCGGCATACAAGAACAACAAGAGTTAGCATTAACCAATATGTTGCACGTATTTACGGCAAGACATAAGCCATTTCCTCACAAGGCGAGGGAATCACTCCATGCCGTTAGTTACCGTTTCTTCTGGGTCTGCAGTAATGCGGACTCTCCCGTAAGCCCTTCCGCAGGGCTCCTCCGTTTGGTCCAGGGTGAATTGGAGCAGTGCGAGGTCTTAGATCCGCACTGCTCCAGCTGACAAAATGGCACTTCCGGTTGTTTCCGGGTCCGGACCAACCGCTGAAGCTTGCCACGCCTACAGCCCACCCTCCGCAGATCACAGGCTCGCATTGGTGCAAACCTGCACATCTGCACAAGTAAGCAGGAATGCAGTGGCATGCTCCGAAAAATAAAAGACTGGTTTTCTTCCGTTCTTCAAAAAGCGCACCGGAGGACCACTTGGGGGCATTTCGGAGCGGACTGAGGTGCGGAACTAAGGTAAATAGTCCGGACCTAGTCCTCTCCAAGGTGCAGACGACCTCTGTGATAGGACGCACTGGCACGTTCTAATTCCCTCGTGTGGAAAGGGTCTTAAAAACCTTTTTGGAGGTTTTCTAAAGAGAGGCTGGCTGACCATCTGTCAGGAGTGCTTTGATTGTGTTTTCCTGCATTGCAGAATGGGGGTGGACTCGATGGCCTTGCGGTCTTTTCCACCTCTATGATTCTGTGATTCCACGAAGGATTCTCTCTCCAAATTGTTTATCCGCTTTGAAAGTCAAGGTTGGCAGGGGGGTGTGTGTGTGTGTGTGTGTGTGTGTGTGTGTCTAAACAATGAAAACTATGCAACAGGAGGCCTTTAATCCAAGGCCAAGTTTCTTCAATGCTTTTCAAAGCACTAGGAAATAAGCCAATACAGTATAGTAGCTGAATATGGGACTAGGACTCTGAGAGATCAGAGTGCAAATCCCCACTCAGCCATGAAAATCCACTAGGTGGCCTTGGGTGTGTCACATGCTCTCAGCCTCAAAGGAAGGCAATGGTACCTCCTTTTGAATAAATCTTGGCAAGAAAATCCTATGATACAATCATCACAAGTCAACTTGAAGGCACTTGAAAGCAACATTTGAGCCAGCATAGTATAGTGGTTTGAGTATTGGCCTCAAACTTCAAGAGACCAGAGTTCCAATTCCCCACTCAGCAGTAAGAACTCAATAGGTGACCTTGGGCAAGTCACACACTCTCACCCTCAGAGGGAGGCAAGGGCAAGCCTCTTCGGAATAAATCTTGCCAAGAAAATCCTATGCTAGAGTCACCATAACTGAGAGCCAACTGGAAGGCACATAACAACAAAGCCCTTAAGAGTCATGGTTCCCCATCTCAACAGGGGAGATGGAAGAAGGACAGAAGCCAGTGAGATAAGATTCAAGAACCTATGCTGTTAATAGGCACTGAGGTGGTGAGTGCCAAGAATTTTGGAACCCCTACCAGGGCAACCATATAATTCTTGCATTTTTCTACTGCTGTTACTATCATGACTCCATCCAATGGAGCTTGGAAAGGAAGATCTCCAACAAAACCTAAGAGCTCCTTCCCAGTCTACCCACTTCAGACACAGTGCTGAGAGAAGACTCAGCAATGACACAATCCCAGCAATAACTCTCTTTCACAGCTTGCCCCCGACCCATCTTTGGCTAGGGGATGATGACAGCTGCAGTCCCACCAGGTGGAAGGTGAGATGGGCTGTACATGGTCACCAGAGAATTAAAAAAAGAAATAAACTAGCAACCCTCAGTCCCTCACCAGTCCAGATCCAGCCGAAGTGAAGCCGCTTGGAAAAGTCCCCCCGACTTCAAGGCAGTCATTAAATGGAGTAATGAGTCCAAACACCAGGGGATTGGAAGGAAAGTGTTTCCTTCTGGATGGCTGGTCCCTCTTGTTTTCCATGTACTTTCTCCTGAGGTAGGCCTGTCTAGAAATTTCATCCTAGGCTGAACTTCCTTTAGATCAGGCTGGGAATCTTGCAGCCCTCCGGGTGTTGTTGGACCACAGCTTTCAGCATTCCTCTCCATGGGCTGTGCTAGCCTTGGGGACCATGGGAGTTGTAATCCAGCAACATCAAGAACCAGTGGCGTAGTGGTTTGAACATTGGATTCTGGCTCAAATCCTCCTGTAGCTGTGGGAATGTACTGCATAGCCTTGGGCAAGTCATACTCTCTCTCAGCCTCAGAGGAAGGTAAAGGCAAATCTCTTCTGGGAAATTTTGCCAAGAAAACCCCATGATGGGTCTGCTTTAGGATCACCATAAGTTGGAAATGGAGGCATACAACAACAACGTCATCTCCAAATGTGTCCAAAGTAGGATAGCCTCAGTTTGGTCATTGTGGCTTGTAGGAAGAGTCCAGGCTTAAATTGCTCTTGGACCCATTTATTGGTCATTTTGGCATCCCATGTACCTGCAGAACTCTCCTCCAGCACCATGGCTCAAATGAATTGATTCTCTTCCAGTCAGCTTTCTTCACTCCCCAGCTTTCACAGGTGGAAATCTAAATATTATGACCTTCAAAGTTCAGACCAAAACCCAGAGTTGACTCACCATCAGCCAAAATAGAATCAAACAAAGGAACCTAAAATATCAGACAGTAGATGGGTGAAAAGGAAAATTCTGACTGAGAGGGGCATCATCATAATCAGCCAATTTTACACAGAGGAATTGGATTTAGAGGTGACGGGGGAGTGCCTCCTTTGTGTGTTAAGGCTAAAAATAAATAAAGCAACTCTCAAATGACACACACACAGAGAGAAAGGCACAAACACCTTTTCTCCACCTTCAGGAACTTAAACTGGCTTTGATCACTTTCCCTCAATTCTGGACGTGAATCAGGGCTATTTGGGGTAGAAAATCTTAGGTATTTTCTGCCATTTTGTTACTTTTTCTTTGTTGAGTGAATGACTGTGGAAGAGAAAGGACCAGCTTCCATGGTGTGTGCATGTGTATTTGTCTGTCTGTGTCATTCCTCCTCCTTCACCACTCTCCCTTTATGAAAACCTCTATTCACAACCCAGAATGGTCAAAGAGCACAATGCATTTAAACTTTGGGAAGCTGGAGTTTCAGTCTTACAATGACATATCGATCTTTTCGGTAATGGTGCAAAGTTTCTTTGCAGCATTTGAAATGGCAGCGGAGCTCGTAGGACCTCTTAGGCAGCTACCTGAAGCACAAATGTCCACTGAGCAGCTAAAGATCTTGAAGGATTGTCACAGAATCATAAAGTTGGAAGGATCTCAAGGACTGTTCAGCCCAACCCACATCATTCATCTCTCAGATTCTCAGTCTGGTGGCAATAATAATAGTAGTAGTAAATTTATAATGCCCTTTACACCAAAGGACAGAACATGGCATGAAATTCCCAATACCCCACTAGTTTCTACCCATCTCAGCACCTTAAACACAACTCAGTGGCTTGTGATGGTGGGTCAAAGAGGAAGGTCTTCAACTGTTCATGAAAACGGGTGAGATCCTCCTCCAGCCAGAGGTCCAAAGGAAGACAGTTCCACAAATGCAGAGTCAGATCTCAAAAGTCCTGCAGCCTTGACAGAGCTGTACGCATTGGTGGAAAAGACAATAATCTTTGGCCTGTAGCTCTGAAATCCCTGCATGGAACGTACCACACAAGTCGAGCTGCAAGGTACGGAGGGAGGTTAGAACACAAAGCTTTAAATACCAGGACCAAAAGTTTGAAATAGGTTCTGGTCTGAACTGGTAATCAGTGAAGAGGTCTACGGGGAGAAAAAATAGGTGAATATTTTGGCAGATTTAAAACAACCCAGATAGATTTGTTCTGAATTAAAGCCAGAGGAAGAAGGGAGAAGGAAGGCAAACCTGCCAGTAAACTGTTACAATAAGTCAGGCATAAGATAACCAAGGCCTGGACAAGCAGAGAGAAGACTGAGGATCTGAGAGATGAAAAGGTAAGAGTTCCCAGCTGCTGCCAAGAAAAAGTTTTGGGTTTTAGAGGTTTTTGGATTTCCAAATAAGGGAGGTTCAACCTGTAACTGATTCTTTCTTTTGCCAAAGAAAAGGTGACCAGCCTCTGTGTTGCACATAGCCCCTGGGCTTCACTATGTCCACCTTTGGGCTGAATCCAATTTTAATCCCAAATAGAGTGAACCTTGAAGCCAGCATGGTCTAGTATTTTGAATGTTGGACTAGGATTCTGCTCACTGGCTGACGCTGGGTAAATCGTAGAATCCTAGAGTTGGAAGAGACCCCAGGGGCCATCCAGTCCAACCCCCTGCTACACAGGAACACCCTTCGAAGCATTCCCAAAAGACGGCCATCCAGCCTCTGCTTAAAAACCTCCAAAGAAGGAGACTCCACCACACTCTCAGGCAGCAGATTCCACTACTGGACAGCTCTGACTGTCTGGAAGTTCTTCCTGAGGTTCAAGTGGAATCTTCTTTCCTGCAGCTTGAATCCATTGCTCCTTGTCCTAGCCTCTGGAGCAGCAGAAAACAAGCCCGCCCCCTCCTAGACATGACATCCTTTCAAAGCTTTACTCTGTCAGTTTAAGAGGAAGGCACGGGCAGATCCCCTTTGAATAAACCTTGCCTAGAAAGCCCCAGGAGAGCTTTGCCAAAATAGCTCAGAGTTGACTTAAAGACACATGAACAACAAGAGTCACCATGATGTAGTGTCTGTATGTTGGATCAGGAATCTAAAAAACTAGAGTTGGGTTCAAATCCCTATAGTGATTTGTGTGTTGCACCACTGTAGGAGATCAGGGTTCAAACCCCTGCTCAGCCACGGAAATCCACAAGGTGATCTTGGCCAAGTCACACTCTCTCAGCCTTAGAGGAAGGCAATGGAAAACCTCCTCTGAATAAATATTGCCACGTAAATCCTACGGTAGGGTCACCATAAGCTGGACTCGATTTGAAGGCACATAACAACAAGTTCTTTTTACAGGCAGCTTGTAAAGTCCCAGTTCAGAACTCTGCTATTGCATGCAGGTGTCCTAAAATGGCTGTTCTACCTTACGTTCCATCTTGGGCCATTTCCACACTAGACCCCTCCCTAAACTGCAAACCCCAGGATTCCATAGGATGTTGAAAGTGGAATAATAGCATTATAACAGGCTAGTGCGGAAATGGCCTTGATGGCATCCCTGTGCACCAACCACGTGGGCCATGCATGGTTAGGGTGGATGCCATCTTGGTGACCTACCACCAATCCCTTCACCCCCACCCCATTCCTTCCTCTTCTTTTTGAAGCCATAGGTTGCTTCCTTTCCCAGTCTGTGAGCTCACCAGGCTGAGGGTAGTGACTTCACGGTGCTCAGTGGCACGCCATATTGTAAATAACAGGTTCCATTCAGCATCTTAGCGCTAAGGGTAAACATGTGTTCATTGGCTCGAAATACCTTTCAGTGACACCCGCCATTTGCCAGGATGGAATCATTGTACGTAATGGATAATTGCTCGGCAATTAAAACAATTTGGAAGCAAGGCTCATTAGAGTAGAAACAAATGGAAAGCAGATTGGCTTTTATTGTTATTTTAAAAAAAAAAAAACAGCAGCCGCTCAGCAGCATTTCTCTGTGGAAATTTTACATACCAGAGGGGTTGTGTAAGTTTTTGGAGAAGGGGAGATAGTCCCTTATTGCCTGCTAGCTCTGTGTCCCCATTTCTAGCCTCATGTAACAACCAGCCATCACCAAACAAGATGTATCTGAAGACAACATTGAAAGGGAAATGCTGAATTTCTGTGCTGGCATAGGTGGGTAGAATTAGAGCTATGAAAAGGTACGTTGTATTGTTGTTAATTACTGTCTAGTTGGCTTTGACTACTTTCCCCTTGACTACAAATACAGTCAGCCCTTCACATTTGAGGGTTTCCCTTTTGTGGATTTGATTATTCATGGATTATTTGCTGTCCCCTCTGCTGTCTCCCTGTGCCATTTTTAATGGGGACTGCAAGCCTTGTGAGACTGAGAAACTGCGAACGAGGCTTGTAAGTCCCTCTTAAAAATGGTTTGGGGCAGCAGTGGAGGTGGCCTTGAGCCCCACCGGCCCCCCACTTCTGCCTTGTGAAGGAACTCCGATGCCTCAAAGGAATCCACAGTGGGTTGAATATGGTGATCATACTTTTTGTGTGTGTTAAATACGGTTTGGAAGGGCATAGAGTTATTCACAGTTCTTCCACTTTTACGGGGGTCCTATGCCCCTAACCCTAGCGAATGTGGAGGGATGACTGCATAAACAAGACAACAGATGAGGGCCCTTTTTCAGACTCAACTCTCCAAGGCATGCATAACCTAAAGGTCTTCAGCTGCCTACAGAAAGACCACCAAGAGGATGCCACCTAACCTCACCGTCCTACAAATGAGAGACCTTCAAGATACCCTTTTTTTCTGCAGAGTTGCTCAGGTCTTGCAAAGTCAGGGCTGTGGCTTTCTCGATGGAGTCTATCAGCCTGTATTGTGGTCCTTCCCTTTTTGTTATCATCTTCCAACTTACCAAGCTTGAATGTCTTTTCTAACGAGTCATGTCTTCTTATGAGATATCCAAAGTATGACTAGTCATCTTGGCTTCTAGGGGGAGTTCAGGCTTGATTTCCGCCATTGTTGTTGTTGTGTTCCTTCAAGTCATTTCTGACTTGTGGCAGCTTTAACACAAATCTATCATGGGTTTTCTGGGGCTGAGAGTGTGTGACACACCCAAGGTCACCTAGCAGGTTTCCACGGCCAAGCAGGGAATCGAACACCAGACTCCAGGGTCATAATCCAATGCCCAAGCCATTACATTATGCTGGTTCTCTGATTTACTCTAGGACCCATTTATTTATCTTTCCAGCAAGCCACAGTATCCACAAAATTCTTCTTCAGCACCACATTTCCAGTACTACTCTCTCAGCCTCAGAGGAAAGCAATGACAAAAAAACAAACAAACCCAAAACCTGAACAAATCTTGCTGATAGTTTCACCTTAAGGTCATCACACGTTGGAAATCACCTGAGCACACACAATAACAACAACGACATGTTGACTTATCATTCAGCAATTGACCCAAAGGCTCTGCTCTAGGTGGGACTAACCAAGAGAATCCCTACCAGAATTAAGAAACTGAAGCTACTGCTCTTAGAAGGAAAAGTCATTTTTACTCTTTTTCACTGGCACTCTCTCTTCCTGCAGAAGGCCATTTCCGCACTAGACTGTTATAGCGCTATCATTCCACTTTCAACATCCTATGGAATCCTGGGATTTGCAGTTCAGGGAGGGGCTGGCCGGCCGGCCCCTCCCTGAACTGCAAACCGCAGGATTCCATAGGATGTTGAAAGTGGAATGATAGCGCTATAACAGTCTAGTGCAGACACGGCCATAGACTAGAAACTACAGTACTGTGATGTACTGTCTACATGTGTTTTGTTTATTTGTTGCTTTTAATTTGGTCCTGATTTTATGCTTTGAGTCCCAAACTGAGTAAAAAGTGGAATATAGATAAATAAAATAATGATAATAACGGAAGCAAAATGCTGTTGTGTGCTTTCAGATTGTTTCTGACTATGGTGCTCTGAGGCCAACCTGTCGTTTGGGTTGGCCTAATAAAAGTATAAGGAAAACGTAGGCTTTGGATGTTATTGCAAGTGCAAAACCAGGTCTTTTACTGCATTGATGATACATAGGCCATTTCCGCACTACAATGTTAAAGAGCTAATATTCCCCTTTCAACCTTCTATGGAATCCTGGGGTCTGCAGTTCAGGGAGGGGCATTTAGAATTCCCAGCCAGAGAGCTCTTTGGCCTCAGTAAACTACAAACCCCAGAATTCCACAGGATGTTGGAAGTGGAATAATAGCATTATAACACTGTAGGGCGGAAATGGCCTTGGACGCAATGGCCTAAATCCTGTCATTAGTCCCGACTAAAGCAGACCCATTTAATAAATGGGATTTACTTACAAGTTGACTCGCATTCAACAAGTGTTTGATTATATCTACTCTAGTTGGAACTAACCAACTGAAGTAGATACAGTAGAGTAGAGTAGAGTAGAGTAGAGTAGAGTAGAGTAGGGGATCTCAGTCAATCTATTTATAATTTGAATTTTAAAAAAGTGACACTCCATCTCTGCTGGTGACAGGCATCCACCGTCTCAGTTTCCTTTAACAGAAAACAGCCCAAAAAAGTCTGCAAGCAGAAAAGAGAATCTCCTGGGGTGAAGATATGAAATGGTGTTTGTTTTTATCGTGTGCCTTCAAGTCATTTCTGAGAACATTTCCGCATGACGCTCTTATAGCGCGATGATTCCACTTTCAACCTCCGATGGAATCCCAGGGTTTGCAGTTCCGGGAGGGGCCGGCCGGCTCCTCCCGGAACTGCAAACCCCAGGATTCCATCAGAGGTTGAAAGTGGAATCATCGCACTATAAGAGTGTCATGTGGATTTCCCAGGGTTGTCTTGGCAACTGTTCAGAGGGGATTTGCCCTTGCCTTCCTCTGAGGCTGAGAGAGTGTGACTTGCCCAAGGTTACCCAGACAATTTCCATGTGTGGATTTGAATCCTGTTCTCCCAGCTCCTCATCCAGCCCTCATTCTTGGCACCTTTTGTTGTGGACTGCCTTTTGTTGTTGTTGTTGTCGCTGCAACACCTGACCTTGACTTTATCTGCCGTGTTTTTGGCACGCCATGCCAAAGGTGTGTCAGCAGTGAAGGAGGGGGAAGTTTGCACACCTGGCAAGGTGGATGGCTCAGTGTCACAGCAAAAGGGTGGGAAATGGCTGGCAGGGCAGTGCCGGAGGAGAAAAGAAAAAAAGATGAAGAATGAAGGAGGTGGGGCAGGAAGAGAGACCCAAAACCATTCTAAAGCAATCTTTGGATGATGATGATCAGATTTCATGCTGGGGACAATTGGAAATACTTGAGGGATGTGGGAATGATAATGCTTATGAGAACCTTCTTGTCAGAGTCCAAAGCACCTCTTCTCAATAGAGCGAGGAGGAAAGAAAATAAAGTTACCTAAACAGTCCACAGTAGTGACATCTGGCTTCAGGACAGGTTGTTTGGGCTGGATTTCACAACCGTGGCAGCAAGAAACACACAGGAAGTCTAAACATCTTTTTTTCAGGACCTAAATACCCTAAAGGCACCAGATCCCCTTTGATCTTGGAAGCTAAGCAGGGTCAGCCCTGGTTAGTATTTGGTTGGGAGACTGCCAATGAACACCAGGTGCTGTAGGCTGTATTTCAGAGGAAGGAAGTGGCAAAACCACCTCTGGGTATTCCTTGCTTAAGAAAAGCCTTAGAAATTCATGGAGTTGCCATAAGTCAACAGGCAACTTGGATCATTTCTGCACTGCACTGTTATAGTGCTATTATTCCGATTTCAGCATCCTATGGAATCCCGGCTGTTACCCTGATTTCTGGGAGTCCCAGAAGGGACGCCTAAATGCGCTCCAAATTACAAAGTTGGGAATTAGCAAAGAGCACAAGCTAGCACTACGAGAGACAGGGCAACGTAGCGAGATCTTTTACCCAGCGTCTACGGGGTCAGGCTGAGTCAAGGAGCAAACAGAAGTAAATAATAATTGTTGGTTTTATTGATATACAGTCAAACGCGCGTATGCAACACACTCACACAGAGAACTATAGCAATAAAGGTTGGAGTGGGATAGAGGGAATTGAAGAGGAGGTTTGGTTGGGGAAGTACTGCACCTGTCCTGAAGCTCAGAAAGTCTGAAGAAAAGGCTCCGCTGAAGTAGAGATCTCAGCCCGAGGAGCTGAGGGGAAAGCTCGCTGAACGAAGCGACAGCAAGGTGGGGTGGAAGCCAAGAGCGATCCGAGGAAGCGCTCAAAGTCAGGGGCTCTTATAGGGGAAAATGCGGCCGCAGGCTAGTCCGTTCTCGGGGAAAACAATGAGTTTCGGGCTGGAGACAAAGCCTCCGAAAGGTCAGCATTTTACATGATTGAGTTAAGACCGAATTGTCAATAGAATAGCGAGTATGCAAACGCAGAGTGCTTGATGATTAAGTATTCGGCTCGTCAAGCTGCCTGCTCGGGGCAGGGAGTCCTTTGTAAGTAGCGTGCATGCATAATGCGGTACTTGCCGTGAGGTCTCCTGAAGCGGCAGTCTGGCTATTTCTGGCCTGCCTGTATTTGTTTGGAATATTTCAGCGATTTGCGGCCATGTCTGTATGCGTGCTTGTCCAGGGGACTCGCAAGCACGTGGAGAGGAATAGGTAAAGAAGGCCAAATTATTGATATCAAATGATATCTAATATCCCACGAGCTTGGGCTAGGAAACTGCGGTAACAGGGCGTTTGCAGTTTAGAGAGGGGCATTTACAATTCTCAGTCAGGGAGCTCTTTGGCCTCAGTGAACTACAAACCTCAGAATTCCACAGGAGGTTGAAAGTGGAATAATAGCGCTATAACAGTGTAGTGCGGAAATGGCCTTGAAAGCTCACACACACGCACACACACATACACATGAAGCTTTGGCAATTGACAAAGCTACAGGAGGCTGTGAAATGAACCCATGTCTCTTGAAAGTGCTTCCATAGGAATAGGAATATTCCTTCTGTAGCATTTGATGCCAAGATACTTATTATTTACAATTTTTAAAATCTCATACTTCTTTTGGGAAACTGAAAGTAGTTTCAAAGAGCATCGAGGTGTACCAAACAGAGGGCATGGGAGGAGAGGGCATTTGCCTTCTAATAAGAATTATTCCTCCCCCATGAAATTTTCTTTCATCCCCAAAATTTTAGAAGATCCCATCTGCAGATAACCAGCCATAGAACCTAATCACTGCATCCCACCCTTGCATTATAGCATTATATGAGGCATTCCTTAAATTCTCCAAAGAATCTGATGCACTCTTTTAGAACAGGGTAAGAGCTAGTAGAGTGGGCTTTCCACATTTGCAGGTTTCTCTTTCATGGATTTTATTATCTGTGAATTCCTTCAACCTCTTGCTCCCTCACCTCAGGTGCTTCTTTTCTGGGGAACTTTCCCTCTCAGTGGCTCCAATCAGGCTTTAAAAACCCACCTCTGGTCATCCTCCTTCTCCTCCACCAGCTGCTGGCTGGCCAGCTAAGGACGGATCACAGCCTGATTTCTCAGCACCACAAACCCTCCCCAATGCCACACACACCCCTAAGGAAGGAGATGGGTACGAGAGAGAGGAATTTTAGGGCTACCATGCCAACCCACCCCCTTCCCTTCTCCTTTCCATGCCTTAGCCCTCTTCTAGACACACACACACATTTTGATATTTGCAATTTCCCCACTTTTGCAAGGGTCCTGCACCCCAACTCTAGCAAATGTGGAAGGCTAACTGTAATAATACCAACAACCACAACATAGTTGTATGCATACCTTGTCTTTCCTCCAGTAAGTTCAAGGTCATGTACATGACGAGAAGAGGAGAAGACTGGAGTCACACAATAGCTGTCTTGAAATATTTGAAGGGATCTCCTATAGCAGATGGGGCCAGCTTGTTACATCTGCAATAGAGCAGAAATAGCACTAAACTCCATTACAAGGTCATCCTCATCAGCTCCCTTTATGTTTGGCTAACCAAGGTTAACAACAGCCCTGCAAGGTAGAACTGTCACCATCCCTTTTGTCCACCTCTGTCTGAAGTCAGGATGTATCCCCACCTCACAGTGTAAAATAAAAGCCGATGAATGGTAAAATGCTAAAACAGAAATGAAACAGGACAAACAATAAATTCATTCATTTACACAGGCAGGAGAATGATTTGGAAAAGGCAAATAAATGATTCTGTAGAACATGAATACTAGGTGTGCACGTGCCAAATCTTCTTTTGCACCGTGCAACAACCAGCAAATGTGCAACAAATTTAATAAGTAAGATGAAAGAAACCCAAACGTGGGACATTTCAGTGTTACACATCTGCTTCAACTACAAGATGCTGAAGCTGGCATGTAATGCCTAAACATCCCATATTTGGGTCTGTTTGTTTTAACTTACCTGTTCAATTGGTTACACATTTGCTGGTTGTTAAACTGTGTGGTTGTTTGAAGACTGGAGATACATGCATTGCAAAGCAACGTCTTTCTTTAACATTCCTGGGATATGATGCAAAGGACAAACTTGCACCTTGAATCAGGACTTGACAGTCTGTTTAGAGGGGTCGAAGGCTGTGACAGAAGATTGCAACCTAGCCTCAGATCCTAGGACAGAGTCAGCCAATTGTTGGGGATTAGCAGGCTGCATCACACACACACACACACACACACACACACACTCTCTCTCCTGAAAGCCTGTAGTGGTCTAAGCATTGGACTACAACCAGGGAGACCAAAGTTCCATTCCCTGCTTGGCCATGGAAACCCACTGGGTGACCTTGGGTGCACTGTAGAATCCTAGAGTTGGGAAAAAACCCAGAGGTCATCCAGTCCAACCCCATTCTGCTGTGCAGGAACACACATCAAAGCATTCCTGACAGATGGCCATCCAGCCTCTGCTTAAAAACCTCCAAAAAAAGAGACTCTATCACACTCCCAGGCAGCTCATTCCACTGCCGGACAGCTCTGACCGACAGGAAGTTCTTCCTGAGGTTCCGGTGGAATCTCCTTTCCTGCAGCTTGAATCCATTGCTCCTTGCCCTAGTCTCTGGAGCAGTGGAAAACAAGCCTTCTCCCTCCTCAACGTGACACCCCTTCAAATATTTAAACATGGTTATTACGTCCCTTCTTAACCGTCTCTTCTGTAGACTAAACATGCCCAGCTTCCTAACATATATTTCCATGCGTAAGGTCCAATTCAGAGTGCACATCTGCATGTGCAATGCTCAGTGCCACCACACAGATAACTTGATTCCAGAAGTTTTTGTATGAATGCAGATGTTCCACGCTGGACAAAAATGTCCAACTTCCTCTATAGGAAAACTTGCTGTAGTTGTTATGTGCTTTCAAGTTCTTTCTGACTTATAGCGACCCTATCCAGGGCTGTTCTTGGCAAGATTTGTTCACAAGGAGTTTGCCTTTGCCTTCTTCTGAGGCTAAGAGAGTATAACTTTCTGAAGGTCATCCAATGAGATCCCACAGCCAAGCAAAGATTTTAAAATTGGGTTGCAGAGTTGCAGTTAGATGCTCAAACTGCTGTAGCAACCTGGCTTTCTATAGGAGAATATTCAAAAGACATCTATGGTATTCTGTTTGTTTTCTGTCCCTACCCCATCTGAGCAAGATGTTCAGTATACAGGGCTGTTCCATGACATTCTGTGACCTGAAAAATCCAGTGACCAATCTGGTTACATTTTTGTGACTAGAAGGTCAGAGAGCAAGAAGAGGCACAGAAAGGAACTGGGTTGGCTGTCGAATTTTACTTTAATTTTGGCAGTAAGGCTGCGTCTTCCACAATGCCTCATAGCAGCAAGTTAGTAGTGCCAGCTGTGGCTTCCATGTGAATGGGGTAGTCAAGTCCTTCTGGGTTTTAGCACGCAATTTCAAGAAACTGTCCAAGGTCCTGAATCTATTTTGGACCTTTGAGCTCCACTAAAGGTCAGTCTAAAACCTGGAGTGGATTTATTGCCCCCCTGACATGGAAGCACCCTGTCACAGTTGTTTAGGAGGGCAGGGCAGGCTACAGGACATGCACACAATTCTGTCCTCCAACAGAGAAGAAGAGCTTGGGGGGCTCAGACAGAAAGGCTATCGACATCTCACCCCCCTCAGCATTTGCCACATCAAGTAGCCAACTTACCCTGCCTAATGGTAGGGCCGGCCCTCATCAAGGTGATTTTGAGATGCCATCATACTCCTGCAAATGGCTGAAAAACATTATTCGTTAGTATTTACTGTTTACATGGCTGGTGTTGAAAACCTGAAATTACTGTCTCACAAGCCCAGCCCTCCCCGCAAAAAGGAGAGGGTGAGGAAGATAACTCGGTCTTTATACAACAGGAGTCTGGAGATGGGAACCTATGGAAGGGAAAGGATGAGTTTTGGAGATGGAAAGTGGGTGACAGAGCAGGCATAGCCGTAAGAAATTGTAAAAACGGCAGGCAATAAGTGCTATCCATTAATCTCTCTCAAGATAATCCTGTTATTTTAATGCATCATAGGTTGGGGGGACACATCATTTTCAGTGCCAGCAATCCAATAATTGGCATGTTAGGGGATCTGATATGAACAGCTGGGTGGGAAGGACTCGGAGGGTGTCCTAGATGCATGGGAACCAGCAAGGAAGGTTGGTGCTTTTTGTGTCAGTGGGGTGGTGAATTCGCTCTGGGTTTTAGTGTGAACTTTAAGGAGCTAGCCAAGGTACTGAACACCCTCCATACCAAAATAGGTTGAGCCCCTTGGTTAATTCCTGTAATGTTCACACTAAAACCCAGGGCCGATTCACAGCTTTGCTGGCATCACACCGCTGCTTGGATTAAGTCAGAAGTAACAATCTTGACCCGTCCTTCTGTGCACCTGAGACACTGTAGCAAACTCTTCTTCTTCCAAATCCAAGAATCAGTGATACCTCCTCATTGCTTTTTTTTAAATTAGTTTTTCTTTATTACTTACACGCATGTCTTACCTGTCCTTCAGTGAGCTCAAGGTGGTGTATACGGCTCTCTTCCTCCCCATTTTACCCTCATAACAACTCTGTAAGGTGGGTCAAGAAATCAAGAAATCAGAAAAAGACGACAACGTAACAAAGCAGCTATGTAGGAACTAGATAAGATCCTTGAGTGTAAAGAGGTGTCGTTGAATTCCAAAGTCAGGGTTGTCAGTGCCATCATGGTTCCCAGTTCTATGTATGGCTGTGAAAGCAGTACGGCACCGGGAAATGACAGGAAGAGAATTGACTCATTTGAAGTGTGGTGCTGGAGGAGAGTTCTAAAGACACCCAAGAAAACAAATCCAGGAGTCCAAAAGCAAATCAATCTGAACTCCCACTAGAAGCAGAGATGACCAAATAGAGGCCATTGTACCTTGGACACATCACGGGATGATATGACTCATAAGAAAAGACAATAACGCCTGGTAAAGCAGAAGGCAGCAGGAAAAGAGGAAAACTGCTTTACAGATGCATGGACACCACTGAGGAAGCCACAGCTGCCCTGAGTTTGCAAGACCTGAGCGGATAACAGAGGCCATTTCCGCACTACACTCTTATAGCACGATGATTCCACTTTCAACATCCTCTGGAATCCTGAGGTTTGCAGTTTCTGGAGGGGCCACCCGGCCCCTCCAGAAACTGCAAATCCCAGGATTCCAGAGGATGTTGAAAGTGGAATAACCATTCTATAAGAGTGTAGTGTGGAAATGGCCAGAGTGTCTTGGAGGTCTCAAATTCATTTGTGGCTGTGTGCCTTCAAATTGTTTCTGACTTACTGCAGCCCTAAGGCAAACCTATCATGGGGTTTTCTTGGCAACCTGTGTTTAGAGGGGGGTTGCCTTTGCCTCCTGCTAAGCCTGAGAGCGTAACTTGCCCATGGCCACCGAATAGGTTTCCATGGCCAAGCAGGGATTCCAACCACAGTCTTCCAGTGTCCTACTCCGACACTCTGATTTCCAGAATCTTAGTCCATTGCTCAAATCATTACATCATGCTGGCTCTCATTCATAGGGTTGCCATAAGTCGAAGCCAACTTAATGGCTACTAAGAGCAAGGTAGATCAGAGAGAGAAAAAAGAGAAAGCCACTGTCTCCAAGTTGCCCCATGAGTTTAATAGCTGAGTAGACACTGGAATCTACATCCCAGTCCCACTCCTTATTTTTTTCTTATTTGCCACTAAAGTCAGCTTTGACTTATGGTGACCCTACAAATGAGAAACCTGCAAGATTCTCAGTCATCAACTCAGGTCTTGCAAACTCAAGCACTATGATTTCCTTGACTGAACCAATAGACCAGTGGTTCTCAACCTGTGGGTCCCCAGATGTTTGTGGACTTCAGCTCCCAGAAGCCCCAGCCACTATGGTCAATGCTCAGGGCTTCTGGGAGCTGAAGTCCAAAAACATCTGGGGACCCACAGGTTGAGAACCACTGCAATAGACAGTAATTGAGTCTCCCTCTTTTTCTGCTGCCTTCTATGATTATGAGCCATGTCATCTTGTGATATGTCCAAAGTACAACAGCCTCAGTCTAATCATCTTTGCTTCCAGTGAGAATTCAGGCTTGATTTGCTCCTGAATCCATTTATTTGTCTTTTTAGCAACCTGTGGTATCTGCAGAATTCTCCTCCAGCACTACAGTTTAAGTGAGTTGATTTTCTTCCTGTCATGAGACAATCCAAGATAAGACTCTAAAACACTAACTAAAATCTCACCTCCAAACTCTGCATGTAAAAATGGGGTGGAAAGTTGCCCTCAAATTGCCCAAGCTTCCCCAAAATTCATCAAAACAGTGTGACTTTTTTGCCCATCCCAGCATTGAAAAACTCAGGTGAAAATCAGCAGTAAATAAACCTTAATCAAAACAAGAAACTGCAAAAATCAAGGAAAACCCGTGCCAATGGAGAATGAAGACAAAATTCTGCCCTGACCCGGGTGCAATTGCTCGTGTCTCCAAATTTCTTGCAAAAAAGTATGTGCTACAGAAAAATTAACATCAAGCTGCAAGCGGTACACATCACAAATTGCAAAATGCTTAAAAATAAAGAGACTGTGGGAAGGCTGCCTCCTCAGCCAAACACACAGACACATGTGTCTGCCAGGGAAAAGGCAAATTGTTGAGATGTGGGTGTGGCATGAAAACCTACATTCAAACTCCTCTTGAAAAGAATATAGTAGGGTCAGCTTACACAGCCGTGAGTGTCTGGCTGCCAAGAGGATCATTCCCACGTACCTTGGAGATTCAAAGGGCCCACCTGTTCCTTGCATGCTCTTTTCATCGTAATGAGTACATGGGCAGCAAACGTCTTGAGAAATAACAATCAACTGCTGATTAGGTTACGCCACTGAGCAGTGATTAACAGGGAAGGTGTCCTGCAAAGGAAGCCATGAGTTTCTTGTTGGGAATGATCCAATTTTAAGTAAGGACCTTTCTTCAGCAGGAAAGCCTACGATAAGTCAACCTGAACAGAAGGTCTGGAAAAGTTGATCTTAACCTTTTCTTTACCAGGGACCCCTTGGAAATATAATTTGTTGCTGGGAACCCCCAAGGCTTAAGATTTAAATATTTAAATTTAGATTTCAATATCCAAATATTTATTTGTTTATTAAAGAACTCTGGAGACTAATGCCATTTCCACACTACACTGTGATAGTGCTATTATTCCACTTTCAACATCCTATGGAATCCTGGGACTTACAGTTTAGGGAGGGGCATTTGGAATTCTCAGCCAGAGAGCTCTTGGGCCTCAGGAAACTACAAACCCCAGAATTCCACAGGATGCTGAAAGTGGAATAATAGCACTATAATATGTAGTGCGGAAATGGCCTTTGATTCGAATCCCTGCTCAGACACTAGGTGACCTTGGGCAAGTCACATTCTCTCAGCTTCAGAGGAAAGCAAACACCCTTTGAACAAACCTTTGAAAAAAACAAACAAACAAACAAACACCTTTGATAACTTCACCTTAGAGTTGCCATAACTCAGTGACTTGGAGGCACATAATAACAAAGTGCAGCTGACAGCAGGAGGTTCTTTCTAGCCATCATGTCTCTCCCTTTTGACTTATGGAGATCTTAAGGCAAACCTATAATGGGGGTTTTCTTGGCAAAATTTATTGCCTTAGCCTATCTCTGAGATTGAGAGAATGTGACTTGCCTGAAGTCCCCCAGTGGGTTCTCATGGCCAAGTGGGGATTCAGACCCTGGTCTCCAGAATCATAGTTTGGGTGCACGCGCATACTTGCTACCACGTCTCTCGGCACCCACACCCCCTGTTGCCATGTCTCTGATGGAAGGGACACAGCAGCGGGCGTGTATGCATGCCCAAACTGCTCCTTTGTTTCGAAATGAGGGAGCAGTTTTGACATCCACACACCCCTGCTGCTGCGTCCCTGTTGCTGCCATTGCTGTTGGTGTCCAGCACCAGTGCTTTGCAGATCCCCTGTGAAGGGCTCCAGAGAGCCCCAGGGGTCTGCAGTGAGAACAGGCACCCAGGGTCCAAACCAGGCCACAGAAAGGAGAGAGAGGGGGGCAACGTCCTCATTGCCTTCCTTAGGTATGTGGGAGAGGGTTTGTGGTGCTGAGAAACTGGGCCACGGTTCATCCTTAGCTGGCGAGGCAGTGGTTAGTAGAGAAAGAGGAGGAGGATCAGAGGTAGGTTTTTCCAGGGTTGTGTGGCCTGATTGGAGCCACTGAGATGGAAGGTTTCCCCTGAAAAAGAAGCACCTGAGTTTGGGGTGGGGTGCAGGATTTGTAGAAGCCCACAGATAATCAAATCCATGAAAGTCAAACCCACAAACATGGAGGGCTGACTGTACTTGACTGTACAGTCAGTATAGAGAAATGGACAGATGAGTGAGAGATGTGATTGTCATTCAAGTTTTAGAGGTTTTAAATAAGTAATTGTTAACTTTATGCTGAGTTTCTGTTTAATCAACTGTTTTTTAAAAAAATGCATCATACGCTGGTATTCCCACTCCTGCCTAAAGTGTGTGTAACTGGCACTTCTTGCTAGAACTTTACGGAGCGATCCCTATACCTCCTCTTCTTCTACACTTAGGTAGAAAAAATGGAATACAGAAATATAGGATGGGGGACATGTGGCTGGAAAGCAGTACGTGCGAAAGGGATCTCGGAGTTTTAATAGACCACAAGCTGAACATGAGTCAGCAGTGTGACGTGGCAGCCAAGAAAGCCAATGCAATTCTCGGCTGCATCAACAGGAGTATGGTGTCTAGATCGAGGGAGGTACTGGTACCACTCTACTCTGCTTTGGTTAGACCTCATCTTGAATATTGTGTCCAGTTCTGGGCACCCCAATTCAAGAAGGACATGGTCAAGCTGGAGCAAGTCCAGAGGAGGGCAACCAAAATGGTGAGGGGCCTGGAAGCCATGCCCTATGAGGATAGACTTAGAGAGCTGGGTATGTTTAGGCTGCAGAAGAGAGGGTTAAGAGGGGACATGATAGCCATGCTTAAATATTTGTAGAGATGCCTTGTAGAGGAAGGAGTAGGGTTGTTTTTTGCTGCCTCAGAGACCAGGACAAGGAGCAATGGATTCAAGCTGCAGGAAAGGAGATTCCACTTGAACCTCAGGAAGAACTTCCTGACGGTCAGGGCTGTCCGGCAGTGGAATCTGCTGCCTCGGAGTGTGGTGGAGTCTCCTTCTTTGGAGGTTTTTAAGCAGAGGCTGGATGGCCATCTGTCGGGAGTGCTTTGAGGATGTTCCTGCATGGAAGGGGGTTGGACTGGATGGCCCCTGGGGTCTCTTCCAACTCTACATTTCTGTGATTCTATGATTCTTGCAATGCACTTCCTCTGCATTTGTGTCGTTAGCACTCAATAGGCTGATCTGGGGGAATGGAGTGTGATGGAGGTGCATGTAGAAAAGCTTCTCCTTTCAGCAGGGGTTTGGAGAATTTATTTCTTTCTGCATTAAAATTGTCATATAATTGACTCTCCACATTTCCCATTTCCAATGTCCTTCATCTGCAACCTCTACTGTCGTTGAACGTGAAGAATGGAATAGAGGCTCTCTGTTGAACAGAGGTTCACTTTAACAAGAGTAAACCTTATTTAAATATGAGTTAAGGCCATTCCCACACTGCACTGTCATAATGCTATTATTCCACTTTCAACAGCCTCTGGAATCCTGGGGCTTGCAGTTTAGTGAGGGGCCTTTAGAATTCTCGGTCAGAGAGCTCTTTGGTTTCAGTGAACTACAAACACCAGAATTCCACAAGACGTTGAAAGTGGAATAATAGCACTATAACAGGATAGGGCAGAAATGGCCTCTGTGACATTTCTACAGCAAGGCTGGAGAATGATGAGGAAAGATCAGGTGTGTGAGGGAAAGGCTCAAGCATCACGGGTGCTCTTTTGTCTCAGCTGCATCATCCCAACAGTGCTTTTCATCTGAAGAAACAAAAAAAGCAAGAAGGTGAATGTAGTTCTAGGTTTTATCAAAAGAACGATTGTGTCCTGATCAAAACAAGTAATAGCATCGCTCTGTTCTGCTTTGGTCAAATGCCAGCTTGCAGCAGTATGTCTCATAGTGGACACCACAGTTTAGTCAGAACACTGACAAGCTGAAATGTGTCCAGAGGCAGGCAACCAAGGCCCTTTCTGCAGGATGTTGTTTTCCCACATTGGGGATGAGAGAGGGACGGGACCTAGACAATACTTATGCACAATGTCCTCCATGTCCCGTCGTTCTCCCATCCTCAGGTGGTGAGGTCATGCCACAAATCATTGACAGGTTTTACCCAGCAACGACCAGTGATCATGCAGCCTTCCAACCACCCATCCACACTTACCCAAGCTGCGGAGGGTCAGGAAGTGCAATGGCTGCCGGCCGGCCCCTCTCCAAACTGCAAACCCCAGGATTCCATAGGATGTTGAAAGTGGAATAATCACGCTATAAAGAGCGCAGTGCAGAAATGGCCTAGGACCCAAATCTATGGATCCCAATTTCAGCAGAGGAGATTTTGACTACCCATTAAGAAGAAATATCTGACTGTAAAAGCTATTTGACTGCAGAATGGCTTGCCATGGACTCTCCTCCACTGGAAATTTTTCAGCAAAAGTTGGAGGGTCACATCTCAGGGACGTCTTAGGTCTTCAGCTAGGTGATCCTTGAGCTCTGTTCTAGCCCTGAAACTCTAGCAACCTAGTTGTATTTCTCTGCATACACTTGTGTAAAACATGTTATTTGTTCCCTATTAATTTCTAAAAACTGACCAAGACCTTTCATGGGAGAAGGTATTCCAATTCTTCATCTGCAAACTATACCATCTCTCTCTCTCTCTCTCTCTCTCTCTCTCTCCTTCTTTCCTGAAAAACCGATGCAATTGCAGGACTTGAAACATGAGCCCAGCCTTCTAAAAACTCTTCCCTGGATTTCTCGAACAGCCACGGCTGAAATCTATAGGAAGCCTTGGAGAATAGCGCTTTAAGTAAAGGCCCACGGAGATGCTTCATTAACCCAATTAAGCAGGTGGATGGAGAGGGGTCCCTCTGATCATTTTACACCTTGCTAATGAAGTGTGTGATGGCTCATCTCTTCCAAACAAGACACACTCAAGAAATGCCCCCGCACAGGCAATGTGGAAATTAATTAAGTGAAGGAAGAAGGAGATGAGATTATAACAGGGGAATTCAAACAGGGCAACAACAATAACCTGGTGCTTGATTAGTCATATATTTGTCTGCCTTGCTTACAAACCCATGGCTGAGCTACTAAGTTACAGAACAGCCTTCAAACCACAGAGGTTTCTAATCCAAAAAAAACCTCCAATCAAGCATCTTAGCAGATGCATTAAAAAAAAACCTGATTTTGAACTCCCAGACTAATCCAGTCCCGAAGATGATCAAGAATAAGTAAAAAATAAAGATACATCTTGACTTTAATAAAACAGGCTTAAAAAAACAACAGCATCTTCTTGAAGTTTTACACATGGGTAGGTTTTCTTATGTACTTGTACTTTCTTTTCTTTTTTTTGGTCATGGTATAACATCCATATTTGGTCACAGTTGCATAAGTTCCACAAGAATAAGTGTTGCATATGCAATTGCACATTCTTGGATGATGTGTTATCGTTCATCAGTGCCTTCAGTGTACACCCTGTTTCACTGGGATTGTGGAAGCGGCAAGCACATTTGCAAATGTGCTGTTGGTTGCACAGTATTTTTTATTCAGCAGACAGGTGGTACAACACAACTACTGTTTAATTATGTGAATGTAGATTTACGGCATGCATGCACGATGTAGGCTTTTCTCAGAAAGCCAGGTTGCTGCAGGCATATTTTTGGCTCTTCTGTAGAAAAGGTGGTAAGGACTCTTTTCCATCTAATTCCTGCTATTTGATCCCCTTTCCTGCTTGTTGCTTAGCACAAATATATTTAAGCTACCTTGTGATAAGTTGGACTAAGGGTTCCTCTGCCTTCATTTTAGCTGGAATCCTATAAACAATTGTATGTCCCACTGAATTCAATGTGGCTTGTTTTGGAGTAGACACATTTTGTCTATATTCCACACTGGTCAGACCTCAAATCTGGATGCCTCACTTTAGGAAGGATATAGACAAGTTGGAGTCAGTTCAGAAGAAGGCAACAAGGATGATAGGAGATATGGAGAACAAAATGTCTGAGGAGAGGTTGAAGGAGTTGGATATGTTCAGCTTGATGAAGAGAAGACTGGATGGGGTGACATGATTGCTCTTTTCAAATACCTCCAGGATCTGCTCTTAAAGGATAGGTGTAGTTTGATTTTCATGGGAGAATGGAGAAGTTCTTGAGTTGAAGTGCCAGAACCATTTGATTAAGATCCTATGTAGCAGAAATTAAGACCACGGAGTTCTGCAGTGTTTGTGCAATATCACCCTTCTTGTGGATGCTACCACTGCACAACTGATTGCATATCTGACAATGCAATTACTTATTCTGCATGCGAAAAGGATCTAGGAGTCTTAGTAGACCACAAGCTGAACGTGAGTCAGCAGTGAGATGCAGCAGTTAAGAAAGCCAGTGAGCTTGGATGGAAAAAATGGTCGACATTGCAGAAATGGGCAAGCTTACCTACATGTTAGATGGGAAAGCTAATAGCAAATCTTGTAAAGATTGGGAGCTGTTGAAAGAATTCTTACAATCACGATCTGGGAAATATAGTGTTATCGGATTTGACACTTGATCACTCAATAATTTTTCTTAAAGTTTTGGGTACCTGGGCTGGACATGCTTTATTAAATCACAGTTTAGAGTACATGTGTCAAACACAAGGCCCACGAGCCAAATCTGGCCCGCCAGGCGATTTCTTGTGGCCCTTGCACCTCTCATGCGGCTGTGGCACTCTCCCTGCTTGGCGAGCCCGATCCTCACATTGCGGGCCCCCGGCTGTCAGTATTCTGAAGAGGAAGCCAGCTGAAGAGCAGATAGTGGCACATTTCGGATATACTGACCAATTCTATGGCCATTTCTGCACTACAGTGTTATAGCACAATCATTATACTTTCAACATCTTATGGAATCCTGGGGTTTGCAGTTTCGGGAGGAGTCAGCTGGCCCCTCCTGAAACTGCAAACCCCACGATTCCATAGGATGTTGAAAGTGGAATCATAGCGCTATAACAGGCTACTGCGGAAATGGCCAAGGAAAGGAAAGGAAAGGAGGTCTGAACTGGCCTTTGAGAGTCTGGATAGCTATTCTTCACTGGGATCCTCCTGGAATCAACCTGAAAATTATCGCCAGTGTTAGTACAAGAATAATCCTGCTGTCTGTCAGGAGCTTATGCTTAAAGCTGAGGCACTCATACTCTTCACAACTTTTTGACTGGCCGGCCCCTCCCTAAACCCCAGGATTCCATAGGATGTTGAAAGTGGAATAATCGCGCTAGAAGAGTGTAGTGTGGAAATTGCACAAGGAAGGCACAAATGATATTTTAAACTTTAAACTTTAAAAACAAAACATTGCTTTACCCTCAAGTGGCAGCCCTAGAAAACATAAAGGGACGTATGTTCCAGAAAGGTGGGGGTGGAGAAAGGTGGAGAGGAAAGAAAAGATGTAAGGATCCACCTAAATGAGAGGAATCCCCTATGGCAGGGTATAGTGAGGTCTGTTGACCCTTGTTGATACAACAAGACTTCAGCATATAACCCTAGTCCTAGTCCAGAGACTAGGACAAAGAGTAATGGATTCAAGCTGCAGGAAAGGAGATTCTACTTGAACCTCAGGAAGAACTTCCTGATGGTCAAAGCTGTCCAGCAGTGGAACCTGCTGCCTCAATGGAGTGTGGTGGAATCTCCTTCTTTGGAGGTTTTTAAGCAGAGGCTGAATTGCCGTCTGTTGATAATGCTCTGATACGTGTTCCTGCATGGCAGGGGGTTGGACTCGATGGCCCCTGGGGTCTCTTCCAACTCTATGGTTCTATGATTCTATGAACCCAAATCTTTGCCAAAAAATAACTTTAAATGGTCTGGATTGGGGGTTTCGGGGTCTCATATTCTGAAACACCACCATCTTCTTCTTCTTCTCCTCCTCCTCTTTCTTTTTATTCCTCCTCCTCCTCCTCCTCCTCTTCTTCTTTTTCTCTTCTGACTCCTCCTCCTTCCTTTTCCTCCTCCTCTTCTTTTCCTCCCACTCCCCCTCCCCCCTCCTCCTCCTCCTCCAAGTCAATTCCAGCTTACGGAAATCCTATCATAAGAGTCTTCTTGGCTACTTAGTTCCCTTTGGAAAAATAACTTTTAAAAATTGTAACTGTAATGGTCACTAATTTTTGTTCCATTTTGTTCTTAGAACCATATTAATGCTTGGAGTTTGCCCTTGAGTCACCTTTGGGCTTATGGCAACCCTATGAATAAGAGATTTCCAAGACCTGCTCAAGTCATGCCAGCTCACGGCCGTCATTTCCTTTACTGAGTCAATCCCTCTGTAAGGTAGTCTTCTTCTTTGCCTAGTGAGGATTCTCATCTATTCCAAGGAAACATGTCATTTCATGATGTGTCCAAAGTATGATAGCCCCAGGTTAGTCATTTTGGCTTCGCATGAGAATGCAGGTTTGATAGGTTCTCAAACCCATTTATTAGTCTTTTCAGCAGTCTATGGTGTCTGTAGCACTCTCTTTCAACACCACATTATCTTTACACTTGAGAATCAGTTCCTTCATAGCTGTCCTTTCTATTCTCAGGCCATTTCTGCACGACACTCTTATAGTGCAATGATTCCACTTTCAACCTCCTATGGAATCCTGGCCGGCCGACCCCTCCCGAAACTGCAAACTCAGGATTCCATAGGAGGTTGAAAGTGGAATCATCGTGTTATAAGAGCGTCATGTGGAAATGTTCTCAGTCTTCTGATTTCTCGAGTACAGATTTTGGTTTATGTCTCAGACAAGGTATAGAAAATACTTCACTATTTGTCTTCCTCATCCATTTTAGGTTATGTAAATCATCTGGGGTCATTATTTTTGTTTTCTTAATATTTAACTGTAACCCTGCTTTTGCTTTTTTTCTTTTCTTTATCAGTTGTCATTCCAAATCTTTTGTTATTTTCTGCTAGTAATATGACATCTTTTGCATATCTTAAATTGTTGGTGTTCCTTCCTCCAATTTTCACACCTCCTTCCTCTGAATCGTCCTCCATTTGTCCCAAAATTCTCCTCATCTTAGGTCTTGGAAATATAACTGTAGCTAATTACTTTTTAAAAAGGTTCCAGACTTAGAAAGAACACTTCAGCTCATAACAGTTCATGAGCATTGGTTGCTTATGCCTACTGAGGGAAGTCCTACTAGTACTGTTAGGTGAATAGATTTATTCCAGAATATGCATGCATGTGATTTTGAACTCTTTTAATCTTTTTGACCTTTCGTCAGACAGGGTTTGCCATTGTCTGCCTTCTTTCAGGATCTGACGGGATGTCACATAGAAGATGGAGTAAGCTTGTTTTCTGATGCGTTGGAGACTAGAACACAAACCAGTGGATTCAAATTACAAGAAAAAGAGATTCCACCAAAACATTTGGATGAACTTCTTTACTGTAAGAGCTGTTCAACAATGGAATAGACTGCCTCAAAAAGTTGTGGACCTTCTGTCGTTGAGGTCTTCCAACAGGCTGAATGAAGATTTTAGAAGCTACATTTCAAATAAAGCCAGAAATGTACCTTCCTGCCATATTGGGCAATAATTTAGGAAAAAATTATGGAAGAATCCTATTTTATATGAAAGCTGCAGCTAAGCTGCTATTTGCCAAAAATTGGAAGTTAGAAGTAACACTATCAATAGAAGAATAGCTATTAAAAGTAATGGATATGGTGACCATCGACCAAGCGACAATCTTGATTAGAGATGGTTCTATAGATAAATATTTAAAAACTTGGAAACCTTTGATTAATTATTGTTACTGCAGTTTAGGCCCACCTGGCGATAGCACCCGATATCACTTTGATATCATAATTCGGTTTTATTCTACCACCCCTCTCCACGTGTTTGTGAGGCCCCTGGACAAGCCCAGAACTAGGCTCAGCCGTCAAACGCTGCAATATCCCAAGACAATACAGGCAGGCCAGAAATAGCCAGATCACCGCTTTAGGAGACCTCTCTGCAAACACCCTCATTATGTATGCACGCTGTTTGCAAAGGACTCCCTGCCCCGAGCAGGTAACTTGGCAAGCTAGAAGCTTGAAGGCCAAGCACTGAGCATTTGCATACAGTCTACCTCTTTGTCAGTTCAGACTTAACTCAATCGTGCTAAATTGTGACCTTTCGGAGACATTGTCTCGCACCCAAAACTCATTGTTTTCCCCGAGTAAGGCACAGCCTGCAGTCCCAATTCACCCTATAAAAACCCCAGATTCCAAGACCTTCCTCGGATCGCTCTTGAGTTCCATCCCACCTTGCTGCCGCTTTGCTGGGCGAGCCTTCCCTTCAGCTCCAGTAGCTGAGACCGCAGCAACCTGGGATCACTCCGGACTTCCATCCAGCCTTGCTGCCGCTTTGTTTGGCGAGCTGTCCCCTCAGTCCCACGTACTGAGACTCCAGACCAATGAACTTAAGCTCCAGGGCAGGTGTCGTATCACCCAATTCAACAATCCCTCTCAAAATCCCTCTATACCACTCCAACCTTTATTTTCCATAGCTACTTGTGTGAGTGTGTTGCATACGCTGTCTGTATTTAATAAAATCTCAGTTATTCCTAAGCTTGGTGTGCTCCTTGGCTTGGCCTGACCCCGTAAACACTGGGTTACAAGATCCTGCTGAGTTACCCTGCCTCTCGTAACGCTACAGCAGTGCTCTGAGCTAATTTTCCCCACCTTTAGTTGAGCACATTTTGGTGTCCCTCCCGGGACCCCCAGTAAACAGGGTAACATTATCTCATAAATAATTATTCGGTATCAGCAGTAGTTGGTTATTCTGACTTAAAGTTAATTGTTTCAGGATATCATATACAGTTACGATTAAAACAGATTTATGTTAGAATTAGACAAGTAATTTAAAAATTTGTTAATTATACGCTTACCAGAATAACACTGGCCATTTCTGCACTACACTCTTATAGCGCGATTATTCCACTTTCAACATCCTATGGAATCCTGGGGTTTGCAGTTTCGGGAGGGGCCAGCTGCAAACCCCAGGATTCCATAGGATGTTGAAAGTGGAATAATCGCGCTATAAGAGTGTAGTGCAGAAATGGCCACTATGACACTCAAGAAGTTTTACTGTGTTTCTCCTTTACATAAATGTATCTAATTATTTCTGGTTTTGATTTTCTTTCCTTTTTTTCTCTTCTTTTTGCTATAATCTATGTACTTTTTATTTTTTGAAACTATTTTTAAAAAATAAAATTAAAAAAAAACCAGGCTGGATGGGCACCTTTCAGGAGAGCTTTAGTTATGTATTACTGCATATGAGGGGTTGGATTAGATGACCCTTGTAGTCCCTTCCCACTCTAAAATTTTTATTATTCTATTCCCCTAAGGCTAAGAGAGCGTGACTTGTCCAAGGTCACCCAGTAGCTTTCCATGGAAAGCTGAGTGGAAATTTGAACCCGGATCTCTTGGAATCGAGATCCAGTGGGTTTGAGTATTGGACTATGACCCTAGAGACCAGGGTCTGATTCCCCACTCAGCTATGGAAACCCCCTGGGCCACACTGTCTCAGCCCCAGAAAACCCTGTGATAGGTTCATCTTAGGGTCATGAGTTGGAAATGACTTGAAGATACACAACACACAACAACAGCTCCTGGAGTCCTGCTCCAACACTCAAACCACTACATGCTCTCAAAATATCACCCAGAGCATGGTATAGTGGTTGGAGCATTGAATCACAACCTTGGGAGATCAGAGTTCTATCCCCTGCTTGGCCATGGAAACCTGCTGGATGACCTTGGGCAAGTCACACAATCTCAGCCCCAGAAAACCCTGTGAGAGGCTCAGCTTAGGGTTACCATAAGTCAGAAATGACTTGAAGACACACAACAACACAACACAACCAAATGAAAAGATGTAGCAATAACTCTAGGGAATATCTGGTGAATCACAGCATGCTCAGAGAACATTTGGTGAATTGTGACACTGAAATCTGGAGACCGAGGGGACTATCTTTTGCGGGGGGAAAGCATTTTATTCCAGCTCAACAGGGTTTTCTCCCTGCCTTCCTGCACGGAAGCCATACTATAATCCTCCTTGTATCGCTGACCGAATCCTGTTGTTTCAATGGGGAGAAACAATAGGCCTGCAGATTAAGGCTGCATCCCATGGCCCCGCTCGCAGGGAACTCACATCAATCCTATCAGCTCCTGGCATCGCTTTGCCTTTACTCCTGGTAATTAATCTTTTCTCCTCTTTTTTTCCCCCTAAGAATTGCTGTCAAATTTCGAGCCATTTCATTAAGTTTCTTCTCCATTTTACGTAACTGCTCGCCACGAGTCACATCTGCTCTCTGGATGGGAGAGGTCATGCACAGGCAAGAGTTCCCAGCTCCTCCTCTCACCCCCCCTCGCATCCTGGCTTGTTTTTCTCATCTCCGGACACAGATCCAGATAAACACACTTACGTAACCATCGCTGCCCTTCCATGCAAGGGAAGCGACAGCTTTCAGAGCCAACGGCACTGCAAATCAGAAGTCCTGAATCCGTTTCCCTATCCAGGAGAACACTTTCTGCAAATGGTCCCATGAAATAATTGTTTTCACTTCCTATTTTCTTTGCAACGAGACATCCTTCATTCAAATTGTTACAGATGATGTTGATGCAAAAACGTTGCATTTCCATACCATCCAACAACTGTCCTGACTGGGCAGAGACGGTCATGATTAATCCTTTGTTGTCCCACTTTTTTCAGCTGCTTTTACAGTGTCCCAGTTTCTCTATTCTCCTCCCACTTTCTTCCTTTGTCCTCTGTTGACATCCATTGCTGAGTTCAAAATGCAAAAGTGGTTTGTACTCAGTTTATTCAGTAAGAAGCAGAAGAAAAGAGGAGGTGGAATTTCACCCTTCCCTGTAGACTTAGGCAAAAACAAACTGCAGCAGTCTCTCCTAGCTTGTTCTTCATTAACAATGTTCACTATCTTGGCTGCAGTCTGATGTTGCTTGGCCACACATGTCCCAGGACCTTTCCGCACCTTACCGTCTTCCGGTACTGGGGTACGGGGATCGCGCGAGTAGCCTCCAGTGAGAGGCTCTCATGTCCAGGGTCCTTCGGCTCCGCAGCTTGTGCCCTGTCTCTTCCTTCTGCAGCGCAGCCAGCGAGTTTCCCAGGCTGCGCTGGGGCAGGAAGTGCGACTGGCACGGCTCCGGAGGCTCCGCACACCAGATAAGTGTGTGCGGGGCCTGGGAGCAATGCGCGATTGCGTACCATTTTTGGCTTCTAGCCGAAAATGAAAAGTACGTGATCGGCCCCTGTCAGCCCCTGGAGCGTTGCGCGATTGTGAGTGCGTCATGCAGATCGCTCCTCACAATTGTGCGATGCTCCAGGCCCTCTTTCGCATTGAAAATACCATGCGAAGAGGGCCCCAGTTTTCTCCTGTCAAATGTTGGTGTGCACGAGATATCCTTCGTTGAAATTGTTACAGAGAACCCAGATGATGTTGATGGAAAGAAGTTGTATTTCAGAGAGTCAGATAATCATAAAGTTGGAAGGGACCTCAAGGACCATCCAATCCAACCCCATTCTGCCACACAGGTATATACACTAAAAGCACCCCCAACAGATGGCCATCAAGCCTCTGTTTAAAACCTGCAAAGATGGAAAATCCACCACAGTCCAAGTATTTTACTGTTCAATAGTTCCTACCATCAAGAAGCTCTTACTAACGTTTAGGTGACATCTCTTTTTCTATCACTTGAAGTCCTTGCTCCCCATCCTAGTCTCTGGAACAGAAGAAACCAAGCTTTCCCCATCTCTCATTGTGGCATCTTTTCAAAGATTTAAACATGGGTCTCATGTCACCTCTTAACCTTCTTTTTCTATACTGTGGCCGTTTCCACACTACACTGTTATAGTGCTATTATTCCACTTTCAACATCCTTGTGTAAAAATCTCCAAAGAAAGAGACTCCACCACACTGCCAGGCAGCAGATTCCACTGTCAAACATCTCTTAAAGTCAGGAGGTTCTTCCTAATCTTTAAGTGGAATCTCTCTTCTTGTAGTTTGAAGCCATTGCTCTGTGTCCTTCTGGAGCAGCAGAAAACAAGCTTGCTCATCTTCCATGTGACATCCCTTCAAATATTTAAATGCGGCTATCATGTCGCCTCTAAATGTTCTCTTCTCCAGGCTAAACATGCCCAGCTCTCTAATCCACTCCTCATAGGGGATGTTTTCCAAGCCTTTATCATTTTAACAGTTTTCATCTGTGAAATGTTGGAGCATATGTGATTACTCAACCACGAACTGAATACATCTGTTGTACAACATACAAAAAAGGTCCAACTACATATGGAAAAGAACTTACACAGGTGAAAGTCACCAACAAGATTCTGGCCAGAATGGCTTGCAAAGACCGTTGGCCTTCCAGATATTTTGGCCTACAGCTTCCACAACTCCTTACCACTGACCATCCTGCTTGGGTTTGAACTGCTTGAACTGCAAACCAAAACATATGAAGATCTCAGAGTTCCCTATCTTTGACATAATGCAAGGAGACAATATAGTGTGGGAAGACTTGGAAGGCAGCCTTCTCAGCTGTTACACCACCGCTTGTCAAATGTGTACACCTTGGCTGGCACCTTCTATTGCAGTTATACTTCTGTAAGTGCTCTGTAGTCTGCTATCCATATTCATGATTTGGTATTCATAGTCATGTTCAACCTTAATATCCATATTCAACCATCTTCAGTGATTTTTAGAGAGAGCCTGGATGGCCATCCGTCAAGAGTGCTTGCCGTTCCTCACTGGACTGTTATAGCGCAGTGATTCCACTTTCAACATCCGATGGAATCCTGGGGTTTGCAGTTTCGGGAGGGGGTGCCTGGCCCCTCCCAAAACTGCAAACCCCAGGATTCCATCAGATGTTGAAAGTGGAATCACAGCACTATAACAATCTAGTGCGGAAATGTCTTCATGCATGGCAGAATGGGGTTGGACTGGGAGGCCCTTGTAATCTGTTCCAATTCTAGAATTCTATGGCCCTTTCTGCACTTTACCTTATCGTGTTGTCCTTTGGGAAGGGAGCATGACGGGAACGCTCCCCTCCGCACTGGGCCAGCTCCCTGCAGAAAGGAGCATGATGGACATGCCTATTCCTTCTGAAGCACAGTTGGGCATGTTCCATGCTGCACTGGGGCAGGAAATGCCTCCATTATGCTTCCGAGCCTTCCACAGGGCAGATAAGTGCGGGTGTCTTGCACAATCGGGCATAATTGTTGGGGAAAAGCCATTAATGATTTACTTCACGATCACACCAATTGCCAACAGGAATAGGATGGGACTGCGACAACGTCATGCAGAAGTGTCGTCGCAGTCCCACTCCTCTTGTGTCACCATCCCAGGACGACACCTGTCTGCAGAAAAGATCCATGTGAAGCAACTTCCCATCCTTGATGGCATTCTACATGTCCCCTTAGTAGAGTGGGGTGGACAACTAAAAGCAGCAAATGCAGCAACCACATGGCATGGCTGGACAGGTTGTGTCCTGGCTCTCCTTGCGGTGGGAGTTCTTTTTTGTCATGGACCTCTTGGTTTTTGGAGAGACCACAGAACCATCAGTTATTGGGAGGCTCTTAACAGACGGTATTTCACAATTCAACCTTCTCCTCTGATGTTCTTGTATTAAACCTTTGATTCCCAGCCCCCCATGCACATTTTAATTCATTTTAAAGTTTGCAATTATATTTATTTTATCTTATTGCTTTGGCTATCTTGAGCATGATGGTTATAGTGGGAGAAAAGATGAGGAAGAGAGGAAGATTAAGAGTAAGTGGAAGAAACGGTAGTTTGTTTTGACCAATAACACTCTTTCCTCTTTGATAACAGGTGCCATTTTGAATATTTCCATTTGAATTAGGCAGCTGTTAGCTCCTAGTGACATATGTGTACATAAGTCACTCTATGTGTGCAGGTGAATTAATTTCCCCAGCATAACAACCATAGCAGTGCAGTTGAACATACAGTAACATTGCACATTGTGGTTGCACATTGCACATTGCAATTGTGCATTGTAAAATATATTGTGGTTTTATGTTGTATCTTGTGCCTTGTGCAACAGCTCTCTCCCTTTGACACGTAGTACACAATGTTGCTATTCTGCTTGGGCATTGTGTCGTGCTGCTGTAGCATTTGTCCACCCTGAAGACATTTATACTACGCACGTACATTTATGTTATGCTGAGGGAATGTTGGACTGCAGCATCTCTGTGCATTTCTAATATGTAAAAGAGCCAAAAATTTTGGTTTTGTTTTTTATTGTTCTATTTTATATAAAATAGCAATTATGATTCTTTTAAGTCTAGGAAATGGAATTCTGTGGCCAATACAACATTCTGGCAGACAAGGAAAGAACTGAAAAGCATCTGCTTTTAAACAACCAACAGATAGACCACATCTCGGGATGCTAGAAATTGCTTCCCATGTTTATTGTTAAAAAAAGGACAATTGTGTTTCAGCTTCAGGTATATTCCAGGGCTTTCCTCAGGAGTCATTAGAATAGTCTACAGAAAACACTGCAGTAAGTCGATTCTTGTTTTCTATCCAGGGGAGACTGTTGTGTTTCTTTGCAATACAACATTCTGTGTGTGTGCGTGTGCGTGTGTTTATGCACAGACAGTGTACAGACAGGCCTGAATTTAAGGATTGTCTTACCAGAGCCATGCATTTCTTAATGGATATTCTTTTGAAAAAGTAACCCACTGTCTTCCATTTATCATCATTACTGTTGTACAGAAGTACATTTTACTGAAGGGTGTTTTTTTTTAAAAAAAAAGATCCCCCCTCCTTTCTGCTTTTTGGCTCCGTGCCTTCCCTGTTGTTAGTGGGGAAGTAAAATATGTTCATTACCTTCTCCCTGAGCAGGAAGGAATCTTCAAAGAAGAAATAGGAGGGAGGTTAGCTTCTTAACCCTAATTTCCCTACCACCAGCATAGCTTGGCGTCACATCATAAAATTAGTTTGCACTCATTCTGTGCATAAAGGCACTGGGTGGTTGGAGGTTTTCGCTTGGTAGGTTTTGTGTTGTGTGTATTGTTGTTGTTGTTTGTAAAAAAAAAAAAATCATTCTGCATTGTAAACCTAGTGATTATTTCATGCTGTTTAAACTATATTTGTCGCCTTTGATCATACCTTAGACGACTGAAGTAAAAGCTGATACACTGAGGATGCAGGATGTTTTTAAGCTTCATCTCGCTTTGTTCAATGTTTTAGAGCTTGCGTTAACATTTTTGCATGGACGGTATGGCTTTGTTTTCTGAATGCTTTCAAACTCTGACAACCAACCAAACAGATCTATAAGCACAAATGCTACCAGACCTTCCAATATTTCATAGATGAAAACCAGCACCATTTCCGCACAACACTCTTATAGCGCAATGATTCCACTTTCAACCTCCTATGGAATCCTGGGGTTTGCAGTTTCGGGAGGGACCACGTGGCCCCTCCCAAAACTGCAAACCCCAGGATTCCATAGGAGGTTGAAAGTGGAATCATCGCTCTATAAGAGTGTCATGTGGCAGAGCATCACCAGACTATGGTCCAAAGGGTATGGCCAGAGAACAAGAGGGGAGACAACAAGTTATTAAAGAGGAAGCTCACCAAAATCGTCGTCGTCGTCATCATCGTCATCATCATCTTATTTTAAGCAGGGAAACCCTGAAATTTTTGCACTGTGTTTAGGAGAGCTTTTAAAAAGAAAAGAAAAATCTGATGAGCCAACTGGTGAGGACAAAACTCCACCTGCTTCGCTTCCTCCTATGGACTTTTTTACAAACCACTTTGAACTCAGTTTGCAGCAAATGAAGTACACCATAGATGAAGGGGGAAAGTGGAGGAGAAGAGAGAAACTATGATATTTTAAAAGAAGCTGAGAAAGTGGGACAGCCCAGGATTAACTGGGACTGTTCCTGCCAACCAGGACAGTGGGAGGTTATGCTCCTAGCTGTACAATTTTCAAATGAAGGCTGTCAGTCCATTGCTTGGGTGATCTTACAAAGATTCAGAATGCTTTTGTTGATTTATGCAAGGGTTAGCTAACATGCTTGTTTTATCTCATATGTACATATTGAGGCCCATATTGAAGCCCAAGAGCTCTCTGGCTGAGATCTCTAAATGCCCCTCCCTAAACTGCAAACCGCAGGATTCCGTAGGATGTTGAAAGTGGAATATTAGCCCTATAACAGTGTAGTGTGGAAACGATCTAAGTTACTACAGCTCTCTTGTACAGCCAAAAAATAGAGAAGCAGGGCCAGGCCCTGTGATCTGGGAACCGTAAATGCACTGTCTGTTACAGGATCACTCCACAGTCTGCCGAAACTGGATTCTTTCCTACCTGCGCAGTACCCTTTGGGGCAGACTATCCTATGGGTGCCTTTGGATCTGGACCCTCATATCTAGGGTAAGACTGTTGCTTTTCTTTGCCCCAAGACACAAACACAGGAAAAAGGTAACAAGATTAACAGATTAAGGAGCCATTCAGAGCAGGCAGCTAAGTCTATGCTTTCATTTCAGACCTTTGCTCTACACCATCACCTCCCTTCTTGCCTCATTGTTTTGTAAATCCCTCTGGAACATGTTGTCCAGAATCTTACTGCTCTCTTATGCATGCCGAAGTTTCCCTATGGAAGTGGTTGGACGTATTGTTCTATGTGGGATGCCGCATTCAGTTCCAGGTTGTGGAATCAGGTGTGTTTGCACTACCATAGTACATGGGTGCGCATTGCCCATACAGGTGCGTTTGGTTGCACTTTCGGTATCTTGGTCCCACCACACAATGTTGCATTCATCTCAAAGGCTGCATATCATAATTCATGCCAAGATTTGCACCTGATGTAGAAAACCAGTTCTTTAGAACAGAAATCTATTGCTGCACGAAGTGAACATCTTCTTTCGTTCTTTGTGGCCATTTCTGCACTAAACTGTTATAGCACTATCATTCCACTTTCAACATCCTATGGAATCCTGGCGTTTGCAGTTCAGAGAGGGGCCGGCCAGCCCCAGGATTCCATAGGATGTTGAAAGTGGAATGATAGTGCTATAACAGTCTAGTGAGGAAATGGCCTTAGATAGGTGGAGCTTAAAATGCTGAAAACAATGAAAGAACACATCAAGAAATACATCAAGTATGCAAAAAATATACAAATGAGGTGAAATGGTAAGGCCTGGAAACCATGAAGCCCTATGAGGAGCAGCTCATGCAGCCAGGTATGTTTAGCCTCAAGAAGAGAAGGTTCAGCAGCAACATGATAGCTGTGTTTAAATATATGAAGGGATATCATATGGAAGATGGGGCAAGGTTGTTTTCTGCTGCTCCAGAGACTAGGACATGGAGCAATGGCTTCAAACTGCAGGAAAAGAGATTCCGCCAAAACTTTAGGAAGAACGTCCTGATGGTTAAGGCTGTTTGACAGTTGAATCTGCTGGTGCCTGGGAGTGTGGTGGAGTCTCCTTCTTTGGAGGTTTTTAAACAGAGGCTGGATGGCCATCTGTCAGGAGTGTTCTGATTGTGTGTTCCTACATGGCCAAATGAGGTTGGACTGGAAGGCCCTTATGGTCTCTTCCAGCTCTACAATTCTATCTGGGCCTTTCTGCACTACAGTGTTATAATGCTATTATTCCGCTTTCAACATCCTGTGGAATTCTGGAGTTTGTAGTTTACTGAGGCCAAAGAGCTCTCTGGATGAGAATTCTAAATTCCCCTCCCTAAATTGCAAACCCCAGGATTCCATAGCATGTGGAAAGTGGAGTAATAGCAGTGTTAGCAGTCTAGTGCAGAAAGGACCTCTATGTAAAACGTTGGTCTCCTGTAATTTCAGCTGTAACTCAGAAGACCTGACTTCTGTTTTCAGAAAGGGTGAAGAGAACCACCCATGGCCATTTCTGCAGGAGACTGTTATAGCACTATTATTCCACTTTCAACATCCTATGGAATCCTGAGGTTTGCAGTTTAGGGAGGGACCAGCAAGTCTGCTCTGCAAACTGCAAACCCCAGGATTCCATAGGATGTTGAAAGTGAAATAATAGCGCTATAAGAGTCTAGTGCGGAAATGGTCCATGATAGTTATAACTCACAGATGCAGTACTCATGAGCTATAAAAGCCTGGATAGATCAGAGAACATGTTAACAGGGATCCTGGAACTGGTTTTTTTATAGTGGGGTGGTCCACACTGATAGGGAAGTCGTTCTCAGTTTTGCCTTCTTGTGATTATTTGCAGGGGAAAAGCAAATTCCTTCTCCCCTCCATTATCACTGAAAGACCCTTAAGGACACCTCTAGACTGCTTCGAAAGACCAGAAAGTCCCTGATTTTGTTCCTGCTCTTTTTCAGTTTGATTTGGGGGTTTCCATTTCCATTTTGTTTCTCAGAATATTTTCCGTCAACTCCTGGCACAATCAAAGACTTTTTATCCCATCCCCCCGGGTTGGTTTAGTTTAACCCAGTATAACATGGGACAAAACAAGAACCAAATCTGGATCCTCTCTAAACAGGAAGGCCCAAATCCTGGGGCCTTTCTGCACTATGCTGTTATAGTGCTTTGATTCCACTTTCAACCTCCTATGGAATCCTGGGGTTTACCGTTTAGGGAAGGGCCTTTAGAATTCCCAGCCAAAAAAGCTCTTGGGCCTCAGGAAACTACAAACCCCAGAATTCCACAGGATGTTGAAAGCGGAATAATAGCACTCTAAGAGCATAGGGTAGAAAAGCCCCTATTGTTATACTCAACTACGGTTGACTCATTGCATCCATGGTGTTTGCTTATGTACTGACCCATTATTCAGCAATTAATTCAATGGATCTCTTCCTAAGCAACAGAATTCCTCCTGAAGATCTTTACAACCACCATATGTATTTAGAAACACCCTAAAAGCACATGATTTGTTTACTCCACTTCCATCTTAAATTCATTTACATCTTGTTGTGTCCGCTTTGATTGAGTACTCTTTGTTCCTGCGTTTGGTTAGCATTTTGTAGCATGTTGTTCCACACACACTGAATAGATGTTGGTACATCCTTCATATTTACACCTGAACCAGCATGGTGTAGACACAGTGGTTCTCAACCTGTGGGTCCCCAGATGTTTTTGGACTTCAGCTCCCAGAAGCCCTGAGCATTGACCATAGTGGTTGGGGCTTCTGGGAGCTGAAGTCCACAAACATCTGGGGACCCACTGGTTGAGAACCACTGGGAGGTTTGAGCACTGAGCTAGGGGTCTGGGACACAAGGGTTTGAATCCTTCCAGGGCATGGAAACTACTTGGACAAGTCACACACTCTCAGCCCAAGAGGAAGGCAACGGTAAACCTCCCCAAACAAATCTTGTCGAGAAACACCAGTGACGGGTAGAGACTTGGGCCATTTCTGTCCTATACTGTTATAGTGCTATTATTCCACTTTTAATATTCTATGAAATCCTGAGGTTTGTAGTTTAGAGAGGGACCTTTAGAATTCTCAGCCAGAGAGCTCTTTGGCCTCAGGAAACTGCAAACCCCAGAATTCCACAGGGTGTTGAAAGTGGAATAAAAGCACTGTAACAGTGTAGTGTGGAAATGGCCTTGAAGGCACACTGCCATAACTACTGATACATGTCCGTGCCCATTCGATGTTTTTGTGTGCACTCAGTGTTTTTATGGCCCTGACTTTGTGTTATCGTAGCTTTGTAATTATACGATTTATTCCTTAGATCTTTTGGCAGCTGTAGCATTTTGTTGTTTTGGTTTTTTGACTACAGTCTCCTTTTGAGTTCCATACTTGGAAATGTCCTCTATGTGTTCTCCGGACTATACTTCCAAGTAAGCGTGCATTGGATAGACTGCAGGCAGCCTTTAGTATTCCTGGGAGAGCTCAATGACAGTCACTGTCTTAATCTTTCTTCGTGCTTGATCATTCAGTATACTTCTGGTGGATAATGTCTGAGGAGGCTCAACTCCATAGGAGTCTCAGTGCTCTACTTTCGCCAGATCATTTCCAGCCCCCTCCTTGTCTAGTCTTCAAAGAGGCTCACCCCCACTCCCTTGTTTCAAGAGTTTTATTTAATTTTATTTATGCATTCCATTTGTATACCACCCTTCTCCCAGTTTGGGACCCGAGGCAGCTTGCAAAGCTAAAATGGGATGCATGCATTCTGGTCGTTTTTTAAAACAGTTTAAACATCTCATATATCTCCCTTATTTAGGGTGGGGGAAAAAATGGGGCAAAGAAGGACTCATTCTTCCCACTTGCTTCCAACAGCAGACACACACACACACAACAGGCACCCACATCATCTCTGCTTAAATTATTATTGACAGCAAGGATGCCTCTTGAACAGATTGCGTAACTGTTGCCCAACTCATGTGCCCAAGTGTGGCACTAATTTAATTTTAATTTTACAGTACGAGTTTGTCTAAGATCCACCCCAGCTGGCTGGTGCCCATCATCTGTCGACAGAAACTATCACTAAGCCATGCTGGGCTAAGTCAGGATTATAAATGAAGAGCGGCCATGTGCTCTAAATCTTCTTATTTGACTGGGCCGAGAAGGTATGCAGCCGCAATGTTTGATTGGCAGCCCCCTTCGTCCTGTCGATTGACTTTGAAGGCCGCCTTGTGATTGGCCCGTCCCGCGCCTCTCAGTAGCCCTATTGACTGTCACCTGCTGATTCCAGCACGTGCATGACCTACGACCCCATCCCTCCTGTTTCCCCCCTCCCTAGGGCTTCTTTGCCCCCCAAAAAACTCTCGTTCGGCTCCCAGCTCCTGAGGCTGCCTCCTGAGTCGCATCACTCCGGTGGCACGTGGAGGCTACGGGGCATATGGCCGACTAGTTGCATGCAGAATGGGATAAACCGAAGCCAAACAGCCTCGCGCTGTTGTCGCAGCAGATGGGGGAAGCGTGGCATTCAATATTTAGACAGATGCCACCTCCTTATTCCACCTGTCTGGAACTTGGATGTCGTACAGCGTGAACTGTCTGCCTCATTATTAAGGAGACAAAGGGGGCCTTTATGAAGCGCACCACCGAGAGCATCACATCGGCAGAGCAGGCACGGATATTAATTGCTGACCCCCTTGGTTCAAAAAAAAAAAAAAGGCCCAGAAGAAACATCTTTGCAATTACAGAGAAAGAGAGAAAACTGGACTATTCCTACATCTTTCTCCGGGGCTTGAGCTAGGCTGGTTGCTGCACTAAATTAAACCAGGAGGAAAAGAGGCATGCAAGTGGGTTTTTTTTAAACGTCGCCCAGATTATTATGATTATTATTATCATCACTATGATTATCATTATGCTTTATTATTACAATTATAAAATCACATCTGAAAAATGACAGCAAAGTTCCTTCCATTAAAGAGCCCAACCATTCCATCTAACAATCACCACTCTATTGTGTTTTTCCCTTTCTTGCAAATTTGCTCTTTGCTTCGCAGTAGTCAATAGTTCTTTTAAACAGCCAGATGCTGGAAAAACACTCTTGGCAAGGGTGCTATTATATAGTTCACATATTTTTACACAACAGTTTATGCCTTTTCCTTCTTCAGCTTTGTTTAGCTTCTTAAAACGAAAAAGAAAGAAAGAAAGCGAACAGGAAGATGACAAAACGAAAAGGAAAGAAAAAGAAGAAAACTAAAGTCCACATTGTATGATTTTGTTCACTCTTTGGTATTTTTTTTTCTTTTCAATTGGCAAATGGGTTTGGTGATTTGGAAACGTGTGGGTGGTGGCAGGACTTTCATGACAGTCTATTTATAGAGCAATCAAGGAATGGTATTATGGATTTACACACACACACACACAAACGCACACACACAAACACCATTCCTCTTTCAGAGAGCTCAAATTAGGACCAAAATCTTGTCGGTGTCTTGCATATGCACAAGTTCCCCTAGGAATGTGGTTGTGCATTTTAGGAATTTTGCATGCTGCACTATTCTGTACAAATGTGCATTGTGCAGAGATAAAAATTTAGGGTTTTTCTGCCTTTACTTTTTATAAAAGAAATATGTTGCATAATAAAATACTGTAACATTCATATCAGAAGCCATTTCCGCACTAGACTGTTATAGCGCTATTATTCCACTTTCAACATCCTATGGAATCCTGGGGTTTCCTTCTTCAGCTTTGTTTAGCTTCTTAAAATGAAAAAGAAAGAAAGAAAGCGAACAGGAAGATGACAAAACAGCTGGCCCCTCCCGGAACCGCAAACCCCAGGATTCCAAAGGATGTTGAAAGTAGAATAATAGCGCTATAACAATCTAGTGCGGAAATGACCAGAGTGTCAGAATAAAACATCTGTATAAAAAAGAGAGAAACACATAGAAGAAAAAGAAGATAAGCATCTGTATCAGAATTAATAATACAAAAAAAATATACAAAAGTTGATCAGTCCAAAAGGTGATAACCAGAAATACAATTACATAAATAAAAAAGAGAAAGCAACTCTCCTCTCAAACATTGGTGAGTGTCACCTTATGCACATCTTCTCCTGACATGCACAGATAAGCATTTGAAGGTGCATGAAATTGAATGCTTGGTGTCTTGACTAGTTGTGTAATCTTGCCATTCAGTACAAAGGTACTGTAGCACTGTTCATGTGTAACTTCATGTGGATAGCCAACTCCAATGTGGAATCACAACCCATGATGCCCAGGAGGTTTGCAATATAGGTTTGTTGTCAATTGCCATCAAGTCCACATCAATTTATGGCACTCCTATGAATGAGAGATGTCCAAACCACCCTATTAAATATAGTCTGACGGTTGCTATATGCCTTCAACTTGTTTCTGACTCATGGTGACCACAAAGTGAACCTGTCATGAGGTTTTCTGGGTTGAGAGTGTGTGATGCGCCCAAGATCACCCAGTGGGTTTCCATCATCAAGCAGGAAACCAAACCCTGGTTTCCAGGTTCATTGCCCACAGCTCAAAACTCTACACCATGCTGGCTTTCTCTATCTGTAGTCTGCCCACCTGCAATGCAGTCTTTTTCCCCTAGTACCTTCTACCACATTGTTATCTTTTCTAATGAATCATGCCTTTTTGTCTCAGGCCATTTCCTGGGAAATCCTGGGGTTTGCAGCTTAGGGACCTTCCTTAAACCCATTATAATACTCTAGTGCTGAAACGGCCTCAGTTTAGTCATCTTGGCTTCTAGAGAGTTCAGGCCTGATTTGCTCTTGAACGCATTTATTGGTCTTTTTGGGAGTCCATGGTACTCCCAGAACTCTTCTCTGCCACCACATTTCAAAGGAGTTGATTTTCTTCCAGTCAGCTGTCTTCACTTTCCAGCTTTTACAATCATGCATAGAAACTGGAAATATGATGACATAGACAATCTTGACTTTAGTATTCAGTCAATTCTGTCTTTGTGTTTGAGGATCTTATCTAGTTCCTTCATAGCTGCTCTTCTGAGTCCCGCTCTTCTTGACTACAGTATCCTCATTTTTTTTCTTTACTTTATACTTAAAATAACTTTTTTTTCCACCCAGAATCTGGAAAAATTATAATCCTCTAGCCAGCATAGGTAGGAGGCATTCTGGCTGGGAGATGGTGGTGTTACCCCAAAATGTGGGTGACTCAGGGGTCCCACTCGTGGTGCCAATGCCTCTGTGGAACAGTGGGGAATATTAGCTCAAAGGGGAGGCCTGCGAGAGGGGGCTAACTAGCAGGATCTTTTACACCTGTGTACACTGGTACTCATGCAGGAACGCTAGCTGGAGATTCAATGAATATTTGTTTTATTGGGGGAGTTAACAATCGCACACACACTCACCACACAAGATCCAAGCAGTCTCGCAATCACGCAAGCCTAGCTGAAGGAAAAGGGAAGAAAAGTTTGGATAGTGAGAGTTTAGGGTGACGTGGGTGATGTTTACCTATCCAGAAGCAAAGAGACAAAGTGATATGGCTTAGACCAAGGGTCCAAGACCAAGGGTGCCAATAAAACTGGTAGAGTGATGATTAGTATGCCAACGTACTATGAGCTATCTGGCTCAGAGCCAGGGTTTAAGTACTCTTTTACTGCTCTGAGGGGAAAGGTGTTAATGGTTCTCAGGCAGTGTAGACAATGGGATCCAGAACAAGCTAATGGTCTTAACATTAGGTGATAAAGGACTGATGGGAATCATGATAGCTTCTTAATGGTGGGACAGGTAAGGAGACAAGAGGAAAGTTTCACTGGACAAAGGGTGAGGGTTGAAGACAATCAGTTGTTCTGTGGAAGCAGTTTTGAATGCTGTTGTTTCTAAAGGTCAAATCATTGGGGGACATTTGCAAGTCCATCATCTCCACAGCTGCCCTGACTATGGCCCTTTTCGCACCTTACCTTTTTGAGGCTCTGGGGTGTGGGGATCGCATGAGCATGAGAGCTCCTCCTCTTCCTTCTGCAGCGCAGCTTGGGATTTTCCCAGGCTGCGCTGAGGCAGGAAGTGCGAGCGCTGCGGCTCTGGGGGCTCTGCACGCACAGTAAGTGCGCGTGGGGTCATGGAGCGATGAGCAATCGTGCATCATTTTCAGCTAGAAGCTGAAAATGAAATAGTGTGCAATCAGTGCCTGCTGGCCCTGGCAGCATTGCACGATTGCGAAAACATCATGTGGACAGCTCCTCGCAATTGCACGATGCTCCAGAGGCCCTTTCGCATGGTGAATGCTGTGCGAAAAGAGCGTTTGATTTACAATTTATGATTTACGTCCTTTTCGCATGACATTTGCCATGTTAGCAGGCAGCGGCTGCAGAGCTGAAGCAGCGGGGACGTGAGAGCCTCTCACAAGAGGCCGCTTACATGATCTCTGCACCCCAGTGCCACAAAAAGGCAAGGTGCAAAAAGGGCCTTAGCCATGCCCTGAGGCCCCAATCTAGTTTTGCAACGCACACATGCAGCTAGTTCCTCTTTACCAGCAAGCATCCAAGCCATAGCAGGTTATGATTTATAATGTATGCCAATTCAATATTTGCCAATTAAACCATATCATGGAGTGGGGGTGTACATCCTTGTAACAATGGGATATATAGTCCAAAAATGTAACTTTGTAAAGTTCTGTTTCTGCTTTCTAATCATTTCTTGGCCCTGATCATATGTGGTACAGTGAGGGCAGGGAACTATCAGTTCTCCAGCTCTTTCGGACAACGTTCCCACAGTCCTTTACTACTGGATGAGTTGAGGTTTCTTCACCTCTGGTGTAGCTACAGTACAAATTCAGATGGAACCTAGATTTACAGCTTGCAAAGGTATTCCTCTTATTGCATTGTGCAACTGGACCCCTTCCTGAACATGTCTTGCACCATGTTGTTATTCTACTACCCTGGCATAACTGCCCCAGCAGATTTTTACTCTGTGCTGTGGTGATGTAGGATTTTGGCCCTTGATTGCGCAATCTCTCTTCTTCATTTGCAGAATGTTGTGGGCAGTCCCACTGTCCCATCTCCACACTGGAACCCTTCTGGCTGGAATCTTGTTGGTGCTTTATGCGTGCTTATGTTTACTTACGAAAGCTATTGGACATTGCTACCCACTACAGAACACATTAGTATTCAGTTCAAGGTTGTATTAGCGGAGTTGCTTATGCGCCTGATCACACAGAGGTCATGAACGTGCATTAGTACTGTACATGTTGTACATGATAGGCACTTGTGATGTGCATGGCTGCATGATGGGCATACATACAGTCGGCCCTCCACATTTGTGAGTTTGATATTCACAGATTTATTTGTGAGTCTCTCCAACCCCTGCTCCCCCACCTCAGGTACTACTTTTCTCTCTTGGTGGCTCCAATCAGACTGCCCAGCTCTTTAAAAACTTCCCTCCAGTCCTCCTCCTCCTCCTCCTCCACCAGCCACTGCCTGGCCAGCCAAGGTCAGCCCAAAGCCTGATTTCTCAGGATCACAAGCCTTCTCCCAAAGCTCTCCATATATCCAAGGAAGGAGATGGGCAAGAGAGAGGAAGTATGGGACCACCACACCAACCATCTCTTTTCCCTGACTTGGTTTAGAAGTTGGGTACCCACTCTCCCCACCCGTGCTCAGCCCCCTTCCCACAGACACACAGTGTGGAGGGCCAAGTGTATTTGGTTATGCATTTGGTTGTGCAAGTAAGGTTATGTCGTACAATCTCTGCATACCACTGGCTGGAATCCTGTTGGCAACTCCCAATTGCATCTTGTCCACAGAGAAAGTCAGGAGATTTTATTTTTATACATACACACACACACACACACACATATTGATAATTAATTTAAAGTCTAATTAATTAGTTAGACCAATTATTCAATTGTTCAATGAGAAGCCAGCACATTGGTAAATCCCACTGGTCCTGTGGCTGTAATTTGGAAATAATAACAGGATTGAGGCCAGGGTGAGAATAAAGTTAAGCCCTGTCACCTTGACGTAGGACTTCAGTACCTGTTTTTCCCAACAATTCTTTTCTCTTTTTTTATACCAGAAAAACATTTGCTAGTGAAGAAAAGATGAAGTCTCAGTTTCATTCTGTTTGATTTCAGCAGCTAATGGTTCTCCATCTGTAAGCACCCCCCTGGCGAGTCTGATCTTGAACAGGAGGCAGCCGCCCAGAGCTGCACCAGAGAGTCTGATCTAAAAGGCTAAACTGAAACCAAGGGTCAGATCAGACCCTGCTAGAGCCAGAATGGCCAAGACTATGGAAAAAGACCTTTTCTGGACTTGGAGTCATTTCCACACTAGCCTGTTATAGCGCTATTATTCCACTTTCAACATCCTATGAAATCCTGGGGCTTGCAGTTTAGGGAGCGGCCTTTGAGGCCGCTCCCTCAACTGCAAACCCCAGGATTTCATAGGATGTTGAAAGTGGAATAACAGCGCTATAACAGGCTAGTGTGGAAATGGCCTTAAATCTCCCAAAATCCCTCAGCCAGCATGGCCAAGCAACTGAGGGTGGGGGTTAGAGCTATACTCCAAAAATGTAACTTCTCCAAGATCTAGGAGGGCTTTAGTTAATCCCAGCTGCCCATATAAGTCTGCTCGTATGTGGGGGAGGCACTTCCTTTTACACCATCGCTCCTGCAAATACAAGGAATACAAGACAGGGTTTCTCTGTGAGTGCTCTCATATGCAGTAGGATTTCGAGGGAGGCTAGAATGGTCCCCTGCTTGCAGTCCCTTTGTCAACAGGAGATAATTTTTCTCCTCCAGAAGATTTCTTGCAAAGAAGCTGGTAAAATGCGGACTGGACAGGGCTACTGTTAGTTGGATTTGTAATTGGTTGACCGACCGCACCCAAAGGGTGCTCATCAATGGCTGCTTTTCATCCTGGAGAGAAGTGACTAGTGGGGGGCCACAGGGTTCTGTCCTGGGCCCCGTGCTGTTCAGCATCTTCATCAATGACTTGGATGAAGGAGTGGAGGGCATGCTGATCAAATTTGCAGATGATACCAAACTGGGAGGGGTTGCTAACACACCAGAGGATAGGATCAAATTTCAATACGACCTTGACAGATTGGAGAGCTGGGCCAAAGCTAACAAAATGAATTTCAACAGAGAGAAATGTCAGGTCCTGCACTTGGGCAGAAAAAAAGAAAGTCACAAGTATAGGATGGGGGATATGTGGCTGGATAGCAGTATGTGTGAAAAGAATCTAGGAGTCTTGGTAGATCACAAGCTGAACATGTGTCAGCAGTGTGACGCGGCAACCAAGAAAGCCAACGCGATTCTTGGTTGCATCAATAGGAGTATGGTGTCTAGATCAAGGGAGGTAATGGTACCACTCTATTCTGCATTGGTTAGGCCTCATTTGGAATAATGTGTCCAGTCCTGGGCACCTCAATTCAAGAAGGATGTCGACAAGCTGGAACATGTCCAGAGGAGGGTAACCAAAATGGTGAAGAGTCTGGAACCCATGCCCTATGAAGAATGCCTTAGGGAGCTGGGGATGTTTAGTCTGCAGAAGAGAAGGTTAAGAGGGGACATGATAACCATGTTTAAATATTTGAAGGGATGTCATGTTGAGGAGGGAGCGGACTTGTTTTCTGTTGCTCCAGAGACTAGGACAAGGAGCAATGGAATCAAGCTGAAGGAAAGGAGATTCCACTTGAACCTCAGGAAGAACTTCTTCACAGTCAGGGCTGTCCGGCACTGGAAGATGCTACCGTGGAGTGGAGTGGAGTGGAGTGGAGTGGAGTGGAGTGGAGTGGAGTGGAGTGGAGTGGAGTGGAGTGGAGTCTCCTCCTTTGGAGGTTTTTAAGCAGAGGCTGGATGACCATCTATTGTGAATGCTTTGACGTGTGTTCCTGCATAGCAGGGGGTTGGACTTGATGGCCCCTGGGGTCTCTCTAACTCTAGGATTCTAGGATTCTTTGATTTTGGAAGAACTGTTTCACAAGAAAAGGGATACTATTTAGTGTCCTATCATTCAGGCTCCTATGGGAGGGTAGCAAAAGGAGGGCATTTCCTATCAAATTGGAATTCTGCCCCCTTAAAAAAGCTTTTTTTTCCCCCTTCCGTCCCCAAATTTGCAGTTTTTGAAGTAACTTAAACTTTTAGTTGAGCATTAGACAGTCTTGTCAGTACTCTATTACACACCTTTGCAATTTACTAACAGGGTCTTTCAGTGCCTCTGCTATGTAGCAAGCATATGTAAAGTTACATTAACATAATAGAAAATTATGGACCTCGTTTGTATGAAGGGAGGGAAACATCAATTTATTGTATCCCAATGCACAGAAGAGCCAACCTAAGATCTAGAATCTTGGCCCTCATTGTTTTTTAATGACATCTGTGAATGTACCATGATTCATGACATGTTTGGAGGTTGCCCCTCGTAACATCACCATAATCTCCGCAGGGCCTGCTATCTATGGTATCACAAAGAGCATTCTGCACTAGATTATTATAGTGCCATTATTCCACTTTCAGTATCCTGTGGAATTCTGGGGTTTGTAGTTTCCTGAGGCCAAAGAACTCTCTGGCTGAGAATTCTAAAGGCCCCTCCCTAAACTTCAAACCCCAGGATTCCACAGGATGTTGAAAGTGGAATAATAGCACTATAACAGTGTAGTGAGGAAAGGCCCTAGGTCTCAGATTTTTGCCCTGATCCGGCAACCTGACCTGGCCATGAGAGACCCTTTTCTATCCCTTGAGGTGTGCAATCATCTGCCCAAGGCTGAAGGTCTACTTGAGAGACATTCCTCTGTGTTCTATCAGTTGGGGGAAATACGCTTTGGAAGGATGAGAGTGAAGCCTTTCTCAGCTCTTGCTGTCTTTTTTGTCGTTTTAGTTTGTGAAGCATCAATGTACAGTAGGCTCTCCACATTTGCGAGGGTTGAGGTACAGCATCCGTGCAAAAGAGAAGAAATTGCAAATATCAAAATTGTGCGTGGATGTCTGAGGAAGGGGGCCGAGGCATGGTCGCGAGAATGGGTGCCTAAAGTCCAAACCAGATCAGAGAAAGGAGAGGGAAAAGGAGTGAGTTGGCGTGGTGGCTCTATTTTCCGCCTCTGTCATCTGTTACCCTGTAAACTGGGGGTCCCGGGAGGGACGGCCAAATAACCAAACCAAACAAGCAAAATTGAGGAAATTAGCTTGAGCACACTCATGGCTAACGAGAGGCAGGGCAACGCAGCGAGATCTTTTATCCTATGTTTATCAGGTCAGTGAGGAGTCAAGCAGTTTAAAATACTAACAGTTTTTATTAAGCAAAGAAAATAATAAAACTCAAACACACCTAACTAGAGAGGAAGGAGAGAGAGAGAGTTTTAGAGAAATAAGCAATACGCCACCTGTCCGAAGTCCTGTAGACACCAATTGAAGATAAGGAGGGAAACCTGGCGAGTAGACCGAGGGGAACCTGTGGAGCCAAGCGGCAGCGAGGCAAGGACGAAGATCCAAACAGAGCTTCAAGTGATTTCAGCTTAGTGATTTCAAGTGATTTCAGCTCAGTCCAGTGAGAGTTCCAAAGAGCTCCCAAAGTGAGACAATTTTTATAGGGATAGAACAACCGCAGGCTAGTCTGGTTTTTGCATGAGAACAATGAGTTTTGGTCTGGGGACAAAGGCTCCGAAATGTCGGGATTTACATGATTGAGTTATGAACCGAATTGACAATCGTATAGCTGGTATGCAGATGTGGCTAGCTTGGCTGTTAAGTGCCAGCTTGCCAAAGTGCTTTCACAGGCAAGGAACTCTTTTGTATAGCCATGAAGGTGTTTGTTTCAGGCGGCAACCCCCTAAAGCAGAACTGGCTATGTCTGGTGAAAGATACTAGTCTTCCATGCCTAGCTTTGCGCTTGTCCGGTGGGACCTAACAAACACGCGGCTCATGGCGGGGAAAAGGCCGAATTGTGATATCAAAATGATGTCTCTTAGTTCACCAAAGACCAGACCAGAATGCCGTGGTAACACATCCATCTCCTTCCTTGGATGTGTGTGGGGCATCAAGAGAGGGTCTGCGGTACTGAGAAATCAGCCTGTGATCCATCCTTAGCTGGCCAGGCAGAAGCTGGTGGAGGAGGAGGAAGAGGTACTTTCTGCACCCTACTGTCTTCTGGCACTGGGGTGTAAGGATCGTGCGAGCAGCCTCCGGCAAGAGGCTCTCACGTCCGGGGTCCTTCGGCTCCGCATGAATTGCCTGCTCGCGCAAGAGCCCCACCTCTTCCTTCCGCAGCGCAGCCTGGGAGTTTCCCTAGCTGCGCTGGGGCAGGAAGCATGACCAGCGCGTCTCCAGAGGCTCCACACACCAGGCAAGTGCACACGGGGCCCGGGAGCAATGCACGATTGTGCACCATTTTAGGCTTCTAGCCGAAAATGAAAAGGTGCACGATCGTCCCCTGCCGGGCCCTGGAGCATCACACAATTGTGAGTGAGTCACGCAGATTGCTCCTCACAATCGCGCGACGCGTCAGGCCCTCTTTTGGATAGAAAATGCCGTGCTAAAAGGGCCGTAGTTTTTTAAAGGACTGCATGGCCTGACCAGAGCCACCGTGAGGGAAAGTTCCCCTGGAAAAGAAGCACCTGAGATGGGGGGGGGGATGAGTTGGAGAAACTCACGAATAATAAAGTCCACGAAAGTGAAACCCACAAATGTGCAGGCCCAACTGTACTAGCTCTAGCAGACCCTGTCCTAAAGGAGTACACCAGATTCTTTGGAAAACCCCAGGAATGGCTCGTATTGTGTTTAGGGATGGGCCAATTCCCCGAACCTTCCAGGGATTTGGATCCAGATTCGGATCTGGAAAATTCTGGATTTGTCCCATCCCTAATTGTGTTCCAAGGCAAGGCCGGGACTTAGTGGAAGTTTCTAAGGCAAGTCTTCTACAGCTGGGATCTTCTGAAATTTGGGGAATGAAGGAATAATTCTTATTGGTAGGAGAACGCCATCTGTTCCCATGCTCCTTGTTTGCTACACCTTGATGCTCTTTGAAGCTACTTTGAGCTTCCCAAAGAAAGTATGGGATTTTTTTTTAACTGCGTAAGAAATAAATGTCTTAGCATCAAATGCCATAGGACAAATATTCCTAGTCCCATGGAAGCATTTTCAAAAGCTATGGGTTCATTTCACAGGCTCCTGTAGCTGTTGTCAAACTTCATGTGTGTATATTTGTGCATAAAGTAATCCCTCCACATTCACAAGGGTTAGGGGCACAGGAGCCCCATGAAAGTGAAGAAACCGTGAATAACTCTAGGCATGAAGAAAGTGAAGAAACCGTGAATGATTCAAACCGTATTTAATACACAAAGAAAGTATTTTCACTATATACAACCCACCATGGATTCCTTTGAGGCATCAGGGTTCCTTCATATGGGAGATGTGGGTGGCTGGTGGGGCTTACTGCCACATCCATCGCAGCTCCACACCATTTTTAATGGGGATTTACAAGCCTCATCCACAGCTTCTCAGTCTCACAAGGCTTGCAGTCCCTATTAAAAATGGCCTAGGGAGGCAGCAGAGGTGACAGTAAATAATCTGTGAATAATCAAATCTGCAAAAGTGAAACCTGCAAATGTGGAGGGCTGACTGTACTTCCTGTCCCTCATCCATCTCCTTCCCTGGGTGAAGGGGGCATCAGGAAGGGTTTGGGGTGCTGAGAAATCAGGCTGCAATCTGTCGTTCGCTGGCCATGTAGCAACTGGTGGAGGAGGATCAGAGCTTGGCTTTAAAGGGCTGCACAGCCTGGTCAGAGCCAGCAAGTGGAAAGGTTCCCCTGGAAAAGAAGCACCTGGGGTGGGGAGAACAGGAATTATAGAAACTTGCAAATAATTAAATCCGTGAAAGTCAAATTCACAAATATGGAGGGCCGATTGTTAATGTATGGTGCTATAAAAATAAACACTGACTATAGAAATACAGCTTAGGCCTCTGAAGGAAAGGGAAAGCAACCAAGGGAATGCCAATGCAACAAACAGAAGAATTTTGCATCAGAGTGGTTCTCAATGTCTCGTTCTCTGCAATGCTAGAAAACTAAGGACTGCAGGAAAACTACATTTGGGTAGGCAGATTTCTCCTCTGGAGGGGCAATACCCTCATTTTGCCAGCCCTCTAAAGCTACATCCCTGATTGTGAATTAATTACTCTTTATTAATAATAAATAGCCCAGCAGACATGTTCCCAACATCTGCCTTGGGCTGAGGGTTTCTCTCCTTTGCATCTGTATTATTTTGGAAGCTAATATTTGTTTCTTCCCTGGTACCTATTTATTCCATATTAAAAGCCCCTCGGACTCAAAAGCATATGGGCTACGAAGCTGGAGGAAGGGCCCACCCTAATTGAACAGCCCAGGACTCGTGAGGTTAATTACAGATATTAACGCGGCTTTTTCTCTCTGGCTCCTTGCCCTCAAAAAGGCGAGGGGAGCTTCCAAGTGATCTGGCCCCAACGACCATTCTTCTCTTTCACCTGTTAACTAATTGATAAAAACGTAAGTGTTTTTGAAGGAGTCGTCTAATTAAATCCCCAAGTCTTAGAATTACTGACACATTTCATAAGGGTAACCTCAGCTGGCACCGTGGGGGGATAACAGGTTGCTTCCACTACCACCACCCTTTTTCCCTTTCCTTTCTAAAAGATGTAAGATGCAGCTTCATGGAAGCACCTGCAAGAAGCTACTCAATTGGCTGCTGGGGAGTGTTGGGAATTGTAGTCCAGCAGCTGGAGAAGTGTGGCAGTTGTAGTCCCAAGTATCAAGAGAGCCCAGGGTCCCTTGCTTCTGCTGCCCAAGAAATGAACATGATCAGAAACAGAGCTCAGGAAAGTTATTCTTGGATTATAGCTCCCAGAATCCATTGATGCTTGGATTTGTAGTCTATAAAAGCAACATCCAAAACCTCTCATGTCTTATTGCTAATAACTACTGACAGACCAATGCTAATTCTCCCTTTCAATCCCATGAAGCAAATGGTCATCACCACATCATGTGGCAATGAGTTCCAGGGGGTGAATGCCAAAATCCTTCTTTTTCTTTGTCCTGAACTGATTGCCAAGGAACAATGTTGGATGAGTACAACTTCAGATCACATAGAAGAGAGAAGACCAGAAAGGAAGGAGAAATTGGTTTAGTTTCCATGTCAGGACAAACTTGATTTCTTGCCATCAGATCAATGCATGAGCCAAAACTTGGTTCCTCTTTGAAATCTGCATTTTTTTTTAAAAAAAATTTGCAATATTGTTCTTCAGTCATAAATGCATGGAGAAGGTATATGTTAGGGAAGGTGAACAGAAAATGCATATATTCAAAAAACAAACAAACAAACCTTGAACCCTAAGAATTAGTTCCTCCTAGAGTTGACACTGGAAATCAATTGTGCAGTGTGAGTCAACATGGAGGTACGTCACTTTGATTCAATAGGTCTTCTGTAGTTGGTACTGAGGCCAGTCGCATAGGGATCTGGAGGCAGGGAGATGATTCACCCCGGGTGGCAATGTTTTGGGGGTCTCCTGGCCCATAGCCACACCTCCACTCACCAGGACCATGTCCCCACACACTGCAGCCACGCCTCCGCAAACAGTGGCCATGCCCCTCGTACGGTAGCCAGGCCCCCCACCCGTCCCCCCTCCACACACTCCAAGCTCTGCCACTGAGTAAGGCCCTTTCCGCACTTTACCTTATCACATTGTCCTCCAGTCGCGATCCCAGCAGCACCTCTGCTGTGAAGAGAATGCGACAGGAATGCTTTCCTACACACCGGATCGGTACCCTGTGGAAGGGAGTGTGATGGACATGCCTCTTCCTTCCGCAGTGCAGTCGGGCACTTTCCCATGCTATGCTGGGGTAGAAAGTGTTTCTCTCACACTTCCGAGTGTTTCGCAGGGCAGATAAGCGAGGGAGCATCGCATGATTGGGCGTCATTGATGGGGAAAACCCACCAATGACTTACTCCATGATTGCGCCATTCAGCGACAGGAGAAGGATGGGACCGCAACGACATCATGCAGAAGCATTGCTGTGGTGCTGCTCCTCTTGCGTTGCCATCATGGGACGATGCCTGCCTGTGGAAAGGACCTAACAACAGGCTTCTAGCAGGAAGATGGCATCCTATTAGTGACATGCGTGTGTGGTTCTCCTTTGGGGGCCATGGTACAACAACTGTATTCAGTTAATGGTTGCCAAAGCAGAGTTGCACATGCAGCGCTATTGTGCAGATGGTGCCATTGCACACTGCATATGCAGATTGCATTGAGCATTGCGACCATGCAGCTCACATTTGTTTGAACATCCAGTTGTACTGTGTTAACAGTGCACTAATATACAGTCATCCAACGTTTCTGTGAGTGTAAACCCACAGTAGATTTTTCTACCCCTACTTCCAAAACTACATATAACGTCATGCAAGATGTATGAACGCTGGACTCTGCAGACAGTTTGCTTCCTACTATGAAATTCAATGGAAGAACCAAAAACTATTCCAAGGGTTCAGCAAGACTGATTGCATTCTTGGATGCATTATCTTGTCTAGCAGTATGGGCTCATTTGCCTATATTGGTTTAGCTATTTCCATAATTTACATACTGCCCATCTGCTATGGCACCCTAAGCAAGGCTAGACTTCCTCATCCCCCTGCCTTCCTGTATTTTCCAATAAGCCCAAAGCATCTTGCATAAAATAGCAAACAAAATAGATAACAACTCTTCCTCTACAAAACTCCAAACCCACAGCCAAAATTAATGGCTGAGATTCTAGATTAAGGAGATGGACCATCTCTTCATCCTCACAAAGTTGCATGGCACTTGCCCCACGCCCCTATATTATTATGTGGTGATGTGGCACAGCCAAATGCAAACATTCATAATGAGCATCCGGATGCCTTCTGCATGCACATCCATGTGCAATGCTCAACCATGCATAATGGCACCACACAGACAACTTTGCTATTACAACCTTGAACTGAATATGGCCCTTCTTCACTGGACAAAAAAGTCCAATCTCTTCAGTAGAATGACTTAATTATGCTGATATGGATGCTGTAAGCATGACACAAAGCCATAATACGGCTCCCATCCAAGCTATCTGAAGGCCTATATTTCCCCATATGAACCTGCCTGGGTTTTAAGATCTTCCAAGGAGGCAGTCACCATTCTCATGGGTACCTTTAGTGACAACCCACAACAGGGACTTACTGGTTGTTGCTCCCAGGTTGGAAAATTGCCTTCCAAGGGGGCCTTCCCAGTGTCCTACAGTCAAAGATTTTTTTAAAAAATTCAGTTATGTTTTAATACTTGGTTGTTTGCTGATAACAGGAGTCGGAGCTACACATTTCTCAAAATCTGTTTTTTTTCTAAAGATAGCAGGGTTCTTAATGCAGTGATTTACTGAACTATGTTTCTAAATTATTATAAAATATTGGTCAAGATCCTATCTGATGCTAGAGGAGCATGGAACGCCATCAGTGGACAGCAAGGAAGACAGTAGCTGTCAGTTCAGGGATAGTATAAAGAGATTTCGGCCATTTCCACACTAGACTGTTGTAGCGCTATTCGTCCACTTTCAGCGTCTTATGGACCTGGGGTTTGCAGTTTAGGGAAGAGTAAACTGCAAACCTAAGGCTTCCACAGGATGTTGAAAGTGGAATCATCGCGCTAGAAGAGTGTAGTGCGGAAATGGCTATAGTCAGCACCATGGCTTTCTTGATTGAATCTATCCACCGGTAATGAGGTCTTCTTTTTTTTCTTACTCCTGTCCACTTTACCAAGCATTACTGTCTTTTCCAGTGAGTCATGTCTTCTCACGATATGTCCAAAGCACAACAGTCTCAGTTGAGATGTCTTAGCTTCTAGGAGGAATTCGAACTTGATTTGCTCTTGGACCCATTCATTTGTCTTTCCGCCTGTTTATGGTATCCGTAGAATTTTCTTCTAGTACCCCATTTCATTTTTAAAAAAAATATTTTTATTCAAATTTGTAAATTAAAACTTTATACAATATCCATCTTCCAGATTTTGTTCCCATAAAAATTAACATTCTTCTTCCCTCGCCACCCCTAGATTCCATTTTTGTGAGTTTTCCCCAAATCACACCCTCTTTTGGATTTTATCATGCAACCTCGTTTATATGTATTTTCCTTTTCTTAACAACTTATGTTCATAATATTTGGTGCAATTAAACAAACGTTATTCAACACCAGTACCCCATTGAAAAATGAGCAAAAACCTATGATTCTATGACTAAAGCCCTTTCCGCAACTCACCCATTTTCGGCGCTGGGATGCGGTGCTCGCGTGAGCACCCTCCGGAGAAAGGCTCTCGCTTCCCTGCTTCTTCAGCTCTGCACGAGCTTCCTGCTTGCGCAAGAGCCCCATTTCTTCCTTTGCAGTGCAGCCTGAGACCTTCCCAGGCTGCACTGAGACAGGAAGCGCAACCGGCCCGGCTCCTGAGGCTCTGCACCGGTAAGTGCGCATGGGGCCCTGGAGCGATGCGCAACCACGCAGCATTTTCAGTTTCAAGCCGAAAATGAAAAAATGCATGCGCGGTCCATGTCAGGCCCTGGAGCGTCACACAAATGTGAGTGCGTTGTGTGGACCTCACATTTGTGCAACGCTAAGGGGCCCTTTCGCATCGGAAATGCCGTGCGAAAAGGGCCTAACATGGGCCATTTCCAAACTGCGGCCTGATCCCAGCATGGAGACACTTTGAAGCCAGTCTGCAATGGATGCGACCACATGACATCATCACAGTCCTGTTTCTATCAAGTCCCCAGCCATCACGATCACACGTTATACTATTACCATAAAAAAAAAATCCAGTAATAAGCCCCTTTCATGTGATGATCGTGTCAGCTGGGGCCATGCAGAAAGGGCGGAAGTGCCATTAAGGTGCTTCCTTCCTCAGTGTACCACAGGAAGATGCCAGCTGCACCGCGGAAGGAAGGAATGTGTCTTGAGTGCTACCATTCCAACAAAGGCACTGCCATGATGATGCCAGGATGTCGCAGGACCACGTTAAGGTACAGAAAGGATCTTACTTAGAGTTTTGCTCTTTTGAAATGTGGTGTTTGAAGAGAAATCTGTGGATATCATGAACTGGCAGGAAGACAAATCTATGGATCGGAGAACGAATCAAGTCTGAACTCTCCCTAGAAGTGAAAAATGACGAAACCAAGACAATCCTATTTTGGACTTGACTCATTAGAAAAGATCATAATGCTTGGTGAGGTAGAAGGCAGTAGGAAAAGAGAAAGAACACACTATGGATAGACTCTGTCAAGGAAGCCACAGCTGCCCTGAGTTTGCAAGACCTAAGCTTGATAACAGGGAAGATTGGACATCTCTCACTCATAGGGTTGCCATAAGCTGAAATCGACTAGATGGCAAATAAAAATGACAAAGGTTTTTGTACATAGGGATGGGCAAGCTCTGTAAGGTGTAGGTGGGTCGAGATGGACAATCAACTCACTTTTGTTATTATATTTAAAAACTGCAATGACCAAATACTAGTGGCTTTTAGGGGCCACATGGAGAAGTAGAACACCTTTGCAGTTCTATATAGATCCAACTACACAGGGAGAACAGGAAAAAGAAATTTCTACAAAGAAATGTGGTTCTTCCTCATCATACGTCAACATTTGCAAGGCTGGGGCCTGGGGAAGCAGGGGAAGCATTTGGAGATCATTAATAAGAAAAATGGCCTTCAGTAAGTGTTTGCGGGCCAAAGGAAAAAAAAACATATGCACCGAATATTGATTTTTGTGCAAGGGAAAAGATCATTATGTGGGCCTGGTGTATTATTCAAGCAGAGCAGATGGGAAGTTGGCACAAACACGCCAAATACAAGATGTGCAGTTTTACCCAAGTGGGCCGATGAATTATCATAAACCACTTATGGATATCCCTCAACCATGACGTCTAATAGTAAAATTAAATTAAACAAGAAACTTCCAGGAAGAATGTGTGGAAAAGCTGGCAGGAGGAATGTCTCAGGAACGGAGGAACCAGCCAGAGGAAGAACATTCATTCTTCTTGGCTTTGGATCACAAGCATCCTTGAGTTGGGTTGCAAGCCTTCTTGAAGAAGACTTACAGCAGTGTCCAAAAGCAAATGCAAATCCATTTTTAAGCAAAATTTCAATGACTTTGAAATAGTTTCAGTGTTCACTTACACTGCACATTCAAAGGTCAATGGCTTTGAAACTTTGGAACTGCCTGTTCAGGTTGAGGAAACATTGCTTTTCCTTGGAACTGGTTTTGCTTTCAGTGATACCATCACATAGCCAAATCAGAATGGTTACACAGTATGCATGGACCCTGATTGTTTGGGACTACCTGATGGTTTAGTTTCTGAAGAAGCAGAGGTATAGTGTCCATATTAAAGTAAGTAATGGTACTACTCTATTCTGCTTTGGTCAGTCCTCACTTGCAGTACTGGGTCCAGTTCTGGACAGCCCAATTTAAGACCTTCTTCTATCAACAAGCTGGAACAAATCAAGAGAAGGTGCCCAAGATGACTGAAGTTCTGGAAACCAAGCCTTCTTAGGAACAATGGAGGGAGCTGGGTATGATTACCCTGGAGTAGAGGATGGTAGCCATGAAGCATATGAAGGGCTGCCATGTAGAATATGGAATAAGCTTGTTTTCTGTTGCTCCAGAGCAGATGTCTTAGACTACTAGATTCCAGTTTAAAAAAAGGAGAGATCTCAACTAAATATTAGTAATACCTTCTGATACTAAGAGCTGTTTGAGAATGGAACAGACTACCTAGAAGAGAATGGACTATCTTTCACTGGAGGACTTTAAAGGAGGCTAGATGGCCACCTATCCACATTGCTTTAGCTGTGGATTTGAAGTTCCTTCTAAGTGTTCAGTTCTAGGATTAAGGCCTGAATCCTGGATTATGGTCTGAGTCCTTGTGTTGAATTGTCTCATCTAAAGATATGATGATGTCCAATTTCCAACAGGAAAGAATGGAAGAAGAAGAGAGAGGAAGGAACACATTACAAGGAAGAACATAATTTGCAATAAGTTAATGGGAGGGGTGTTATGAATGCATAATGCATTTCTGGCACTAAATATGACTGTTAAGATTGTTGTCCCTTTTGTGTGGCAGGTAGTAGTGTAGCAGAGCCAGCATAATATAGTGGTCTGAGTGTTGGGCGCGGACCCTAGGAGACCAGGGTTCATCCTTACTCAGTGATCATAGAATCACAAAATAGTAGAATCATAGAATCATAGAACTGGAAGTGACCACAAAGGCCATCCAGTCCAGAATCATAGAACTGGAAGTGACCACAAAGGCCATCCAGTCCAACCTCCTTCTGCAATCCAGGAATATACCTTGGAAGGATTCCTGACAGATGGTCATCCAGTCTCTGTTTGAAAACCTCCAAAGAAGGAGACTCCAGCACACTGTAAAGCAGCAACATATTCCACTGTCGAACTGCTCTTACCATCAGGAAGTTCTTTCTAATGTTTAGCTGCAATCTCTTTTCCTTAAGTTTGAAGCCATTGCTCTGTGTCCTAGGGCCTTTCTGCACTACATTGTTATAGTGCTGTTACTCCACTGTCAACATCCTATGGAATCCTGGGGTTTGAAGTTTGGGGGGGCATTTAGAACTCTCAGCCAGAGAGCTCTTTGGCCTCAGGAAACGACAAACCTCAGAATTCCACAGGATGTTGAAAATGGAATAATAGCACTATAACAGTATAATGTGGAAATGCCCATAGTCTCACAGCAACAGAAAGCAGGCTTGTTCCATCCTCCATATGAAATCTTTTCAAATTTTTTTTTAATAATTTTATTCAAATTTCAACAAATAAAACAAACAATTATCTCTGCAATGTTTACATGAAATGTTTTTCCTTCTTCCTTTCCTTTCTGGATTACAATTATTAATATTCCTTCTATTTATTATACCACGTATCGCAATAAAATGTTAATAATCTATAATTTGTTAGTTCCTCCTGTCTGTCTCTACTTTACTTGTTACATGATATTTCGTTGACTATTAACCTGAATAGTAATTGATATCATGGAAAATGTATTACCTTCTGTCTACCCCCAACCCAAATCTGTAACAATCTTCCACTCTTTATTAATGTCTTTGTCTGATTTCCCTTTTAATCTTTGTGTTAGTATGCCCGCATTTCTATTTTCCATAAAAGTTGTCCACCACTGTTCAGTTGTAGGTGTAGTTTCATTTTTCCAAAGTCGTGCATACTCAATGCAGGCCATCGTCACCGTGTACAATATTATTCTCCAGTATTTCTTAACTGGCATTCCATCTAATATATGTGTCATGTTTAACAAGTAGAATTCAGGTGTCATACCAAACTGGATCTTCAAAATTGAACTTATTTTCTTGTGTATTTCTTTCCAGTATTTTTGTGCTCTGGGACATGACCACCACATGTGAAATAATGTACCAGAGTTCTCTTGACATTTCCAACATTGACCTGTACCCGTCTTGTAAATTGTCTTTAATTTTTCTGGTGTCATGTACCATCTATGAAATAGTTTGTAATAGTTTTCTTTTAAGTTTTGAGCAGCAGTAAATTTCTGTGTCCGTTGCCAACTCTGTTCCCATCTTTTCAAATATTTAAACATGGCTATCATGTCCCCTCTTAACTCTCTCCTCTCCAAGCTAAACATGCCCAGCTCCTTAAGCCGCTCCTCATAGGGTATAGTTGCCAGGCCTTTTACCACTTTGGTCGCTCTCCTCTGGAAGTGTTTCCCCTTGTCAATATTCTTCTTGAATTGAGGTGCCCCCAAATCTGGACACAGCATTTCAGTTGAGATCTGACCAAAGCAGAATAGAGTGGTACCCATGCATTGTAATGTCACAGCCATCTCTAGGGCTGTACGTTCATTGCAAAACTACATGATTCAGCTTTGTACACTTTTAAAGCCATTTAGGAAGACAGAAGTTCCAAGCAGAAGGCCAGCCCCTGGTCCTTTTTTGCCAGCAACCTGAGAAAAGTGTGTCATTGACAAATACAGGGGATGAATCAGAAGGCCAACAAATGATGAACAGAGAAAGGAGAGAGAGAGGGAAAAAACCCATAATTCAATGGCAACCTAATTGGTCACTGCCATGAATATGTTCTCCAGGGACGGATCGCCTGCGTACAGAGGTAATAGCTAACACACGTAAGCTGGGCTGTGCAGTAGAGGGGGAAGGAACCCTGATGGATTGGGCGAGGACTTACTTCCAGGATTATGTGGAATGGCGGGTAATTATTGAGTGGCATTGCTTTAGCACTGATTAGTATCTGGAAGCTTGTTCCTCCCTTCTGAGGAGAGCATTGATAAAGATAAACCCGGCTACTCCATGTCCTTCGTGAAGCAAACACATTGCAATCTGATAAGATCTGGTTTCTCTCTCTCTTTCTCTCCCTCTCTCTCCCCACCCCTCCCCATCCCTCCATCCCGTTTGATCGCAATCTGCTACCTAGATGTCTTTGCAAATTAATCAGGCCATGCTTGTTTAGCCCCCACTCCGTTTGTACTGCTAAATTAATAAATGTAGCAGGAGCCACCAAATACATAATTAAATTCTACCGTTTAATCTCTCCATAATAATTTTGACCTTCGTCTGGCGATAACTGGCAACACATTGACAAGATCCAGACCTTGTAAGGAAACCTATGGGGACCATCTACGTTTGAGAGTTATTGGGGACGGAGTGATCGGATGAAGCTACAGAGAAACTGGGCCGCACTGAGAGAGCAGGAATTTATTAGCACTCTCAGTTTGGTCAAAAGAAGCAGCAGCAGTAAACATGACTCATTAGAAAAGAGAATAGCACTTTGGGAAGGAAGAAAGAAATAGGAAAAGAGGAAGACCACGTTACAGGTGGATAGATTTTGGCCATTTCCGCACTACACTGTTATAGTGCTATTATTACACTTTTGACCTCTTATGGAACCCTGGGGTTTGCAGTTTAGGGAAAGGCATTTAGACTTCCCAGCCAGAGAGCTCTTTGGCTTCAGGAAACCACAAACCCCTGGATTCCACAGGATATTGAAAGTGGAATAATAGCTCTATAACAGTCTAGTGCAGAAATGGCCTAAGCTCTCCATCGAGCCCTAGTAACCTCCAAAGAGGGACCCTGCATAACAGTCCAGGGTGGTTTCTTAGCACTGTGGGAAGAGATGGTTCTTGAGAGCCCATAGGAACACCCAAGTCACCCCAGGAAAGGATTTTCAAAGAGAAGAAGATGCAACAGTGCTATAAAGCAGGTAATAGTCATAGAAAAAAGTAGGTGCATCTTAGGACGGAGCTGCAAAGGGGGAGGAAAGAGTATGGCCGGGCAGCATTTCTTTGGCCATTTCCACACTAGACTGTTATAGTGCTATTATTCCACTTTCAACATCCCTTTGAGGCCCCTCCCTAAACTGCAAGCTCCAAAATTCCACAGGATGTTGAAAGTGGAATAATAGCACTATAGTGCAGAAATGGCCTTTGTCAGCCTCAGGTAGCAGAACATCTTGGGCTGGCCGTGCTGCTTCATCCAAACAGACAGGAGATTCTTCACTTGCCACACTTTGTACCAGCCACAGGAAGCCTTTTTCCCTATTCCTAGCTTGACAGAAGCCAAGTCTGACAACCATAACCACCGATAAAATGTTCACAGTCACATCACTGCAGAAATTATCCTTTTCAGTGCTGGGAAGGGAGAGGGCCACAGCTTAGCATTAGAGCATATGCTTCAGATACAGAAGGCTGAAATCTCAGAGGGCCACCATCAAATGAGGTAGACGAAACTGAGCTAGACACACCAATGTTCCTATTCATTATGAAGCAGTTCCTCACATTCCTATCTTCCTTTAATCCAGAGTGGCTTTGTGTTAATGACCTATGCAAGCATAGGTTCAACAGCAGAAGCCCACTGGCCATTTTTGTCTGATGCAGAGATCCATATTCAGTTGAAACTTATGGAAGTAGAGATGCACATGTGGTGCTGTTGTGTACATGCTGCCATTATACATTGCACATGCAGATGTGTCACGCACATCCAATTGTGCATTCCATATTTGTTTGGAACAGTCAGTTGCACGGCATATGAATAATCAGTTGCACAGCATTGCAGTTCACTCATGCACAGTATTCACTTAAGTGTAGGTGTAAAGTTACAGGAATTCAGCCATAAAGTTTCTGTAAAAGAGAAAGAGAAAATGGAAATAGCCACCATTGTATTTATAGAGCTCAACTCCCCAATTTAACACCAAAAAAAACACAGTTCAGCAACAACTTAAACTAATGTCCTTGGATTATAAGCAGGGGCACAACCTAGCATCCAGGGGCCCAGGGTCAAGTCGTATAAAATGGATTCTTGTGTTTCGCCTTATGGGGCAGCTGGTGGCAGGAGACGCCCACAGACTGGGGCCCTTTCTGCACGAGGTGAGGGAATCTCTCCATGCCATTACCTACCACTTCTTCTGGGGTCCGAAGCAATGCGGACCGTCCCTGAAGCCCTTCCACAGAGCTCCTCCTTGGTCCAGGGCAAATCGGAGCAGTGTGAGGTCTGTAGATCCACGCTGCTCCGGCTTCCAAAATGGCGGCTTCCAACTTCCAAAATGGCAGCTTCCGGCTTCCAAAACGGTGGCTTCCGGCTTCCAAAATGGTGGCTACCAGTTGATTGTGGGTCCCAACCAACCACCAAATCTCGCCACACCTAAAGCCTGCCCTCCGCAGATCGCAGGCTCGCATTGGTGCGAGCCTGCGAATCTGCACAAGGGAGTAGGAACGCAATGGCACGTTCCAGGAAAATAAAGACCTGTTTTTTCTGGTCTTTCAAAAATACGCTGGAGGACCACTTGGGGTCGTCTTGAAGCGGACTGAGGTGCGGACCTCCAGTAAGTAGTCTGCTCCTAGTCCACTCCAAGGTGCAGACGACCTCCCTGTGAGGACACGCTGCCCCATTCTAATTGCCTGGTGCAGAAAGGGCCTGGAGGATCACTCATACCAGCATTCATCCCCAAACAATTTTCTTACACCAACATTCTATTCTTCCTCGAAAGCCATCTGGAAAGCTCCAGTCTTATGAGCCCTCACCTTGGAGTCAACCGCACTAAAGTCAGTGATACGTATTTCTAAATAACTCTGTATAGGATTGCATTGGCAATATATCCCAGGATTTAGCAATGTATTCCTCTTTGCTTGGATGAACGTTCTAGCCTTTATCGGAGTCAGATGAATCTTTGTTCAGGTCACATGTGTCTATCTCTAACCCACTTATCATTTAGCTTTGCCACAGATTTTAATTCCACGTCCTGGCCCTTGGTAACATTTTGTATGAAATGCACAGGATCCAACTTCATTGCTTGGTCCAGGTGATTGGATGCAACCAGTAGGTCAGGTGGTGGCTGGAGGCCTAGGGTTCTCTGTCCAGTTGTAGCTTTGGCTCAGATTATTCAAATCAACTTCTCAGTTTTCTGAATCATCCCTTAACTTGTAGGTCTCTGAGCCACTTAAGGCTCAGGAAAATGTCACATAATTGAGTTCACTGAACAAAAAGCAAGTTGGAAATATGAACTAAGAAGAAATAAAAACAAATAAATAACTGGCATCCTGCTAGTGCATAAGTTCCTCTATCCAAAGCAGTTGGTTCTGGAAACTGAGTTGTGGATGTGGTGCCATTATACACTTCGATGCACATTGTATATCATGCACTAAACCTTCAGGTGTGCATTGCTTGTTGCAATCATACATTTCGTATTTTCTTACACATTCAGTTGCACAGTGTTGCAGCTCACTAACGCACAATTTTTACAGAATCCCATGAGTGTACGTTTAGACTCTGTCTCCTGGATGTAACTTCTTGGCCAATAGATACATTTGAGAGCTGAGGCATGAAGATATCCCAGTAATGGCCATGCAGTTCCCCATCACCACAACTTCCCTCCATTCAGTCTGGGAATATAAGACTTTTTTTCTTTTTTGCAATCAAACTAATTATGATGTTATCCAGCCTGCTATTAATGGCAGCTATTAGCCAAGCCCACAGCGGCTCTGCAGGTGCAGCTCTCCCCAGGGCAGAGATGCTCAGGTGAAAGATGGAGGGAGTTCCAGCTGCATCCCTGTTGCCATGGCAACACATCCTTTAGCCGCCAGGATCCCTGCCCCCACATAGCCTCGGCAGCTTATGCCCCTCGTAGGTTGTACTTCCATGTGAATAAGATCCGGCAGCAAGAGATGGACCAGTTCACATCACTCCAATCACATATCAGAGAAGGGCTATTTAATTACTTTGAATAAGGGCAGCTTGAAAGAATTGTCCCAGGCTTAATAGGTACATTCTTACAGGTACATAGACATCTAAACAAAAGGATAATTCATTTAAAAAACAAAAGCAAAAACCTTACAAATTAAGGGTGTGTGAGGCTACAAGCTACTCCAAAGGAGGAGGAAGAAGAGGAAGGGCATTTCTGCACTACACTGTTATAGTGCTGTTATCCCACTTTCAACATCCTATGGAATTCTGCACATAAAGGCCCTTTCCACAGCTTACCTTCTTGCAGCAGCATCAGTTGGGGATCCCGGCAGTGACTCTGCCAGGAAGGAAGCACAACAGGAGTGCTCCCCTCCACACTGGACTGGATCCCTGCCAAAGGAAGCACGATGGACACACTTCTTCTTTCTGCAGTACAGCCAGGCACTTTCCCAGGCTATGCTGGGGCAGGAAGCACATCCAGAGACAAAGGCCCTTTCCGCAGCTTATCTTTTTGTGGAGCTGGGGTGCGGGGATTGCGCGAGCAGCCTCCAGCGAGAGGCTCTCGCGTCTCCACTGCTTCAGCTCCACATGAGCTGCCTGCTTTCACGCAGGTAGCACAAGAGCTTCCTCCCTCAGTGCAGCCTGGGAGTTTCCCAGGCTACGCTGGGGCAGGAAGCGTGAGCACCATGGCTCCAGAGGCTCCGCACGCATGGCAAGTGCGCATGGGGCCCTGGAGCAATGCACGATCGTGTACCATTTTCGGCTGAAAGCTGAAAACGAAAAAGTGTGCGAGTGGCCCTACCCTGGAGCATCATGCGATTGTGAGTGTGTCATGCAGATCGCTCCTCACAATCGCGCGACGCTCCAGGCGCCCTTTCGCAAATGCCATGTGGAAAGGGCCAAAGTCCAGGCAGTCCTAACCATCTTCAACTTCAGTGAAGTCTAGTAAAATAGTAATGTGCATTTTTAGTTCTCCATCCCACTGTAACGAAAGAAAATGGAAGATACCTGATTTTGGTGAGACTGAGCCTTGCGATGAAACATATTGTCTGTGGCATATGTCAAGTCAGTGACAGGTGATGGTTCCTAGGGACAGAACTCCTTGATAATTTTCTTCTTGAAGGAAGCAATGAATAATTTTAGTAATTGCGAAATTACTATACAGTTTTAAAGACAATTCACATTTTTGAGACTATTCTGTAGAAAATTTGCTCATGGTTATTTTGCACACAAAACAGTATTTTCTGCATGAGAAACAGCACTATTTTCCTGCAGCAAATAATGTTTCCAAGCAGCAATAGCACTTTTTATCTTATGTAGTTTTTTTATGCAGAAAATGCTGTTTCCTCCAGAGAAAATACTGTTTTCTGTGCAAAACAGCCATGGGTGAATTTTGTGTAGAGTAAGTCTAACACTGCAAAGATTGTTGTCAGTCCAAGAGTTTTCTCATAAGAATTTCTCAGCACTCAAGAAACATTTTTTAACATTTTTTTAAACATTCTTTGCATCCCTCATGGTTCTCCTATGTCAGTGCACTCCAGATTTTAGTCCAAACTTCAAAGGAGCTCTCATAGGTACCAAACCCAATCTGGAGATGGACTTAAGTACTCTGAGGAGCTCCTTTAAAGTTTGTACTAAAACTGAAAGTGGATTCTCCCTGCTGATGGGGAAATCACCAACTGCAGTTCCGCTTGGGCAGCCACGCTAGCCAGTCTCTTGCTGCAGAAACACCAAAAAAGTTTCCTGGCCACAAAAGACAACCAAGTTGTATTTGGCATAAGTTTTCCTGGACTGCAGTGTGGGTCTCCATCCATCCAGTGATGTGGTCTGCACCACCAGAGAAAACTTGTGCTGAAAAAAACTTGATCATCTCTAAGGTGCCACAACTGATGTTGGCTGGAATCCTAAAGGGGAGTTATGTCTCCATAAGTCAACTTGAGAGCCAGGATGCTGTAGCGGTTTGAGCATTGGACTACGATTCTGGAGACCAGGGCTCCATTCCCCTCTCAGCCATGGAAACCCACTGGGTGTCCTTGGATGCATTACATACTCTCAGCCTCAGAAAACCTCATGATAGGTTCGATTTAGGATTGCCATAAGTAGAAGCAACTTGAAGGCATATAACAACAAGTTGACTTATGTCTACAGGAATTAGAATCGGGCTGTTCCGTAATGTCCGTATCCAGGAGATGGCTGCTGTTATGTTACTATGTAGCACAGCTGGCAAAGTAACCATTGCACAAGGACTGATGCACACTGGGACCAATGCACATTGCACAATGCACAATGTACAATGCATTGCACATTGCCCAATGCACACTGCATTGCACATTGCCCAATGCACTGCATTTTGCACAGTACACATCACAAGGCACATTGCATCAGTCCTGATGCGCACTGGACAATGATGCAAATCAAGCACTCTTGCCAGAATCCTGTTATGCATTTTCATTATTCACTAACATGATTTCTTCATATCTTTGCTATGTAGCTAAGTATACGCATAGCATAGTTGACGATACAGGATTCTGACAATTGTCCATAGAGTGGATTTGAGCCGTCACTGGGGGTTCCAACCAGCATCCCTGTGAGATTTTACAGACACATAAGTTCCCTTACGCAGGCAGTTGCGCCTTTCAGACAATGGCATAATGCCCATATTCAGTTCACAGCTGTGTAAATGAAGTCCTGCAAACGTACCTCTTCCACATGCAGTTACTAGTTGCATAACTAGTGATCAGTGCTTTCAATGTATCTTTTGATTCATCGGGACTGTAGAAGCAGCAAGCACACCTGCCGAGATCATTGATTGCACAGGCCATTTCTGCACTACATGTTATAGTGCTATTATTCTACTTTCAACCTCCTGTGGAATTCTGGGGTTTGTAATTTACTGAGGCCCAAGAGCTCTCTGGCTGAGAATCCTAAATGCTCTTCCCTAAACTGCAAACCCCAGGATTCCATAGGATGCTGAAAGTGGAATAATAGCACTAGAACAGTGTAGTGCAGAAAGGTCCACAGTGTCAGGAAAAGGATGGTCTAGAGCACCCAACACTTAAACTTCACGATTGCAGATTTGCACAATGCAAGCACAATGAACCTGGGTTTGAGGACTGTGAGGAACAACAATGTGGTTGGACCACGTGAAAAGCATCTCGTTTGTGTTTCATTTCCTGTTCTGCTCTAAAAAGGTGAAAGGGCCACCTTTGGAAAAAAGAAACATAAATGTAATTTGCAGGAGATACACTCTATCTGTCAGAAACAGGAGGAAGCAGGCCTTGTCCTAGTATTTAGCGGGCACATGCCGCCCATCTGCTGCAGCCGGGGTCGAGAAGGATTTGCCGTTAATCCTCTAGACCCATCTGCAGGGGGTTCGAAATGCTGACCACAAAGCTAGACGGGATGAAGTTTTATTTAATTAAAAAAAAATACTGTTCCGGAGGTTACTGGAAATTACTCTGAAGAAGAAATTGCTTTTGATTGTGTCATTTCTTGAGAGTAGAGGGCGGGGTCACTTTTGTATCGAAATGAGATTGCTCCTAAAAATAAAACAAGCTGGCAACCTGGGGAGACCGACCACAGGGGGCAAGTGGCGAAGGAGAGAAAGGGGCACAAGGCTGGTGGACCACCGGTTGCATCCAATCAGCTGGCCCAAACAATGAAGTCAGATCCTGTGCATTTCACACTACAAACCAAGGGCCTGGGATTAAAATCTGGGGCAAAACTGAATGAGAAGTAGGTTACAGATATACAGTCAAGACCTGCACTAAGACTCCTCTGAGTCCAATAAAGGCTAGAATCCCTGACCAAGCAAAGAGGGATCCATTGCTAAACCTTGGCGTATTGCTGTCAATGCAAGCCTATACACAGCTACTTAGGCCATGGCCATTTCCACACTAGACTGTTATAGCGCTATTATTCCACTTTCAACATCCTGTGGAATTCTGGGGTTTGCAGTTTCGGGAGGGGCCAGCCGGCTCCTCCATAAACTGCAAACCCCAGGATTCCATAGGATGTTGAAAGTGGAATAATAGCGCTATAACAGTCTAGTGTGGAAATGGCCCATTTCTGCCTTACACTGTTATAGTGCTATTATTCCACTTTCAACCTCCTGAGGAATTCTGGGGTTCGTAGTTTACTGAGGCCACAGAGCTCCCTGGCTGAGAAGTCTAAATGCCCCTCCCTAAGCTGCAAAGCCCAGGATTCCACAGGGTGTTAAAGCGGAATAATATAATACATAAAATTCAAAGTTTCTCTGTTTATCCGTGTCAGGCGAAGACCTCATATGATTGGCTGCCTAAGAAGAGTCTGTGGAATCCTGGGGTTTTCAGTTTAGGAAGGGGCCTTTAGAATTCTCAGCCAGAGAGCTCTTGGGCCTCAGTCAACTGTGTCTGCCTTGAATAGGCTGGTTGCCATGGTGGTGAGGCCTAGCAGCAAGGAGGAGGGCAGTGTATTCTCTCAGGAACTCAACCTCTGCATAGGTTGTTGTGGGTTTTCCAGGCTTTGAGGCCATGTTCTGTTAGTATTTTCTCCTGAGGTTTCACCTGCATCTGTGACTGGCATCTTCAGAGGATCTTCTGAAGATGCCAGCCACAGATGCAGGTGAAACGTCAGGAGAAAATACTAATGGAACATGGCCTCAAAGCCTGGAAAACCCACAACAACCTATGGATTCCAGCCATGAAAGCCTTTGACTTTACATCCAACCTCTGTCTTTTAATAACTCCGAATAAAGATTGGATTGGGGACTATGAGGAAAAGTTACAGGTACTGGACAAGACAGTTTGATGAATTAGAGACACACGATTTCAAATCTTTCTAACAATTATTACTTATGAGAAAATAAAATCCCAGGCAATACCGGGTATATGCACTAGTAGCACTATAAACAGTTTAGGGTGGATATGGCCTTAGAAACAAGCTCCATTGACTTCAGTGGGGCTGACTCCCAGGTAAGGATTCATAAGGCTGCAACCTTGTTGATGACATTCTAGGAAGAACAGAATGCTGTGTAAGAAAATTGTTTGTAAATGAAGACTAGTATGAGTGAAACTGTAGCCCAGGGGACTCTCCTGCCACCACCCCAACCTACATTCAGTGCATGCCGTGAAAGACAACCTGTCAGCAGAGGCCAAATTAGGTTGCATCCCTGCTTATAATCCAAGCTGTCTAGTTGAAATTGTTCTTGAATCGTTCTTTTTTGTGTATTAAATTAGGGACTTGAGCTGCATAAACACAATGGAGGCTGTATTCCATTTCTCTTCTTAAAGTAACATTATGTCTGAGATCTTTCATCAAGGAGACCTGACACTCACAGAATTACCTGGTGATTGTGTGTTAGTGAACTGCAACACTACAGAAATGCATGTGCAAACCAAAGGCAAGATGCATGATTGCATCTTTGTATATAATGCCCAGTGTGCATCCCCATGTGCAGTGAGTAGGGGCACCACATGCGTAACTGTTTCCACAGATTCTGACTGAACACTGACTTCCACAGTGACAAAAATGTCCAGTCGCTTCTGTACGGGAACTTATACAGACATAAGTCACTAATAGGATGCTAGCCTGTGTGCGTGTATACTTTGTGTATCAGGGTTGCCACAAGCTCTGGAGACCATTTTTACACAACCCACACCAGCCCCCCCACCTTAATATCAGACACAGTCAAAAGTCCATTTCCACTTTCTGCAAAACCCCTCTGATTTTTTCCCCCAGGAAGGAAATAAGATAAGTGAGTCTTGATTCAAAGGAGCACTTCTTCCCTCCTGGAGTATTCCTGAAGTGGCAAGTTCCCCTTTTTAACCATTTTTTTTTTCAGGGACAGGAAATATAGGGATGGAGCCCAGGGGGACCCAGGGCCAGAAAATTGGACACAGCAGGAGATGCAAACCATAGGCTGTGCAATAGATGAGATAGGCAGGTAGGCAGGTAGGGATATATAGATGATCAGATAGATAGAGAGAGAGAGAGAGAGAGAGAGAGAGAGAGAGATGAGAGAGAAAGAGAGAGAGAGAGAGAGAGAGAGATGACAGATAGATAGATAGATAGATAGATAGATAGATAGATAGATAGATAGATAGATAGATAGATAGATAGACAGACAGACAGACAGACAGACAGACAGACAGACAGACAGACAGACAGACAGACAGACAGACGATAGATAGAGAGAGAGAGAGAGACAGATGGTAGATAGATATGTGGCAGATAGATAGGTGATAGATAGGTAACTCACTAGTGATGCAAATTTGTTTCTTTGATTGTCTCCCACCTGGCATTGGACCAAGACATCATGCAGCAAGGATGCAGTATGAAAAAGCTAAAACCCACACAAATATACTGAAGTTAAAAAAGTGAAAAACAAAGTAAGTAAACTATCACATTGATGTACCATATCATATTGATGAGACGATGGGACTCATTGGAGAGGACAATATGGCTGAGCAAAGTGGAGAACACCCTAGAGGTGGTTTGGTTCAACCAAGGAATCCACAATGGCCCTGAGTTTGCAAGACCTAGGCATGGCTGTGGATGACTGGGAAGCCAGGAGGTCTCTCGTTTGCAGGGTCGCCACAAGTCAAAGTCACCCGTACAGCAAATGACAACAATGTATTGGAGTGTCATGAATTTTGCAAAGCATAGAAGTGTAAGAGTTCAGTTAGAATCATAGGATCCTAGAGTTGGAAGAGACCACAAGGGCCATCTAGTCCAACCCCATTCTGCCATGCAGGAGTACACCATCAAAGCATTCCCAAAAGATGGCCAAAAAAACCTCCAAAGAAGGAGACTCCACTACATTCCAAGGCAGTATATTCCACTCTCAAACTGCTCTTACTGTCAGGAAATTCTTAATGTTTAGACGAACTCTCTTTTCCTAAGTTTGTGTCATTCTCATGTGCAAGAACAACGAATATCAACTGTTTTCTCCTTTCTGTCCGAAAATACCAATTGTTCTGCACAGTTTTCTAGCATTATTCCCTCCTCCCCCCACCTTCCAAAATAAAAAGCTTATAACCTACAGAAGGATAGCAAGTAAGGTGCCAGTCTAGTCTCTCTAGGAAGGGTGTTTCAAAGACTGGGAGAAGCCACCAAGAAGTCCCTTTTCCATGTTCCCACCAGATGTTCCTGTGATGGTGGTGGGACTGCGAGAAGGGCCTCTCCACAAGGTCTCAAAACACAGGCAGGCTCATATATGAAGATGTGATCTGTCAGATAGACCAGACCTAAGCCATGTAGGGTTTTCCAGATCATATAACCAGCACACTGAATTGTGCCCTGAAATGGACCAGCAGCCAGTGGAGCTGTTGCAACAAGGTGCTCCCTATAGCCCAGTGGTTCTCAACCTGTGGGTCCCCAGATGTTTTTGGACTTCAGCTCCCAGAAGCCCTGAGCATTGACCATAGTGGCTGGGACTTCTGGGAGCTGAAGTCCACAAACATCTGGGGACCCACAGGTTGAGAACCACTGCTATAGCCAGTTCCAGTCAACAATCTGGCTGCAGATCACCTGAAGTTCCCAAGCACTCTTCAAAGGTAGCATCAAGCAGAACGTGTTACAATAACCCAAGCAGGATGTAACTAATACCTCCTCCTACCTTGTCCAAAAAATGCTATACACATGTGTAACTTCTAGTTACACTCACAGGATCCCAGCCTAGATTTATGTCACTCTGCAAAGCACTATGGAATGTCACACTGGACTTTCACACCAATCATGATCATAATCAGCCCCACTGGATTTGTTGGAATGAGATTGGGATGCTTAAGACTGCAATCATTCACACCATCAGGATCTTCATGGAACTCAAGCCTGCTTCAGTCTATGCTTCACACCTCCTTCATAAATGATGGTCCATTTACTATTTATCTATTTGTTTTTATATCTCACCTTTTCCCTATATGGAACCTAGGACAGCCAGTAAGTTATGCTGTATAAAAAAGTATAATTCAAATATGGAGAGTCCACCTAAACAATAGAAAGAACTTCTTGACTGTAAAAGCAGTTCAAGAGTAGAATAGGCTGCCTTGGGTGGGGCAGGTGGACTCTCTGTTTTTGAAGGTATTTAAATAGAGGTTAGGTGGGCATCTTTCAGGAGTGCTTTAATTAGTAAATTCATGCATGGCAAGGGGTTTGACTTGATGGCCCTTGTGGCCCCTTCCAACTCTACGGTTCTTTTAAAATACAATTCCCAGGGTAATGTGCAATCTGTCATGTCTGTGGTAAAGCAAACAGTAAATCACAAGAAGCAAAGCTCCTACTTATGAGGTGAGAGTCAAAGAATGTCCAAACTGAAAGGAAGTCTAGAGCAAATAAATCGGAAGGGGCAAATCCAAACTGTAGTCCAAACAGGCAGAGTTCCAAGAGAACCAGATCCAACAGCATAGGGTTTCAGGGCCAAAGGGACCAGTTGCTGACCCTGGAAGGAAAGGCCAGCTGGAGCCCTCTTTTATCTATGGCTGTTGTTGCCACAGATGTTCTCTCATTAGGGCTCACTTGCTACTTAAATGGGCTGAGCGATGCAAGCCCTCCCTTTCACGGCATTTCTGCTGCAAGGTAGGTGTGTCAGCTGTGTCTTCCTCTGTTTGTTCCTCTGGCTCAGGCCCTTGTTGTTGTGTATTATCTCCCTCTGGACCAGCTTCTGGGGATGCCTCTGCCTCAGAGTCAGAATCCTCCTCCTCGCTGCCACAGTCTCCAAGGCAGAGCATGACAAAATCAATGGTGTCAAAAGCAGTTTTTAAATTTACCGTGGCAGCATAAAGATTACCTCTTCCTGGAAACGAATATTTAGTAATCAAATTATTTCAAACAAAGCAGTTATCAAGGCAAGAATACTCTTTCTTGAATTCTGGCTGCTCCTCACTGAATATGTTGTTAGACCTAAGTGCTGGATTATGTCTCCCGGAGACCAGGGTTCAAAGCCTTGCCCAGCCATGGAAACCCACTGTGTGACGTTGTCCTTGGCCCTTTCTGAAGCACCCTCCCATCCCACAATGGATGGGATGGGACCACAACAGCGCTTCCACATAATGGTGTCACGGTCCCATCCTTCTCCCATCTACAGGTGGTACAATTGTGGATTAAATCACTGAGGGGTTTTCCCATCAATGACATGTGATTGCACCACCATCCCGTACTTCACCTGTCCTGTGGAAGCTGCAGAAGCGCAATGGCTGTGCTTCCTGCCCCACTGCAGCCTGGGAAAGTACCCGGCTGCATTGCAGAAGGAAGGAAGAGGCATGGCCATCCCGCTCCCTTCCGCAGGGAGCCAGCCTGTGTGGAGGGGAATGCTCCCGTCACACACCCCTCCTGGCAGAGCCACTGCCAGGATCCCCACTGGACAACTTCCTGAAAGGATAGGGTGCGGAAAGGGCCCTAGTCTCCAGAGCAGCAGAAAACAGCTTGCCCATGTTCTATATGACATCCCTTCAAATGTTTAAACATGGCTCTCATGTCCCCTCTTAACCTTCTCTTCTCCAGCTAAACATACCCAGCTTACTAAGCCATTCCTCCTAGGGCATGGTTTCCAGACTTTTTACTATTCTGGTTATCCTCCTTATGTATGGAAGTTCCTCAATGGGAGTGGTTGGAATTGTAGAACATAGAAGATCTGCCTTCATTTCAAGGTTTCAGAAGCTGAGTTGAGTATGCAGTGCCAGGCCGTACGGGTGTGTAGATTGTGGATTACATAGTCCACATGGATAAGCATGTGCATTTTGTTGTTTATTCAGTTCAGCACTTTGATTATCTTGGTTCAATTGTGCAACACTGCCATTCAACACAAAATTAATTGTGCGTAGCACATTTAATGTGTAACTTCTCATACAGAGATTTAAACTACACATCCTGATGTCAGATCTTGTCCAATACATTTGGTGGAATGCACGGAGGGTCTGCGATGAACCCAGGGGCTACAATAATAGGTTGTGTTATTTCTACCCTTCCTCTATAATATTTTTTTATTTATTGGGAGCATTTTCTTGCCACCTCTTGCCATTGCTGGTAAGAGATATGATATGGCAATAGCTGTATGAGCTTAGGGAGAAATCAAAAGTTATTTCGCCAGGAAGCTTTTTTTACAGGTTTTTTTTTTAAGGAAAGTTTTAATGTGTATACTGAATGCATACTTGCCAAAATTCTGCATCAAACAGACAGAGCATAACTTGATGCTCAAGTGTTATGTGGCACTTGCGTGACACACCCTGGTTAGTGAATTGCAATGTTGCACAAACCAAACGCACAACTAAATGTGCATGCACAAAAGTGCCTTGTGTACAACACTTCTGCAAGCTTGAACTGAATACAGATGTTCTGCATCAGACAAAAAATGTCCAACTACTTCTATAAGAGGGCTACAGAAGGATACGGTTCCAACAGGATTCCAACCAATGTAGTCAAATTTGCTCTGCCACCAGAATGTCCAAGCAGGAGCCAATAGGAAAGAGGCTGGACAGATGGGGACAGCCAAGGAGATAATTAACCCAGACTTCAGAAAAGCTTATGACTGGGTGCTCTGATTAATCTGCAGAGTCAGTCTCACATCAGAGGAAATGAGAGTGGGGAGGGGGAATGTCTGACCCTACAAGTAAATAAAGACCCAACTTGTAGATTTCAGCATTCACCCTGGTGCGAAGCCTGAAGGTAAGGTATAGAATCATAGAATCATAGAAATGTAGAGTTGGAAGAGACCATAAGGGCCATCCAGTCCAACCCCCTGCCATGCAGGAAAACCCTCAAAGCACTCCCGACAAGTGGCCATCCAGCCTCCGCTTAAAAACCTCCAACAAAGGAGACTCCACCACACTCCGTGGCAGCACATTCCACTGCCGGACAGCCCTGACCGTCAGGAAATTCCTCCTGAGGTTCAGGCGGAATCTCCCCTCCTGCAGCGTGCATCCATTGCTCCTTGTCCTGGTCTCAAGAGCAGGAGAAAACAAGCCCACTCCCTCCTCGACATGACATCCCTTCAAATATTTAAACATGGCTATCATGTCCCCTCTCAACCTTCTCTTCTGCAGACTAAACATACCCAGCTCTCTAAGTCTGTCCTCATAGGGCATGGCTTCCAGGCCCCTCACCATTTTGGTTGCCCTCCTCTGGACCTGCTCCAGCTTATCCATATCCTTCTTGAATTGGGGTGCCCAGAATTGGACGCAGTATTCCAGATGAGGTCTAACCAAAGCAGAGTAAAGTGGTACCAATACCTCCTTCGATCTAGACACCATACTCCTATTGATGCAACCAAGAATTGCATTGGCTTTCTTGGCTGCCGCATCACACTGCTGACTCATGTTCAGCTTGTAGTCTATTAAGACTCCTAGATCCCTTTCACACGTACTGTTAGCCAGCCACGTGTCCCCCATCCTATATTTCTGCGTATCATTTTTTCTGCCTAAGTGTAGGACCTTACATTTCTCTCTGTTGAAATTCATTTTGTTAGCCTTGGCCCAGCTCTCCAATCTGTCCAGGTCCTTTTGAATTTTGATGCAACCGTTCCCATTTTGTACATTCTAGGCTTATAAATCTAAGTAGTCTAGCATAACCTTGCTCAGACTAAAGCGACACCTTATAAACAATAAGATGGTACCACTACCCACTCTTACAGCTGCCACTCTCACTGCCAGTTGGTTAATCAGTTTTATAATAATAAATAATATCTACACATATCCAGAATTCTCTAATGCTGTACTAATGGGTTCCAACATACAGCAATACAACACACAGTAGAACAAATCATCAGATACAGTTAAAACTGTTCTTTGGTTCCCAGCCAAAAGGATTGGCCCTTGCACTCACTCCAGCCTCCAAGGCAGCCCTAATAGCAATAGCAATAGCATATATTTCTATACCGCCTATCAACTAGTGTTATCTAAGTGGTTTACAATGTATTTTAGCTAATTGCCCCCAACAAGCTCGGTACTCATGAGCGACCTCCCCTTTAGTCTCGTATTCCAGCAAGGCAGGGGGTTGGACTGGATGGAGTTGGAAGAGAGCACAAGAGTCAAGAATTTTAGCAGCAGACAGAGATAGAGATCGATTGAGCAACAAAAAGGAACATTTCCTCCATCTGTGTTTTCTCTATATTTTTTCCCATTAATTAGACTTGGGGCCTTTCCACACTACACTGTTCTAGTGCTATTATTCCACTTTTAATTTCCTATGGAATCGTGGAGTTTGAAGCTTTGGGAGGGATCTTTAGAATTCTCAGCCAGAGAGCTCTTTGGCCTCAGGAAACTACAAGTCACAGAATTCCACAGGATGTTGAAAGTGGAATAATAGCACTAGAACAGCCATTATTTTAATGGCAACTCTACACAACTGTGCCAGATGCTTATCATGTCATGCTTAATGATATCACCATGGGCTACCTCTTGTTACACCACTCTTCTAACATTGCCAGGGGCCCTTGTGACGTCTCAAGGGAAGTAATAGTCCCACTTCATTCTGCTTCGGTCAGACCTCACCTGGAATACTATGTCCAGTTCTGGGCTGCACCAGAGTTCAGAAAGAATATTGATAAGCTGAAAGATGTCCAGAGGAGAGAGAACAATATGGTAGAAGGCCTGGAAACCATGAAGCCCTCTAAGGAGTGGCTTAGGGAGCTGGGTAGGTTTAGCCTGGAGAAGAGAAGGTGAAGAGGGGACATGATAGCTATGTTTAAATATTTGAAGGAATGTCATGTCAAAGATGGAGCAAGCTTGTTTTCTGCTGTTCCAGAGTTTAGGACAAGGGGCAATCGATTACAGGAAAAGAGATTCCACCTAACATTAGGAAGAACTTCCTAATGATATGAGCAGTTAGACAGTGGAATATGCTGCCTGAGAGTGTGTTGGAGTCTCCTTCTTTGGAGGTTTTAAACAGATTCTAGATGGCCATCTGCCAGGAATGCTTTGATTGCGTATTGTTGATCTAGATGGCCCCTGGGGACTCTTCCAACTCTATAATTCTATGATTCTATCACAAGGGATCTACCATAGGTCTCAGGTTTCAGTGTGGAAATCTCAAGGAGAACCCTGATATCTATACCCTCCCTTGAATCATGTAGGATATGAAACAACCATTTCCCTTTCACAGCCTTGTTGTCCATCTCTGTTCAATACACGTGAGCTTTTGCTTGTCACTGTAGGTTAAAAGAAAAGAAAAAATATCCCTAATAGAATTCAGTCAATCTGTGAAGTGGCATCGTGGAGCATGCATATTGTTTGCTTTAAGATTAATAGGCAAAGCCTGTGTTGACTGTTAAAGGAAACATCAACATTGCAAAAAACACGTCCGTCATGATGCTTTCTGTCAGGTGACATGGGCGCTCTTTTCCTGATGTGACCTTGGATGCAGAAGCTTTGCTCTTCTCTACTTTGAACTGGGTTGCATAAACATTATGCAAATAGTCCAGCGCGATCAATGCCTCCGTCCCTTCGCCCATCCAATTGTTATCAAAGCAAACACTTCCCAAGACAAGTCGAGGGCTGAGACTGTGCACCAAGGAGATGGAATGTAACTTTTCCAGCTTCCCTTTCTTCTCTGACAATTTAGAGACCAGAGCACTGTCAGAAAATGGAATTGGTTGAAAAGTGGAATCCATGTACTGTACTGTAAGGAGCATGGAGGACTTATGGAGGCTCACTTGAGGCCAACTGTGTGCATTCTGCTTGCAAAGTCTCTCATCTGGCTTGGCGCGTTTTCCCCTCCCACCTCACTTCAGCAATGTACACACATGAGTGGTCCCAAGCAAGCCTCTGTAGACAAGAAGAACTGATGAAAGCGCATAACACCCATTGAATTAACAGAACTTGTCCTTAATTTGGAAGCACCAGAAGAATGAGTTGTCAGATAACAGGATGTCAAAAGAGGGGGGTGGCTTCCTGCACACTTACAGTCTTGGGTAACGGTTGTGCTTTTGGTCCTTTCCGCATGAGGAGAGGGAATAGCTCCGTGCCATTACCTACCACTTCTTCTGGGATCTGAAGCAACGCAGGCTGTCCCTGAAGCCCTTCCGCAGGGCTCCTCCTTGGTCCAGGGCGAATTGGAGCAGTGCAAGGTCTGTAGATCTGCACTGCTCCGGCTTCCAAAATGGTGGCTTTCGGTTTCCAAAATGGCAGCTTCCGGCTTCCAAAACGGTGGCTTCTGGTTGGTCGTGGGTCCTGAGCAACCGCTGAAGCTCACCACGCCTAAAGCCTGCCCTCCGCAGATCGCAGGCTCACATTGGTGAGAGCCTGCAAATCTGCACAAGGAAGAGGAACGCAATGGCACATTCCAGGAAAATAAAGACCTGTTTTTTGCGGTCTTTAGAAAACACGCTGGAGGACCATTTGGGGTCGTTTTGGAGCGGACTGAGGTGCAGACCTCCAGTAAGTAGTCCACTCCTAGTCCGCTCCAAGGTGCAGACGACCTCCGTGAGAGGACGCACTGCCCCGTTCTAATTGCCTGGTGCGGAAAGGGCCTTAGTGAACTGCAATGCTGCACAATGGAATGTACAAGCAAATGTGAAATGCACAATTGCAATGCTCACTGTGCATCTGCATAAACAATGCGCAGCTGAACCTCACATGCAATAGTGCTGCACACTCAGCTCTGCTTCCTCAACCTTCAGTTGAATATGGACATTACTCCATGACCAAAGAAGTACAGTTATCCCTCCACATTTGCTAGGGTTAGGGGCATAGGACCCCTGTGAAAGTGTCGAAACCATGTATAACTCTAGAGCCTTCCAAACAACACACAAAAAAGTATGAACACCATGTGCAACCCACCGTGGATTCCTTTGAGGCATCAGGGTTCCTTCTCAAGGCAGAAGTGGGGGGCTGGTGGGGCTTACTACCACCTCCCCTGCTGCCCCACATCATTTTAAATAGGGATTTACAAGCCTCATTCGCAGTGTCTCAGTATCACGAAGCTTGCATTCCCTATTAAAAATGGCCTAGGGAGGCAGCAGAGGTGACAGCAAATAATCCATGAATAATCAAATCTGCCAAAGTGAAACCCACAAATGTGGAGGGCTGACTGTATAGCCACATGTTGAAGGCAACTTGCACATGTGTAAGTCACACAGAGGAAACCATCTGGGATCTTCTTAAATAATATGAGCATGAGCAAGAAACAGAGGCCATTTCCACACTAGACTGCTATAGTGCTATTATTCTACCTTCAACATCCTCTGGAATCCTGGGGTTTGCAGTCTAGGGAGGGGCATTTAGACTTCTCAGCCAGAGAGCAGTTTGGCCTCAGGAAACTACAAACCTCAGAATTCCACAGGCCAGAAACAGGAGCAAGAGAACAAGTGTGAGAAAGCAACAGTGAGAAAGATGGAATGAAAGAAAGACAGAGCTTGACAATACCAGTTCCTGGTGATTAAAAAATAACGGCCTGGATCCTAAGTCCCAACCAGAATAGACCCAGAGAATCTACAGGATTCACTACTCCACAACTGATTGAATGAGCCTACTCTAACTGTGGCTATGACCGAGCGGGAAATCAAGCCCTGGTCTACATGGTCATAGCCCAAAGCTCGAACCACTACACCATGTTGGCTCTCTAAGGCCATTTCCGCACGAGTCCGTTATAGTGCGATGATTCCACTTTCAACGTCCTATGGAATCCTGGGGTTTGCAGTTTCGGGAGGGGCCGGCCGGCCCCTGACCAGAACTGTAAACCCCAGGATTCCATAGGAGGTTGAAAGTGGAATAATCGTGCTATAAGAGTGTCGTGCGGAAATGGCCTATAACGGGGTAGGGCAGAAATGGCGTCAGTTTCAGGAATCCACAGTGTGTCTTGAAACGTTTCCCCCACAGATAAGGAGTGATTACTTTATGGTCCAAATCAAATTAATCCAGAAAACACTACCCTGAATTAGGGTACAGGCAGATAAAAGTCAAATAAATAAATTCTAATAAATAAATAATTGAAAAACAGTAAGTTCAGGGGTGGTAAGGGGCTCAGTGCAGCACAGCTCCGCGTGTGGCAATATGAGCTGTGCCAAATTGTATTAATTTCTTTTTCATTGGCTTACCAACAACACAACGGATTTTTTTTCCTGGGTATCACTTACAACCTCTCAATGCCCAATTCGGCTGTGTTGACATGGCCCCTTTCGATGGCTTGCGTTCCTTAAGGGTGAACCCGTTGCTGATTGAGGTTGACCGGCTATTGAGTTGTTGGATTGATTCGGCCGCGGCCCCTCGCCCCTTCTTCCGCCACGCCACCCTTTGTGAAGCGAACGCCAGTTCGCCTGACTCAAAGCTAAGACCAATTTCCCACAAAAAAATATTAGGCAAACACACTGGGAAACGGTCCGTGTAACTCTATCTACTGCTTCAACAAAATTAATATGGCAGATATTGACACTGCTTGACACAGCCACATTCCAACCCAGTGCACACCAAACAATGAAATGACACTAAATTCATTTAAAGCAAACGGGCGGCATTGTTATTTTAGACAATACCTAATTTAATTTTGGTGTTTGGAAGGCAGCGATTGGAAATTATTAATACTCTTGTCTAATGTCGGAAAGAGATCATTCAGCTATAAATTATTATTAGCATACACAAGCAGCCATTTCTGATTTCTAAGTGTGGTTGCAAAAGCTGGGCGGTGAAGAAAGCGGAGAAGAAGAGAATCAACTCATTGGAAATGTGGTGCTGGATGAGAGTTCCGTGGAAACCACAGACTGCTAAAAAGACGAATTCATGGGTCCTAAAGCAAATCGGACCTGACCTCTCCCTAGAAGCCAAGATGACGAAATGGGAGCTCTTGTACTTTGGACTTTTTATGAGACAATGGCAACTTCCGCACTAGACTGTTATAATGTTATTATTGCACTTTCAAAATCCTGTGGAATCCTGGGGTTTGCAGTTCAGGGAGAGGCATTGAGAATTCTCAGCCAGAGAGCTCTTTGGCCTCAGTATAAATTGCAAACCCCAGAATTCCACAGGAGGATGAAAGTGGAATAATAGCACTATAACAATGTAGTGTGGAAATGGCCAATGTGACTTATTAGGAAAGGCAATAATGCTTGGTAAGGTGGAAAGCAGTAGAAAAAGAGGGAAACCGCAGTACAGCTGTAAATATTCAGTAAATATTCGGTTGCCCTGCCTTTGCAAGACCTGAGCAGGGCTGTTGCTAACAGGCTGTCTGGGAGGTTTCTCTTTCTGAGGGCCACTATAAGTGGAAACTGACTTGACAGCAATTAACAACAAGCATCCACAAAATCCAGTGCTCCAGTATTTACTTTTACTATAAAACAGGAAAGACCATTCAACAGTCGAGGCCTAACTCCAATTGCTCGTCCCAATGAGAACAGAGTCATTTGAACGAATAAGATTATTAGACCTGCAAATTTTCCCTGCAGCAATTGATTCAATAGGTCTAATCTAGGCCATTTCTGCACTAGACTGTTATAGTGTTATTATTCCACTTTCAACATCCTATAGAATTCTGGTTTGCAGTTTAGGGAGAAGCATTTAGAATTCTCAGCCAGAGAGCTCTTTGGCCTCAGTATAAAACTGCAAACTCCAGAATCCCACAGGAGGTTGAATGTGAAATAATAGCACTATAATAATGTAGTGCAGAAATGGCCAGTATTAATAACCTGGGCTCTATTTTGGTAACAGGAAGGGATGTCATATCACAGCCAGTTCTCTTTCTGGCAAATTTTTGGCTGCTTGGCAGGGGTCATTAGGAGTCAGGATTCTAGGAGCAAAACCATTATGTTTTACTGGGGCAGGGTTACTGCCTTCGGGAGTGGCAAAATTTTAAAAATTTGGCAGGGCTCTGGTGCTTTAGAGACAACCTGATGGGCTTCAGGGGCCTCAAAAAAGACAGCAAGGGGCCATATTTGGCCTACATCTTCACTTTTCCTTCCCTGATCTATGCCTTGGAATTTTTAAATACCCCTCAGTTCACATGATCATGGGAATCTTCATCCTGCTGAAAGGATGGATTTTTCCCAACAGCCCTGAAAAGAGTTTAAAAGTTGAAATGAAGCATCTTCTCTGAGATAAAAACGGAGGTCTTTGGTGCTGCCGTACAACTGAAATTCGTACAAGCAAAAATCAGCTTGAAACATCCCTCCCAAGCCTTCACATCCTCCAAAAACCAGGAAATAATTTTGGCTAGCAACTTTCAGCTGAAAACACATGCCATTTCTGCACCTTACCTGATCCCGTCGTCCTCCCGTCATGATCCTGGCAGTGGCTTTGCTGGGAAGGGAGTACTACAAGAACGCTTTCCTCTGCACCCAGCCAGCTCCCTACGGAAAGGACCGCGAACAACATGCGCCTGCCTTCTGCAGAGCCGCCAGGCTCTTTCCCATGCTCTGCTGGGGAAGGAAGCACCTTCACCATGCTACCTGCCCTTCCATACACCCAGGAAGGACGGCAGCATTGTGCAATTGCTGGTGCTTAACAGATTAATTCCATTAAGCAAATATGCCATGATCACAACTTGTGGGGATGGGATGTCTGGGGACCACAACGACATTGTGTGAAAGCATGACCTCTGGACCTCCGGTATCTTGTCCCTATTGTGAGACTGCAATGCCATGCAGAAATGGCCACACTGTGGCTCACCATGGGTTGCTGTTAAAATTCACTGAGCCACTCTGTAGCTGAGCAACCCTAGATGCAGCTACACTGCACAACTGTAGCACTTTGATACCACTAGAACTGCCATGGCTCCATCCTGTGGCATCCTGGAATTTCTAGATTGGTGAAGGCATGGAATTATAGAATCACAGAGTTGGAAGAGACCACAAAGGCCATTGAGTCTAACTCCATTCTGCCATGTGTCACCCTGTTTACTGGGGGTCCCAGGAGGGACACCTAAATAACCAAACTATAAAACACAATTTTGGGGGAAATTAGCTGGAGCACTCACTTAAGCTAGCGAGAGGCAGGGTAACTTAGTGGGATCTTGCAACCCAGCGTCTACAGGGTCAGGTCAGTCAAGCAGCCAGACGGGTTTACAGTAATCAAATGATGTTTTATTGAATACAAAAAAATATTAAAGACACCACAGTCACACAGCTAACTAAGAGATCAGAGGCTGAATTAAGGATAGAGACTTTTGGGGAAAGATGGGTGATACGACACCTGTCTTGTCGTCCTGGACCTTGGGAGAGAAGCCGGGGGTGCAGAAAAGAAGCTCAGCTCGATTAGCTGAGGGAAGCTCGCCAAGCACAGCAGCAGCAAGATGGGATGAAACTCAGGAGCGATCCGAGGAAGGTCCCGGAATCAGGGGCTTTTATAGGGTGAATTGAGACTGCAGGCTATGCCTTACTCGGGGAACAACAATGAGTTTTGGGTGTGAGACAATGTCTCGGAAAGGTCACCACTTTGCATGATGGAATCAGAGCCGAATTAACAATAGTGTGGCCAGTATGCAAATGTGCAGCGCTTACCAGTGGACGGCACAACCTTTGTCCAGTAGCCTGCTCAGGGCAGGAAGCCTTTGTTAGTATCACGCATATGTAAGGAGGTGTTTGCCGGAGAGGTCCCTGAAGCAATGAACCAGCTACGTCTGGCCTGCCTGGGTGGGGAATGGAATGTCCAGCAATTATCGGCCGTGCCTGTTTGCGTGCTTGTCCGGTGGCCTCGCAAACACATGGAGCGGAGTGGCAGGGGAGAGCCGAATAGTTTGATATCAAAGTGATATCAGGTGCTATCTCCAGGTAGGCCTAGACTGCAGTAACACATGCAGGAATGTACCATCAAAGCATTCCCGACAGATGGGCATCCAGCCTCTGATTTAAAACTTCCAAAGGAGACTCCACCATACTCCAAACTGCTCTTACCATCAGGAGGTTATTCCAAATGTTCAGGTGGAACCTCTTTTCCTGAAGTTTGAAGCCATTGCTCTATTTCCTAGTCTCTGGAGCATCAGAAAACAAGCTTGCTCCATCCTCCATATGACATCCCTTTAAATATTTAAACATGGCTGACATGTCACCTCTTAGCCGCCTCTTCTCCAGGCTAGACACACTCAGCTCCTTAAGCCACTTCTCATAGGGCTTCATGGTTTCAGGCCTTCTACCATTTTGGGTTGCCTTCTTCTGGACATATTCCAGCTTTTCAATACCCTTCTTGAATTGTGGTGCCCAGAACGGGACCAAGGATTCTAGGTAAGGTTTGATCAAAGTAGAATAGAGTGGTATTATTATTATTTCCCTAGACACGGTAGTCCTATTGATGCAGCCTAGAATCACAGTCCTTACCACTCCACAGTGCATTTCCCTGAGCTACAAATTTAGAACCTCCTGGCATCTCATGAAATGACAAACCTCAGGATTCTCAAGGGTGGGGCTACAACCATTAAAGTGGAAGCAAAGTGCTATAATTCTTTAGTGTGAAATCTACAGAAAAATGATTGCTCTGCATTTTCCCATGCATTTTGGGAAATGATCTGACTGGCCAGAAATATGAAAGCATGCAGTCTTGTTGCTTTGGCTTTCTATGGACTATCTATCAAGAAGCATGCTGGCAGGTGGGGAGGATGGAGATAAGGAACCAGGATGATTTTTGATGCAAATGTCAACCCGCTGCGCTGTTCTTATGAAAAGGGCAAAGTCCCCATTGGGGATCATTAGTCGGGGCACTGAACATTTCAAAAGGCTAATATCAGTATCCCTTTGTAGACAGGCATGGTGGGAACGCAACCAGTGCTTGGAAAAGTGACAGCCAGAAAGTGGTACAATTCCCAGAATCCCCCAGGAGAAGGATTTTTAAAATGCCTATTTCTTTATTCATCTATTAGACTATATCTTGCCCTATATCAACAAATCTCAGGATGCCATGCCAGCAAAATCATTCATCGTAAACCGACTAAACAATTTAAAACTGCAGCAATGAGTAGACTAGCAACATATTAAATGCAAAGAAAAGATTTTAAAAACAGGTTTGAAAGATTAAAACCACAGGCATTAGCATTTTGTAGAGTTGCCAGGTGTCCCCTGTTACAAGGGATGTGCCTTATTTGAGAGTCAGAAAGCATGCCCCCCCCCCATCAAACTGGCCTGTTGTTGTGTGACTTCAAATCATCTCCAACTCAGGGCGACCTTAAGGCAAACCTTAAGACAGAAATGACTTGAAGGCACACAACAAGAACAAGCCCGTTTGAGGAGGGACAAGCTTTCCAACTTTTGGGCACTGGCTGACCTTGGGCATGTCCCATTCTCTCAGCCTGAGAGGAGGACAAAGGCAAGCCCCTTCTGAACAAATCTTGCCAAAAACCCCCCACACACATTTTTCTCAGAGGGGATTTTCTTTTGCTTTCCTCTGAGGCTGAGAGAGTGTGACCCGCCCAAGGTCACCCAGTGAGTTTCCATAGCCAAGCAAGGATTCAAATGCTCATTTTCAGAGTCAGACTCCAATGCTCAAACTACTGCAACACGTTGGCTCTCTATCAGACTGGCAGATGTCCCTTACGCAGATCCGCTGTCTGAGAAGTGGAAAGTTTTTCCTTTCATATAGACTGAACAAGATGCCAAAAGACCCTGAATTTGAGATGTGGGCCCTTCGGAAAGATAGGAATGTGTGCAATGTGTGTAATTTTATAAATGTGGACAATATGTCTGGAATCCTATCAGCTACTTAAATTTTCATGGCCTGACACACACCCCAAAATTGACTCTCCAAATAGTGGATGACCAGAAATGTAGGTTAGGGAGGGAGTTTACAATCACGGCTACAGCGTCACAGTCATGACTAAGCAGTGGTCATAAAGACAGAACAGTTTCCTAGAGTTATTCATCCATAATTGTTCCATATTCACAATTGCTACCTCGGCCATTTCCGCACTACACTGTTATAGTGCTGTAAGTCTACCTTCTTGCTTGGCAGAGAGTTGGACTAGAGGGCCATCATGATCACTTCCAACTCCTTGATTCTAGGATTCTATGGCCATTTCTGCACCAGACTGTTATAGCACTATGATTCCACTTTCAACATCCTATGGTATCCTGGGGTTTGCAATTTAGGGAGGGACCTTTGATGCATAATAGCACTATAACAGTCAGGTGTGGAAATGGCCTATGACTCTGCGTCAGAGAAAGATCAAGATCCTGCATCAAGATCGTGTAGTAAGAATCTCCACATGTGGAGGTAGGTATTCATTGTGACACATAACCCTTGTGCTGAATGACAAGGTTGCACAATTGAACCAGTTACCCCAAAGGGGCAACTGAACGCACAGCCAAATGCCCACGTACAACCATGAGCAGAGTGCATGTCCATCCCTGCTCATCTATTCACAATGTGTAACCATACCTCATATAAAGCTCTGATTCTACAACCTGGAACTGAATATAAACATTCTACATTGCACAAAAACATCCAACCACTTCCATAGGGGAAGCCACACATGCATAAAACATCAATAGGATTCCAGTCAAACCCTATCAACTCCTACAGCAGCCTCCTTCCCCAACGTCTCATGTCCTTCATGACCACTGATCCCACAATCACATCATAGGATTCCAGTCAAAATCTACTAGCGCTTCTAGCAGCCTATTTCTCCAGTGTCTCATTTCCTTGACAACCACTGAACCCACGATCTTTTTCCTTTTGCCACCACTGCTGACACAGTGGCTAGTCTACCAACAGGATACCAGCCATTGATGCCCTCAAAATTTGCCCCACATCCAAAAGCAGCTGAAATACCCCTTGATCTTCCACCACCCATGAGCAAGGCAGCAAAATCCGTGAGTGGTGCGAGTTTGGGCATAACATACAAAGCCCTTGGTAGACATTTTCAATGAGACTTGTTATTTCTGTTTACTTAAAATTTTACCTTTGCCCTCTGAACCCCTTGAGATGGAGCAGGCTACGTTTCTGAAACCCTTCCTCAGGTTGCAAAGGAAAGGCCAGGGGCCGTTTCACCAGGGCAAAGGGCCATGTTACAGCCCAACACAACAACCTCAAGACTAGGCGGGTGCAGCGGCCGATCATGGAAGGTTGGCAATGTTTTGATCCGCCAAGTCTTGACGCCGCTGCGCCTCTGAAAGCCTTGATCGCATGCAGCAGGCTTAAGGCACGAAGTCACGCCCCGAATCAACAGGAAGGGGTTTTTTAATTGCAAACTTGGTGACATAAAGACAAATGGCGAAATCTTAGAACCAAATTATGTCTAATTGCTGTTCAGCAGGGGACGAGCCACTAAAACTGCCAATTTGCATATGGGGGAAGGACACACGCTGCATTGTTTTAAACAAGTTTACCAAAACATATCATTAGCAGCAACCACCAACCACCTTCTTTTTCTGCCTTTTTTCAAAAAAAAAAAAAAAGATTCTTAATTAGAGCTCCACTCAGCGTTGAACAGGCCAACTTCATCCTCTTCCAGTAAGCACTTCTTTATCAGAAGATTATATGAGCATACTGTCCACAGGGGGTCAAGATCAAATATATGTGGAGGCAGCCAGTTTGGGCAGACGGGAAGGAGATCAGAGGAAACGAAGCTGGAAACCTCTACTTATGAATCCCCACCAACATTTAAATGCATAAGTACTAGAAGAAAAGTAAATACACAGAGCCAAATTTGCATCTCTTGCGCTAAAGAGATCAGAATGGCTTGGAGCTGGGAAGGAAATCTTGCCTAACCTGGAAGCTTGGCAGGAAAGGCCACTGTGCTTTGGAGTCTATGCTAGGGCTGGCATCCTATCAATAACACATGCATGAGTAAGTTGCACTATGCATGCAGGGCAAATGATGAGTCATACCACAATAGATGGGTTCTGCTGACAGTGGCAGATGCCAACTTGCACAGAAATGCTGCACTTTGTAGTTGTAACTTTGCGCATTACATTTGTTCATGGTGAATTGCTCATTTCACAGCATCAACCTAGTCATTAATGTGTGTTGCACAGTCTTGTTATTTTGCATGTGATTGCACAGTGCTTTTGTGGTGTATCTCTGCACATGGATAGTTATGTTACACTATGGGGATGTTGACAGCCAGCATGGTATGACCCTGGAGACCAGGATTCGAGTCCCTGCTTGGCCAATGGAAACCGCTGGGTGATTTTGGGCATTTCACAAACCCTCAGCCCCTAGAAAACCCCATGATAGGTTCACCTTGGGGTTGCTGTTAAATTAGAAATGACTTGAAGTCACACAACAACAACAACAGCAACAACAACAACAACTGGATGCTGGATTACAGCCCAGGTCTGAAAGCACCCTTGCCACCTTCTCAAATTCTGTTTCGTTACCACAGCATTCTGGTCTGGTTTTTGGTGAACTAAGATATCATTTTGATATCATAATTTGACCCTTTTTCATGCCACCAGCTAAGTGTTTGTAAGGCTCCGCCGGACAAGCACGACGCTAGGCATGGGTGATAGTTGTAAAATACCAGATATAGCCAGTTCCGCTTCAGGGGGAAGCCACCCTACACAAACACCTTGATTGCAAAACAAAAGAACTCTCTGCCTGTGAAAACACCCTGGCAAGCCAGGCACTTAACGGCCGAGCTGGCCGCATCTGCATACCAGCTATACCATTGTCAATTCGGTTCATAACTCAATCATGCAAATCCCAACCTTTCGGAGCCTTTGTCCCCAGACCAAAACTCGTTGTTCTCCTGCAAAGACCAGACTAACCTGCGGTCGTTCTTTCCCTATAAAAGTTGCCCCACTTTGAGAGCTCTTCGGAACTCTCGTTGAGCTGAAATCACACGCTGAAATCACTCGAAGCTCCTCTTGGATCTTTGCCCTTGCCTCGCTGCCGCTCGGCTCCACAGATTCCCCTTGGTCTCCACACCGGGTTTCCTTCCTTCTCTCCAATTGGTATCTCCAGACTTCGGACAGGTGGCGTATTGCCTATTTCTCTAAAACTCTCTTTCTTTCCTCTCTAGTTAGGTGTGTTTGAGTTTTATTATTTTTCTTGCTTAAAACTGTTAGTATTTTAAACTGCTTGACTCCTCACTGACCTGAACCGGTATACATAGGATAAAAGATCTCGCTGCGTTGCCCTGCCTCTCGTTAGCCAAGAGAGTGCTCCAGCTAATTTTCCCCATCTTTGCTTGTTTGGTTTCGTTATTTGGGTGTCCCTCCCGGAACCCCCAGTTTACAGGGTAACAGTTTGTTTGGCTGACATTCTGTTGATGAGTTACAATAACATAAGTCCTGCAGGTGGGATTGTAAGCCACATTTCAGAGGTCAGAATTTTTTATTGACCACACAATGACTGAAAATCCCTCTCCCTACTCACCTTTCAAATAATGCAGCATCCACTCCACTATGCCACTGAAAAGCAGGGGGGTAAGCAGAGATGTGTCCAGCACTTTTTATGTACCTGGACATGCCGCAAAGGCATCATCTGCAAGCACACCCTGAGGACCCCCAAAGGCTTCTGCAGATGCCTGTTGCAGGGATGCATCTCCACTTAGTATAGCTAGATGCATCTCTGCTGATCTCCACACTCTTCAGTGACAAGGAAATGGTTGTATAGGGGAGGTTGCATCACTTAAAAGGGAAGTATTGGAAGTAGCACCAGGGGACATAACAAGAGAGATGTAGCTATATGACAGATGTTATGTCTCCTGAGGCAGGATTCAAGTCTTCATTACTATTTTTTCCCCATGGTTTGTGCTCCCTTAGCCTCCATTGTGTTCAGTCTCCGTTTGAACGCAAAGTGCACCATTCATTCCCAGATTGGAGCATATGCTTTGCAACAGCATTCAACTCACTTGGCTGGCATTTTCCCACTACCCCTTTGTTAACAATTGCAGAGATGCACGCAACAAAAACATCACAGAAAAGCAGCCATTGCCCAAGCCGTTGCCATCAGGGCTCCACAGGATAAATTTTTGCATGTGGGGTTACGCATTGATTGTGTTAAGCTACACTTATGTAGAATGGTAGCATTGCATGAGCAGATACACAATGGAATGTCCAACCCAATATGCTAGGCAACATGCACAGATATGCATAACACAACCACATGCGCATGTCTGTTTCTGTGACCTTGAACTACACGTGGGCCTTAAGCATCAAGCAAAAATGTCCAGCTGCTCCTGCAGGGGAATGTACGCCTGCGTAAGACACGAGTGCAAACCATACCACTGCGTGCACAATGTGTGATAGATGAGAGCTCAGAGACTGAAGAGCAATTTATCTTGCCTGAAGCAGAGATGTTACAGCCGGTGCCTATAAGAAATGAGGGCACTGAAGAACAATCTATGTCGCCAGTGCCTCCATCATCTGAAAGACAAGCTGAAACAGAGACTTTACAGCCAATGCATGAGGGAGAAGGGGTCAGTGATAATTTCAAGAAATTAGATTCACATTTGCCTCCCAGTTCTCAGTCATGCAGGTGGCCGAAGAGAGCAGCTCAGAAGCAAGCCATTTCGCTGAGGCTCAGAAGGCAGGAGGGTGATTAGGAACACCTGTTTTCTCTGCTATTTAAGTCTGTCCACATGGGTTGCTTTTGCTTGCTATCCAAATTGCTACCCAAGCTTCCTTGACCTTGCCATTCCTGCTCTGTGTTTCTGTGTACTCCGACATTCCTGACTTCTTGGACCGGCTTTGATTTTGGCTTTCAGCTCAGCATTCTTCTGGATTGTTTGCTCTGGACTCTCTCTGTTTCTTCCACCTCCTTGGCAAGTACTGTCCCATTCCTCCCCTCGCAGACAGATAAGCATGGGCTGGGAGTTAAACTCTGGCACAATGGTAACGCCACATCCTCCAATATTTCACCGATGAAAACTGGAACATGTCTCACCAAGCAACACCACAGGATAGTCAAGATGGCAAATGTTGTCAGTGAGGAAGAACACACACACTAGGAGAGGCTGCTGTACTTTGCTTTTGCCTGAGCCTACAGGGAAGAACAAGAGTGCATTCTTCCTCCCTTCCCTTTACTATCTATCTATCTATCTATCTATCTATCTATCTATCTATCTATCTATCTATCTATCTATCTATCTATCTATCTAATAGCCAGCTTTTCTTCCAGATGAGATCCTTTGCTGAATTATCTGAGTGCAAACTACTTTTACACTTTGAACTCAATTTACAGCAGTTGAAGTAAGCTGAAAACAAAGGGGAAAATTGTGCGGAGAGAGAAACTAGGACATTTTAAAAGCGGCTGAAAAAGTAGGATGACAGAGAATTAACTGAGGCTGTCCCTGCCAAATAGGGACAGTTGTGAAGTATGTAACACACCACCTAAAAGCCCATACAATTCTAAGGTCCTTTCCGGAGCATCTTCCATCCCACAATGGCGGTGGAATCACGACGGGACGGCGACAACACTTCTGCATGACGTCACGATCTCGTCGCCAATTGCTGTAATCACGCATTAAATCTTTGGCATATTTTTCGCATCAACGACACACAATTGTGTGACTTTCCCAGACTTACCTGCCCTGCAGAAGCCCCGGAAGCGCAATGGAGGCCATTGTGCTTCCTTGAACACAGAGCCAGCCAGTGCAGAGGGGAGCACTCCTGTCTCGTTCCCCTCCCGGCAGAGCTGGCACTGGGATCCCCACAGGACAGCTTCATGAAAAGGGAGGGTATGGAAAGGGCCTAATTTGCAAGTAAAGCTATAAAACAAAAGTTGTGCTAATTAACCCAACCCCATACTCTAAACCCAAGTTACATTTCATATCTATTTCACATGAGGCCAGAGTGAACACAGGGAATCTAGGGAAATGTTCGATTCACAAAGGGCTGCGTTCTCAGTTTTTGTTTGTCCAGTTCATCATTTCCGCGGTGGCAAATCCCCTCATTGATATGGCTGGTTTCGTCTCCGGGCTGCTATTGTGTCTGTCAGTCTTCACTGTGTTTTGGAGAAGCAAGAGGAGAGTGGGGGGTCAACAGAGAGGAGGCGGCAAAAAGAAAAAAAAACCCACTGAGTTTGGGTGTGATCATCAGAATTTAATCAGAATTGTGCCATGTAAAAAAAAGGGGTGTCTGTTGCTGATAGGATTGTTGCGAGTGCTCTACAGATATCCCTCCATTCAGGCACAGAAGTGCAATGATTTTATCCACAAAAAATCACATCCACGGTGCTCTTTAGTGGAGACCTTTAATTAAATGGCCTCAAACCTTCTATTGCAATGCAGCAGTTTTAATGTTAATCAGTTAATGAATCAATTGATTGGTTATAAGCCGGAAAGAAAATGACCTCTTCTTTTCCTTTTTTCCTTCTTCTTTTGTAGAAGGAGAAGAGACAAGCCAGCCCTTTATATGGTCAACAGGCCTAGCTAGACTGGCAAGTTGATCAGATATCTTACAAATCTACTTTTGCAGCCAAAATGCAAACAGCCAGATAAAGCAACGCCTTGTAATTTGCTCCTTGGAGCAAGGAGATCCACTTCAGCTGTCTGGGGGTGGGGGTACCATAGAGTTGCCTTTGTTGTTCTTGTGTGCCTCGAAGTCATTTCTGACTTATGACAACCCTAAGGTGAACCTATCACAGGGTTTTCTGAGGCTGAGAGGGTGTGATTGCCCAAGGTCACCCCATGGTTTCCTTAGCAGTCGGGGAATTAAATCCTGGCGCCTTTCCACACGACATTGTTACAATGCTATTATTCCACTTTCAACATCCTATGGAATCCTGGGGTTGCAGTTTAGGGAGGGGCATTTAGAATTCTCAGCCAGACAGCTCTATGGCCTTAGGAAACTACAAACACCAGAATTCCACAGGAGGTTGAAAGTGGAATAATAGCACTATAACAGTGTAGTGCGGAAATGGCCCTGGTCTCCAGGGATGTAGTCCCGTGCTCAAACCACATCACACTGGGGTATCTCTATAGCAGCAGAGTCTAGCACCAAGGTGGGCTCCCAGGGCAACCAATTTTCATGGTCCTCAAGCCCCCAAATGCCCTTTAGAGGGTAGGACATTTTGCCATGTTTTTCAAAACCTGGGGCCATTTTAGGCCCAGGGCAGGCCTTTTTAAAGAAAAACAGGGGCCTCCTTAAAAACCAGGAAATAAACAGGAAATATCCTCTAGGTACGTCTTGTTGTAACATAGGCCTCCCAGGGTCTAAAAATGGCTCACATGGTGCAAAAACATGGTGAAAATGCCCCCCATGCCCTCTGGAAAGTGATTGTGGGGTGCAGTGCTAGGAGGGGGCAGCGAGGGCCCAGCCCTTCAGGGTGTCCTGGGGAGCTAAAGTGACCACTAAGGGCTGTTCCACACTCTTCTTGTCTCCCCATGCCGGCAGGATGCTGGTCTGTGGAAAGGGCCAGAGACACAGCCTGGCATCTGGTTGGTTACTCCTAGCCAGAATAGACCCATTCATTGTGGAATGGTAAGTCAACATGTAGATAAATCACATTGATTCAGTAAATCTATTCCAGTTTGGACTAGCAACAGTATTTAGACCCTTGTGTATTGATAAAACACTGATCCCCCCCCCAAAAAAAACCCTCAGTCTTAGCACGTTGTTCTACAAAGTTTTCACTGATGCATTATGAGTATAGGGAAAAATGCCACCCCCAAAATAATCTTGATGCAGATTCAAAATGTACAGTTAAATCCAGACCAGAATCTTCTTGGTGGCTTACGGGAAAGTAACCAAGAACTGTGCTGGCATCACTACCTTTTCAGATGTTGTTTAAGGAGGTATCCAATACTTCCTTGCACAACTTTGTGGTCCATGAGCATCACAGTTGGTTTGCTGTTTTGTAGTGTTTTATCTATGCACACATGAGTACTAATAATGTATGGAGCAGAAAACAATAATAGAAAACAAATAAGCTGCAGGGATTTACATATGCACAGGCCTTCAGGAAGCTAAAAAACAGAATAGGGGAGAGCCCCGCAATCATCAGTTCAACTTCAGAAATGCTGCAAGGTATTATAATCCACTAAAAACTAGCAAATAATTCCCAAAGAGTAGAATTTCAGAAACCAATGATTTACATAACTTTAAAGCAGAGGGTAAAGGCATTGAAATAGTTTAGGATTTTCCATACCCTGACTCAGTTATGAATAAGAATGGAGACTGTAGACATGAAATCTGAGGAAAACGAGGACTTGGACAAGTACTTGTGGCCCCTTCCAACACCATACCTGAATCCTGTGTCATCCCATTGCGATCCCGGCAGTGCTGCTGCCAGGCTGGGAGCGGGACCCAAACACCCCCCTCTGCATCCAGCCGGCTACCAGTGGATGGGTGGTGGGACCTGTTTCCTTCCTTCCACAGTGCAGTCAGCCTCTTCCTGCACTGCACTGCGGAACGAAGCGCTTGATAGCACTTCCGCCCTTCCCGGACAGGCACCAGCAGTGTAATTGTTGTGCGAAGGGAAGCCATTGCCAGATCTCTTCCAGTAATGGTATACCGCATGATTGTGACGGCTGGAGGTGCAACAGGAGCGGGGTTGCAACAACATCGTGTGATGGCACTCATCATGGACCAGTAGCAACGCTTCCCCATGCTGGGATGGCGTCATTGTGTGGAAATGGCCCATGAAAGAAATAGACAAACTCCTCAAGTGCAAAAATATATCATCGACTAGCCACGCTGTCGTATTCCCAGTTTCTATGTATGGCTGTAAAAGCTGGATGGTGGTAGCTAATAGGAAGAGAATTGGCTCATTTCAAAATGTAGTGCTGGGAGAGAGTTCTGCGGATACCATGGGCTCCCAAAAAGACAGATAAATGGGTCCTAGAGCAAATCGAGCCTGAACTCTCCCTCCAAGCCAAGACAACTAAATTGAGACGGTTGTATTTTGGTCATATCATGAGAGACCTGACTCACTAGAAAAGACAATAATGTTTGGTACGGTAGAAGGCAGTAGGAAAAGAGGAAGACCACATTACCAATGGATAGACTAAGGAAGACACCTCTCTGAATCTGCAAGACCTGAGCAGAGTTGTTGAGGACAGAGTGATTTTGAGATCTCTCATTCACAGGGTCATCATTAGTTGAAGTTGACTTGACGGCAATTAACAACATTGGATATATCCTAAGAAGATCTTATTCATTCGAAAAGGCAAGGTAGAACACAGTAGGAAAAGAAGACAACCACAGATGGATGGAGTCACTCAAGGAAGCCGAAGTTTGCAAGACTTAGCTGGGTGACTTGGGGTGACTCTCTTTCATATAGTCACCATAAACTGCAATTAGCAACAACAGCAAGACCTACTTACAAGGTTAGTTCAAGAAAACCTCTTCCCATTGTCCTTAGAGTCCTTACCTCCTTCTTCCCCAAAGCCAGCATTCAAAAGAGGGAGATAAACTATTCCATTCAAGTGCCGGCTACAGGAATAGTTTCTGTGAAAATCTCTCCTTAAGTAAACAGATCAAGTCCTTATTAGCTCAGTGCCAGAAGAAGAGAAAGCCAATGAGCTATAAAGAGAGGAGCTGTTTAGCAATTATCCTAAGACAATCTGTCTTGGCGTATCTTGAACTCTCCTCAAGATATAAATCTGAAACTCATTCTGGCCTCTTCATGAAACCCAAATGCCTGTAAATCTTGGAAGTGACTTTCGGCCTGCTGATATTTTTATTCACCTCACACTCCGAGGGGCTCACTGACTGGAATTCAATAGAAACTGTTCTCTGTGTGAAAGTAATTTCAGAAAGTAATCTAGTTTATGGAAATGAAAGGCGTCAAAACACCAAAAAAAAAAGAAGCCCACTGTTTCTGTAGAAGTGCTCTGCTTCAAATATTTGACATGGAAATTTGTCTAATCCCTCTGGGGCACCCGGGTTTCACAAGTGTTAACGTCTTTCGAAATGGATTTCACAAATGTTTATTTGGGATTCCCAGGCATACAAATAATTGAGAATATCAAGGCATCGCATGGAATCGGTCTTAATGATAGAGATCTCCGATGGCTCAGAAGGTTAAAGGGTATGAATTTTAATTGGGGAAGATGGAAGAGGCTTCCCTTCATGTCCCCCTCCCCAACCATTCAAAGGACATGTGGAAATACATATAGTGTCTCCTAAGTACCCGATGCTGTGTGAAGAAACCGGAAGATTTTTCATCATTTATGAAAAAGGAGTGAGGAGTGTGTAGCAGATGGGAAAAGGCCTGTTGCAAGCAGAAGGTGTCTGGTGGAAGCACAAAAAAAAAAAAATCAATCACTGTGGATGAAGTGGGAAAGTGGATGAAATGCCTGTGGGTTTGCCAGATCCCAGTGCCTGGCCCTGACTCTCTAGTTTTCATGGGTCACTTCCAGGTGGGAGACAAGGGGCTAATTCTCCAGTTTTGCTGGACTCACCTCCAAGCAATGGGAAACAGCTGGGTGCAAATCTCCGGCTCAGCTAGGAGAGCAGCAGCTTGCTTGTAAAGATTAATTATCATTTGCTGCATCCTGCAAAGACTCTCCAGCAACCTCTGTATTTACTCAATTAGCTTCCTCCATCCCTCCCACTCATTGTGGGGCCAGGGCTCACCCTCTACTCTGCTGTGGCTGCTCTCCATGAGCTCTGATCAACGTATGGCAACCCTAAGACCCTAGGTTCTATCATAGGGTTTCTTGGGAAGGTTTGTTCAGAGAGGGGCACATGGTCTAGTTACTGTCATGTCCCCGTCCCAGGACCCAGACAGTATCCTCCCCAACACCCACAACACAGAGGCATGAAAGGGAAAATACTTACAGAAGGCAGCATAGGTGAAAAGGGGAGAGCCCATGAGTCTCAGAGCATTTATATAGTAAGGATGCATCTATTAGGCACATAGCTGGAGGAGGCTGTCAGCCTATGAGAACAGGGAAAGTGATGGGAAGAAGCCATTGCAGACAACTGATCTTAGCAGCGGAAGCAGCATGCCTCATGCTAGGATCCCTTGCTCATGTTCCTGGAAACCTTGACCTTTGCTTTGTGTATGGACTTTGCTATTGGACTGTCACTCTGCATTTACTGTGGACACGGACCAGAAAGCAATGATCCATAACTGCCTAACAAACTGTTATAAACTTTGCTTGTGGTTGCTGTTTGAAGACTATAATTGGGGGACCGTAAACCTTGGCTGGCTGCCAGTACAGGACAGTTACTTAGATGGACAAAGCATTTATGACCATGCATTTCAATGGAGAGAAGAGCAAATGGGGAGACATGAGATAAGGAGGTCAGAATGGGTTTACACATGCAGGAAGTTCAAATGAAAAGCACTGTTGGGATGATGCAGTTCTGAACAGAGAAAGCACCTAGGATGTTTGACCCTTTCCCACATATACTTGGTCTTTCCTCATCATTCTCCAGCCTTCCTGTGGAAGTTTTATCTAAAGAAGTTTTACTCTTATTAAACAGAAACCTCTCTTCAACAGACAACTTCTATTCAGTTCTCCACATTCAACAGCAATAGAGGTTGGCTATAAAGGAGAGTGGAAATGAGCACAGATGGACATATTGGGCAGGATCCTATCTAATATATAAAAGTCAAGGTTGTCTGTTCATTTGTGTCAGGCGAAGTCCTCATACGATTGGCTATGTCACTCAAAGACCTCATATGATTGGCTGACTAAGACAAATCTATGGAATCCTGGGGCTTGTAGTTTAGGGAGGGGCCTTTAGAATTCTCAGCCAGAGAGCTCTTGGGCCTCAGTCAAATGTGCCTGTCTTCAATAGGCCAGCTGCTATGGAGATGAGGTCTAGCAGCAAGGAGGAGGGCAGAGTATTCCCTCAGGAATCCAGCCTCTGTATGCTAATAACTCTGAATAGAGACTGGATTAGGGAATATGGGGGAAAGTTACAGGTACTGGACAAGACAGTTTGGGGAATTAGAGACACAGGATCTCAAATCTTTCGAACAAGTATTACCTATGAGAAAATAAAATTCCAGGCAGCACTAGGTATATATGCTAGTTAGTGATACCTGTACACATAACTGTGGTTTATACATGTGCATATCTCTAAACCCTATTTAATCCCCAATTGTCAAGAAGGGAAGATGAGAGAGAACACTAGATTTTTCCAGCACTTATGCATGGATTGTTGTTGTGTGATTTGAAGTAATTTCCAACTTATGGCAACCCTAAGACAACTTTATCACGGGGTTTTCTTGCCAAAAGTTGTTCAGGGGGGATTTGAGAGTGTGACTTGCACAAAGTCACCCAGTGGGTTTCCATAGCTGAGCGGGAATTTGAACCCTGGGTTCCAGAGTTGTAGTCACAAAACTCAAACCTAGACCATACTGGCTCAGGAACTTAATCTTAAAAATATGCTAATATTACATTTTATTTTTTTAAATATATTTCTTCCTTAAAAAGGGAAGGAAGGAAGGAAGGAAGGAAGGAAGGAAGGAAGGAAGGAAGGAAGGAAGGAAGGAAGGAAGGAAGGAAGGGGAAAACCACCTCCCCCCACCTTCAAAATTTATGAAAAGTTCACATCTCTAGTCTGGATGGGGTTGGTCTGTGTCAGTATGGCCATTTCCGCACTAGACTGTTATAGTGCTATTATTCCACTTTCAACATCCTCTGGAATCCTGGGGTTTGCAGTTTAGGGAGGGGCCTTTAGAATTCTCAGCCAGAGATATCTTTGGCCTCAGGAAACTACAAACCCCAGGACTCCATAGGATGTTGAAAGTGGAATAATAGCACTATAACAGTCTAGCGCAGAAACGGCCTATGTTGTCTCAAGCAAAAACAAAATATTTCAAGCCTGGTCCGTTCTTCATGCGCAAGTGTGGCTGGATGGGGATCAGATCCTACTTCAATAGAATCCGCCACTGCGTTTGCAAGCGACAGACTAGATTAGAAAACAGTGTCGGTTGTGTAGATCAACATATCCTCCAAGACTTGCTGTTAAGTGCCATCAAGTCCCAGTAGGCTCAGGAAAAGCACATTGCTGCTGCCTCGCCTCGCTTGCTCATTCGTAGCATTTGCCGTCTTAACCACACTCTGAGGCCACACGTGTCCATGTGCAGCTGGCAGATGTTGGAGGATAAGGTGCGCAAAGCAGAGGCCTCCCTGTCCCCTTTGGAGCTCTGCCCGAAGGACGTCGCCCGATAACACTTCCCAGTTGCTTCCAGAGAAGGAAAAGCGGGGACGGGAAAAGCTTTGCTTTCTCATCCATTAGCCTCCATCCCTCTCTCTGCTCGTCATGCTCGGTCCTGCTGCCTCTGAGCTCATCCTGGTGACATCTGAGCCCTGCTCTTCGCCTCGGACCCTCCCCTCTCATTACCAGGGCCAGCAGGGGGAATACAAGCCCCTCTGTTTCCCTTCACTCTCTTTTATGAATAGGGTTGCTGGGGTGGGAGGAACACTTGATGGGCAGCAGGGGAAGTGGGAAGAAAAGGGGTTCCACCCCAGCATCATTTTCTCAATGGAGAGATGAAAAGGTCTCCAGGTTGCTATTCAGAGCTAGGCATGTACTGTCCCCTCCCTGTCCCTTAGTCCTGCCATTCTGGCTTTTATTGCTGTCTAACCTCCTTGACCTTCGGTGTGTCCTCACCCGCAGGGAACCAGGGACGGGCGGAATCTCCTCCTGTTGCCGTGTCCCACCATTTTTTAATTCGCTGTTTATGACGGGTCTTCATTCCATTCATCATTTTGGATTTCGTGGTGGCTGGCGCTTGCGGCATCACTGATCCGTGCAGCACCAAGATCAAGCCAGGGTTTTAGAAAGAATTCAGTCGAATACGTTTACCACAAATTCAGTTAATGGTTGCTTGGTAGAGAATGCAGTCTTGGTGCTGGTTTGTGGTAGGAGGCCCCATACTCTCCAGCATTTCAGAGATGAAAAACGGGAAATGTGTGGCCAAGCAACATCAGACTGTGAGCAAAATGGCCAAGGTTGTTCATAAGGGAGAACAGACAAGCTAGGAGAATGAGTAGCTTTCTTTGGCCTGAAGCTACTGGGAAGAGCGAGACTCCACTGTCTTTTCTCCTCTCTCCTGTGCTAGTTGAGCACAAACCATTTCTTCACTACACTGTTATAGTGTTATTATTTCACTTCCAGCATCCTGTGGAATTCTGGGATTTGTAGTTTACTGAGGCTCACGAGTTCTCTGGCTGACAATTCTAAATGTCCCTCCCTAAAGTGCAAACCCCAGAACTCCATAAGATGTTGAAAGTGGAATAATAGCACTATTTTAACAGTGTAGTGCAAAAATGGCCTACATTTGCTCTTTGAACTCAAAAATTTATTCAGCTTGTGCCATAGGGGAACTTACGTATTCAACAACAAGGTTTCAGCCAAGGCCTTATTACCTTCTCCAAAACTACTTGTCAAATTTTGCCTCTTTCTGTATCTCATTACAAATTTTGCTTCTTTCTGTATCTCATCTGATCCCACTCCCACAATTTGGTAATGTGTTTAAATTCCTGTTCGCTTGTAGATTGCATTCCATCCGTGCATTTGCAGAAGTCAGCTGAGATCCATGAAAGCTCATGTTAAAACAAATCGGTCTTAAAGGTAGCACAAGATTCCTTTCCTCTCCCTTTCTCCTTTTATCCAAACCTAATGAATCTCAAGCATGCTTCTTTAGAAGAACCCATTGAAACAGCCATTCCTTTAATGTTTCTTTGTTTTTATAATAATTTTATTGAAGTTTCAACAAGTAAAACAAACAATTATTTCTGCAATGTTTACATGCAATATTATTTCTTCTTCCTTTCCTTTCTGGATTACAATTACTAATATTTCCTCTATTTATTCACATATCACAATAAAGTGTTAGTAATCAGTAATTTGTTAGTTCCAGCTATATATCTCTACTTTACTTGTTACATGATATTCCATTGATTATTACCCTGTATAATAATTGATATCATGAAATACGTATTGCCTTCTGTCTATACCCAACCCAAATCTGTAACAATCTTCCACTCTTTATTAATATCTTCATCTGATTTCCCTTTTAGTCTTTGTGTAAGTATATCCACATTTCTGTTTTCCATAAAAGTTGCCCACCACTGTTCAATAGTAGGTATAGTTTCATTTTTCCAAAGTCGTGTGTACTCAATGCGGGCCGTCGTCACCATGTATAATATTATTCTCCAGTATTTCTTAGCTGACGTTCCATTCCTTTAATGTTTCGAAAATGGGCACATTAGGATTATTTCCAATTTTAGTATCTCGAAGGAAATGTAAAAAAAAAGTGAGATACAATTTGCCACAGGAACAGCTCCAAAAAATTTAAAACAGCTGGAGTTTTTTTCCCCTTCTTTGCCGCCCCCAAAAGAAAATCTCAGATTTCCCCAAAATAAAAACCAATTTTTCTAGAAGCAAAAAAGTGTTGCATGGGATGTTGGATGTTTTGGCATCACTCTCCTCCTCTCCTGAACCTGTTCAGCCCTGCTTTTTCCAAAACAAAAGGCTGCCATTTGGTTCTAAGTGCGGGCCGGATTAATTGGTGGCCGGCACCAACTCTTTGCAGCTGAGAAAAGTAAGATAATGAGGGCAATTAACCTTCCCCCTGCCTTGCTTCAGGGGGGTAAACCGATCCCCCACAGAGAGACATGGTCCCCAAGGAACTTTAGCGGGAAGCCAATGCGCTTCTCCGCCAAAGTATCAGGTATTGGTTTGTGCCTGAGGCCAAGACTTCAGGTTTGATTACCCAGTTTTCTGATTCACTGAGCAGAAAAACTCCACCTGTGCAGATCCAGAGGAGAAAACCAAGGGGATCTGATAGAAAGCCTCACCTTGTTGATGCCACCGCAGGGAGAAACCAAACAAACAAGACGTTCGGACATGAAGGGAAAGCTTTAGAACCTTTCTGCTGTTTTATGTCATTCCTCCCTCTCAGGGCTGGCAAGGGAAAGCCAAACTTTGTTCCGTCTCTTTTCTTCTTTTTCTCATTGTTGTTCCCCTGGCCACCAAGGAGTGGCTTTTGCTCTTGTGGGCCTTGGGCCAGAAGCCCTTTTCCTGTGGATAAAATCATTTCAGATTAGCAGCCCCCGCGAGGGTGACGGAACTGCAAAACGAATCCCACCTTGTGCGCTGGTGCTTAAACGACTCAGGTATTCTCTTTTTCTTGTGAGGTGCCCGTGGCAGAAATCCAATCTCCTTACTAATTGTTATTTATTTGCAGAAGTGGCCACAATTGAAAGGACTTGGTCTTCTTCCAGGGATTTGTATAAAGGCCACAGTTGTTTGCAGGACAGCTCAGGGTTTGTTTGTTTGTATATATTCACAAAGTCTTGGCGTGGCTGGTCCATTCCATGTCAGGTGGGGGCAGTGGATCCATTTGGGTTTAAAGTGGCTACCGGGGGTGCTGGTCCCCCAAATAGGTGCAGCATCCGGCATAGCTCCTTTAGCATTTGAACTAAGGCCCAAGGTGGAGTTGCTGCTCCCATCACATGGAAGCCCCCAGTTGCCACTGCAGGATGGATTGGGAGAACTGAAATCAGTAAAATAATAAAAAGGAATACCTTGTTTTCCCATTTCTGCACACATGATGTCAGCTGCAAGCACCACAGTACACTGTTTTCTAAGGCAGGCATATATGTCTTATATTCTAAAGCAGAGTTTTGACACAAGGGCAAAGCAGAACCTATTCCACAAGTAAGAACATGGAGAGGCCCGTGTTGGAGTAAGCAAAGGCCTATAAAGCTCTATATGGCTTAGGTCTGGACTACCCAAAAAACCATGGGCAGCATTCTACATCAGCTTCTTACCTAAGTATACCTAGTTCTTTTCTCCCTCCGGTGATCTTTCTAAGCTGGCAAAGGAAACCCCTTCCTCCAAAAGACAGCAAGATTCCAAGTTCTTCCTCCTCCAGACACCTCCTCTCTTTTAAGCAGGCATAAGAAACCCATTTCTCCAACAAACAGCAAGAGTATGGTTTCTTCCTAATCTAAGCAGGGAAAGGAAATCCCTTTCTTCAATCAATGCCAAGTGTGCAGTTGCTTTCTTCCCCCATGAATTCCAATAGAGTCTTTCATTTAGTTATATCTAGAGAAACATTGGCCAGAATCCTGAATGAGTTACTTGATTAACTGTACTTAGTTCGGTAACTTCTCCCAGCTTGCTCTCTACAGCCTGATGTAGGTGGGTTGGTGGGTGGGGAGGATTGGGTATGTTTTTTAAAGTTTTTTAATGTAATTAATGTATTATTGTTGTTCGCCACCTCGATCCATGGGGAGAGGCAGGATAGAAATAATTTTTATTATTATTATTATTATTATTACCATTATTATTACCATTATTATTACCATTATTATTATTATTATTCATCTCCCCTCTAGCAAGATGGACCTTCTCCTCCCTGTGTAGCTGATGCCCAGTAAAGTAAGATGGGGAGCAGGGTAAGCAATTATTGTGAATACAGAACGGTAACCTAGATTTACTCATCTGTAATTGTTCTGTATTCACAATCGCTACTTAAGTCACTTAGTCAAGGGCCCTGAATGTCCATTCTTCCCACCATGCCTTAGCCCCCTCCCCACAGACATACACATTTTGATATTTGCAGTTTTCCTACTTTTGCAAGGGTCCTGTGCCCCTAACCCTAGCAAATGTGAAGAGCCGACTGTATATTTAAATCTAAAACATAAAAATGTTTTAAATATATAAATAAATATTTTATAAATATGAACAGAAGACATTATTAATAATAAGGGGAAGGAGGAAGAAGTCTGTTGCAGAAGGCTGGTGGTTGCTGGAGTTTTTTGTTGCCCCAGCAGGTAGTGCCATAGCATCATAGGCCCTTTCCGCACACTTAGGGGCGCATTTAATTGGACTTAGGTGCGGAACGAAGGTAAATAATCCGAACCTAGTCTGCTCCAAGGTGCAGATGACCTTCGTTACAGGACACATTGGCCCATCTTAATTTCCTCATGCAGAAAGCGTGCGAGAATCAAGGTGTTGGAAGAGACCCCAAAGGCCATCTAGTTCAGTCTCACCCTGCCATGTAAAAAGACACAATCAAAGCACTCCCGATAGATGGCCATCCAGCCTCTATTTAAAAATCTTCAAAGAAGGAAACTCCACCATACTCCCAGGCAGCAGCGTATTCCACTATCAAATTGTTCTTACAATTTGGTGGTCCCTCCCAAAACTGCAAACCCCAGGATTCCATAGGATGTTGAAAGTGGAATCATTGCGCTATAACAGGCTAGTGCAGAAAAGGCCTAGGTTTGGACCCTGGGTGCCTGACCTCCCCAGCATGCCTCGGCCCCCTTCATACAGACACAGACACACATTTGATATTTGTAGTTTGTCCACTTTTGTGGGGGTCTTACGGAGGGCCAACTGTACTAAGCCCTGCAACAAACAAACAAAAAGACCTGTTTGAGTGAAAGGTGGGCTTGAAAAGGTGTTAGAAGAAAGGCCACAAGGAGAAGAAAGAAATTTGTATCTTGCTGTCATTTGGATGAAGGGGTTCCCTTTACTCCTGAGTGTCCTGTATCAGTCAGACGGGCTCAGCTGATAACCCACACAAAACAAACGGAATAGCTCCCAACTCATTGCTTACTTTTAGGCAGTAAGTACAAGGTCATAAATAAAGTGCAACAGAATTCTAAGGCAAAGCGAGTCCAAGGTCAGTCAGGGTAACCCAGAGTCAAGATATCCATCAAAGCGGAAGATCAGATAAGCTCTGACAAATCCTGGAGGGGAAGGGCAGCAGCTATATAGGTCAGTCGCCTAACACAGCTGTTACCTGATTGTTGCTGTTTGTATATTCTCCGGGCTCAGCACAGGCTCTCTCTTTGTTGTCTGTGCTCAGCAATAGTAGGAACTGATACGTTTTCTTCTGTGTCTGCAGGGGCAGGACTCTCTGCTAGAGCTGGCATCGCCCCCTGTTCTGTTTGTGGCACTGTAACAACTTCCTGTACAGCAGGTCTTGGCATGCCCCCTGTTTTAGCCTTTGGCACGTCTCCTGTTTCGCACTCAGAGTCAAAGTCCATGTTCCGGAAGCAGGGCATGACACTGAACCCCCCATCCCACAGAACAGAGCCAAACAAGCCCCTTGATTTACTCGGAAGCAGCTGGTGATTAAACCTATGGGACAGTCAGTGCAGTAATGGTAGCAGCAATCTTGGACCGAATCTGGTCAAACATACGCTAGAGCAGAGCTTTCCAATCTTTTCATGTTGGTGACACACTTTTTAGACACGTATCATTTCATGACACAGTAATTCAGTTTTGCTAGCAAACTGGAAGTTAAACTAACCCCTTATAAGAGATACCGACACACACATAAATTGTAATAACAAAATGTATGAGGACACGACATATCTCATGAAAACATAATAATATACCTTTCCAAGATTGTAGGCGACACACCTACACACTTCAGGCGACACACTAACGTGTCACAGCACACTCTTTGAAAAGCCCTGCACTGCCTGTGGGGAGGGTTGCCAAAGTGAAAACTGGTGAAGCCTCTTGGACCTCTAATGATTGTGCAGAAGAGGGATTGCGTCTGGAGTGGTTTGTCACACAACCAGCTAACAAATCACACATCCTGGAATTCCTTCTACACAACATTAAAAGTACAAGAGCCATTTTCATTTTTCCCTCCGGCAACCCCACCTGAGAAAAGTGGTGAGCCATTTCCATTTTTCTCTGCCAGCGTGGCCTCTCCTCAGAGTCTCCGGCTGTTTTAACTGGTCAAAACAAGCACTGATTTCATTCTGCGGCCAGCCAGAGGAGTTATGCAGACCACTTAACAGCTTGCTGTGAACAATTTGCACAAAACATTGCCGATGCAATCATTCAGAACCATTCAGATTTGGATGCTCTAGTTGGTGGGGCTCTGGTGGGTGTAGTTTTGGCCCCGGCTTGTCCAGATCCCCTGGGATGTTTTAAGAGCAGCTGAAAATGTATTCTGGCACAGGATTGCTCAAGATAGTCCCTGCCAAATTGAGACAAAGGAGAGTATGCTTACCAAAGATCCTCTCCTTGTCTTCCTTGGTGAAAATACGCTCCAACTGTCCCAGTTTGGCAGGGATCGCCCTGAGTCATCCTTTGCCATCACATTTTTCCAGCTAATGGCCCAGTTTCTCTGTCCTTCTTCTTTTTCTGGCTTGGTTCTCTGATTACTTTGCTGCAAACTGTATCCAAGATGCAAAATTACTTTACACTCAGTAAATTGAACAAAGAGGAGAAGTAGGGGGAAAGAAATCTTGATCGTCAAACAAAAGCAAACTGCTGCAGCCTTTTCTACTTTGTGTGTTCTTCCTCGCTAATAATTTCTGTCATCTTAAACACACTCTCAGGTTGCTTGGCCATATGCACCCCAATGTTCATCTGTGGAATGTTGGAGGGTACAAGAAAGGTGAGGTTCATGGCATGTACTGGAGATCATTGCCTTTCCTGGGCTAAAAGAGGTGACTGGGAGACCACTGTTTTTTGTTTTTGTTTTTTTCTGGGGTTGGAATTCAATGATGATGACTTGGGTCACGCAGGGGGATGAACCACATCAGGAACTAGATAGCAGGAATATGTCCCTGTTGTTCTTCTGAACCTCTCAGTGGTAATCCATACCATTGTCCATGTTATTCTTCTGGCCCTCCTTTGCATCCAAAGTAATACATTGCAAATGTCTGCTAAGATATAATGAAAACAAACAAACAACAATCAAAGACCACGTGCAAAAAGGTGAAAGAACAAATTGCTTATTTTCTGAATACTTATACAAACTCACACGTGTTTAATGAGTTACCTGAAGGACAAAAGTCAGAGGGAAGGGACAACTCATTCTCTAACAGAAACCAGTTTCATACCTGTGCAGGAGTGTCAAACTCAATTTCATCTGGGGCCGCCTCAGCATTATGGTTGCCCTCAAAGGGCTGGTTGTATCTGTAAGACTATATAAAGTGTCTACTCTTTTATCATCTTAAATAATTGCCTCTGCATTCGATTAATACTGGTTTCAGTAATAACTAGCTCTGAAACAAGAAGTCTAGGAAAAATAATGGCAAGCAGATATTCAAGCGTACAATTTGAACAATTTACTGAAAAATAGATTTTGAAAACAGAAAGTTACTTTTTTGAATCATCAGACAAATATTACCAAGCATTGTTTATTACATTAACTTTGTATAACTTTTTGGTCCCAGTTGAGACCTTCCCTGTGCCTCTTTCTGCTTCCCCACTATCCTGTGGCTCTTTCTACCCCCCCGCCCTCTCTCTATCGGGTAAGACCAATCTCCACATTGTGGGCCCCCAGCTGCCAGAATTCTGAAGAGGGGCCCAACAGCCAGAACTCACGCTCTACTTCTATTTCTGACTGCTCCTCTGTCCAACTCTTGCGAGCCATGCAGAGCATTGCCATGGTAACCCATGGCAATGCTCTCACAGTGAGACTTGGACAGAGGAGCAGTCAGAAGTAGAAGTAGAGCATGAATGCTGACTGCTGGGTCCCTCTTCAGAATACCAACAGCCAGGGGCCTGCAATATGGGGATCAGGTTTGCCAGGCAAGAGGAGTGCCACAGCTGCAGGAGAGGTATGAGGGCCACATGAAATGGTCTGGCGGGCCAGATTTGCCCTGCAGGCCTTATGTTTGACACATGTGCTGTGTCCACCACCACCAAGAAAGCCCTTCCACATGTGGTAGCTCTGTGGGTGATGTGGTACCTCTTTCCCCTTGCTTTCCCTTGAATCCCCACCCCTGATCTATCTCTCTTCCCTCATCCTTCTTCTACATCTACTTTTTCCCATTCACACAGAAAGGAGGTGCAGAGGCAAAGAAAGCTGACGTGACATTCACATATTGATTTGAAGTAACCAGCCAAATACCAAGCTTCTGGTCTATAGAAGGATATCATAATGTCACATCTGAAACATCTGATACATACACAGGCACACACACACACGCCATCCATGCACAGAGCAGCTATGTCCAACTAGCTTCAAGTGGATGGTTTAGCAGATAATTTCATCTTGCTGATGTTCTTTGAGAAAATGTAATCAAGGATATTAGATATAGGTTTCGATTGTAGGCATGTGAATGGGCTCTCTCACGCTTCTATTCATACAAATTTCATATATGTATATAAGACAGAGAGAGAGACTTCCCTAGCATTTATAAATATTAATACAGAATACTCAGCAAGAACAATGCATCCAAATAATGAGAAGTACCAAATCCCATCCTATTGATTCTGGCATATCAGCGGCTTAAGGATTAGCAGGTGAACTTTGGAGTTAAAATATTGCTTTGAAAAACAAAATAATGATAATGTCAAAATGCAAAAAGGGTGGGGAGGGGTGGAAGTAAGGTCTCTGAGTCATTGCATTCTGTATTCTTAAGGGCTTTCATCAGATATTGTAACATTGTGATGAATTGCTAATGCAGGGCAACCAGAACTCAACAATCTCCCCAGAAGGCCCTTTTGTAGATTCTTTCGGTGACCCATGGCACAAAGGATGATCAACAGACTTCAGGCACCAATTCAGATGAAGGAGTAACTGTAGATGGGAAGGTGCCAGTTACATCTACATAGCCGTATTTGTCAACTTAGATGGTTTTAAAGGGGATTAGAGGAATTCATGGAGGTTAGTGGGGTTCCCAGATCTCCAGGCCTGACCCTGAGGCCATTTCCGCACTGGGTATTAGAAACGGTGCAGTCCGTCCTCCAGGGAGGATGTCCGCACCTGGGAGCGGACTGGGTCTGGACTATTTAGTGTAGTTCCACACCTCAGCCCGCTCCGAAACGACCCAAGTGGTCGTCTAGCGTGCTTTTGAAAAATCTGTTTCTTGCAGTTTTTCAAAAGCATGGAGCGCGCCAGTGCGAGCCTGCTCCCTTGTGCAGATTTGCAGGCTCGCACCAATGCGAGCTTGCGATCTGCTGGGAGCAGGCTTTAGGCTGGTGAGTTTCAGTGGTTGATCGAGATCCTCGACCAACTGGAAGCTGCCATTTTCATCCCCTGAGCAGTGCGGAGCGACGAGCACGCACTGCTCTGGAGCAACCTGGACCGGACCAGGGAGCAAAAAGACCCCGTAAGTAGCGTCATGGGGCGATTCCCTCGCCCTGTGCGGAAATGGCCTGAGTCTCACAGCACAGTTCCTTTTCTCCAGTCCTCAGGGCAAATGAGAGGAATCTGAGAGTGAGAGCACTGTCTTGCAAAGTGCGTGTATATATCTATTTTCCTCCTTTGTTAGACTTTTTGGTTTTTGTTTGAATGACATGCTTCACAACACCACCAGGGGCTGTCTTGTGTGCCCTACTATATTTCACAGATGAAAGCTAAGACACATGTGGCCAAGCAACCTCAGAGTGTGGTCGAGATGGCAAGCATTATCAGTGAGGTTGAAGACACAGGCTGGGAGAGGCTGCAGCATAGAATCATAGAGTTGGAAGAGACCACAAGACCCATTGAGTCCAACCTCTGTCATGCAGGAATACACTATCAAAGCATTCCTGACAGATGGCCATTCAACCTCTGTTTAAAAAACCTCCAAAAAAGGAAACCCCATCACACTGCACTAAGGCAGTGGAATCCACTGTTGAACTACTCTTACCATGAAGAAGTTCTTCTTAACATTTAGATGGAATCGCTTTTCCTGAAGTTTGAAGTCATTGTTCCATGTCCTAGTCTCTGGAACAGCAGAAAAGAGGCTTGCTCCATCCTCTGTATGACATCCCAAACACAGCTATCGTGTCACCTTCTCTTAACCTTCTCTCCTCCAGGCTAAACATACCCAGCTTCCTAAGCCCTCCTCTTAGGGCTTCATGGTTCCCAGGCCTTCTACCATTTTGGTCACCCCCCTCTGGACATGGTCCAGCTTGTCAATATCCTTCCTGAACTGTGCTGCCCAGAACAGCAGTCTGCTTTTATCTGAGTCTGAAGGGAAGGTTCAGCCCACTCCCTTCCTCTCCTCCCTGCTGACTTAATAAAGTGCAAACTATTTTTGCACTTTGAACTCAGTTTGCAGCAACTGAAGTAAGCTGAAGAGAAAGGGGGAAAGTGGGAGAAGGAGAGAGAACGTTTTAAAAGCAGCTGAAAAACATGGAATGACAGGATTAATCAGGACTGTTCCTGCTAAATTGGAGGGGGAGGAAATGTCTTTCCATCATCACCAGGGCCTGTCCCCTCTGACTTAACAAACTGTCCACCCTAAGTCTCAGGTTTTGGTGCTGACCTCTCAGTGCCTGGGACAGTTCTAACCTGGCAGCTTCAAAAGTGAGGGCCATAGAATCATAAAACTGTGGAACTGGAAGAGACCACAAGGGCTATCTTGTCCAACCCCATTCTGCCATGCGGGAAGACACCACCGAAGCACTCCTTTCAAAGAAGGAGACTCCACCACACCCCCGGGCAGTGTATTCTACTGTCAAACTGCTCTTACCTCGGGAAGTTCTTCCAAATGTTTAGATGGAATCGCTTTTCCTAAAGTTTGAAGCTATTGCTCCATGTCCTAGTCTCTTGAGCAGCAGAAAACAGGCTAGCTCTATCCTCCATATGACATCCCTTCAAATATTAAAGCATAGCTATCATGTTGCCTCTTAACGTTTTCTTCTCCAGGGTAAACATCCCCAGCTCCCAAAGCTGATCATAGAATCATAGAAATGTAGAGTTGGAAGAGACCACACGGGCCATCCAGTCCAACCCCGCCATGCAGGAACACCCTCAAAGCACTCCCAACAGATGGCCATCCAGCCTCTGCTTAAAAACCTCCAAAGAAGGAGACTCCACCACACTCCATGGAGGCAGCGTATTCTACTGCCAGACAGCCCTGACCATCAGGAAGTTCTTCCTGAGGTTCAGGTGGAATCACCTTTCCTGCAGCTTGAATCCATTGCTCCTTGTCCTGGTCTCTGGAGCAGCAGAAAACAAGCCCTCTCCCTCCTCGACATGGCATCCCTTCAAATATTTGAACATGGCTATCATGTCCCCTCTTAGCCTTCTCTTCTTCTCCTCATAGTGCTTCTTGGTTTCCAGGTCTTCTACCATTTTGATTGCCCTCCTCAGGACATAACCATCAGTGGCTATGCGTTGAGATCAATATACATCACCTTCCTTAGCGCAGGAGGAATGCATGCCTCTGTTTATCAGTGGATTGGGAAATCAAGACAGAGGGTACAGAGGCACTCCTCTTGTGCTAGTAGGCTTCCTATGGACAATTTATTGGCCACTGTGTGAAGAAAATGTGTTAACACTGTAGCATCACCAGACTGTATATTTGGAAGGGCCTAAATACCTTTGTAATGTCTGTTGTTGCAATTAACACAAGACAGCAACAGCCTCAGACCCTAAAGGCAGCAGAAGCAAGGTTTCTTTCTTCTGCAACTTCAACAGAGCACTGTAGATGAGGTCTGACAAACACAAGATCCTCAGCCCATTAAATATTATGCAGCTGGAGTTAAAGCAGATTTGCTTTAAAGAAACATTACACCACATCGCCCTTTCATCAAAGAGATAAAGAAACAAGATAATGTACACATCACAGAACATATTCAAATTCCTATATTTCTCAAACATATCAGTATCAAGAAACAAATATTTAAAATAAAATTACAACTTGGGCCACTGGTCCTGGATACATAGGTTTAAGGCAAGATGAACCAAATGATCAGCCTGCCAAGTCTCCCAGTGTTCCCTTGAGTGACATAGAAAAAACCAATGAGAATCATTATCAATCTGATGAGACAGGCATGCTGGCATAGACTGAAATACCAGACTACCTATGCCTTCCCAGGTGAAGCACAGAGCTGGATTTGAACAGTGAACCAGAGGTCACCAGTGTTTGGCCCACCATTGAGGCTGGTCTTTAGCAACATCCTTCCTCAAAGAATGTAGCTTTCTGGAGAAAAGACAGATGTGTCTCGCAGTGTTACATATACTAGATGCTTGTCTACTGCTTGACACTGTTGGGCACAAAAATATTTCAGAGTATTTAGTGTTTATTGCTGAGTTCCTAAGCAGTTCTAAAAAGATCTTCAAATACATTTTGAGTGGACTGTATCCTGTCTTACTAGCTTCTTGCCTTTGCTCAGCTAGGGGCCTTTTTGCACTACACTGTTACAGTGCTATTATTCCACTTTCAGCAGCCTGTGGATTTCTAGGGTTTGCAGTTTACTGAGGCCAAAGAGCTTTCTGGCTGAGAATTCTAAAGTCCCTTCCCTAAACTCCAAACCCCAGGATTCCAAAGGATGTTGAAAGTGGAACAACAGCACTATAACAGTGGAGTGTGGAAAGGCCCTATGAGAACTGTGTCAAAAGTCAATGAGATAAGTAATAACAATTTGATAACTGACTGTCTTGCTCTTAGAACATTTGTCTAAATAGGAAAAATGACGTTTTATGCTAAGGAAAGTCACAAAGACTCTATTCTATGGATCTCACAACTTTGGTTAAACAACCTTTTAATTCTTGAACATTTTCTCTCTGTTTCATCCAATGCTGGAATTTCTATAAATATGCTACTGTTTAAAATAAACCTTGTCTAAATACTAAATTGGTACTTTATATGATAACTATAGAGAGAATTCAATGTGTCCCAAAATCAAAAGAACCAGGGATACCTGAACGTAAACGATTGGTCATTAAAACTGTTGGACATAACTGAAATGGAAAAACTTAACAGTGTGGTTAGAAAGGGCAAATGTTACAAGATTTCGAGAAAGAGTGGGAAATAATTTATAATCATGTAATGAAAAGTTGTTTGAATATCTGATATATTTAAATAGTAAATTATAAAATATGATAACGGCAAATTTTGAAAAAACAATGCAAATATTTTGACTAGTGATATTTAACTTTTGTATTAAGATAAGAGGACACAGGATGAAATTTTCTAATAGTCGAAGTTTCTTTTTATAAGAACTGTTTTCCTCTTCTCTCTTGTAATTAGAAGGAAGAAGGTATTGGAAATAATGATAAGTTGTATCTCAAGTTTTAATTAATGAAGAAACAGAACACAGATATCAGGAAGAAAGAATGTGTAAATTTTGTATTTTTTATATTGTACTATTTACAATTTGTAAATATATTTACAAACAAATACAAACAAATAAACCTTCTCTCCTGTCGCAGCCAAGCTAATAGCAAGGAATGAAAAGATATTCCCTATTGACCAAGAGTTATTGTGTGTGGGGTGTGTGTGTGTGTGCATGTGTGTGTGTTTGAGACAGAGAGGAAGAGTTCTTCCTATCCTATTTCAGGTACCAAATCCAGCTCTGTGCTTCACCTGGGAAGGCATGAGTGGACTGATATTTCAGTCTATCCCAACACACATCTGATCAGATCAATCATAATCTTCATCAGCCTTTCTTATGACACTCAAGGGAGTGCTGGAAGACTCAGCAGATTGGGCACTAGGTTCATCCTGCCTTAAACCTATGTAAATGTCATGTCATGCCATGCCCCAGAGGCCCCAACAGAGAAGAGGAAAGTTCTAATTCAGATGCAGAGGATAGCCCAGAGGACCACAACAATCAACAGGAGCAACCATTAGCAACAGGAGCCAGAGACAGGGGGACAGAATGACCAGCAGTAACAGGAGTCAGAGGAAGAACCAGCAAAGATACCTACCTTGGAGAATGAAGGCAAGAGAAAGAAAGAATCAGGTGTTCAGCTCGTTTATATACCAAACAAGCCCTAATGAGAGAACACCTGCGTTGACACAAATAGACAATAAATAGCAATAGCACGTGTATTTCTATACCACTTATCACCTACGTGTTCTTTAAGCAGTTTACAATGTGTTAGCTAATTGTCCTCAACAAGCTGGGTACTCATTTTACTGACCTGCAGAAGGATGGAAGGCTGAGTCAACCTGGAGCCTGGCAGGATTGAACTCACAACCTTGTGGCTGCAGTACTGGCTTTTAACCACTGCACCACCAGGGCTCCCAGATGCTAAATGAGAAGCATCTGGCTTCTTTCAACAAGATCAACAATTGCTCTTCTTGGTGGTTGAATCTCTGTGGCTGTCCCGTGCCTCCTTGCCAAGAACTCTGTCTCCAGTTGGACCTTGCCTTCCTTAGATTCTATCCATACCAAGTCTTCTTTGTGTCATGGTTATAACACTACAACCCTCAAGATACCAAATCATGTTTGATCTTGGAAGTTAAAGAGGGTCAGCTCTGGTTAGTATGCAGATGGGAGATCACCAATGAACACCAGGTGTTGTAGTAGGCTATATTTCAGAGGAAGCAACTGGCAAAACCATCTCTGAGAATTCCTTGCCCAAGAACACCGTATGGAATTTATGGAGTCACCATAAGTGAACATGAAGGTACATATGTTCACAATAGGATCTCAAGGGTCATCTAGTCCAATCCTCTCCCAGGAAAAGAATACAAGCTGAAGTTACCCTGACAGACATCCAATATCTGTTTACAGCACTCCAACAAGAGAGCATCTATCACCTTCCAAGATAACATTGTTCCACTGTTGTACAGCTTTAGCCTAATGTTTAGACAATGGTTGAGATCCTGCACTGCGCAGGTGCAGTGTAACATTCCGCCCATGCAATTCTTTGTCTTCCCAACATCACACCCTGGGGCCATTTCCACACTAGACTGTTATAGCGCTATTATTCCACTTGTAACATCCTATGGAACCCTGGCGTTTGCAGTTTCGAGAGGGGCTGGCCAGGATTCCATAGGATGTTCCAAGTGGAATAACAGCACTATAACAGTCTAGTGCAGAAATGGCCTGGGAGTATTCCTTGCTGCTGCTGCTGCTGCTGTTTACCAATGCAGAGAGGAGGGCGGGGGGAGACAATTCCGCTGAAGAGGCAGCAGCTGGTCTCAACTTGGAGGGGGGAAGAAATGAAGGTGCACTAAGGTATATGTCCTCTTTTCCTTCTCCTGGGAGCCCAGAGCACCTGAATCTTCATCGTCTGAATTGCCTCCCTCCCCATATGTTGGGGGCAAAAGCCCAAACTCCCTATGCCCTGTGCCAAGAGGCACGTGTATATGTAAGCAATCTGCAATCAGGCCATTTCCCCACTACACTGTTATAGTACTATTATTCCACTTTTGACATCCTATGGAATCCTGGGCTTTGCTGTTTAGGGAGGGGCATTTAGAATTCTCAGCCAGAGAGCTCTTTGGCCTCAGTAAACTACAAACCCCAGAATCCCACAGGAATAATAGCACTGTAACAGTGTAGTGCAGAAATGGCCAGAGTTAACTCAGCAGTGGGGAGAGAAGAGGGGTTGAAATCTTCCCCTTTCCAACAGGGTCAGAAAGGCTGCTGCAACCTTTTGTGCATTCTTCTCCATTAATAACTTTTGGCAACTTAACCACACTCTGAGATTGTCTGGCTATGTGTGTCCCATTTTAACTCCCTGAAATTTTGGAATTTATGCTATTGGCTCTACTCAACTTGAAGTTAGCAATAGGATTTTAGCTCATGAGTATAAAGTTGCATTCTATCTTCTTGGAGCTCAGCCACTGGGAATGCATGTGAAGGCGGGAGCACGCTGTCATAACCTGGGAACTGTAGGCCATAATCACCTCTTAGCTTGTGCCTTTATTCAGTCAGGGTGCACCAACATGGCCTGCGATGTTAATGAGGTTCAAAAACCAATAAGCCCACTAGCAAGGAAGCCTTGGGATGGAGAGGTCATGTGTGGTTTTGATAGGCCTGCCCTTGAACCAAAGCCCTATCAAGACAGTTAATGCTGAAACAACCCCCCCCAAAAAAAATCTTGAGCAGCAGCCGTTGGTTCAAACAAGCCTAATAGCTGTAGAAGCCCCCTAGCATTAGCTAAACAAAGCACACTCAGAATCAGCCTTAACGTCAGCCTGCAAGAGGTCAAAAAAGAGAGCCCAGCCTGGCTTTGCAAGCTAAATCCCAGAGATCCATTCTAATTTCCCCACTCAAGGATGTTTAAGCAGTCCTTGGATGCTCTTTACAACACTTTGATCCGTGCATCGTTCCATTAAAAACTTTGCAGCTCAGGGTCTTTCTCAGACCGATAGCTCCCTGTGCCAAACGGGTTCATGCAGAGCCCTAGCTAAGCTGCTATGCATAAAACTACTTAATGGCTGGGGTGGAAATAAAGATCATCTAAGCCTGGGCAAGAAATAAACTTTCTCTCCATGCACGGCAGGTAAGCGACTAGAAAAACTCCCTTTGTAGTCAAGATCTGACTTCGTGCTGGCATGGTGCAAATCTACACTCAGGTAGTTGCATGGTGATTGTGTTGCACTTCCCTTCTGCTAATACTGTGTAACCGAGTGCTTATTTGCTGGTGTGCCGCCTTCTTGTTAGCTTGTGCAAAGAGGAATAATGCACCATGACTGTTTCTGCAGTTTCATACTCTCCAACATTTCACTGATGAAAACAGGGACTTGTGTGGCCAAGCAACATCAGAGTGCAGTCAGGATGGTGTGTTACTGAGGAAGAATTGTTATCCCAAAACGTGGGTGACTCAGGGGTCCACCTGTAATGCTAGTACCTCCATGAAAAGGTGGGGAATGATTGGCTCAAATAGAAGGCCTGTGAGAGCTGGGTAACCTAATGAGATCTTTGACACCAATGTTTACGAGTACTTCTAAAGGGAAGAACCAGCCAGAGATCCAAAAGCAAGCTTAATTGTGTTTTATTGGGAGAATTGATCCCCCACACAAGATCCAAACAGTCATGCAATCACACAAGGCTAACTGAAGGAAAGGTTTCAGATAGCAAGATTTCAGGGCATTGTGGGTTATATTTACCAATCTAGAAGGGTATCAAAGGACCAGCAATGTGGTTTAGACTTGCATCTAAGGACAGTACACAGTTAGGAATCAGAGTAGCAGAGCAGCAACCACCAATCAGTGTACTGTAAGTTGAGTGGTCAAAACTGGGGGGGGGTTATACCCAATTTCTGCTTGGAGGACAAGAGTGTGAATGGTTCTCCAGCCAAGTAAACAATAGAATTTGCAGAGTGGACAATGAGGTCCAGAATGGGCTTATGATTTTAGCATTATGTGAGAAAGGGCTACTGGCTGCCTGATAGCTTGGTTTTTGTAGGCCAGGTTCTTGGATAAAGGAAAAGTTGCTCAGTTGGAGGAAAAGGAGATAAGGCAATCAGTGGTTTGGTGGGAATCTCCCAGCAGAAATATTAAGGCTAACTGCAACTAACTATTATCTCTGGAGTTACCTGGTGATTTCCTGACTATGGCCTGGCTATGCCCAAGAGGGAGTTCTGACCTAATTCACAGTGCACATGTTTGGACAGTCTTTTCTTTTGTCCAGCATGGCCATACAGCCATTGCAGGGCATGTTTTATATTAATGACAATTGATATATTTGCCAATTAAATCATATTTCACCAATTAAACCAGATCAAAGCCCAGGGGTATATGACCTGGTAACAGAACAGGCAAACCAGAAGAGAAGTTTAAGAGGCAACATGATAGCTATTCTTAAATATTTGAAGGGATGCCATATGGAGGATGGAGCAAGCTTGTTTTCTGCTGCTCTGGAGACTAGGACACAGAGCAGTGGCTTTAAATTACAGGAAAAGAGGTTCCACCTAAACATTAGGAAGAACTTCCTGGTGGTAAGAGCAGTTCAACAGTGGAATATGCCTTCTTAGTGGAGTATGGTGGTCTCCTCCTTTGGGGGGTTTTAAATCGAGGCTGTCAGGAATTCTTTGGTGGTGTATGCCTGCATGGCAGGGGATTGGACTCGATGACCCTGGTGGTCTCTTCCAGCTCTGCGATTTTATGATTCTGTGAAAACCCTCCAAAATGAAGCAAAAGATAGTGCTGGAAGATAGGACTCCCAGGTCAGAAAGTAATCAACCAGCTACTAGGGAAGATCAGAGGATGAGTACTGCTATGCCTAATGATGCAACTGGACTCAAGCTGAAGGATGTTCAGCTGCTGATATGCACAGAGGTGGAAGGAAAGTCTGAAGCTGCGCAAGGAACATGGAATGTGAGACTTAATCAAGAAAGCCATCGTTGTCTTGGGTTAGCAAGACTTGAGCAGGGCAGCTGGTGAGTGAGGCTCTTGCAGCTCTCTCATTCATAGGGTTGCCATAAATCAAAGCTGACTTGACAGCTTATAGCAACAGCAAACTCATTATTTGTAACTCTTTACTTTCATTATCTGTAACTCTTTGCAACTCTTTACTTTCTGGGTAATCTGCTGTGTCAAGAATGAAGCTGTGACAGTGGTGGCGCTTGGAGTGTGGGGAGGGGGGTGGGAGGGGCGGGGCTATGCCATGAGGGGCATGGGCACTGTGCACGGGGGCGTGGCTTCAGTGTGTGGGGGCGTGGCCAGGGGGTGCAGTGGCATGGGCAGGGAGCACAGGGGCGTGGCTACTGGCTGGGACGCCCCAAAAACATTGCTGCCTGGAGTGAATCACCTCTGCCGCCCCAAAGCAACTGAGCTGTGAATAGTAACAACAACTGGGGCATAATAATGGTGCCTGATTCTGAAGATGCTCTCCAATAAGTCATAGTGGGCTTTTCCAGACAACTCTAAATAAAGATGAGTTCTTGCAGTATAGCTCCATAGCTTTTCCTTGGTTGTGTTGATGGGTGTTACCTTCTGCATCCACTCACTTCATTCATCTGGTGGACAGTTCACAGTGATTTCTTAGAGCTGCACTGGGTCTCTTCCAATTTTATTTTTTAAATTGAGGTGTTGTGTGCTGAGGTGATCTTATGGTCTGAAAGGCTAACTTTCTCCTCCTTTCTTTATTTTTTCCCCATTAGGATTACAACGCTGTAGCATAAAAATGCAATTTCACTGATGCGCTGATAAACCATAGCACTAGAACGCTTAAAAAAAATTAAAAAGAAGAACAGAAGGAGATTTTCATTGCTGCTGTTGCTCTGATATGAAAAAAATTAAAAAGAAAGCCACTTGAGTGTGGGAATAAAACGTTGCAGCTGGTGCCAGGATTTGTCAGAAGATAATTCAGAACAATATAACACTGTTTGCGTCATTTAAAAGAACAACAACTGTGAACTACAGCAGCAAATATCACAACTTCCTAACACATCACCAATAATTTTCACTTATATTCTGCCTTTCTCCCAATAATGTGACTCAAGGCAGCATGCAACATGTTTAAAAACAATACAGATTTTTTCAGAAGAATGTCAGTTAAAATCAAGGACAGAAATTGAATCTGAGGGTTTTAAGTGTCATTGGTTCTTATATAGGAAATTGAGGGAAAGATTTATATTGGATAAAAAGGCAGAGGGGATAGATTTGAAAAAACAAGAAGACCCGTTCCTGAAAATAATAACAGACTCAAAAAAGCAAATGATATCTAAGATATATAAATTATTGTTGGAACGGGAATTGGAAACAGAAACTATAAAAGAGACAATGTTAAAGTGGAGTAAAAATATTGGACGGGAAATAGATTTGGAACAATGGGAGAGCAGTTGGAGAGATACAAACAAATTTACGGCAGCACAAAACTTAAAGGAGAATTATTTGAAAATGTTTTATAGGTGGCATTTAGACCCGGCAAAACTGAATAAGATACAGAAAACAATAGAGAATAGATGTTGGAAGTGTGGCAAGGATAAAGGCACATTCTTCCATATGTGGTGGATGTGTGATGTAGCAAAGAATTTTTGGAGAAAAATTCACGAAAGGATGATGGCAATGTTACAAATTAAGATACCGTTAATACTGGAGCTATTCTTGTTGAATATGATTCAGAAGGTAGAGACAACAGTAAAAAGAAAGTACTGGAGAGTAATTTTATATCTAGTAACAGCAGCAAGAATACTATATGCACAGAAATGGAAAAATAAGATTACACCACAAAGGGAAGAATGGCTGGTGAAAGTGACAGAAATGCAAGAGATGGATAGATTAACTGGGATGGTTCAGGGAAGAAGGCAAAGACAACAGGAGGAGAGTTGGGATACGGTGAAAAAATATATAGTAAGTGTGTAGAGTTTATAATGGAATCCCCAAAAGTAGAATGGGGAGTAGGGGAGGAAGAAAATGGAAAAAGAAGGCCCCTGGAGAGAAGGGGAAAAGAGATAAATAAAGGACAAAAGATGGTAAAAGAATCAAGAACAAAGATATGAAAGTTATTAATAGAATATTAAATACGGATAAAAAGGTCGTGTCCCAGAATGGGAAGGTTGAAGGGGAAATACATTAATATTGAGCTTTGGAGTAGGAACACAGATGAAATAGGAGGAAGGAAGAAATGCGAAGGTAAGTATGGAAGGGGTATGTTGGGGGTGTGGGGAGGGGAGGGCTGAAAATGAGATTTTAAATGATGATGGATGTAAAGGGGTTTTATGGATGTTTATGAATGGTTTGTATTATATTGTGAAAATGGAATAAAGATTAAAATAATAAAAAAAATACAGATTTTTTTTAAAAAACCTATACACAGATTTCAATAAACATATAAAATTATTCAAAAGGCAATTAAACCATTTATAAAGTTCAAACAGTGAAATTCATTAAAAGACTGTACGTTCCATAAAACAGCACAGCACATCATTAAAAGCCCATTCACTTTTTGATGGCACAAGAATGGTCTTAACAGCAAGGGACAGCAAGGAGGAAGCCACCCTGGCTTCCCAAAGGAGGGTGTTCCAAAGTCTGGGAGCAACCACCAAGAAGGACCAAACACCAAATAAGGCTGAGAAGGTGGTAAGACAGAAACAAGGGCCTCTCCAGAAGATCGCAGACCTCTAATAAGGTATTAAAGGAAGATACGGGCCATTTCCGCACTGCACTCTTATAGCACGATTATTCCGCTTTGAACATCCTATGGAATCCTGGGGTTTGCAGTTCCACATTCCACAGGATGTTGAAAGTGGAATAATCGTACTGTAAGAGTGTAGTGCGGAAATGGCCACGGTCTTTCAAATAGCCTGGACCCAAGTGATATAGCCCTATCTGGAAGAAACCAAGAATAGATTTTGTGCCTCCACCTTGGAACATGGATTTTTGCCAGCAACAACAACCCTTTGTGGAAGAACCAGTTCTCCTTGCTGCAGAAAGGCAATCTGGAGTAAAGACACAGATCTCTGCAACTGATATCTTGATAGCCTTTCTCAGCAAATGTGGCAGGGAAAGAATCCCTACAGTTTCTCCCCACCTTGGCCAGCCCCCAGTTCTCACTCTTCCTTTCCCCCAAATCATGCCAGGGCACTACTCATTCTGCATGGAAAAGATAATCTCACGTGCGGCCTCAGCTGTAACTCATTCTTACCCTTTAAGATGGTTTCTGATTAAAGGGAATTGGCAAGTGCAGCCACACTTCTGTCTCTGCTACCTGGAGGTGTTGACTTCTGAGTCCCTTTCTCCTTGGCATAGCCTGCAATGTAACCAATGATTACCTTTCTAGTACTGTTTCCACCTGCTGGGCATCTGGAATGAAACCTCGCCTTGGCTTGGCGCAAACACTGTGGATGGTCAAATCTCCTTCATTAACACACCTTTTTTTTAAAAAAAAAGTGCCAGGGAAACCTTTAAACCTTCCAGTCTCCCTTCTGCAAGCCAACACGTGCCTTTCATGCAAGTGCGCATCTCCAACCAGGCACTCAGGGACCATTCCAGAGCTCACCAGAAATTTAATCACTGCTAAAATATTCGGTGGTTTCGGCTTTTCCCTCTCCTCCTGCCAAGACAACAAGTCCTTCTTGGTTTCACAGGCATCTTTCAACAACTTTAATTTCATTTGTAGATTAAGGATGGAAGTAGCATTTCCACTCGGTTGGTTGCTGGGCTCAGAGAAGACAAAAAGGTTCATTGTGCATCATGTTCGGAAATGGTTTTGTAGATCTCCTTTCTCTCTCTCTCTCTCTCTCTCTGTGCTGTGTTCTCCTTCCCTTCTTTTCGTTGGTTGTACTTTCTAAAACCAGACGTTAAGCTCTAAGTGGCATTCTTTATATCAGACTTTGGAGCACTTTTGTCAGGTGTTGAGATGACAGGATTTACCTCAAGCTAGTTTAGAAGTAGGAAAGCATTGAAAGAGGGGAGGGGATGTTCTTGTCAGGGAGAACAAGCATGGTAGAGCGGAGCTACCAGGAGAACAGTTGCTTTCCACACAGACTAATGGCAGATCTTCAAGGGAAAAGGCTATTTCTGCACTAGAATGTTATAGTGCTATTATTCCTCTTTCAACATGCTATGGAATCCTGGGGTTTGCAGTTTCGGGAACGGCCTGAGGCAAACCCCAGGATTCCATAGGATGTTGAAAGAGGAATAATAGCGTTATAACAGTCTAGTGCAGAAATGGCAGTAATGTATTTAAGTCTTTTACTCCAAGTCTCAAGTCTCTACCTTCAAGTCTCAAGTCCTTGAAGATACTTTCAAGTCAAGTCTCAAGTCTGGGAGCCAACTTTATACCCCAACCTATATTCCAGAACTTCTGGACAGAGTTGAATAAAGCCAGTTTTGACAATCTAAGGAGAGTTGGCCCTCCACTTTTGTGATTTTGCCATCTGCAGCTTTGGAAGTGGGGAACAGGATCTTCTCATTTCCCATTTGCAAAGCTTGCCTTCTGCTCTTAGGAAAAACTCCTCCTATATGAAGCAGGGACAGGCTTCTGAGCAGACCTCAGCCCCACCTCAAGCCCATTTGCTGTTCCCTCTGAGAAGTGTGTCCACACTTTGGGCTTGGGACAGATTGCCATGTGACCAGTACATTGTAAGCTTTCTGGAGGAATGTGTTAAGTTACTGAACCAAGGGCAGCAGGTCATTCACTAAAAATATTCAAGTCTCAAGTTGAGTTGAGTCAGTGTGTAATTTTTACCGAGTCAAGTCCAAGTCGAGTCACTGATGCAACTTAAGTCTGACTTGAGTCATCAACTGATCATAGTTCTGGGACACAGGGAGCAACCAAAATGGGAGGAACAATTTCTTCATCCTTCATTTCTGAAGGTTCACAACTTGCCCAGAATCCCATTCTTGTTATATACATGCACACATTCCACTACAGAAAAGGCTGAACATTTTTCTCTGGTATGGAACATTCTCATTCAGTTCAGGATGTTGTACATACAGCCCCATCATGCATTAAGATGTTCATTGCACATGCATGCCCAATATGCATCTCTCATGGGTATTGTTACTGTGGTTTCTAGCCCGGACCTGTGGTATATTAGATATCATTTGATATCAAGAATTTGGCCTTCACTACCCATTCCTCTCCACGTGCTTGCGAGGCCCCCGGACAAGCACACACACAGGCATGGCCGAAAATAGCTGAACTATTCAAAACTAATCCAGGCAGGCCAGTATTTGCCGGACTGCAGCTTCAGGAGACCTCCAGGCAAGTACCTTCTTAAGATCACATTATGTATGCACGCTGTTTACAAAGGATCCCCTGCCCCGAGCAGGCAGCTTGACGAGCCGAATACTCAACCGTCAAGCACTCCGTGTTTGCATACCAGCCACTCTACTGACAATGCTGTCATAATTCAATCATGCAAAATACTAACCTTTTGGAGGCTTTGTGTCCAGCCCGAAACCCATTGTTTTCCCCAGGAATGGACTAGCCTACAGGTACATTTTCCCCTATAAGATCCCCTGATTTTGAGTGTCTCTTCGGATCGCTCTGACTTCCACTCTGCCTTGCTCCGTTCGATGAGCCTTCCCCTCAGCTCTACGTGCTGAGAATCTCCACTTCTACGGACTTTTCTTTGGACTTTCCGGGCTTCAGGACAAGTGTAGTATTTCCCATGCAAAACCTCCTCTTAAAACCTTCTATCCAACTCCTACCTTTCTTTCTTAGGTCTGTGTGAGTGTGTTGCATACATACGATTTGACTGTGTTTATCAAAATAAAGGAAAACAATTTAATTTTACTTCTGTTTGCTCATTGACTCGGCCTGTCCCCGTAGACATTGGGTTCAAGATCTCGCTAGGTTGCCCTGCCTCTTGTATTGCCAGCTTGTGCTCTGCTAATTCCCATTCCCCATTGTGAGCACACTGAGGTGTCCCTCCCAGGACCCCAGAAATCAGGGTAACAATATGCACTGCCCATTTCTTATGGATCTGCATTGCCCGTTTGGTGGGCATTGGGCTGCACACTAGTGTCTTGATCGAGGTGGATAATATTGCCATTCAACAGCACAGTCAATGCTATTTTTATTCAAGCAGACCTTTGGCTATTAACTGACTGTGGCAGTAGGGACCGCTGTTCTGTATCTGCTGTTGAGTTAAATATACTTAACTGAGTAACCTGGCCTGATCCCTCCCCAGTCTCATGCAAACATCATGCACCTATGCTCTGATCACCAACAGAATGGACCTCCTTCTCCCCATGCAGCTGATGTCCAGTAAAGTAGGCTGGGAAAAGAGTTTGAATTGCAACAATAGTGCTCCAATCATGACTAAGCCATGTAATGCTTTAATGTTTGAAAAATGTTGGAAGGGTATGTTGGAATTGGGCAAGGAACAGTGTGCTGGGAATGAAGAAATGCTATTTTAATGATCTTTGATAAGAGGGAACAGACACAGCTGCAAGGTCACACAGTTGGCAGGCAAAATGAGAGTCTGGGAAAAGAGTTGTTTTAATTAGCTGTCAAACAGAATACTTGTGTATGCTGATTTGTAATGTCACAATTTATAAGGTACCGCAGATTCAATAGCTGTTTGGTCTTGGCAATTGGCAGAATGCGCTGCTGTTTCTTCGCTGTTCTGAGTAAAGCTTTGGAACCCTCTAAGCCTGTTCTCTGAACTCAAAGCTAGCCAATATATGACACCATGGCTGAGCAGGGCATCGAACCCTGGTCTTCAGAGCTGCAGTCCAATGCTCAAACCATTGGCTCTCTTTTCAGCATGTCTTTTCTTCCTCATTAATAACTTTTGCCATCTTGACCACACTCTGATGTTACCTGTCACATGTGTCCCAGTTTTCATCTCTGAATTTTGGAGTGTATGGGACCCTGAAAACAACAACGTTAAATAACCAGAAGCTGCCTTGACTACTAGTATTGAGGGAAAGAGGTGATATAAATGAATGAAATCATCATTATCATCATCATCGGCTACATTACAGAATGAAGCACCCAAACCACTATATCAAGCTGGCTTTCTACCTGGGTTTACTCATCCATAAGTATTCTGTATCCATGACTTCTGCTTAGGCCATTTCCGCACAAGACTGTTATAGCACTATTACTCCACTTTCAACATCCTATGGAATCCTGGGATTTGCAGTTTAGGGAGGGGCCTTTGAAGATGGCCTTTGAGCCCCCCCACGTCCTTTAATTTGAAATAGCATAGCCCATTTCTCCTTGCCCATGTGGGTGGATAATGTCTTTATATGATTCAGTCACTAGGTGGCGCTGAATTCAGTAGCATCTCCATGGAAGCAGAGACTGCTGCTGAATTTATCTCAGGGACAGGGTTCTCCACCTTGCTTAAAGTTCAAGCTGAAATGCAGAGTGGATTCAACACCTCATTGATATTGGAAACACCAGCTGCCAGTCTGGAACAGAAATAATAAACTTTTTTAAAAAAAAAATTCCAAAGTCTCCAAGTGAACAGTGGCACGAACAGTGGTGTCATTCAAAATAATTGACAACTGGTTCTTCTACACATGTAAATATATTCTGCCAGTCTCTCTTCACCTGGAGACATTTGCTGCCTCCCCGTTGGGATCCCAGGAGGTGGTGGTAATCCTGCTCCCCCAGTTCCATGTCTGGGTGGTGTTTCCTCTAGCCAGTTGGGCGCAACTATGCTGGACAGAGAGGCACTCAGTGCATCTGCATCTCCAGCTCTCCCCCATAGTTCTGAGGATCTCATCCATCCCTCTTCTTATAAATCATAGAATCTTAGAGTTGGAAGGGACCACAAGAGCCATCCAGTCCAACCCCGTTCTGCCAGGCAGGAGGACACCATCAAAACATTCCCAACAGATAGCCATCCAGCTACTGTTTTAGAACCTCCAAAGAGACCTCGCCCCACTATGAACCAGCGTGTTCCACTGTCAAACTGCTCTTACTGTCAGGAAGTTCTTCTTAATGTTTAGGTTTAATCTCTTTTCCTGGAGTTTGGAGTCACTGGAACCCACTGCTGAATTTTAGTTTGCAGGTCTTGGTATTTCGCTATCCTTTCCCTCTCTTTGTCTTCAGTTCTGCTGACCCTTGAGTGGCCACATCTGTAATCATGGGATCCGAGGATACCTCACTGATTCCTAGACTCCTGGATACAATCTGAATCACTGATGATCCAAGACTCTAGTCAGTAAATCCTGGTAGACCATGAAACTGAGATGATCATAGTATCTAAGAGCTGGAAGAGACCATGGAGTCATGGTCTCAGTCCAACTCCATTCTGCCATGTAGGAATACATAGAGCTCTCCTGACAGAGGGCCATTCAGACTCTGTTTAGAAACCTCCAAAGAAGGGGACTCCACCACACTCCCAGTCAGCAGGGTATTCCACTGTCAAAATGCTCTGACCATCAGGAAGTTCTTCCTAATGTTTAGACAGAATCTTTTTTCCTGAAGCCATTGCTCTGTGTCTTAGTCTCTGGAGCAATAGAAAACAGACTTGCTCCATCCTCCGTAAGACATCCCTTCAAATATTTCATCATGGTTAACATGTCATTTCTTAACCTTCTTTTAGTCAGGCTAAACCTACCCAGCTTCCTTAGCCACTCCTCATAGGGCTTCATTATTTCCAGGCCTTTACCAGTTTTAGTCACTCTCTTCTGGACACATTCCAGCTTCTCAATATCCTTCTTGAGTTGTGATGCCCAAAACTGGACACAGTATTCCAGGCTGGGTCTGACCAAAGCAGAATAGACTACTACTCTCATTTCCCTTGACCTAGGCCTTTTTTGCACCTTACCTCATTTCGGTGTCATTGCAAGGGGATTGCGCGAGAAGCCTTTTGCAAGAGGCACTCATGTCCCCTCCGCTTCCCTTCCACACCAGCTCTGTGCTGGGCAGAAGGAAGCGTGAGTGTTAGGAATCGAGATCACACTAAATATCCCATACTAAATATGGAGGGACCACTCGACAGTGAGGGCTCTGGTCCTTCCTTCCTTCCGCAGCACAGTTGGGTACTTTCCCAGGCTGCACTGGGGGAGGAAGCGTGATGGCCTCACTTCCGGAGACTCCACACACAAGGTAAGTGCGGGTGGGGCACTGGAGGGACGTGCGATCGCGCATCATTTTTGGCAACGAGCCGGAAATTATATACTGCGCGATCGCCACTTAACGGCCTCAGGAGCGTTGTGCGATTGCAAGGACATCATGTGGAATGGTCCACGCTATCCCGCAGCACTCCCGAGACCATTTCGCAACAGGACTGGCATGTAAAAAGGGCCTCAGATTACTTCCTCTGACCTTGCTGCCTCCCCATCCTTCTCTTCTGCTGGGCCCTCTTCCTCCTCCCTTTTATTTTGCTTCTCCTGGCTCCCATTTAACCCCTCCAGCTTCTGTATCTTTTAACAAGTTTAACAACCAGTTCAAGCAAACTGAGGCAAACCAGCTGAATCAGACTACTGAGTCTGGACCAATAGGAATATCAGGACCAGGGTACCGTCTCTGGTCTTCCTATCCCACCTCTCAGGTGTCTGCTTCAGGATGAAACCAGGCAACACCCATTTCAGCATCATGCTCCTGCACATCTCACCAAACAGTAAAATGTCATAGGAAGCCACTCTTTCCTGACCCTGGCTATTTCCGCACGAGTCTGTTATAGCGCGATGATTCCACTTTCAACCTCCTATGGAATCCTGGGGTTTGTACTACAGTACGGCTAAGCTGGGCATAGCAGAGACTGCGGTACCCTTTGACACAGAGGTACCTTTGAGTGAGTGAAAATTTTGTTCTGTTTGCCTGAAAACAGCTTATCAAACATTGCAAATGTTTTCATAACAGGAGGGGAGATTTTTGAAAAGTCGAATACAGGGGATGTATCATCACTTACGTCTGCTGTCAGATAGACTGATGGGCTTCTCTGACAAATAGATGTTCCTTTGGCAAAAAGCAAGTACAGTTGTCCCTCTGTAGTTGGAAGGAACTTGGCATGTACTGATTTACCAAGCGACAAAACTTCCAATTCAAACACTGAAGTGATCCTATGAAGTCCTGAAGCTGAATCAAACCAGTGGCCCGACAAGTTTAATCTTTTCTTCACCAGTTGTCTAAAGGAAGCCCACAAGAAGAATCTAGCTGAAACTGCTTGTCGGGATGCCCTCCATATTAAGTAATGGGATATGTAGTCCAGCATAAGTGGACTGGATGGCCCTTGTGGTCTCTTCCAGCTTTTAGATTCTATGATCATCTCAGTTTCATGGTCTACCAGGATTTACTGACTGGAGTTTTGGATCATCTAGCTGAAACTGCTTGTCGGGATGCCCTCCATATTAAGTAATGGGATACGTAGTCCAGCATAAGTAACAGCCTGCTTGTAACCAGAGAAGCTCAGGTACCAGACACCGTTAGGTAAACACTTGCTAGGAATGTGCTGATAAGCGCTGCTTGGCTCTCACAGCTTCAAGGTCTCTAGGCAAAGGGAGGGAACGTTGGGGAATCTTAAGCTCTTGCATTTCCTTTTGAACGGTAGTCTCTTCACTAACGTCTTGCACAATGTACCTCATTCCAAATAAATAGTGTTTATGCACTGTACTATTTGTGTGTGTGGATTCAGTTCCTGACACTGTTAGCATTTCCAGATCTCAGCCTGGTCCCTTTTCTAAAGTTTGTGCAATGGCTTCAAACTCCAGGAAAAGAGAATCCATCTAAATATTAGGATGAACTGCCTGAAGGTAAGACCTGTTTGACAGTGAAATATGCTGCCTGGACATTTGGTGGAGTCTCCTTCTTTAGAGGCTTTTAAACAGAGGCCGGATGGCCACCTGTTGGGAATGTTTTGATGGTGTCTTCCTGTGTGGCACAATGGGGTTGGACTGAATGGCTTTTGTGGTCTTTTCCAGCTCCACAATTCCATGATTCTTGATTCTCAGAGCCAGGGGAAGGAATTAGGGCAAGAGCATTGCCTTGTAAAGTTTGTGTATTTGTTAGACTTGATGGTTTAAAATCCTACATCACAGTTACATTTTACAAATCCATAGCTCTGTTGCAGAAATGCAACACAACCTTGTTAGTGAATTGGAAAGTGTGCATCTGGACACCAGGAAAAGTGTTCTGAGGCACATTCAGCACTTCTGGTGCATGCTGGGTGCTTCTTTTTGTGCTCTGGTACTTCCAAGATGGTGTCCGAATGAGTACGGGAGAGGTAACCCCAATGGGCATCAGTGCTCCTTCTGTCGCAGGCTGTGGTGAATCTGTCACTTCACTGACTGCCATTGTGCCATGGACACTTTGCATTGCAACATCACGGCACCCCCTAGGTGAATACTGATGTTACAAAACTCTTCACTTCAATTTTGCACACGCACAAGACCCTTTATGAAGATTAAGTCCAAAGCAGACTGTCAGCCGGCATTCTTCATCAGAATGGTGTACTTTGTGCAATCGTGGCTGAAATCTTAGTATGGTATTATGCTAAAAATAGCAGCAGGGTTGCACCTTATAAGATCAGCTGTATAACTTCCCCAGGGTCTTTTTCTGTGACATCACCAAGCATCTTGCTTCCTAAGGTTCCCCAGACACTTTGGTCATTTCTGCACTACACTGTTAGAGTGCTATTATTCCACTGTCAACATCCTGTGGGATTCTGGGGCTTGTGTTTCCGGAGGCCAAAGAGCTCTCTGGCTGAGAATTCTAAAGGCCCCTCCCTAAAGTGCAAACCCAAGATTTCATAGGATGTGGAAAGTGGAATAATAGCACTATAACAGGCTAGTGTGGAAATGGTCTAAGTCATTTCAGACTTACGGTGACTCCAAGGTAAACCTATCACAGGGTCCTTTGGCAAGATTTTTTTAAAGAGGGCAGTTGCTTTTGTCTTCCCCTGAGGCCAAGAGAATGTGAATTGGCCAGGGTCACCCAGTGGATTTCCATGGCTGAGAGTCAAAAAATGTATCCCTCATCAGGCTGGATTGTTGTTGTTGTAAGGTGTGCTCCACCTTAAGGTCTCCGTAGGTTGGAAACAACTTCAAGGCACCCAACAAGGACGAGCCAGTTTGACAGTGCCAAGTCTCCTGACCCTCATATGAGCAACATCCCTTATAGCAAGAGACATCTGGCGACCCTAGATTCAAACCCTGGTCTCCAGAGTTGCAGTCCAGTGCTCAAACCATTACATTACATTGCCTAGAAAGGGGCATACTCTCCAGCATGCTTCCACTATTTTACTTAGAGGGGCACCTCCTTGTTATTGTAATGGATTCCCAAAGCAAAACCAGCAAAGACCAAGGGATAAGCTGGTTGAGGACAATAGAAACTGTAGTCTAACATGTCTTGTGGGCAGCAAGCAGGGAAAGGACTGTTTAGTTTTTATTAAAGTGGTTGACATGTGCCCGGGCTACTCTGCTTCAGAGATGAGGATACAGGCAAAGAATTCCTCCAAAAACCTCACCCCCAAGAAAGACTTCTTTTCACAGAAATTTAAAGGGCCCCTTTTTGCATGGCATTTTCCATGTGAAAGGGCCCTGGAGCACCGCGCAATTGTGAGGAGCGATTTGCACGATGCACTCACAATCGTGCGACACTCCAGGGGCCGGCAGGCGCCAATCATGCACCTTTCATTTTCGGCCGGAAGCCGAAAATGGTGCCGATCGCGCATTGCTCTCGGGCCTTGCGCGCACTTACCTGGCGTGCGGAGCCTCTGGAGCCGCGCTGGTTGCACTTCCTGCCCCAGCGCAACCTGGGAAGGTCCCAGGCTACACTGTGGAAGGAAGAGGTGGGGCTCTCGCACGAGCAGGCAGCTCGTGCAGAGCTGAAGCAGCAGGGACACGAGAGCCTCTCGCCGGAGGCTGCTCACGCGATCCCTGCACCCCAGCACCGGAAGAAGATAAGGTGCGGAAAGGGGCTAAGAGAGGGCAACTGTGGGAACTTGGGGGGCATACTGCCTCCAGAGGAGACCTTGGAAGGCCACAATCCCACCACACACACACACACACACACACCCCTCAGAAAACGAATTCTCACCCCAAATGCCCTAAAATCCGTCTAGGGTGTTGTGATAATGGGGCTTCCCATTATCTAGGCTTATCAAAGGGAGATACTTCCCTCTTCAGGTAAACCAAGGGTTAATGCGATGTTAGGATTACATCAAGGGTCACAGGGTGAGAGTTGACCACCAAAAGGAAAGGGTCAGCATCACAGGTCACAAGGTGAGAATTGACCAACCAAAAAGGAAAGAGGCAGGCATCTTGGAGAGGCTTCCAGATCCTTCCAAGGAGGAAAATAAAACTTCTGAGAGGCCATGTGGCCAGAGGAAAAGACACACAGAGATGAGATCTATGCCAGTCGTAGGCAGGCAGGCATGCCTGGCCTCCTGGCTTCTTTCTTCTAAGAACATCTGTGAGTACTAGAATAAAGTAGTTAGTCGCGTTAGGGCTAATGTTGTTATTTTGGGAATTGGCTGATCTTAAGAACGTATCTGTGCTGTTATATCTGTTTTGTAAACTCTTGTAACTAAGTGCACCTGGGAGAGGGGGTCTCCCAAGTGTGATATTGTTTATTCGCATGCCTTGATTAAAACACTTTTATAAACCTCCATTTCTCTCCATTTCCACGCCAGGGTTGGCACACGCTACATAGGACCTCTCACTCAGGGGAAGGGGGAGGTGGAAGTTCCTTACGCTTAGAGATTGGGCAGGGTCCCTCCTGTCCTGTCCAAATGATTCTTAATTCAGGGGGGTGGTGGCAGCATACCTGATAGAGCTGGGAGATTGCCAGTCGTTCCATGCGTGGAAGTCAGCTTTGGAAGGCTGGCAAGAACCCTAGTAAAACACTGGGAGGGAATTTCCAGTCTTGCAAGGCTGGAAGTCAACTTAAGACTGGAAATAAACCTACAGTGTCACAGGTGTCTGAAGGGGGGCATCTCCGCCAAGTTTTTAAGCCCAGGAGAGGCCTGTTTTCAATTTTTTTAAAAAGCCTTTTCTGGCTTAACATGATCCAGGGCCTATAAACACTGCAAAAATGTTCCCCATGCCCCCAAGGTAGCATTTGGGGACAATTTCTTTTCCATTGCCATTTTTCTTTTCAGTTGCCACCTTGAGGGGGCACAAAATTGGGGGTCGGCTGCAGCCTGCAGGGTGCACTTTTCTGACTCAGACATCGAGAATTAAGTGAGTCCAGTCACAGAACAAATAATTCCCCAAACTGCTTCCTCCATGTGTTCCACTTGGTGCACCTTTTAAAAAAGAAAACTCCATTTTGCAGCCCGTTCCCCAGTGTCAAGGTATGTTTTCATGCATGGTTTATCCCTGTCATAAAAGATGAGGCATTTGCATGCTAGCATCCCCATTTATCCACGGCATATGAACTGTCGTGTGCTATTTGGTTTGGCTTCTGAGCGGATGGCAAAGCAGACAGCCTGTGTCGGTTTGCAGAGCTTGGGCCTGTCACGTTTTCCTGCTTCGTGGCTCCCAGATTCCTCCAGCCAGCAGGGAAGATTCTGGAAGGCTTGCTCTCCATTTCTTTTTTTTCTAAACAATTGCTCCTGAGCCTTGAGATAATACTTCCCACTCTGCTCAAATGCAGATCCAGGGTAGTTGTCTACCTATAAATCAGGTTCCAAAACTACTGCCATTTCCGCACTGAACGGTTAGAGTGCTATCATTCCACTTTCAACATCCTATGGATTTAGGTGCCTCCCTAAACTGCAAACCCCAGGATTCCATAGGATGTTGAAAGTGGAATAATAGCACTATAACAGTCTAGTATGGAAACTGCATATCACTGCACGGTGTTCCTCTTCTATAGAATTCTCGATGATATTTTCCTTTGCGTTTTAATATTTAAGCCACTGTGAGTCCCAGTTTTCAAGGGAAAGGTGGGATATAACTAAAGATGGCCAACATTCTACGACACAGTCTACATTTTGTAACTTCATGAATCCATAGCTACATTGCAGAAGTGCCATGACACCATGTTAGTGAAATGCAAAGAGGTGCCTATGGGCACCAGCAGAAATGTTCTGACGCTCCTGATGAACATGAGGCATTTCTGATACACATGGGACATTTCCGGTGTGCACTGCACATTTCTCGTGCTCACTGGGGTACTTGGAATAAGTGCTGGACACTGCTGTTGCACTCCAGCACTTCCCTAACCCATATCCAGATGTCCAGTAGCACTGCCCCAAGGCACATGAGTGCCCACTGCACATCGGGGGGCTTGGTGCATCAACACTCCACCAGCTACCTTTGTGGAATGGTTGCTTGTGTGTTGGAACATCATGGCAACCCCTAGGAATAAGGATATTTAGAAAAAAAACTACCCAGGGAGCCAGGGTGGTGTAGTAGTTTGAGCACTGAACTATGACTCTGGAGACCAGAGTTCAAATCCCCACTCGGCCATGGATACCCACTGCATGACCTTGGGCAAGTCACACTCTCTCGGCCTCAGAGGAAGGCAAAGGCAAACCCCCTCTGAAGAAATCTTGCCAAGAAAACCCCATGATAGTTTCACCTTAGGGCCCCTGTAAGTCAGAAACGATTGCCAAGTGCTCAGTGGATTTCTTTTTTAAAAAAAATTAGAACATGCTCAGCACTTTTTGGCCTATGTATATATTTCAATAGCCTTTTACGGGGCAATGAAACATGATACTGCGTCACAGTTTATGACACAGACCGTGATGTGGGATCCCTGCCATTATGGTTACTGTCATCCTCACCATCACACCATCATCCTCAAGAAATGTAAGGTACTACATTTGGCCAGAAAAAAAATGAAACACGCAGATATAAGATGGGTGACACCTGGCTTGACCACGTACATGTGAAAGGGATCTAGAACTCTTAGTAGGCCACAAGCTGAACCTGAGTCAGCAGTGTGATGCGGCAGCTAAAAAAGCCAATGCGATTCTGGGCTGAAGCAATAAGAGTATAGCGTCTAGGTCAAAGGAAGTGTTGGTACCACTTTGTTCTGCTTTGGTCAGAACCCATCTGGAATACCATGTCCAGTTCTGGACATCACAGTTCAGGAAAGATATTGACAAGCTGGTATGTGTCCTGAGGAGGATGACCAAAATGATGGAAGGGCTGGAAACCATGAAGCCCTATGAGGAGTGGCTTAGGGAGCTGGGTATATTTAAGTTGGAGAAGAGAAGGTTAAGAGGTGGCATGATAGCTATGCTTAAATATTTGAAAGGATGTCATACGAAGGATGGAGCAAGCTTGTTCTCTGCTACTCCAGAGACTAGGACACAGACCAATGGCTTCAAACTTCAGGAAAAGAGATCCCACCTAAACATTACAAAGAACTTCCTGGAGGTAAGAGCAGTTCTTCAGTGGAACATACGGCAGCCTCAGAATTTGATAAGAGTCCCCTTCTTCAGAGGTTTTTAAAGAGTCTGGCTGGCCATCTGCTGGGAGTGCTTTATATATTCCTGCAAAATAGAATGGAGTTGGACTAGACGGCTCTTGTGGTCTCTTCCAACTCTGTAATTCTATGATATCTCAGTTTCATGGTCTACTTGGACTTAATGACTGGAGTTTTGGGCCATCAGTGATTCCGACTGTATCCAGGAATCTAGGAATCGGTGAAGTATCCTCAGATCCTGCATGGCATTCATTATAGATGTGGCCACCCAGGGGACAGAAGAACTGAAGACAAAGAGAGGGAAAGGACGATGAAATACCAAGAACCTACAATTCAGCAGTGGGTTCCAGTGGTGAGAGGTGCCCTCGGGACAGTTCCAAAGAGACAAAACATCAGAAGCAAACTGTCACAGCTAAGGCCATTTCCACACTGCACTCTCAGAGTGCAATTACTCCATTTTCAACATCCTACGGATCCCAAGGTTTGCAGTTTAGGGAGGGGCCTATATGGCCCCTCCCTAAATTGCAAACCCCAGGATTCCATAGGATGTTGAAAGAGGAATAATAGCACTATAGCAGCGTAGTGAGGAAAGACCCTAAGATAACAGTAGTACAGTTACAAAAATAAAGGACACTCCTTGGAACATGCTACATCCTTATTACCAGGTGGGACAGCTTCTTTGCAGTTCAGACTAAAACCTGTAACAGATTTGCCACCCCCCTGAGAGAGATGCTAGCGGCCACCACTGGGAACCTGAAGCCTTTGGAACCATCCTGCTTTTCTTCCTCTGTCCCCTCTTCAGTGTCTAAAACTTGGTACCGAGGGAAGGAAAGCTGGAGAATGCTGGAGGGGGGACAGCCCACAGAAAATTCATTCTAGTGTGACAATTAAATCCAACCACTTAGCAACTTGCATCTGTAAACAGAGGCGCTCGCAACTCCAATGGCGTCTCCAGCGTGTCGGTGAGGAGAAATCCAAAGTTTTAAATCTGACGCCTGCATTCGGAATCACATTCCAAAATGTAAATATGCGCACCCCAGGCATGCGGCTACATATTTTGATGGAAACAATTACCAAAAAAGATGCTGCCTGAATCCCCCTCTGGATGGAGAAAGGTACCCAAAGCCTCTCCAGAGCGCCCTCTCCTGGTCAGAAAGAGCAAATGCAAGCCACGCTGCCTCCAATTAAATGTTGGCACCTTCCCCGCGCATCTGCTTTAGGAATACAAAGCGTGAAATTTGGAGTAGCAGGTTTAATATTTGATCCAGCCAAAAAATTTTTGCTACAAGGACTTACCTATGCTAGGGTTTTTTTAAAAAAGAAAACAGAAAGCGAGGAGGGTTATTATTCCCCATCTCAATGTTTTGTTCCCTTGCCACCCAGCCTGTCCAAACTCAAAAAATAAAATAAAATAAAATCTGTCACCAAAGTAAATACATGGAAGGAATAATTTCATGGCTGTGCAAAATTTGTTTTAATTTCCCATCCCGTACAGATAATTACTTAGCATAATACCCCCTTAAAATGTGCGCTCTTATCTGAGAACTGCCGATGGCACATGACAGTTTGGGGTTTGGGCTTGTTTGTTTGTTTTTTAAGAAATAAAAATCTAACTTGAGAGAAAAAATTATGGTATAGCTTGCTGCACAATGGCGGGGAAAAGGATCTATTTCCACATGGGTCAAAATGACAGCACTCTAGCATGCATATTTATCGTTCACATGAAGCAATGTTTTGTTCCCACGACAGCCTATGATTTGAACAAAATTTTCACCTCGTGTTCGGTCCATGAGCACCAACCTTGCCTTTTGCCTCCCTTGGTCCTGGGATGGATTGCTGCTTTATGGAAAACTGATTTTAAAAATATGCCATGTTCATTTACAACAGATTTTGAGATACCACTGTAGCCCTCATTATATTATTAGGATATGGGAATGAGGTACCGTTAAGGAAACCTCAGAATTATAGTATAGAACATTAAAGGCAAGGTATTCACATATTTACATTTAGAAATCATGGTCAGAACTCTCTGTTGTGGTCTACAGTGCCTAACTTCACACATACTTAACTACATAGCAAAGGCGCTAAGGAACACAGTGAATGATGAAGATGAGTTCATAGAACCATAGAATCATAGAGTTGGAAGATACCCCAGGGGCCATCCAGTCCAACCCCCTGCCATGCAGGAACACCCATCAAAGCATTCCCAAAAGAGGGCCATCCGGCCTCTGCTTAAAAACCTCCCAAGAAGGAGACTCCACCACACTCCACTGAGGCAGCAGATTCCACTGCCGGACAGCTCTGACCATCAGGAAGTTCCTCCCGAGGTTCAAGTGGAATCTCCTTTCCAGCAGCTTGGATCCATTGCCCCTTGTCCTAGGCCATTTCCGCACTAGCCTGTTATAGTGCTCTCATTCCACTTTCAACATCCTATGGAATCCTGGGGTTTGTAGTTTACTGAAGCCAAAGAACTCTCTGGCTGAGAATTCTAAATGCCCCTCCCTAAACTGCAATTCCATAGGATGTTGAAAGTGGAATAAGAGCACTATAACAGGCTAGTGCGGAAATGGCCCTAGTCTCTGGAGCAGCAGAAAACGAGCCCTCTCCCTCCTCTACATGGCATCCCTTCAGATATTTAAACATGGCTATCATGTCCCCTCTTAACCTTCTCTTCTGAGTTATAGGAGTATAGTGTCTAGGTTAAGGGAAATAATAGTACCACTCTGTTCTGCTTTGTTCTGGAATCCTGCACCCAGTTCTGGGCACCACAGTTCAGCTGGAACGTGTCCAGAGGAGGGCAACCAACATGGTAGAAGGCTAGAGACCATGAAACTCTATGAGGAGCAGCTCAGGGAGCTGGGTATGTTTAGCCTGCAGAAGAGAAGGTTGAGAGGGGACATGATAGCCATGTTTAAATATTTGAAGGGATGTCATGTCGAGGAGGGAGTGGGCTTGTTTTCTCCTGCTCTTGAGACCAGGACAAGGAGCAATGGATGCAAGCTGCAGGAGGGGAGATTCCGCCTGAACCTCAGGAAGAATTTCCTGACGGTCAGGGCTGTCCGGCAGTGGAATGTGCTGCCACGGAGTGTGGCGGAGTCTCCTTCTTTGGAGGTTTTTAAGCGGAGGCTGGATGGCCACTTGTCGGGAGTGCTTTGAGGGTTTTCCTGCATGGCAGGGGGCTGGACTGGATGGCCCTTGTGGTCTCTTCCAACTCTACATTTCTATGATTCTATGATTCTATGATAGCCACATTTTAATATTTGAAAGGATGTCATATGGATGAAGGGGCAAGCTTGTTTTCTGCAGCTCCAAAGAGCAGAACATGGAGCAATGGATTCAAATTACAAGAAAAGAAATTCCAACTTAGGAAGAACTTCCTGACAGAAAGAGCAGTATGACAGTGGAATCGGAGTGTGGTGGAACCTCCTTCGTTGGAGGTTTTTAAACAGAGGCTAGATGACCATCTGTCAGGGGTGCTTTCATCGTGTACTCCTGCCTGGCAGAATGGGGTTGGACTCGATGGCCCTAGTGGTCTCTTCCAGCCCTAGGATTGTGTGATTCTATGAAGCCATGCAGAAGATGGAACAAACTTATTTTCAGCCACTCCAAACAAACCAATGGATTCAAGTTACCCCCCCCCCAAAAAATCCACCTTCTTTCCAATAAAAACTGTTTAATGATAGAATAGACTGCCTCAAGGTAGTTTGCAAGGTTGACTCTCTCTCTTTGTAGGTCTCTAAACAGAGGTTTCATGAGCATCTCTCAGGGATGCTGTAGTTGTACATTCCTCTGTGGCAGGGGGTTAGACTAGATATCCCTTGCACTTCCTTGCAGTTCTTAAGAGTCTATGATTCTGTGATTCCAAGGGAGCTGTGCATGATGCTGAACTCTCCCCCTCCAAACAGGTTCACCAACTTGGATATTGCCTTTAAAGGTTTGTACTGAAACCCGGAGGAGACTCATTGGCCCACCTGACATGGACCACACCAGCTCCCACTGGCCCAAGTGGAAGGTTCAGCTTGATGAAGAGAAGACCCAGGGGGATTACATGATTGCACTCTTTAAATACCTCAATAGGATTTAATAGCTTATCCTCTCTGTCACGGAGAGGAGGCAGAAGGCCTGATCTCTGCTGCTTCAGAGGGTAGGACCAGGTCATAGAATTTAACAAAATGGGTTTGGCATTTGATGAGAACCTGGATTTTCAGTAGAAGCCAGAGAATCATAAAATTATAGAATCAGAGAGTTGGAAGACACAACAAGAGCCATGCAGTCCAACTCCATTCTTCCATGTAGGAAGACACAATCAAAGCAATCCTGATAGATGGCCATCCAACCTCTGTTTAAAAACCCCCAAAGAAGGAGACTCCACCACATTTACAAGTAGCAGGATATTCCACTATTGAACTGCTCTTAACATCAGGAAGCTCTTCCTAATGTTTAGAGGGAATCTCTTGAAGTTTGAAGCCATTGCTCTGTGTCCTAGTCTCTAGTGCAGCAGAAAACAGGCTTGCTCCATTCCCCATAGGACATCCTTTCAAATATTTAAACATGGCTGTCATGTCACTTCTTAACCTTCTCTTCTCCAGGCTAGATGTACCCTCTCCTCATAGAGCTTCATAGTTTCCAGGCCTTCTACCATTTTGGTCACCCTCCTCTGGACAAGTTCTTCCTTCCTTCATGAACGATGGTGCCCAGAACTGGACACAATGTTCCAGGTGGGGTCTGACCAAAGCAGAAAAGAGTGGCACTGTCACTTCCCTCGACCTAGACTCTATACTCCTATTGATGCAGCTCAGAATCACATTGGTTTTCTTAGCTGCCGCATCACACTGCTGACTCATGCTCAGCTTGTGGTCTACTAAGACTCCGAGATCCTTTTCACATGGTCAAAGACCCAGAAAACTGATGACACAGTCCCAAAGATTGGCTGCTTGGATCTTGTTCCAGGACTAGAAGACTGAGTCACGGAACTTGTCGGGTAACCTTTGGCTAATTCCTCTCTCTCTCACAGCCTGACCTACCTCAAGGGGTTGTTGTGAAGATCAATATCCTTCCTGAACTGTGGTGCCCAGAACGGGACATGGTATTCCAGGTGGGGTCTGACCAAAGGAGAGTAGAGTAACACTATCACTTCCTTGACCAACAGATTGATGTTACAGGACACTAGACTTTGATTGAACATTAGAAGGAACTTTTTTTTACAGTAAGGGCAATTTGGCAATGGAACCAATTGCCAAATTCAAAATTTGAACACATCCTTATCTGGATGTGTTCAAAAGGAGGCTAGGGAGCTACCTGTTTGGGATGCTTTAGCTGAATATCCTGCATTGAGCAGGGGGTTGGATTTGTGGGTGCATGAAACCCCTTCCAGCATTATGATTCTGTGACTCTATGACTCTGACTCTAGGGATTTTCTCCACGAAGATGGGGAGGACACGGAGGACCCGCTAACCTTAAGCCATGAGAGGAGGGTTTCCCATTTGCCATTGTTGTTGTGTACCTTCAAGTTGTTCCCAATTTACAGCAACCCTAAGATGAACCTATCACTGGGTTTGCTGGGGCTGAGAGTGTGTGACATGCCCGAGTATCCATGGCTGAGCAGGGAACTGAACTCAGTCAGAGATTTACAGAATCACAGAATCATAGAGTTGGAAGAGACCCCAGGGGCCATCCAGTCAGGAACACCCATCAAAGCAGCCCCTTTGACAGATGGCCATCCAGCCTCTGCTTAAAAACCTCCAGAGAAGGACACTCCACCACACTCCACTGAGGCAGCATATTCTACTGCTGGACAGTTCCGACCATCAGGAAGTTCTTCCTGCAATCTCTTTTCCTGTAGTTTGAATACATGGCTCTTTGTCCTAGTCTCTGGAGCAGCAGAAAACAAGCTTGTTCCTTCTTTAATATGACATCCCTTCAAATATTTAAACATGGTTATCATGTCCCCTCTTAACCTTCTCTTTTGCAGACTAAACATACCCAGCTTCTTAAGCCGCTCTTTGTAGGGCATGGCTTCCAGACCTTTTGCCATTTTGGTCGCCCTCCTCTGGACACACCTCAGCTTGTCGATATCCTTCTTGGTGTGCCCAGAACTGGACACAGGTTTCCAGATGAGGTCTAACCAAAGCAGAATAGAGTGATACCATTACCTCCCTTGATCCAGACACCATACTTCTATTGATGCAACCAAGAATCGCATTGGCTTTCTTGGCTGCTGCATCACACTGCTGACTCATATTTAGCTTGTAGTCCACCAAGACTCCTAGATCCCTTATGCACATACTGTTGTCCAGCCATGTGTCTCCCATCCTATATTTGGGCATTCCATTTTTTCTGCCTAGGCGTAGAACCTTACATTTCTCGGTTCACTAGATCAATAGGTCACTAGAGTTGTAGTCCAAAAGTCAAACCACTATACCCTCCTGGCTCTCTCTTCCCCACACCATGGCCCCGCTCAGTCTCCCTTTCTATATAGGCTGAAATTGATTGGAAAAGATCAGCCACACCAAACAAAACCATGGGAGACAGTAGTTTAGCCATTAGGCATTAGACATTAGTTATGTCTCAGTTGGTCTAACAGTGGCCCTTTGAGACAATTATAATACTATCATTCCACTTCTGTGCCATGGTTCCATCCTATAGAATCCTGGGATCTACAGTTTAGGGAGGGGTGCTTAGAATTCTGTGCCAAAGACTTCTCAAACTACAAATACCAAGATTCCACAGGATGCAGCCAAGCAGTTAAAGCGGGGCGTAAATTGTGTTTGTCCATCAAGGCTGCTCGTGGACCACAAATGCAAAACAGTGGCTTCCCAAATGAGCTAACTTCTACCCTCCACCCCAAAACAAACACAACAACCTAGAAATGACCACCTGGCTGCCATCAGTTTCATAAAAATGGGTGGAGATGGGTCCGACTTGTAGTCAAGGCATCTTCTGTTGACATTTTCATCGACTCGTATACTCCAAAATTCAGAGACGAAAACAGGGACGTGTGCGGTCAACTAATATCAGAGTGTGGTCAAGATGGATGAAGGTATTAATGAGGAATAAAAAAACAAGCTGAAAAGGATGCCAGCATGATGTAGTGCTTAGGGATTTGGACTACTACTCTGGAGACCAGGGTTTGAATCCAAACTCAGCCAGTGAAACCCACTGGGTGACTTTGGGCAAGTCACACTCTCTCAGCCTCAGAGGAAGGCAAAGGCACACCCCCTCTGACCAAATCCTGCCAAGAAAACCCCACGATAGGTTCGCCTTGGGATCACCATAAGTCGAAAACAACATTGAAGGCTCACAACTAAAAGGCAAGCTAGGATTGGCTGCAGCAGTTTGTTTTTGCCTGAACCCCCTGTGAAGGGAAAGATTCCTTCCCCCTCTCTCTTCTCCTTCTATTGAATTAATTGAGCACAAATCATAGTCCTCCCTCCACATTTGGGGGTTTGATTTTTCAAATTTGGTTATTCACAAGGCACATGGTTGCCTCCCTCCTTCCCATTTCCCCACCCCAGGTTTGCAAGGCTTGTGTTTAAAATGGACTTTTTTTCCTTTGGGGTATATGTTTTCCTGCTGGAGGTATATGCTCTCTGCCATGCTGCTGCACATTCTGCTCTGTAATGGCTGCTGATTGGTGAGGTGATCTTTTTGCTCCTACTCCTTCTTTCTCAAGATGAATGCCAGAAGTAGCTAGAATGCCAGAACTTTGCTCTTCATCTGAGGGGAAAGTACCAGTAATGCCTTTACTTTGTCTTTTTCTTCCCCCTGGGAATACCGGGACCAGAGGCAAAGGAATGGGAGGGTGGAACACTGGAGGGGAATTGTGGGGAGGGAGTAGTCCCATTTTTTCTACTTGCTGCAAGGGTTCTGTGCCCCAAACTCTTGTGAATGTGGAGGGGCTCGTGTATTTTTGACTTTGAACTCAGTTTGCAGCAACTGTGGCAAGCCAAGGACAAAGAGGGAAAGTGGGAGGAAGAAAGAGAAACTGGGTCATTTGAAACTCAGCTGAAAAAAATGGGATCACACAGGATCAATTGGGACTGAATCTGCCAAACTGGAACAGTTGAAGGGTATGACGGATCTTGGAATGTGGGGGGTAGGGGAGCTTCATCCCCCTCTAAGGCTAGGCATGAGGTTCTCAGCCCCAGCTCTACATGACCTGGCAAAAAATGGACCGCCAAGACTCCTATGTTGCTGAGTCTCCATGGGTGTTCTCTATCTGAAGTATACATATGCATTGTGCTAGGTGACCCTTCTGCTGAATGCCAGCTTTGCATGACTCAACGAACAATTGAACGGGCAACCAAACGTACAACTAGGAACATCAATATGGCTTGTGCAGCCACACTTCTGCAACTCTAACCTGAATGCTGTTGTTGGAATTCGGCATGCAATCAAACTTCCGCATTTGCGGGTTTCACTTTCACAGATTTGATTGCTTGCACATTTCTCCAACCCCTGCCCTTCCAGCTCAAGCACTCTTTTTCCGGGGGAACCTTCCCTCTTGGTGGTTCTGATCAGATAGTGCAGCCCTTTAAAAAAAAAATACTTCCTCAGGTCTTCCTCTTCCTTCTTCAGCAGCCACTGCCTGGCCAGCTAAGAAAGGCTTCTCTTAATGCTCCCCACACATCCAAGGAAGGAGATGAGCAAGAGAGAAGTGTAGGGCCACCACACCAACCCAACCCCTTTCCCTCTTCTTTGCCTGGCCTGCCGCACTACACTCTTATTACATGATTATAGAATAATCATGCTATAAGAGTATAATGCGGAAACGGCCTGCTTTAGACCCTGGGTGCCCACTCTCCCCACCCTTCCTCAGCCCACACATTTTGCTATTTGTGTTTTCTCCACTTTGGCAAGGGTCCTGAGCCCCTAAACCTAGCAAGCATGGAGAGCCACTTGTATATCTAAACTTGCCTCCATGGGAGAACTTAGGCATCCATAAGCCACCACCAAGATTTCGGCTCAAAGTCACCCAGTGATTTTCATGGTTCAGTAGGGAGAAGGACCCGGGTTTCCAAAGTCCCAACGCAACACTCACTGCTGTTCCTTCTCCCAATTGTTTTGCCACTGTTCCTGATTTTTGGCTTTCGTATTGGCTGCATCTCATTTGCTTCCTCTGACGCCATTCCTGCTTTCCCCTGGGTTTGGGAGGCAGAGGCTCCAATGGCCTGAATGTCTGAGTCACAGCATATCTCTGCCCAGGGTTTTTTCTTTACAGCTGTCCACAGAGACTGAGCATTTCCTCCTTGCTTCTTTGCAAAGTCAGCCAGCAGTTCCACCACCTTGACTCCTCTAGGACAGGGCTGGGCAAAGTGTGGACCCTCTGTGACTGTTTCTATGCCTCCGCGGTCAAAAATGGCCTTGGACTCCCTTTAGGTATTGTAGGGGCATTTTCACCACTCTGGAGGGCAAATTTGGGCCATTTGAGGTCCTAGATAGGGCTATTTAAAAACCAGGAAGTGAACAGGACTTCCACTCACTTCCTATTGTTCCACAGGGGCCTGGAAACATGGTGAAAATGCTTCCTATACACCCAGAGGAGATTTGGGAACATTTTTATTTTATTTTATTTTGCAGGAGGTGCAGTGGAAGTGCCCCTGCAAGGTCTCCAGAGCCTCCCAAAGTTGCCCACCTGTTCTAGGATGAGGATACACAAAGCACAGCAATCCAGATCTTGCAGGACTACAAGACCCATCAGTCCTATTCAGTATCACTGATAGCAGGAAAACCTGGGAGTTGCAGTCCAGCCACACTGAGAAGACCACACTTTCCCTTCCTCTGTTATAGGAGCTCAGTGTCAACTGCATCTGAGACAGATGCCACTTAGAATCATAGGCCATTTCTTCACTACACTCTTACAGTGCAATTATTCCAGCAGCCAAAGTGGAAAAAACACAAATATCAAAATGTGTAGGCTGAGGCAGGGTGGGGAGAGTGGGCACCCAGGGTCTAAAGCAGGCCATTTCCGCATTACACTCTTATAGCACGATTATTCCACTTTCAACATCCTATGGAATCGTGGGGTTTGCAGTTTCGGGAGGGGCCAGCTGACCCCTTCCGAAACTGCAAACCCCACGATTCCAGAGGATGTTGAAAGTGGAATCATCGCGCTATAACAGGCTAGTGCGGAAATGGCCATAGAGTTGGAAGAGACCATGAGGGCCATCCAGACCACCCCATTCTGACATGCAGGAATACATAGTCAAAGCACCCTCTAAAGATGGCCACCCAGCCTCTGTTTAAAGACCTTCAAAGAAGGAGACTCCACCACACTCCCAGGCAGCAGCATATTCCACTGTTGGATTGCTCTGACCCTCAGGAAGTTATTCCTAATCTTTGGGCGGAATCTCTTTTCCTGTCATTTGAAGCCATTGCTCCATATCCTAGTCTCTGAAGCAGCAGAAAACAAGCTTGTCCCTTCTTCTACATGACATCCTTTCAGATATTTAGATATGGTTATCATGACAGCTCTCAACTGCGTCCACAAAGTCAAACGCAGCCGCGATGCCAACGCTGGAGCCCTCCCCTGGGCTCAGCCATCACCACAGCCTGGTGGATGAGTTGTCCGCACATACCGGTGCTAGGATTTTCATGTTACCTCCTAGGAGCTCTGGTCTCTTTGCCCAGTGGCACAGCCTTAAGCTGATTATCAGCAATAGCACTTGAGTAGCGTAATGTCACAGCCTAAAATTAAGCAGACAGAAAGATGCTTTTCCCTCTGCTCAGAATATTTGTCCATCTCTCTATCTGTTGCTCTCTCTGATTGACTGCAGCTCTTCCAGGCTGCTCTTCAAAGAGAGATGAGCCATTTCCTTCAGCTGATTCCTAACCACTTCATTCAGGGGTGGGCACTGCCAGGGGGCCAAGGGCCAATTCTTCCCCCCAGATGCCCCCCCTGGGCTGGACATTGTGTCACTTTCTGTCACCCTTCTTAGAAAGATGCCAGGGAAAAGAAGTCTTTGGGGACAGTACAGGTTCTGCTTGTGAAAGTGGGGGCATTTTCATGTGTTTACATGCAACTTTCTGTGTGCTTTGGAGGCATCACACCAATATTTTTTTAGAAGTGGGGGCCTGGGAATTTTGGGGAGATAGGCAGGAACTTTAGAGACCACAAAATTAGGGTTCAGGGGCCGTGTGCACATAATGGACTCATGCTGGGGACCGAAACTGGAGCCTTCTGCGTGCAAAGCGTGGGCTGTTACTCTGAGCAGATGCAATGCTTTAAAATTTCTCCTAGGACTTCATGGTTTCCAGGCCATCTACCATGTCGGTTGCCCTCCTCTAGACACCTTCCATCTTCTCAATATCCGTTCTGAACTGTAGTACCCAGAACTGGACACAGTATTCCAGCATAGCCCTGCAAAATAAGAATTTGCCCCCCTCCAAAAAAAACCCCAAAGGTTCCCCAAATTTATAGCACTGCAGTGACTTAAAACTTCATTTGAGCATTTAGAAGTGCAAGGTAGACATCCACAAGAAAAGAGACAGGAAAAGTGATCAAGGGAAAGCAAAGACAGCAGATTAGAAGAGCTTTTAGTGTGGATGATTTTCAGCGTCCCGTTCCCTGCAATGCTAGAAATTTGAGGACCGCAAGAAAATTTCTTGTGGGGGCAGAATTATTATTTTGGGAGGGGAAAGACAATGCCCTCATTTTGCCTGTCCTCAGCTATGTCCCTGGCAGGATCCCCACTCTTTCAAAATATCTAGCTTTTTAAAGGGTAACAGTCGCTTCACAGGAAGGGGTCACAGGTTTGAAAATTTGTGTGTATGACAGAGAGAAAGGGCTTTTGCAGACGGAATAACGTTTAAAGCAGTGATTTCAACGCCCCCCCCTCCTTCCCTTTCTTTCTTTCCTTTTTTTAGTTGGGTTTCCTTCCCATGGAGAAGTAACTTTCAAGTCAGCGTAAAGTCCTTGGCCTGTGATTAAAAGTCTTTGCCAATTAGCACTCAACAACTCCCATTCATTCCAGGCCCCCTCCTCCTCTCCCCTCCCAGTCCAAGATGAGTAGGAGACTAATAGGGCTGCGATAAAAGGGCAAAAGGCACCGAGACAGCCAAAAAGGGGATTAATGAGGCTCCTCGTTTATTTGTCTCCCTCACAGCTGAACTGTTACATCCATTGATGCGCTTCAAAGGAAGGTTGCTCTGAACCTCGGCAGGCTCCAGCGGGCATCTTCAAACCATGGAAGAGGAGGAGGTGGGGTGGGCAGGACCGTCCCCCTCTGTGTCACTCCAAAGCCACCAAAGGCCCAGAAGAAAGAGGGACAGAACGCTTCCCCTGCCATCGCTGCCGCCGCTCTCTCCCTCGGCGTTTGGGTTGCCAGGGTGAAAGCTGGAGAAGGCTCCTCTCCCTTTACCGGTGGCCTAGAAGAACGCATTTCAGCAGGGGCCACTTGTCACACAACCAGGCAAGAAGCAGCCCCTGCTGAAATTGCCTCTCCAAAGCTTTTAATGTGCAAACGGGAGGGCTTCTGATTTATCAAGATGTTTTTTTTTTAAAAAAATTGTATGTTTTTTGTAATTTTGTATGTTTTTTCCTAATGTTTTTAATCCTTTCTAATGTTTTAGTAATGTTTTTAACTTTTTTGGAGGCTGCCTCTGGGAGAAAGGTGGCATATTTAATACACACACACACACGCACGCACAACTTCTACAGATACATGAGCCACGTCTATGAATCTGGCAACCCTATTTTGCATTTTCTGGTTTGACTTAACCCGTTTCCTTTTTTATGTGGTGGCAACTGTTGTTAAAACTGGCAAGTGACACCAACAATGGAAAGTCTGCTTATGTGATGGATAGACAGGTAACATGGAGATTTTTATACAAGAAACATACTTAATTCTTGTGGAGCTGCAAGTGATGATGACAATAACAATAAAAATCCTGCAACTGTTGTGATAGTCCATCATATGGTCATGATCACAGCAGAGCTTGGAAAAGTTAAATTTTTGGTACAACTCCCAGAAGCCCTCAGTAGAATGCCACACCTGCTGAAATACAATTAAAATTACAGGATAGGGTTGCCATGTTCATAACTGTGTCCAGTTCTGGGCACCTCAGTTCAAGAAGGATATCGACAAACTGAAATATGTCCAGAGAAGAGTGACCAAAATGGTGAAGGGTCTTGAAGCCATGAAACCCTATGAGGAGCGTCTTAGGGAGCTGGGTATGTTTAGTCTGCAGAAGAGAAGGTTAAGAGGCGACATGATAGCCATGTTTAAACATTTCAAGGGATGTCACGTCAAGGAGGGAGTGGGCTTGTTTTCTGCTGCTCCAGAGACTAGGACAAGGAGCAACGGATTCAAGCTACAGGAAAGGAGATTCCACCTGAACCTCAGGAAGAACTTCCTGACCATCAGAGCTGTCCAGCAGTGGAATCTGCTGCCTCTGAGTGTGGTGGAGTCTCCTTCTTTCAAGGTTTTTAAACAGAGGCTGGGTGGCCATCTGTGGGGAGTGCTTTGATGGGGTTTGTGCATGGCAGGGGGTTGGATTGGATGGCCCCTGGGGTCTCTCCCAACTCTGTGATTCTATGATTTTCTCATGTCCTGATGTTTCTGGGCCAAAACCTGAGACCTAGGGACAACCATGTCATTAAGCATTATGCATTAAATACCAACCACAGCTGCCAACAGCTTGTTCTTTCAAACACATACAGACAGCATATTTTTCCTGTTTGGAAATTAAGAGAGAAATTTTGATTAAGGTTGCTGTTTCCAGATCAAGGTGAAATGAGGAGATTCTCCCTTCTCACTTACTTAGGGAGACAGGCAAGGAATATTTTAATCTAGCCTCCTTGCTTCTAAGCAGAAGGGTTCTCTGCAGACCAGAGTGGAAGGTAAGTCCTGCCACCTCCACAATTGGGGGAAGGAGGAAGCTAATGTAATCCTCATCTGCAGGGGATACATTCCAAGACTCTCCATGGATACCTGAAACTGCAGAGAGTATCAGACTCTCTAACTTTGCAGGGACCCTAGAGATACCTCATACTACCAGACAACATGAAGCTTCCCTATGGCCCCCGTGAAGCTAGAAAATGGCTCTGATGTCACTGGAAGCAGCCCTCTAGCTTCACAGAGACCGTAGAAAGGCTTCATACTTCTCTCTGGGAAGCTAGAGGAATACCATGAAGCCTCTATATGTTCCCTCTGAAGCTAGAGAGCTACGTCTGGTGACACCAGAGCCATTTCATGGGGTGTGAGCTGGCCATGTGTCTGCTGTCACCCAGATGCTGGTATTTTCCATCTAATAATTTCAGACCATGGGTACAGAGGCGTTATCTAAGGTGAGGCAAGTAGAGCACGTGCCCTGGGCACCAATGCCAGGAGGACACAAAAAAGCACTGTCAGAAGCAGCAGAGAAGGAGGAGCAGGAGAAAGTAGTCCTGGAGCTTTCCACGCTTTCCCTAGACCAGTGGCTCTCAACCTGTGGGTCCCCAGATGTTTGTGGACTTCAGCTCCCAGAAGCCCTGAGCATTGACCATAGTGGCTGGGGCTTCTGGGAGCTGAAGTCCACAAACATCTGGGGACCCACAGGTTGAGAACCACTGCCCTAGACACTGTTTATGCTCGATACATCCCTGCATGGGTAACTGAAACAGCATTAAGCGATACCACGGATAAATGGACTGATTACTGTAAATGCATAAACTCTTTGGAGTATCTTTGCAAGTTGCAGCTACAAATCTATCGAGTCTTGCAAATCTGTAGCAAGATGCAATTCTGCAAGCTGAGCTGGAAGTACGTACACTGCCCCTTCTTCTTGCCTGCGGCCATCAGAACTAGAGAATTTGCATCCTCCTCTCTCACTCGGAGATGACCCATGAAAACTGAGTCCAGGCCCTGAGTTCTGGCAATTCTAGTAAAGGTCCAGTCTTCACTCTGGTAGTCCTCCCTCCAATTTCTCCCTCTACCCCAAGGTTGCCAGAGTGAAAACTGCGGGTGTTAAGTGTGTCTGAAACACCAGTCCACCCTTGTTGCCAAGGTAGAACCACAGAGCTGAAATTGGGCCCTGAACCAGGTTGGGAAGGACTCACCCCCCCCCCACGCAATTACTCTCAGCCAAAAGGGAACATCTCAGCCCCTGCTGCCAGCTTGGCTGCAATAGTAGTCTGATCAGATGGACAATACTTTATTGAAACATCAGGATTTTTATAGAGCTTGTAGAAAGAAAGAAAATGCACACAAGACAGTTTATGCTTTAAAAAAATGTAAGAAAGGGGAATAGATCATTTGAATATTCTAACACAGGCATCATTCTTTCTGTGAACACACATACGTTCTGGGTCAGTTATCTTAACTAACTTTTGACACAAGAAGACAGAATGGCTTGTTTAGAATTGCTTAGGAACTCGTAAACAAAGCACTAAATACTCGGAAAACTTTTTATCCCCAATACAGGTGCCTCCCGCACTTTTCCTAGTTGTAAAGAAGAGAGAATTTCAGCTGGAGTTGTTTATCACAACACCAAGTTCCAAGCAATCCCTGCCGAAATTCCTTCTTCTACACAACTAGGAAAGGTACAAGAGCCCTCTGTGGTTTTCAAATTGCCAACCCTACTCTGTATATACATGCATACACTTCCCCCAATCCTATAATTATCTTCATCATCATCATCATTACTATTACTATATTTATTTATATCTTGCTTTTCTCCCAAAATTGGGACTCAAAGTGGCTCACAATTTAAAAGAACAATACAATTTAAAACATGCAAAATGGGTGAATATTAAAACAGAATTAAACAATTTACAGTATTAAAACAATTGCATGGGAGGGAGTTGGGCTCAATGGCTGTTGTGGTCTCTTCCAGCTCCATGATTCTATGATTCTAATTGCACCTCTGTAAAAGGATTAAAATGCGATTTAAAAAGCAACAATTAAAATAATACAGCAACCCCCAGCCTGTTCTTTAAAAACTTTCTGTTTTAAAAGCCTGTCTGAATAAAAAGATTTTAGCCTGCCAACAAGGAGGGGCCATTCTGGGAAGAGAGTTCCAGAGTCGAGGGGCAGCCACTGAGAAGGCCCTCTCTTGCGTCCCCTCTCTTGTGCTTGCAATACTGGCGGAACTAAGAGAAGGGCCTCTCCTGATGACTACAGAGTCTGGGGTGGCTCATACAGGGAGATACAGGCCCTTTCCGCACGTGGAGGGGGAAACGGGGGAATCTGTGCTGAAACGGAGCTTACCGGCAGCCGGGTAAGTCCGTCTCCTTGCGGAGCGACATGAGCTCGCTGTTCCGCAGCCCCTGGCATCCAAAATGGCATCTTCCAGCTGGCGGAGGCTCTCCACCAACCGGACAAGCTCGCCAGCCAGAAGCCCGCCCCCGGCAGATCTGCACGCACGCACTGGTGCACACCTGCAAATCTGCACCGGAGCGCGGGAACGGAGTGGCAGGGAGGGGCGTGCTCCGTGCTTTTGAAAAACTTGTAAAAACAGGTTTTTAAAAAGCACACTGCGCGGCCACTTCAGGTCATTCCGGAGCGGACTGAGGTGTGGAACTGCAACAAGTAGTCCGACCCAGTCCGCTCCCACGGTGTGGACGATCTCTGTCAGAGGTCACACCACGCCATACTACTTACCCCATGTGGAAAGGGCCACAGTCTGCCAGATAGCCAGAACCTGAGCCATATAGGGCTTTATAGCTCATAACCACTCTTTAAATTGTGGCCAGAAACATACTGGAAGCCAGTGGAGTTGTTTCAACAGGGGCCTAGTATGGTAACTGTAACCTGCCCCAGTTAACAGTTATATGTCTTTTAATGTTTTTAATTGTAAATGCTTTCTTAATGTTTTTAAGGTTTTGGAAGCCACCTTGGGCCCCACTCTGGGAGAAAGGCGGCGCATAAATATAATAAATATAAATAAATAAGCCGCCTGGCTGCAGCGCTTTGGACCAGCTGAAGGTTCTGAACACTCTCCAAAGGCAGCCCCACGGACAGCGTGTTACAGTAGTCCAAACGAACCGCAGAATCATAGGGTTGGAAGAGACCACAAGGGCCATCCCATCCCACCCCCTGCCATGCAGGAATCTACAATGAAAGCACTTTCAACAGATGGCCATCCAGCTTCTGCTTAAAAACCTCCAAAGAAGGAGACTCCACCATACTCCAAGGGTGCAGCAGATTCCACTGCCAAACAGCTCTGACCATCAGAAGTTCTTCATGAGGTTTAAGTGGAATCTCTTTTCCTGCAGTTTGAATCCATTGCTCTGTGTCCTAGTCTCTGGAGCAGTGGGGAAAAAATGGGATGTCACTAAGGTATGCACCACCGTAGCCAGATCTGACATTTCAAGGAATGGGTGCAGTTTGCGCGCAAGCTTTAAATGTGCAAAAGCACCACAGAAACCTGGGCCTTGCCTCCCGAGACTCCTTCCCAATAGCAGACAAGGGGCAAATCCCAGGTTGGGCAGCCACAGCCGGGGTCTTGTCAAGGTCTACAAAAGCACCCTTGCCTCGAAGCACCACAGCGACTGGCATTCTCACTCCAGAGAGAGAGAGAGAGAGGGAGAGCTCCCCACTCCTCAACACAATCCCCCCACCCCATAAGGGCTTATGACATCAGAAAGAGCACTCCAAAAACAGAGGCCCTACATGGCATCCCCGCAGCACTTTTAAAAGAGAATTAGTGGTTTTAATTATGGCCGTCATCTGAAAAGGAGCCCAGTTGAGTTCACTGGGAGGCCTTTGATCAAGGACTTCTGCCAGCACAATGGTGCGGAACTGTGACTACTTTTCGTAAGGGGAATAGGAAAAGGGGGGGAGCACGCTTTTTTCCCCCTCTCCACCCCTGAATAGCTCACCAGCGATCTTTGAATGCAGGCGAGCTCCTAAACCTTCCCTCTTCATTAAGAGGACATTTCTATACAGGGGCCTATACAGCACTCCGGAGTCTAGGAGCTATACAATTGGAAGGGAAAAGAACCCTACAGAGTCTAGCCACTCTTTAGGAAGTGCCGGAGAGCCATGAGTGACTCGATTCATTAAAACAGGTTGCTATTAATTAACTGTCATAATCAAATAAAGAGCCATTATTTGCATTTCTTAACATTGTTCCCTTTTAGACTGTATGTAGGGGCGTGCTGGGTGATTTACGCACCCCCCCAAAAAAAATTTGATTTAAGGGGAGAGAATAAACACATACATGTGAAGCGAGGGAGGTGGGGAGAAGGAGAAAAGAAAAGAGAAAGGAACGCCTCCCCAAAAAGTCCCCCTTTCAAGATGTAGGCAGAGGGTTTGGCTGCTAATTACAAGGACCCGAACAACACAAGAGAACAAATAGGGCGGCAAAACACAAAGAGGAAAGTCATTAGGAAAATGTGAAAATGGGTTTACTTTGCAAGTAGGTTGTGCAACGGAGACTAACAGAACAGTGTGTTCTGTTCCTCTTCAACCACCACTGCCCAGCTCACCTTGCTTTGCCCGCACAACAAGGGGACAATCAAAATTAAAACTTTTGCCGGTCAGCTTCTTCTACACAAGGCTTGTTTAGTGAAGTGCCACTGAAGATTTCCGTTTTTCTTCCCCAAGGCCATTCTGCATAGCATTCGTAGACCTCAAATCTTTGGAAAGAAAAGTGGCAGACATTTCACTACTGTCAAGGTTGGCAACGTTTTTGCCTTGGGAACGCTAGGAGGTTTTTGCATTAGGTTTTTGCAAATCCCAATCCTGTTTCATGGGACTTAATCCCTTTCCCCACATAGAGGAGGAGACCTATGCAAATAACTATGATAGTGGCCAGAATTGTATTAGTAATCTCTGCTAGAGTACAGATGGAATCAGTTGCTGAAAGATTAATCAACACCTTACTCGAATGGTACCTCACAGAGTTACATGGCAATTGCGCAAAGCCCACTTCATTAGGGAATTGCAGCCCTGTGCAACTCAATGAGCAATCTAATGTGCGTGCATAATGTGCAATACATAATGGGTGCCTACATGTACCACACCCAATGGGTAATCTGCACTTCGAAACGGTATGCAATGCACATGTACACATACAACACACAACTGCTCAAGCAACAATGCCCAATTCACATCTGCAGGCATATTGACACTGCATGTGCAACTTTTATTCCATAAAATTCCTTCAGTAGTTTTGCATCAAACAAAAATGTCCAACCACCTTCATGGGGAACCTGCATAAACATCTCATGGCAACAGAATTCCAGACTCTTATGTAAATCATATTCATTTGAGGATTCCGGTTAACGCAAGAACTCTTAGAACATGACTGTTCAGCAGAGCATTCCATACTGTGACCCATCTTTATATCTACTCAGTGATGTACTAATTGGCAAGTGTGAGCAGTTCTTCCCACATGGTCACCACTCTACTTGGTCAGATTTGTCCTGGAGTCCTGTGTCCAGTTCTGGGCACCACAGTTCAAGAAGGATATTGACAAGCCAGAATGTGTGCATAAGAGGGGGAACAAGATCATAAAATGTCTGGAAACCAGGTCCTGCCAGGAATGGGCTAGGGAGCTTGGGTATGTTTAGTTTGGAGGAGACTGACATAATAGCCATCTTTCAGTATTTGGAGACCTTGTGATACAGATAATGGAGCAAGTTTCTTTTTTGTCGCTTCAGAGACTAGAACATGACTCAGTGGATTCAAATCACAAGAAAAGATGAGAAAGAATTTCTTGATTCCACAAGCTGTTCAGTAGTGGAAGGGACTGCTAGACCCTTCTTCTCTGGAGGCCTAAACAGAGGTTGGATGGCTACTTCTCCGGGTATCACAGGGCCACTGCTGCTCCTCTGCCACGCCAGGCATGCTTAGCTGTACCGTAGCCACTGTCTTCACCTCAATGTCTGCGTGATGGACGGAAGAGTCTGGTTGGAGCAAGCTCATTCTAACAAGACTGGTACAATCTGGTGTGTGGGAATGGAAAGACAGCTGTCTGTCGTGTATCCTCAGTTCTGGCACAGACATTGTCTGTGTGCTGAACCTAGTTTTTAATAAAACATTTGGAGGTTTCTAAGCAGAGGCTGGATGGCCATTTGTTGGGAGTGCTTTGATGTGTGTTCCTGCATGGCAGAATGGAGTTGGACTGGATGGCCCCTGGGGTCTCTTTCAACTCTATGATTTCTGGATCTATCTGTGAAGACTGATTATTGAGTAAGGATAAGATATTATACAGGGGTGCTTTACCAATGGATTCTAGCACTGGCGGAAGGTTGGTTTAGATGTCCCTTGCAGTCCCTTCCAACTCTATGATTGATTCTATGGTATTTTAAAATACATTTCTATCCCAACTTTCTTCCACCAGAGAACTCAAGGCAATTGCCACAAACCTGTGACTGAGAAGATCAGGTCCATTTGACTTTACATATACTTAGGTTATTGGGGAAAAAAGTTATTACTTTAAAATGGGAAAGAGGGAGATTTTAGACCTGGGGGAAAAACAGTCCCAGCTGGAGTGATCTATCAAAGTAGGCTCTCCACATTCATGAGGGTTAGAGACACAGACCCCTTGCGAAAGTCAAAAAAATCACGAATAACTCCCCCCCGTGAGCACTCCCCCTCCCTCATTCTTTCTGCTGCTGCAGGCCCCGGGGGGCGGGAGGCAAAAGAGTGCCCTGCCTTGTTTTTGTGCTCTTGCATGGGTGACAAGCAGGAGAGTGAAGGAGAAGGAAGGTTTTTCCTCCTGCGCATTCCTGCCCACGTGCCCTTCTTTTTTCCCGCACGTCCACGTGGGCAACAGGCAGGAGAGTGCAGGGGAATAAAGTTCCTTCCCCTGCACCCTCCTGCCGACTGCGGCCAGAGCGCCCGTGCAGACGACAGGCAGGAGAGCGCAGGGGGGTGAAGCTCTTTCTCCCTACACCCTCCTCCCCATCACTGCCAGCGCACCCGCTTGGGAGATTGCAGGGGAGCAGAGATCCTTCCCTCTCCTTGCTCCTGGGCCAGGGAATGGGAAGGGAGAATGTGGAGAGGCAAATGGGTGTAGCAGAACTGAGACAGAGACCCACGGTTTAGAAAAAAGATTTATCATGCACAACGTCTCAGTGAGATAATTCTCAAAAGTCTGAGCCCCGCCTCTTTACATTCAAAGCAATTTATACATCTCCTGTGCAAATACATCACATGTCCAAGCAAGGAAATTGACACAAACAATAGTTGTCATCCTCCTCCTGCGTAATCTTACATATGTTGCAAAGTAAAGGAAGCATAGCAAGACACATTTCATCCTCCCTAACATTCTATTTCACAGTGTCCTATTGTTCTTCTTTCAAACACAGAGTCACTTCAATTGCAGGGAAAATTAACTGCTTTTCTCAACTGCTTTTCCCTCACACCCAGAGGTCATCTGGGCTGACCTGAAACTGCACGTCCACTATATGGGCACCTTGCAAATAAACAAATTCGCAAAAGTCAAACCACAAATGTTGGGGAGGACCGTAATGTGTGAACTTCTTAACCCAACACTTATGAAAGTTCAACTGAATCAGTAATTCTAGGGGTGGGTGGTATATGGCAGGAGCTAAGAGGTGTTTTTCTGCTATGCTCAGGTCATTTCTTTAAATACTTTTAACCTTTTTTTTTTTCAGCGGGAAAGCAAGAAAAGGAAAATAAAGACATAAAAGACACAGGATTCAACCAGGGAGGCCCATTTGTTTACTTATAAGTTCCCATGCCACTGTTCAGGTATTCTCACAGCAGCTAACGATTTACATTGTTGTTGGCATTTTTTTTTAAAAAAAATCACACTATATACGTAAAAACAAATAAAACGCAAATACAAAAGACCTCAAATCTGGTGCCCATGCAAGCTATCTGGAGCGTTCCTACTGAACATCCAATCAGCCCCCCTCTCTTGCTCCAACGCAACCCTGTGAAGCTGTCTGGAAGTTACCATTTCTGCTTTCCATTGCTTTAAGGTAGAGCTTATTCAGAAGAGAAAAAAGGTCTCTGGAAATATCGAGAGATCCAGTTCTTTTTGTTTTGATTCTCCCTGCATATGCCCAAGTCTGCATCCCAATTCTTTCTTGAAATATGCTGGGTTTTCCCTCCCTCCCTTGCAATCTTACATTCCCTCCTTCCCTTGCAGTCTTCCTATTCCTATTTCCCTTACTTGATCTCTGTTGAATCGGTGCCCTGGAAACAATAGCTGTGTGAGGCACAGAGACCACGAAGAAGAATCATAAATTCTTTTCATTTCTGTGCATAAAGTAATCTTTCTGCCACAGTCATGTACTGTGTAACTCCAGTCTATCACCGATTCTATGATTTTTGGAAGTATATGTCTCTCCCACCTTTCTTCTACCACATAACTCAAAGCAATTTACACACGGTTTCCAGAAAATGGGAAATTGGTGGAGGCCATCTCAACAAATTCCAGGATAACATAGTCAGTCAATACACCTTTCATTTCAGAAAATACAAGGTTATTTTAAACTGACCTGAGAAGTAGGAATGAAAAGCCCTTGGTAGTGACAGGAATTCCCAGGAATTATTTTGGGATAAAGAAACCATCACATGGATCTTCAAAAAGAAAACTGGTTTATACAGGAACAAAACCTGGGACTCTCAGAGACTTGTTTCTTGGCTGAAGAAGCTCTTACTTGCTCTACCAGAAGTCAAATATCCCTATTTGGTGCTTGGAATAGTTACTGATTTTAGACGACATTTCTCAGAATTCCTGAGCCTGCATGGCCACTGGAGGATTTTGTTCAGCTGGTATCCCCCTAAAAAGGATAATTTTTTTGTCTTTGCCTCAGCTCAGCAGGCAGATAGAATGAAAGGAAGACCTCAGAAATTCATTATTTAACTGTCTTTCCATTTCTAACTTGCATTTCTTCCAGTGAGCTCCAAAGCAGTGCCTCTGCTTCTCTTTATTTCACTTTTATATCCTTGCAACAACCCCGCAAGGAAAGGAAAGCTGGTGTGTGTGTGTGAGAAAGAGTGATTGGCCCCAGGTCCCCCTAAGAGACAGCAGAACTAAGAGACAGAAATAAAGAGTTCCATGTCCTGCTGCCTAAACCTCTTTAAAGTGGAGAGTCGTTGCAGACTGAAGTTGTGAGCTTCTGTATGCAAAGCACGGACGTCTACCACCCAGATCTGACTTCTTCCCTTTGGATTCTTGCCATCATCTAATTGGAAAGGGACTGTAATCACTGTGGTCAGCCTACCTCTGTCCAAGGGAGAATGCCACGAGTACACACTACACAGTTAAAGAGCTATGATTCCACTTTACCAGCCACGACTGCCTTCTATGGAACGCTAAGATCTGAAGCCTAGGGAGGGATATTTAGACTTCTCAGCCAGAGAGCTCTCGTGTTGCCAAACTTTAAAAAAAATGTAATTATTTTTGAAATGTACTTTTGACCAAAAAAAAAAAGTGCTCCCTCACATGCTCTATATGGGGCGTAAGAGAAATTTTGCTATGCTTTGGTCCCTCAAGTCTGCTTCAGTTTGAGGAAAGCCGTTCTCTTTTTGATGAGAAGTAACATGGAAGCTGCCTTCTAGCTTGGAAAAGAAAAGGTCTCTCTTGGGCTTAAAACAGCCCAGGGGGTCTAAAAGCGGACAATATTGCTCTCTGTGGACCCCTCTGGCTCTTAAGGGCAGATTTTTCTTTTAACTAAAGAAGCCACCCCAAAACTTTTGTTTTGTTTTATAAAGTAAGTATCGGACTGTAAGGGTTATGACAGAGGTCCCTTGGAAGGCAACGTGGCTCCCGATCTCCTGCAGATGCCCACCCAAGCGGGCCATTAAGTATCACAGACTGCACGCTGCAGTGCCATTGCAAGAGAGGAGGAAGGGGTCAATACCAGAATTATTTAGCTCCCTCTACTGCTGACTTTAGTTTTGCCTTCTTCCCCAGGCCACCCTGCCCCTTCAGTTCTGGTGGATACCAGCTAACCCTGCTTTTATCTGACCCAAATCTCCTGCCAATTATGTTTACAGGATGACCCCAAGTTCTTGTATTGTGAAAAAGTAAAACTTCTGTCCCCTTTCTCATGCATCTTTTTATATACCTCTATTATTTAACCTGCCCCCTTTCAGTCTTTTCCTCTTAAACTAAGAAAAAGACTGTAAATAGCCAACGTACATGCATTTGCTTCTTTTCCATCAGTGACACCATTCTGTTTACCTATTGGTCTTCCACCCACTTCAATGCAATTTTTCCATGAGCTGTTCAAAGCTCACTCAGTTTCTGATCACACCTGCTGAAAGTGAGAAGTAACAAACCTATCCTACGCCCGGTGCCTGTTCCCTCTCTCTTCAGTTTTCTCAGCTCTCGGAGTTCCTTCTTCAGATGTTTTACAGCTTGCAAAATCTGCCTTTGCTGGGGATCATCAGTAGCTTTCTCAGTATACAGAAGGAAATGTTTGATGGTTTCCGAGAGCAACACTTCTGGGTCTCCTCTTGGTGGACGCAAACGCAGCATCCTCTCACAAGCAATTGCATAGTTTTTGTGCCAGTTCACTGGGAGGGTTTCATGAGCACTTATGATCTCCTTATACACCTAGGAACAATAAAAATTCAGAATTCAGCTTCGCAGACATTTCTACATTCCAGAAATCTCCAGATAATGCATTCCTGACCCCCCCCAATGAAAATCACCCTGTTTCTTCACATTCTGTCCTCATGGGGGCCTCTTGTCCTGAACAAAGGTTTCACTTCAGGACAATCAAATATTGGCACATCCAATTCTTTAAGTTTCTCATGATCTACAAATCAAAAAAGCTTTGTTATAACCTATCAACCACAGGCTAGTTTTCTTCTGAAATTCTTTTGTGTGCTTCCTTATCCAATACCCAACATGTGTGTGTAATTTCTCCTAATTACACCAGCCTTAATCTTCACACCATTGTTACTATACTGCTCAGTTCTGGGGAGAAGTACTGTAGGGGTAACTCACCCCCTTTCAGGGGTCAACAATGGAGACGTAACTGAAACGAAGACACGAGTTTATTTAAGGGCATGCCAGTCCAGATGTCAGCATTCCAGCTGAGCTATCTGGCACCAAAGCAAATACAGTCAGCCCTCCACATTCACTAGGGTTGGGTGCACAGGGCCCCCTCCTCCTAAAAAGTGGGGAAATTGCAAATATCAAAATTTGTGTCTGTCTATGGCAAGGCATGGAGGGGAGAACAGACACCCAGGGTTGATGCCAGATTAGGGAAAGGAGAGGGGAGGGAAGGGATGGGTGGCCCAACACTTCCTCATGTTTGCCCATCTCCTTCTCTGGGTGTTGAGAGAGGCACTGGGAGAAGGTTTGTAGTGCTGAGAAATCAGGCTGGGAGCCATCCTTAGCTAGCCTGGCAGCTGCTGGTGGAAGAAGAGGAGGACCAGAGGCAGATTTATTTTTTTTTTTGGAAATATTTTTATTAAAGAATTTACTTTGAAAATTAAAAAAAAACCTTCCCACTTCCAAGCTTACATTTTCCAGTTGAATCTGCTATTTTCCATTGCTTACACACATGCATATATCATTTCTGCTTAACAAAGAGAGAGCAATTACATTACATCTTATTTCATTTCAAAGAAATTTATATCTTTATCCAATCTAAAACTTCTCTCCATTCCCTTTCAAAGTTCTGGATAGGTCTGTTTTTCAAAGAAAATGCTATTTTTTCCGTCTCTATCCAGAGGCAGATTTTTAAAGGACTGTGTGGCCAGACTGGAACTGCCAAGAGGGAAGGTTTCCCTGGAAAAGAAGCACTGGAGCGATGGGTGGCAGGGGCTAGAGAAACCTGCAAGTACTCAAAACCATGAAAGTTAAAATTGCAAATGTGGAGGGCTGACTGTATATACTTTAATATTGATAGCTGATTTGGAAAATCTACCTGGCAACAGCAAACAACAGCAAACCACAGGACTATGTGGATATATATTTGCCAGTCATATTCACCGTTAATTCATAAAGCGAAATTACTGAGCAAGAACCAAGTGAACACTGTCCACGTTCAGCTTTTCCTTTTCAGACATTTATTTACTGAATTTATATCCTGCCTTTCTCCCAAGATGGGATTCAAGATGGGATATTATTGCTATTAGCAGGGAAAAAAACTAATAATTAGTACATATATATTAATACATGTCATCTGTCTTGCATGTTTTTTAAATTGTTTCAAATTAATGTTTTAACTAGATTGGTTGGTCAACACTTTGGAAACTTTTGTAGTCTCTATCATTTTAGCTAGAAGTATCCCTCAGCCGATAAAGTCTCTGATAAGGAAGCTTCTTTTTACGAAGTCTTTTTGTGCCTGCCTAGCCCCTTTTCCCCCTTTTCCTCTGTCTAGTTTTTATCATATTATCACAGGGGGGAGGGATGTGAAAGTGCAATAATAGCACTATAACAGTCTAGTGTGGAAATGGCCATAGTCTACAGCACCAGCTATTCTTTGGCGGTCTCCCATCCAAGTACTAACCAGGGCTGACCCTGCTTAGCTTCCAAGGTCAGATGGGATCTGGTGCCTTGAGGGCATTTACATGCTAATAAATCAGCCCCAAACAGGCCACATTAGCAAGAGGCCAGCCATCCCTGCCTTCTCTCACTTGGAGTGGACTTTTGCTGACTGGGTTTCTTTTAACCGAAAGTTCTCCTTCTGCTCCGGCCCCCACAGGGGGTACAAACAAGGACATGTGCTGCTCTCCTGCGTGAAGCTGGGGGCAACGGAGGTTCTGCTCTGCAGGAGGTGCTTGAAAGAAAAGCTTCCCAACCTGGACACCGGAGTGCAGTTGTGCTCGGCGGCATCCCAACGAGGCACACATCTGCCACATCCAGCTCCTCCCTTCTCTCAGTGAAAAGGGTCTGCAGCACTTGGAGCGGAGAACAAGAAGGGCAAGGGGAAATCACAGCCTGAGCAGCTGGCCTCTTCGAGTGCCAGCAGACTGGGGTAGCGAGGTGGAAACAGCCACAATGCCCTAATTTATTTATTTTTTCTGGAAGGGCTGGAAACCATGAAGCGCTATGAGGGGTGGCTTACGGAGATGGGTATGTTTATCCTGGAGAAGAGAAGGTTTAAAGGAGACATGACAGCTGTGTTTAAATATCTGAAAGGATGTCATATGGAAGATGGGGCAAGCTTGTTTTCTTCTGCTCCAGAGACTAGGACATGGAGCAATGGATTCAAACTACAGGAGAAGACCTTCCTGACAGTAAGAGCAATTCGATAGCAGGATATCAAATAGATGGCTGCCGCCTGGGAGTGTGGTGGAGTCTCCTCCTTTGGAGGTTTTAAACAGAGGCTAGATGGACATCTGTCAGGAGTGCTTTGCTTGTGTATTCCTGCATGGCAAGATGGGGTTGGACTGGATGGTCCTTGTAGTTTCTTCCAAATCTATGATTCTGTGATTCTTTTTGAAACCCCCAGCTCCTCTCATCCCAATTACAAAGCGAAAAGTCCACATTTTAGTAGAGTTTAGAAGAGTTTACTCTCTTGGACTATAGTTCCCACAGCACTATGCTAGCATTCATTCATTCACTTTTCTCCCAGGATGAGATCCAAAGTGGCTTACAGGAATTATAAAAAAAAAGAAAAGAAGTAAATACCTTATGTTACAGAGGTTTAAAAAGAATTAATTAAAAAAAAAGTCCACTGTTGAAACAGTTGAAAATACATTTAAAACATAATTACTAATAAACTATTAAAAAAATAAAATACAGCGCACCATGTCGGATACACTACTGCTACGTAATTTGCAGCTCAAATGCCTGTGCAATGCCTTTTCGCCTGCTGGTGGAAAGAGAGCAGGGACGGGAGTGAGGCCATTTCCACACCACACTGTTATAGTGCTATTATTCCACTTTCAAGATCCTGTAGAATCCTGGCGTTTGCAGTTTAAGGAGGGGGATTCAGAATTCTCAGCCAAAGAGCTCTTGGGCCTCAATAAGGTACAAGCCCCAGACTTCCACAGGAGGTTGAAAGTGGAATAATAGCACTGTAACAGTTAAGTGCGGAAATGGCCTGAGCCTCCCGTGAAAGGGAGTTACAAAGTCTGGGAGTGGCCACTGAGAATTTCTTCTCCCCTGTCCCCACCAAGCATACCTGTGAAGGTGTGGGGCTGAGAGAAAGGCCTCCCCTATAGATCTTAAAGCTCCAACTGGCTTATATAGTGAGATGTGGTATTTCAGACAATCTGGACCCAGGTCATGTAGGGATTTAAAGGCGAAAAACAGCACTTTGAATTGCGCCTAGAAATGGACTGGCAGCCAGTGATGTTCTTTCAATGGCGGGGGGCACATGATCCCTGTAACCAACACTAGCCCCAGGATCTGTAGTCTCCAAAATGTAGTCTTTCCATCTCTGTGTTTTTACAAATTTGCACTAGGCAGTTTCACTAGGTAAAGCTATTCCTGGCACCAAGAGAACAATGTTATAGCTGCCTTCTGTGTAGCATTAAAAGCTTACTCAGAGTCCAGCAGAGGTAAAAATTATTCAGTGACAACCTCAATTCAGCACCAATACAGCTGAATGTATGACCTCTAAAACTCAGATTTTAATGAGTGACTTGTTAAAACCCAGACCTGAACAAACCAATCTATCTGTTTGGGGTTTTTTCCTGTGTTTAGATTTTTTTGAAAAAAACAACTCAAGATCTTCCCATCAAGAAATTCTTGAATTTTGATAAATTCTTATCAAAAATGAATGGAATGCAACATCTCCATCCTGAATGGGGAAATGACACCCCAGAGCAACACTGTGCAGGAGAAAGGACGGACCATGACACCCTCAAAACTGTGTTTTTATTAATTTACATAATTCCATCTTGAAAATCAGGATTACCTTGTTCAGAAATCTATGGAACAAGCACCAAACAAACAGCGTGGAGGCTTATCTTTTAACGTAAGGAATAAAAATTGCTTACGTTGTAAGCGAATGTGTAAAGCTGCGATTTCACATCTGCAGACACGTCAGCAGTTTCTGCGAGGTCGAAAATGAAGAAGGTTGTTTTCATCCTAATGAAACAGAAGCAAAGTGTTCATTAAAGCTTTGAGAAGGGGTTCTCTAACAGGGCTGGTGTTGGATTTGAGTGTTGGACTAGGATGAGGACAGACCAGGGTTCAAATCCCCACTTGGCCACGGAAACCCCCTGGGTGACCGTGGGCGAGTTCCACTCTCTCAGCCTCAGAAGGCGGCAATGACAAACCTCCCCAAAAGAGTAACTCTTCCAAGAAGACGCTGAGTCACTGTAAACTGGAGTCAGCTCGAAGGTGCATGACAACAAAAGACCAATGGACATCTTCATACATTAAGTAGCATCTGTGAACCCAGGTAAATTTGGGGGGGGCATCTTGTACTTTGTACATTAGTGTCACAGTTCATTGATGGATTGAGTTGAACTGAATTGTATCCTCCTGAAAAATCCAGGATTTATATTGGCAAACAATAAATAATAAAATAAGTGCCATGGATACACCAAGCAACAAATGAAAACAGAGGTGGGCAACACTGGCAGTTCTGAGGGCCAATTTTCTGCCCCGCAACACTTTGGGGGTGGCACAGACTGCCCCAAACACAGCCCTCTCCCACACAAAACGGGTGGTCATTTGTCTTCTCCTGGTTTTCAAAAATGTATTTTCAAAAAACGCCACGGGGGGTGGAATTTAAAAGGTGAATTGCCTGCATTCTTCCCCCACCCCTGAAAAATGGCCTAGGACAACCATTCTCCACTATTTTTTGGCCACCTCTCCGTTTAGGAGCTCTTCTCAAGTTCTAGGGCCCCCCCGTCAAACAGGGCTACAAACATGAACATATAAACAGAAAATCATGCATTATTGAACACCAAGAAAATCTGAACTTTCCAACATTCTTTGGAAAATGAAGTACAGCAATAACGGCTGCAGGAATGCCTGACTGAATACACTGGTCTGGTACAGTCTGATCCGCAACTGACTCTGAAGTGAGGCTCTGCAGGAGACCCTGCGTGGCTGCTACAGGGTAGGAAATATATCAAAAGAGCCTCAACTTTTGAGGAGTTTAACTCTTAAACTGAGATGGGAAGAGCTTAAGCAATGAATTTACCAGGGCAATGTGTTGGAAAGATATTATAAATAGGAGGAAAACTATTGACTCCAGTTAAGGTTACTGCTTGGGTATTTCATCGGCTCAGTTACCAGGGCCACCATAAACCCATAGGGCTTCCCTTCTCACAGTTTTCATCTCTGCCCCTCTTCAAATGGGCCAGGGGCCATATGGCTCCTGTTGAGAATAGCTGGTCTAGGAGAATCAGGGGATTCAAAGGGATGTGGGATGTGACATCACGGGCCATTAAAACACAAGAGAAATGAAAAAGCAATTAAAATGCATGAATACATGTGATAAAAACCCCACCCAGCCAGTGAAGACCAGTTAAAAAAAAACTCCTCCCTCAGCAATCCAGCTTAACCACCTAAGACCTGCCTGCATAAACAAGGCTCCAACTGTTGTAAGGAAACTGTTGTCCAAATGTCACAATCCCATTCTCATTTCACAATGGTCAGCAGACAGAATTGTGTGGCAGGGGCAACTCTGTGACAAAGGAAGTAGGTAAAACATATGCTGTGATGGCACGAGCTGGCAAGGAAGCCTTACATCAACCCTCTTCAACCTGGCAGCACCCCAACCTAGACTACAACTCCCATCACCCCCAAGCCATCACAGCCAGGATTATCTGCAAGGCAGGTTCGCCTGGCCACTCCTTGAATCCCACAGATGAACATGTGCTTCTGGTTTCTTGATTTCCACCATAATTTCGCTGTGGCACCCAGTTATGGTGGCATTTTGTTCTGTGGCACCATGTATGTGGATACCTTCCCTTGACAGTAGGCCTTCAGACAGGATAATGCATGATTGTTGCTGGGGGAAGTTTGGTGGGTGCGTACATAGGTCTGTTTGTGTGTGCAAGGGCTGATTCTCACCTGGCTTGCCACATCTCCTCGTTGGCTACTGACTCCCACGAAGATGCATCAAACCTTAAGAAGAAATACAGAGGTTTTGGTATGCTGGGCCAGGCAACAAGGGTCAGAAAGAGGCTGAGATGCCAACCATTAAGACAGCAAGGTATTAAATACGGCTGCAGGTGATTCCGACCCACCATGCCATTCTGGGGGAGTACTGAGGGAAAGGAAGGTCTGAGAATGTCCCCTGGAGAGCAATGCTTTGCATCTACAAGGCAAATACCACTTACAGGGGCCCTTAGAGGTCATTGCGGATTGTCTCATCATGAGGTTTTCATGATAAAAAGACATACGGAAATCATTTCCCACATTCATCACAAAAGTGCAAAGTAAGATACTAGGGACACCTGTGAATGCCCTCATGTTGCAAGGAGATGGGAAGTAGGGCATAGGAAGTTAACGCAAAGACAGCGAAAAGAGCACAACATCGCAGGGTTGTCGGAGCAAACCTTGCCAAGAAAACCTTGTGATAGTTCGCCTTAGGATCTCCCTCAGTCGGAAATGACTTGGAGGCACACAACACTAACAAAAGTTATATACAGATTAGACCACACTAGAGACTGTTTGACCATTTTTGAAAAAATCGTTGAAAAATGTTAACAGTCGTGAGCAGAAATACTATTTCTGCACCAAAAGTACCGCTTTCTACATAGAAGAACAGGTTGCTTGTCTATAACTGGGTTTCTTCGAGTGGTCATCTGTGCCCTCATACAGTGGAAATCTCCGTGCATGCACAGTAGCGTTTCGGAAAGTTCCAGAGCTAAGCAACTTGGCGGGAACACCTCCTCCACTCGCTACTGAGCATGCTCAGTCCTGCCAAGCCAATGGTCTTCCCTCAGTTTCAAAGTCCGCCGAGGAAGGGACCTGAAAGAGGGGAGGCTGGGTGTGTGTGTGTGAGGGCACGGATGACCACTCGAAGAAACACAGTTACAGGTAAGCAACCTGTTCTTCTTCTTCGTGGTCTCTGTGCCTCACACACTGGGAGATTAAGTAGCTTACCGTTGGACGGCAGGTCAGGTCCTGGACAATAGAGGACAGCACTGCACGACCAAAGCGGGCATCACGTCGGGCTCTGCAGTCAAGGCGGTAGTGGTGGACAAATGTCAAAGGTTGCGTCCACATAGCCACCTGACAAAGTTCCTGCAGATCGACTCCCTTGAGGAGAGCTGCTGAAGAGGCCACAGTCCTGGTGGAGTGGGCACGTAGCAGAGACGGAGGTGGTTGCCTGGCGAGTTCATACGCAAGGTGAATCATCTGAACAATCCACTTAGAAAAACGTTGAGTGAAAAGCGAAAGATTTATATGATCTGAAGAGAAACCAGAGTATGGTTCAGGATAGAACATTGGCAGAATGATACCCTGGTTAAGGTGGAGGTCAGATTTCTTGAAGGAAGGCTGGCAACACCTGAAAGAATGGCGAGATGAAGAGGCTGGCAAAGAGGATTGTTGGGAGGACCACCGTGGAGACCACGACCGATAACAGTAGGAAGAGCGCCTCCATGAACAGCAGAATGAGGGAGGCCTCCTGGCCTGAGTCAATGGATGAAGACCTATTTTCTTCGCTGTAAGGCGAGCTTCCATGAGGTGGTCTGTGGCATTGCCCGTGCTATGACAGAAGAGGCTCTGACAATCAGAGGGAAGATCTTCTATCCCCTTTCGATTATCTTCAGTTAGGCCAGCGGATCGAAGCCAGGTAAAATGGCCAAGAGCGATCACACCCTCCATGACCCACACTGCACCCTCCACAGAGTGTTGAGAAGATTGAATTTGATGATTAGTGAGTGTGACAGACTCACTGTAGAACTGAACAGCAGTGGTCCGGTGGTTATAAAGAAGACGGGAAATCAAGGGGAAAAGTCTATTCCAGATGTTTCTCTGATAAGCTGCGAGGCAGGCTTGGGTGTTAGAGACCCTGGAGATCAAAGAAGAAGCTGAGTAGAAACGTCGGCCAAAATATCAAGGCGATGACCCTAACAATCAGGGGGAGTCATGTGAGCTCTCTTATCCCCCTTTGTCTGGGAGGACTCAACAATGAAGGAATTTGGAGTGGGATGATTGAAAAGTAATTCCACATCCTTATGTTGGGCTCAGTACAGATGTTCAATTCAATGAGGAATCGGCTGGAAGGAGGCTGGGTGAGACCACGGATGCTTAGTGACTTCCTGCAAGGCTGGCAGAAACAGAATTGGAGCTGTTGTGGCGGAACGTGCATCAACATAATGAAAGACCTGGTCCTGGACCATTGGGGCAGGGCCAGAAATGTCAAGGCCCGGCGCGTTGGCCATCCTGATGAGAATGTCAGAGAACTGTTTAACGACTTCAGGTGTGGTACCCAGAGTCGGTTCCCCAAACATAAGTGGAGGAGAGGTGTGAGACTGAGGAGTAAAATCAGAAAAGTCCCCGTTGGAGTCATAAGAACCAGACGATGGAGAAGACGGAGGTGGGCGGGACTCTTGGGCTGGATTTGATGAAGATGGATCCGGTACCGACGATGGAACCGGTACGGAGGTCGGTATGGAAGTCGGTACTGGAGCTGAAGCAGATGAAATTGGCAGGATGGCAGAAACAGGCTCGGTGAGGGATTACATCAGAAGCGCAGCCGATGAGGTAGGCGGAGGAGGAGGGGCCACATGGTCGTCCGGTGGAGGCTGAGACACTGTAGCGGTCACTTGTGTTGGTGGAGAAACAGTCTGGTATCGAGGGGAGCGATCACAGGACTGACAATGTGAACAAGGGGATGGAGAGCGTCGGTAATATGCAGACTGAGATCAAGAACGGGACCAGGAAGGGCGGTACCAAGATGGATGGCAGTGGTGTAATAGTGAGGGGGAGCGCGATGACGATCGAGAGCGGTGAGGTCGATATGGAGACCAGTGGTGGACATCGGGATTGCATCAGTCACGATAAGCTGGCGAATAGGAGTAGTAAGAGCCAAGCTGCTCCCTCCATAGATGCTCATGACCATAGCAGGCTATGTAAAATGCCGACAAAAAGGGTGAATCCCCTCTGGCCGATGGGACATTGTGAGTACCACAGTGCCCATGGTCACAACAGCAAGGCGATCTGCTTTGATCAACGTGTCCCAGAGAGTGAACCACACTTAAACAAGGCTGGTCTTGGGAAGGAGCCTGAGAAGTGTTTGATGCCAACGGACGGTCCATCTCAGGACAGCCAGAGGCCACTGCTGGAGGAAGGCGATTTTGGGCTGGTCCATGGTCTCAGGAGGAAAAACGGTCGGAGTAGGCCAATGGTCTGGATCTGAAGTGGGGTCCATTGGTACCGGAACAGACAGTACCGGGAGCTGCATCAACTCATGCACCGGCGAGAGGGTAGGAGCCTCTACCTCCTCCAAAGTGACACACTGGAGCTGCATTGGCAGAGGTGTGGGTAAAGGCCTGAGAGCAGTCGGTCAAACTGCCGATGGACAGACACTGGGTGACGGAGAGCGATGTTTTTCCTTCTTCTTTTTTTTAGGAGCCACAGAAGAGTGGCATGAAGAGACCCGTTTATGCTCCGCCAAAGTAGGCACAGTGTGAGGCTGTTGGGTCAAAGTAGAAGTAGAAGAGGCGCCTCCAGAACTAGAAGACTGAGGAACCACTGCCACCTTCGAAAGCTTTGGAATGCTCAGAAGAGAGGAGATAGGCGGCAGAGTCGACGGAGTCGATATAGATACCGAGGGCGCCGGTACGAGGATGAGGTCAATATTGATGTAGTCAGAAGAGAAGACTGCAATGCTGAGACGCCTCAAGATGGACGAGTTGACACCGAGGCGGTAAAAAGAGCTGTGTTAGAAGCCGCCTGGTCCTTCAAGCGAACAGCCTGCTCCCAGCAATAGGACTTCAAGAGGGAAGCCCTATTCTTCAAGGTTTGAGAGATGAAATCTTTGCAAATAGAGCAGGCCTGAATGTTATGGCTCTCTCTGAGGCAGAACAGGCACTTGGTGTGGGCATCAGAAAGCGAAACCTTGCGGCTGCAAGTTACACACAATTTGAAGAGTGAAGACATAAGAAGGAGACGGGGTCCTTATATGGAAGGGTAGTCAAAAGTCTGAAGAAGAGAAGTGCTCAGCAGAGGAAACCTTGGGAGCTACTACCTGATCGGCGGATGAAAAGAAATTCAGAGAAGACCGTTGGCTTGGCGTGACTGAGCATGCTCAGTACTGAGTGAGGGGGGGTTCCCACCAAGCTGCTCAGCTCTGGAACTTTCCAAAACGCTACTGCGCATGCACGAAGGTTCCCACTGTGTGAATCACAGAGACCACGAAGAAGAAAATGTAGTTTTCTTTTTTAGAAAAGTGCAAATTTTGGACAGAATGACCTAAACCCTCTTTTAGTCCCGACTAGAACAGACTCGGTGAATCCAAAAGAGACTCTGTAGTCTTAAAAAGGCCAAATTTTTTTTGTAGTCCAGAAAAATATATCTATATGTTGATTCACCATACAAGAACTGACTGAATGGATCTACTCTAGGTGGGACTAACCAGCAGGATGGCAGCTAGTAAGTCCCAAACTGCAAAGAGCATTTGAAAACCACACAGTTTTCAAAAACTTTCTTGCAGTAGGAAGAAAATTGGGAAAAATTATTTGTTTGAGGATGCAATCAGCAAAGTGTTACATCCCTAGATCAAATACAGTTGCATTCATGCACTTTTTTTTATCCAACTTCATAAATTCTGACAAGCAGCCACCAACTTCATATGGCTCACCTCCCATATTCCTCACTCCAGTTGTAGAGATTTCTGGTACGGCTGATCCACTCTCCAGGGTCAAAGGGAGCTTTGGAAGACACGAGCTTGTCACAAGAACCCCACGGCCAAAGAGCATAGTCTTTCTTCCAGGTGGGGTCACCTTCATGGAGCCCAATGCAGACAAAGGTCTCTTTGCTGTTGCAAACAACAAGCCAGTACATAGATAAATAAGATTCGCACAATGAAATGTTTTCTCTCAGGTAGCAGCAAGAGCAACCAGCAGAGCAAATAGCTCTGCGACAAGCAACACCCACAGAACCTCCCTCTTTTATACAACCATTAAAGGTAGAGGAGGCCTCTCCAGTTTTCAACCTGGCAAACCTACTTCCATGCCATTTAGAGGGTGTGGGGGCCCTCTGATTGTCCTAAATTGATTTTATTGTATTTCACCCTGAGATCCCTGGATATAGGACAGGGCATAAATGTTTTAATAAATAAATAAAAATAAATTTTTGGGTTTGATTTGGGGGGAAAAAAGAAATAATTCAAGGGAGGCAGCAGTGGGGTGGGGCAGATGGTCTCTGAGGTCCCATGGGGGGGTTTATGCTGCACCCCGGGGGGTAGCTCCAGGGCAGCAAAAATGAGGGCTTTGCCCCCCCCAGAAATAATAATTTCCTTCAGTTCCCAATTTTCTAGCACTGCAGAGAGTTAAGACATTGTAAATCATTTACACCTAGAACTCCCCTATTTGTAGTATTCATGTTCCCTGGGTCCCTTTGCCTGCCCCTTTTCTCTGGATGCCTCCACTGTGTATTTCTAAATTTCTAAAAGTTACAGTAAGCCCTCAGTATCCACTAAGGTTTGGTTCCAGGACCACTTGTGGGTACCAAAATTCGTGGATGCTCAAGTCCCATTATGTACAATGGTGTAGTAAAATGGCATCCCTTATACAAAACGGCAAGATCAAAGTTTGCCTTTTGGAAAAAATTTTTCAAGCCATGGTTGCTTGAATCCATCGATACAGAATCCATTGCTATGGAGGGCTGACTAAACTACAATGCTAGACATGTCGAGAGTGAAAGGAAGTCTCATGGGGAGTAGCCTAATTCTTATGGGGGGCATTGTGCCTCATTCTGCACCCGTGATCGAACCCATGGATCCCACTCAGAATTACAGAAATCTGTCTATTTGCAAACTCGTAGCCTGTGAGCTACCAGACTTGAGTGAGGTGATTCCCTCAGGGACACTTAAGCATCACAGAGCCAGCCATTCTGAAGGCTCAAGTCTGGGGCATGGGGCTGCCTCTGTACCTTTGGTCTTCCTGTGCAAAGCTCAGCTACCCTGTCGTACAAGTGGTGAAACTTTTGCTGGCTGAGGAAGGGATCACAGAATCATAGAGTTGGAAGAGACCCCAGGGGCCATCCAGTCCAATCCCCTGCTATGAAGGAACACACATCAAAGCATTCCCAACAGATGGCCATCCAGCCTCTGCTTAAAAACCTCCAAAGAAGGAGATACCACCACACTCCGAGGCAGCAGATTCCACTGCCGGACAGCCCTGACCGTCAGGAAGTTCCTCTTGAGGTTCAGGTGGAATCTCCTTTCCTGCGGCTTGAATCCATTGCTCTTTGTCTCAGTCTCTGGAGCAGCAGAAAACAAGCCTGCTCCTTCCTCTACATGGCATCCCTTCAAATATTTAAACATGGCTATCATGTCCCCTCTTAACCTTCTGTTCTGCAGACTAAACATGCCCACCTCCCTAAGCTGTTCCTCATAGGGCATGGCTTCTAGACCCTTCACCATTTTGGTCACCCTCCTCTGGATATGCTCCAGCTTCTTGAACTGAGGTGCCCAGAACTGGACACAATATTCCAAATGAGGCCTAACCAATGCAGAATAGAGTGGTACCGTTACCTCCCTCGATCTAGACACCATACTCCTATTGATGCAACCAAGAATCACGTTGGCTTTCTTGGCTGCTGCATCACACTGCTGACTCATGTTCAGCTTGTGATCTGCCAAGACTCCAAGATCCCTTTCACACGTACTGTTATCCAGCCATGCGTCCCCCATTCTATATTTGTGCATTCCATTTTTTCTGCCTAAGTGCAGGACTTTACATTTCTCTCTGCTGAAATTTATTCTGTTAGCTTTGGCCCAGCTGTCCAATCTGTCGAGGCCATTTTGAAATCTGATCCTATCCTTTGGCATATTAGCGACCCCTCCCAGTTGGTATCATCTGCAAATTTGATCAGCACGCCCTCCACTCGTTCATCCAAGTCATTCATGAAGACGTTGAATAGCGATGGGCCCAGGACAGAACCCTGGGGCCCAGATAACAAGGCCCAGATTCCTTCACAGGTCCAATAACCATAACAGGGATTTCAACCAGAGCTTAGAAATGTTTTTTTTTGGTTTGTCTTATTTTGTTCTGTTTTTGGAGTACGATTCTCAGAATTCCTTAAGAAAGTTGGTGAATTTTTGTGGTCCAAAACAAGTAACTTTCCAAAGCTCTGGTTTTGTTTGATTGTTTTGGTCAAGCAGACTTTTAACTGAATGCCCACGAAGTCTCCTTGTGCCTGGCGAGTGACGTGGAAGTACCCTACGCTGGAGCAATGCTGAAGCTATGCAGGGTTGGACTTGGCCACTGGTGGGTGGGAGATCACCATGAATAATACAAAAGCTTCACTGGGTTTCACAGGGAATTAAAAAATAGTGTGGTTAGAGTGCTAGACTAGAATTCAGAAAACCCAGATTCAAGGCCCCACTGAGTTGGTTTCCTAGAATGAAAATTGGAGACACCTCCTGTTCCTTTAATGCTATGTAAGCAAAGGAATTTCACCAAGTAAGTGCTTGTTACCTGGTTGTGTGACAAGCTGTACCTGTTGAAATTCCTTCTTCCATGCAGCCATTAAAGGGATAGGAGATGCCTCCAGTTTCTACTCTGGGAAGCCACAGAGTCTTGCATGTCAGAGGGATAGTGGATGATGGGAGCTACACAAAAACCTCGGTAGCACTTCCCTCCAGCACTGAGCTCTGGCAAAACAGCTTACTAGAGTCAAGTGTTTGAAAAATCACCATATAGCAGAGTTTTACTCACACAGCTTAGAAGCATCCCAGCAGAGTATAATCATTAGCAGCCTGAAGCCAGGAAAAATATGCCCATGCAATGTTATCTTTCAACAGGAGGCTTTTACTTTCCAGTTACGATACATACACCGATGGAGTTTCAGCATTCCACAGCATGCAAAGATATGCATCCAACATAGCCTCCGGCCGCTCTATCAGACATCGAGAGGGCACAGTTGGCTAGAACACACCCCCTTATATACATACATTTCTGATGCAACTCTAGCCAACCTTGCTAGATCCCAAGTATGATGCAACCTTCTTTCCCAGTTACACAACCCAATGACTCATGCAGGTACTACATGGGATTGCATCACCCACTGTCTTCCTGGGTGCAAAACTTTAATGTATATCATGTATGTTTTATTTGGACTTAGGTTCTGTCCAACCTTTCCTCACATTGCGATTCCCTGGATGGCCTTTGGCCGCTCGCTTTTTGTGTGCATTTCACCACATAAAGTCATCATAAAGATAAAGTGGGGAGGAGGAGAGCCATGTATAGGACCTTGAACCCACTGAAGGACAGGCAAGGACATCAATGCAACTTCCAAACACCAAACAGATAACAGATAAACTGTGAGCTCCATGGTGGAAGCTCACAGGAGGAGATGCTCTGTAAAAGCTGACACACTTTTAGAAAAGCTATTATCCAAAAAGGAAAACTTACTGTTTGTTCACTTCGAGCAAATGATGAAGATTAAATGTGATGGTTCCATCAGGTAATAGCCCTTCCACTGGATTCCAACGGTTCCCAGGAAAAACAACACCAGGCAAATGTTTAGCTAACTTAGGCAAGTACCAATGGTAAGTCATCATCTAGTACATACAAGACAAAAAACAAGTTTTTTTTTAATTTAAAATATTTATAACATGTCCCTTTTTACCTGCTTCAATCCCAGGGTGGAGAAGGGGACTTTTCTGGCTCTGTAACAATAGGAGAAATTAGAAAACAAGGTGAATCAAGGATCCAACTTTACTTAGGAAAAGAAATGCATTTCTGTCTCCGACCCTGGGAGACCAGAATCTGAGGAGAGTAGGACCCCTGAGCTCTTACATCCTGATACAGTTTGCTAAGGTTGCCAAGCCACAACTGCAAAGCACATGTGCTGGGAAAATTTCATAAAACAGTTTAGCTAATTCAACAGAAGTGAAAACTTCTAGGAGTCACACATGCACATACTTGGTTGTATGTCTTTATGTATAATGCACATAATACACAGACACACACCCAACTGTATGCACGTGTAAAAAAAATCAATTTATTTGAAATGTGGAAGAGAGTTCTGCAGACACGACAGACCACCAAAAAGACAAACAAGTCCAAGAGCACCCTCTGGCATCATCAATCTCATAAATTGATGCGGGTTGTGGATGCCTGTCCACCCCAATCCCATAAATGTTTCCCATCCATCCCTGACTAATGAGCTCACTTCCGACCTACCTCCTGGTCAACTAAAGTAATATCTGGCCTTATTCCTTCACAATAATGAAGGTAACGAAGAGAATTCCCAGGCAGGTCTCCTCGTAGCAAGATGATGGCATCTGGAGGCATGGACGACAAAAGGTTTCTTGCAAATCGGTCGACAACATAGTTGTGGCTTTGGTCGCAGATACTGGAGGGAAATAAACACATAAATCTGCCAACTGTTTAAATGCGCAGAGGACAAATCTGGGAAAGGTGAAGCCATCGGGCTGGTCAGTTATTTTTGGTCAGATCCAAAAAGACAATGCTCACTCATTTCCTCTCACATTTGTATCTCTTGGTGAAACTTCCCTTCTCAATTTGTTACACAAATATTCTGAGATTTTCAACCTTGTGTGCCAGAGTTTGGGAAAGTTACTTTTCTATGCCACAGCTCCCAGAATCCCCCAACCAGTATGTTACAAGAATATTCTGAGATGTCAATACTGTAGATCATAATCTGGAAGAGTTACTTTTCTGCATCACAATTACCAGAATTCCCAACCAACATGGCTGGCTGGAGGATTCTGAGTGATATACTCCAAGAAAGCAACTCCTCAGAGCTCTACTATATAAACGAGAGTATTTCAAGATATTTTATATGAGCGACTAGCAACTTTTTTAATGTGCCTGTAACCAGAGTAATATCTGTGCCCATTGTCTACAACTGTTTTTTTTCTCTCTCTTTCTTCTTGAAATTCACCCAGGACTGGTAGCCAATGGCTCATGCATGAGGATTGGTCCACGAGCCACAACTTTGAAAAAGATTGCTTTAAACTGCTACCTCTTCCCTGCTCTCAATTCCTGGCCTAAAATATGAGAAACAGATACAAGCTCCTGACATCACAACAGGATGAGTTCAATCAGCCTTCCTCAAAGTGGCAGCCTTTCAGGTGTGTTAAGACTACAGCTCCCATCACCCCCAGCCAGCACAACCACTGGGCTGAAGGAGACCAATCGCTTGACAAATCAGAGGGTGGCACTTTCTGCGTTATACCATTATAATGCTAATATCTCACTTTCAATGTCCTATGGGATGCTGGGGTTTGCAGTTTAGAGAGGGGTTTTTAGAATTCTCAGCCAGAGAGCTCTTTGGCCTCAGTAAACTACAAATTCCAGGATTACACAGGATGCTGAAAGGGGAATAACAGCACTATAACAGTGTAATGCAGAAAGGCCCTACGTATGGGTGGTGGAGCTAACAGTATTACCAAGCCTTGCCACGCAGGTGGCAGTTTTTAGGAGGGTATTATGTACTCTTTTAGAGCAAGAGTTCTGAAAAGGATTCCACCTGGACCACGTAGTTTTAAGAGTTAAAGCGTTGAAGCAACACTGCAGAGACCCAGGCTCAAATCTCCACCCAAGCCATGAAGCTCACCCTGGGTGACCTTAAGCCATCTTTTACGCAAGCCGATCTTACAGCGCTCTTATGACAAAAACTAGGAGGAGAGATAACTATGGACACTGGCCAGGACTACTTGGAGGGACAGAAGCGGGATATAAATAGAATGAATAGGTGTTTGCAGAAAATCCAGAAAACTGCAGCAACCAGTTATTTAGTTAATACTAACAAACCACCCAGAACACAACCAGTCCAAACTGCTTTAGGAACATTAAAGAGGACCAGGTTAGGTTAGTACTTGGATGGCAGATCCCAGGGAATTCCAGGTATCTCCAGCAGGGCTAGAAATTATCCCCCTGAAAGCCAAAAGATCGCTGCTGCCAGTCAGAGCAAACAATACTAAGTTAGGTGACCCAAAGGTCTGACTGGTATAATGTCACTTCCTATGTTTCTGTCAATTACCTGTACAGGCACACCTCAGTTAACAAAACCTCTCACAAAGAAGCTCCTTTTCAGAAAGTCTTTTTATGCCTGCCCAGTCATCCTTTCCTCTCAGTCCTCTGTCTAGCTCAGTGGTTCTCAACCTGTGGGTCCCCAGATGTTCATGGACTTCAGCTCCCAGAAGCCCCAGCCACTATGGTCAATGCTCAGGGCTTCTGGGAGCTGAACTCCACAAACATCCGGGGACCCACAGGTTGAGAACCACTGGTCTAGCTAGAAGTTTTTTTAGCAGCATCAGAACTGAAAGAATGATGAACGAGGGCTAGACAAACAGATTTTTGGTGTCAGGCTGCTGCAGTGTGTTCGTAGCAATCAACGCAACAAAGCTTGAGCTGAGAAAGAATGGGGTTCTGCTTCAACTAACCCTACTGTAGCTGTCTGCATCTGCCTCCAACAGGCGAAGTAAAAAGCATTTCCTTTCAGAATCCCTTACTGAGCATGCATGACCAGAAAATATAAAGAAAGGAGGAGACCAGCCTGCCTCTCCAGATACGCCAAACATGTTTAAAAAAAGCACTGAGCTGTATCTGCGGCCACCAAGACAGAAATAATTTTAAAAGTGTAAATTGGTGAAAGCAAAAGTCATCCCTAGCTGCATTTTGGAAAAAGCCTTCAAGTCCTCTCTGGCAGGTTTGCAATGTTTTTGTTTATGGTTGTTTCATTTCACATGTGCATACTGTTATTTTGGGATAACAAGTTTACTGAAACATATTGAACTGCCTTGTTTTAGGGGGTGTAGGAATCTGCTCTTTCCATGTTATTTCTGCCTCCGATAACAGAGCGGCTGATAAACGGGTCACGCCCAGGAACACATCTAGTTTGTTAACTGAGGTATACCTGTAATTGGAGTAGATTTGTGCAGAGACGAGAAGAGCGGTAAACAGCCACTCCAGGCTGTGAACCAGTCGGTTGTTTTCAACTAAACTCTCGCCAAGAGAGAAGAGCGAAGAGAAGCCAAGGCCAGCCAAAACGGCCAGCACCGCGTTGCTCTGCATCCAGAATCGCTCGACCTGTGGAGAAACAAGCAGTGTGAACAACACAACAGTAAGGGTTGAATGAGTTTTTGCCATCACTTCACATCACGTTGTAAACTCAGGGGCCCATTCACACCATGCAATTATAATTCTGCTATTATCATTATCATTATTATGTCTTATGAGGAGTGGTATGTTTAGCCTGATGAAAAAAAGATTAATTGGTGATATAATAGCTATGTTTAAATATCCGAAGGGATGTCATGTTGAAGATGGAGCAAGCTTGTTTTCTGCTGCTCCAGAGACTAGGACATGGAGCAATGGATTCAAACTACAGGAAAAGAGATTAACCAAAACAGCAGGAATAACTTCCTGATGGTAAGGGACATTCGATAGTGGAATATGCTGCCTGAGGTTCAGTGGAGTCACGTTCTTTGGAGGTTTTTAAACAGAAGCTAGACGGCTATTTGCCAGGGGTGTTCTGAGTGTGTGTTCCTGCATGGCAGGGGGTTGGACTTGATGGTTGTTGTGGTCTCTTCCAACTCTAAGATGATGATAATTACTACTACTGCTGCTACTACTACAGTGGACCTTCCATACCAGTGAGGGTTTGGTTCCAGGACCCCCTGCAAATGGCAAAAAAAAAAAAAGGAATGTTCACATCCCATGTTATTAAATGGCGGTAACATGCACATAGACACTTCAGTGCATCTTCATTTATGTCGCTACCACTTTATGCATAGGATGCTGCGCCCCGGGATCGCTGGAAATCGCGCACCTGGGGGTTGCATATGCAGAGCATCCACTCTACTAGTAGAAGTAGTAGCAATAACAGCAGCAGCGGTAACTTTATTCACATTCTGCCTTTCCCCCAAGCCTGGGACTCAAGACGGTTTACACATTAGAAAGATTACACTTAAAAACATGCCGAATTAAACTGAGAACCATATTAAAGACATGCAGTCTAAAAAGAGTTTGGAAACAATCGACAATGCAGTGCAAAATAATACAGCCCTTTTGGAATTCTCAAAGTTTTGGCCTGCCAACAGAAGGACAGCAAAGAGGGGCCCCTTCTAGGGGCCTTCCGCATTACACTGCTGTAGCGCTATTATTCCCCTTTCAACCTCCTATGGAATCACGGCTTTCGCAGTTTACAAAGGGGCATTTAGAATTCTCAGCCAGAGAGCTCTGTGGCCTCAGTGAACTACAAACTCCAGAATTCCACAGGATGCTGAAAGGGGAATAATAGCACTATCACAGAGTAGTGTGGAAAGCTTCCCTATGGGAGGAGATCCAAAGACTAAGGGCAGCCACTGTGAAGTCCCTCTTCTTGTCTTCCTACCAGCCGTTCCTGTGAAGGTGGCAGGACCTCTCCTGTTGATCTCAGGGTCCAGGCAGGCTTATGCTAGGAGATACAGTCTGTGAGATAGCCTGGATCTAAACCATATAGGGTTTTTGTAGATCATGGCCAGCAATTTGAATTGTACTCAGAAACAAACTGGCAGCCACAGTCCACTCCTAGGGAATCCCAAGATTTGGAAGGGTATTTAGAACTCCCAGCCAGAGAGGTCTAGTCCTTCACCAAACTACACACCCCATGATTCCACAGGATGCAGCCATGGCAGTTAAAGTGGAATCACAGTGCTATAACTGCGCAGTGTGAATGGGTCCCCAGCTTTAAGGAATATGGAACAAGGAGATCTTTATTTTATTTTGCAAAAATCTGGAGAAGGTCCCATAGCAGAGGGACAGAGAGCCTGTTTTGCATGCAGAAGGTCTGAAGTTTTAATCCCGGGCATTTCCAGAGAAAAGGCTCTCAGGCGGGGGATGATGAGATGGGCCTTTCTCTGCCTGAGACCATGGAAAGCCAATGCTAGGCAGAGCAGATGAAAGGATAAATAGCTTGGGATAGCACAGCCTCCTGTCCTCCTTCCGAAACAGAAGGAAAGCTGCTTTTAAAAGTGAGTATTCAGTAGATACCAAAGACTCATTCGTGCCATCATATTTCCAATTTCTATTTATGGGTGTGAAAGCTGATAGGAAGAAAATCAACTCATTTGAAATGTGGTGCTGGAGAAGAACTCTGTAGATAACAACGGACCAGCAAAAAAGAGGAATGAATGAGTCAAAGGGCAAATTAAGCCTGAACTTTTGGCTAGAAGCCAAAATGGACAGAATTAGTACTATCGTATTTTGGCCATATCATGAGATGGCATAACTCACTGGGAAAAAAACAATAATCCTGGGCAAAATGGAAGGCAGTAGGAAAAGAGGAAGACCTTACTACAGGTGGATTGATTCAATCAAGGATGCTATAGCCCTCAGTTTGCAAGACCTGAGCAGGATTGTTGATAACCAAGGCCCTTGGAGGTCTCTAAATTTATAGGACTATCATAACTCAAAATTAACAGCGAATAACAACAGCAGCAAAGTTATTAAGAATTCTAAATGGAACTTTTTTAAAAAAAAATAAAATAAAGTAACTCAATGCTTTCCCATTTCTCAGAGGAAAATGCAATAGTTGCATTTTAAAAATTTGACTGCTGTAAGATGCTGGCCTATGGGACAGAACACGCTCCTTTTTCCATATACCTTGTCTTTATCTCAAGATCCACAAAGGAGCATGAGACAGTAGCACAAGGCATAGCATGATCCGGAACTGGAACCATGTGATACTCCTCCTCCATCATTTAGTGAGGCCACACCCCATAGCTAGAAAACTAAGCAAAAAGTTACACTTACACTGTAAAAAGAATGAAGTTATCCATCAAAAGGTTACAGCTATAATGTAACTTACATTATACTCAATTTTTGCTAAAAAAAGGAATTATAACTAGTAAATTGTTTGTAACTAGCTACTTCCAAACTCTGCTTCCTTCCACTAGAGAGGTTTTTCACTGTTTAATATATGTTTTAGCAGTATTTGAAGATGCCAAGAAAGTTCAACCTTCCAAAAATATAAGGTATTTACCCATCAGAAACTCTACATGTATAGGTGGGAAATACCTCCCTTAGTGAAACAATTTTACTAGACAAATGTAAACTCACCACTCCCTCAAACAGAGGCTTTGAAATGTCCAAGTTCGCTCTCCAAGCAAAGAAAAGAGAATATGCCAAGAGCATTGATGTAAAAAGCCAGACCAAATTCTGCTTCCCCACTTTTGGCCTAGATGAATGAACAGGGTGGAAAGAGACTGTGTTAAGAGTGACCCCTTGGAAGAACTGCAAAACAGGTTGGATTCTCCTTGAAAAACTGTTGTCCATACAATGCACTAGATACCATAACAATAAAACTATATGATGTGTTTTAAAATACAGTGGCCCTTCCGCATTCATGAGGATTCAGGGGGCAGAACCTTTGCGAAAGTGGAAAAACTGTGAATAACTCACCTCCACAATCCCCCTCCAGAGCTTCCCCTCCCTCATTCCTTTGCCTCTGGCCGCTGCTAAAAGGCTTACTGGTACTTTCCCCGAGAAGAGCAGATTTCTGGGGTTCTAGCTACTTCCTGTTGCCATCTTGAGAAAGGAAGGGTAGGAGCAAAGAGAGCACCTGACCAATCAGCAGCCATTACACAGCAGAATGTGTGACCACATGGCAGAGAGAACACCCCTCCAGCAGTGAGAGGGGACTTTGCTCACTCAAAGGGGAAAAAAATCCATTTTATTTTTTTAATTTTTTTATTAAAGTTATAACAAACAATATTTACAAATAATCATTCTTTCTTTTTATAAATATATAAGAAACAGAAAGCAAAGAAATATAAACAATCAAATTTATATACCTATATACTTATAAATTTATATACCTATCCAACATCTAATTCTATTTCTATTTCTTCTATTGATCTTCTATCTTAATCTACATAAATAGATAGTTAAATAGATCATTTCCCTTTTTATGTGACTTGCCATATAATTTTGAAAATATATTTTTCAATTCCTTTTTCCCATATCTTTGCTTGTTTTCATTCTTTTCATGTTTCTTTCTGAATCCCCCATTTTCTTTGTATGTATTCTTTAACTGGTTTCAATTCTTCCCTATTTTTCCCTCTTGTTTCACCCTTAAGTGCCATTGTCAAATCATCCATCATTATCATTTCTGACAGTTTAACATCTCAATCCTTGATATCAGGTATATGTTCACACTTCCAGTACTTTGCATAAGTAATCCTTGCATTTGATACCATATATAGTATTATTCTCCAATATCTAACATGCTCTTTTTCTATTTGATGTAACATATTTAAAAGAAATATTTCAGCGTGCAAAGGAATATTAATTTGTAATATTTCCAATATTTTCTTTTGAATGCTTTTCCAATATCTTTTAGCTTCAGGGTATGACCACCACATATGAAAAAATGTTCCTTCTTCTTTTTAAACACAAGCCTAGCAAGCCTGGGGTGAGAAATGCAAGGGAATCAGACGAGGAAAATGAGGGAGGGGCAAGCAGGTGCCTCACAAATAATCAAATCTGTGAAAGTCAAACCCACAAACGTAGAGAGAGGACTGTATATAGAAGCATGGCTATTCAGCTGAGTCAGTGTGCTGTAGTCATTTGAGTGCTGAACTAGGATTTTGAATGAACAGCATTCAAATCCTTGATTGGCCATGGAAACCCACTGACTGACCTCAGGTGTCACATTTCCTCAGCCTCAGAAGGTAAGGGTAAACCCTCATGATAAGTTTGTGTAAGGGTCACCGCAGGTCAGTAATAACTTTAAGGTAGACAACAACAAACAATGGTTATCAAGAGATTCCCTTCAACACGGTTAAGTGATCTGAGTGTTGGACTGGGACTCCGGGAGACCAGGGTTCGAACACCCAGTGGGTGATCCTGAGTCACACTCTTTCAGACTTAGAGGAAAGGAATGGCAAACCTTCTCTAACAAATCTTGCCAAGAAAACCCTATGATATGGTCACTGTAAGTGTAAGTGTAAGTCCAAGTCAACTTGAAGGCATACAACAATTAAAAATTAAGAGCCAACATGAGTTTTCCACTGGGTGACCTCGGGCAAGTCACACTCTCTAAAACTTAGAAGAAGGCAATGGCAAACCTTCTCTAGTAAGTCTTGCTAAGAAAACCCTGTGAGAGGGTTGCTGTAAGTTAGAGTCAATTTGAAGGCCCACAACAAAAAGCAATTAGTTATTAAGTTGGAGAAGGCCATAGCTCACAACTTCAAATGGTCACATGAAAAGACCCACCTCACTAAGGAATGCAAACAGGTTGCAACTGCAAAGGCTGGGATTATGAGAGAGAGTTCCATCTTCATGTGGGCCACTTGAAAACTGTGAAAACATCAATGCGTTAAGGAAAAGAGTGACGAGGAAACAAATTATCATTAACTCTACTACCAAAGATGATCAGAGGTCACTGGAGACTGAAGCAACATTTCTGAAATAATAAGGTTTGTGCTACATATAAAATCAAGTCAGAGCATCTGGCAAGAATCATGAATCACAAGAATGCATGAATCATAAGCGTGCAACCATAAAATCAGGCACAACAGGGATTTGGAGCCAAAGGGAGGAAGTGGTGATGTCCCATTCTAAGGCCTGAGAAGACTCTAAAGTGTCTTTACACTGCAGAGTTGTAATACAGCTCCACTCCTTTGGAATCTGAACACTTGGAATTGTCTGTAGACAACAGAAAATGAAGCTCTCTAATGGAGAATTCAAAGAACCTCACCAGATTACAAATTCCAGGATTTCACAGAATGGAGCCAAAGAGGCACAACATTACTAACTCCTGACAATTCAAACCCAATGCAACCTTAATTCCACATCAGTGTCCTGCACCAATTGCAGGATTTTGCTGCTGACATCTGTTTGGGACCCCTTTTAAACATTTAAAAAAAAATCTGGAACACCAACAAGTTCTGGGCAAGCAGGTCTGGGTGTCCATTTTAATTTCCCACAATGCCTTGGAAAAAAGGTAGGTGAATACGCTTATTTCCAATCTGTCCCATTTTTAAAATGTGTTCCTCCATGTTTCAGCATGGATCTGTGAACATTTTTTGAATCTACACAAAATTCACATTTAAATTAGGTATATTCAAATGTGCATTTTCTTCTACAAGCATGCACGTCTGAACACATTTGCATCCCCATTGAGACAAGCAATTGTGTTGAAACATTTCAGTCAGTACAAAAACTGGTGGGTAATGAAGTTCCAGTCAGAGCTTAGATGAAGTTTCTTGTTGAGACTACAATTCCCAGGACCACCCAGCCTTCAGGTAGCCCAAAAAGGTAATTTCCCAAAGTTCTGGTTATGATCTGCCCATGAATCCAGGAGGTGTATATCAAACCAGTCATGCTGGAATTCATAACTTTGGAGCCAGTCCTGACCAATGAGGAACCTGCAATCCGGGATCTTTTTACTTGGCAGTAAATCCCAATGAAGGTTATTTCCACAGTTCCCTGTTATAGTGCTATTATTCCACTTTCAACATCCTATGGAATCCTGGGATTTGCACTTTCAGGAGGGGCCTTTAGAATCAGCCAGAGAGCTCTTGGGCCTCAGTAAACTACAAACCCCAGGATTCCACAGGATGTTGAAAGTAGAATAATAGTACTATAACACTGTAGTGCAGAAATGACCAAAGTCTCCGGGGATTTGCTTCTGAGTACATTATGAACCATCAACTGCACCTATGCAAACCATACAGTTTGTACTTACTTACAACTAAGATGGGGAGTACAGCCCAGGGACCGCAAGAATCCCATTTTTTCAGTTCTTGAACCCCTTCCCCAGTCTCTTCTAAGCACTAAACACCCCTTTTAATTTTTCTCTGGGCTTTTGGGGCATTTTTCTCTTGAAAACAGCCTAAAATAGAAGACATTTTGCTCTCCCATACCCAAAGCCCCTTTTCATCCAAAAACCAGCCAGAAATGAAATCAGTCCACTTCTGGTGAACTGTGATACTCTGATGCAGCCTGCAGAGGAGAAAGCTGGCTCCATTCCTCATAGCTGCCCCCCACTCCACTTACAGCAATATGTCAGCCATACGGGATCCATTTTCCGATTTTGCCTGCGTGGGAAGAAAGTAAGTCCATTATTATTTGTATTGGAAAAGATCAACAGCCTATTTGGTTACCAGGTGTAGCATGGTGTAGCATTGAGCATTGCACTATGATTCTGAAAGACCAGGGTTCAATCTCCACCCAGACATGGAAACTCACTGAGTGACCACTGGCGAGACGCACACTCTCTCACTCCCAGAGGAAGGCAAGGGCAAGCCCCAGCTGAACAAATCTGGCCAAGAAAATCCTGTGATAGATTTGCCTTGGGATCACCTAAGTCAGAAATGGCTAGAAGGCAGTAAAAGCATTTGGTTACCACACTTGGCTCCCGCCTTCCTGCTTATGAAGTTATCCAGAGATTTTTACACTGGGATATCCTCCTAAGTCAGTGACGCCTAAACTTTAGCCCTCTGGGGGTTTTAGATTTCAGCTCCCAGAAGTCCCAGCTGCCTTGGCCAACGATCAGAGATTCTGAAAGCTGGACACCTGGAAGACCAGCCTTTTGGAATCACTAACCTAGGTCTACATGAAAAAGCAAATCCAAACACAAATTAAATGAACAAATGAGAATTAAAACAAAGTTAAAACACATAATTAAAACTCAGGCATCCATAAATTCTGCTCAGTTAACGACAGCCAGCATCTTTTATAAGATAGGCCATAATCACACACTGAATGCCTGTTGGAATAAAAATGTCTTTGCTTGACTATGGAAGGACAGTAGGCAGGGTGTCACTCTGACTTCTCTGGGAAAGGAGTTCCACAGCCTGGGAGCAACCCCTGAGAAGGCCCTCTCCTGTATTCCCACCTGATGCACCTACGAAGGTGGTGAGACGGAATGAAGGGCCTCTCCAGTAGATCTCAAAGTCCAGGCTGGTTTGTAAGGGAGAATACAGTCCTTTAAATAACCTGGTCCTAAGCTGCGTAGGGCTTTAAAGGTCTTTATCAGCACCTTGAATTTTGCTTGGAAACAGACCAGCACCCAGCGGAGCTGTTGCAACAGGGGAGTTGTGTGATCCCTGTAGCCAGCCCCAGTTAGTAATCTGTCCGTGGCTCTGTTTCTTTGCAATAGTATCATCGTTGAAAGCAGCCTTACAGTGTTTGCTGCAGCCTGTATGCAAGAATTACAAGTGGGGTCAACAAGAAAGTGTTGCAGTGAGGAGTAGAGATAGAATGAATATTCAAAAATATTCAAATGACAGATGAAAAATGGGATTCTTGAATGTTGGGGAAAGCTGACATGGAGAGTACTGGAAGGATGAAAATCCTAGCAGTTTGCAGAGACAAGAGCAGCAGGGCAAAAACTAGAGTAGTATAGTGTAGTGGTTACTGTGTCTAAGTGGATCATGGGAAGTTCAGGTCTCCCATGATGCATGAAACTACTTGGATGACCTCGATCCAGTGAATTTCTTTCAGCCTAACCTACTTCACAGGTTCACTGTGAGCACAAAGGCATCTCCCTCAAGCAAACTGAATGAAAGGTACAATAATAATGCAACTACAGTTATATCTCAGTTAATGCAGTCAATGTGTTCTTGGGGCATTATTTCTTGCACAGAAAATTTGGTACCAGAGGCAGAAATAACATGAAAAGAATAGAGACAGGGTCCTAACCACAAAAAAGAAAAGCAAGTCAACATGTTTCAGCAAACTTTTTTTATTCAAAGCTATATGCACACGTGAAATGAAAAAACCAGGTCAGGCAAGCCTTGCATAAGTAGAGAACAACAGTTTGTAACCTCTAGAGACCACTTCAAGACTTCTTCCAAAATGCATTGAAAAAGATATATGCTTTTCTTTAACACGCTGGAAGTAACTGGTGAGGCAGGCTCACGCGCTCTCCCCTTTTTCTCTCTATTTTGGCGTTCGCCCATTCTGAGTAAGCGATTCTGGAGCCAGCTGCTGTTTCCGTTTCTTGCTGTTTACTGTGTGTGGCTACAGTAGGACATCCCATTCTTCTCCAACTCAGGATCTATTTATTGCGTTGTTCACTCAGACAGGCTTGCCACAACCCTGCACCAAAACTCTGCGTTGCTCCGGCCTTTCTTCACCATAATCCCCATGCCAGTGCTGCTAAAATATCCACTTACTTATAAAGGACCATATTCTCCCATACGAACTTGGCTGCATTTTGAGATCCTCTGTCCCACCATACTCATAGTTACATCTAGTGGAAACACAGAAGACACAGCCTTTTCAGTGGCTGCCCCCAAGCTCTGGAATTCCCTTGCAAAGGAGGCTAAATTGGTACCCTCCATACTATCTTCCCACAGGCAAGTTAAAGACTTCTTAAAAATTTTTAGAAGGCCTTTGAAGGCTGACCACCCAAGGGGACTGGGTTTTGCGCAGTACTCTCTGACTGTGCTCATGTAGGGTTTTTTAAGCTATGTATAATTGGATTTAATTTTATGGACACCTTTTTGCTATTTTAATCTTTTGTATTCAGTATACATTTTAGGTATGTCTCTTTCAACTCTTGTAAGCACACTGAATTCCAGACTGGGAAAAAGGCTGGACATCAATAAATAGGAATAGGAATATTAATATGCTAAATGCTAAATGCTAAAATTTGAACTCTCTCCTGTGTACCTTGAAGACTCCCTACCATATAGATATGATACACCTATAAATACGAGAAGAGCATTGTTTGTAAGAAGAGAACTGCTATTTACCAGACTGAATGTCCCGTACTCTTCCCTGAGAAGATGGGTCATAAATCCTTTCAGGTGTGTCTGGTCTCCCCAGGTCCAACGAGCTTTGTTGAGGGAAGAAGAGGCAGGCAAGTAGAGATAAGGTAGGCAACCAGCCAAGAAGCACAGCCCCAGCTTCAGCATGTAGCCCACGGTCAATTCCTACACCAAGAATGTATCACACCATTATTTCCATTTATTCTTCCTGGAACTCCTATACTGGACATCAATGGAGGGATGGGGGAAGAGAAGCAGAGAGGAGAAAAATACCCAAATACTGACACATAGGACTGATCTCTCAATTCTCACTTTTAAGCCCCCACAAAATGCGATGTTTTTTTAAAAGGCAGTCTTTCTGTGGATTACTTGGGCTCTGATCGCTCTGATCTCTTTTGCATGGCAGGGTGAAATCTTAAAAGTGAAGCGAATAATATTAGAGGTTCCTGAAGGTCACATTTGTGGCATCTCTTTTTCCCCCTCAACATCCCCCCCCCGCCTTGAAATGGTGCCATGACAAGCCTGGATGGTGGAAATGCTGCAAGGCGGAGATAAACCACTTTGCAATGATTAAGAAGTTGCCCGGTTTTCCATCAACACTGCACCCCCACCTCCCCTCCCAGTAATTAAATTAAAATCTTTCTCTCCCCTTTCTTTTTTTTTAAAGCTTGTTTGCAACATGCTCTTCATCAATAGTCGATCTTGTCATCTGTATTTATCTTTATAGCTTTGGAGAGCAGTCAGGACTCATTGACACAGGAGGATTTGAAAGCAATGGGGTGTTATCTCTGACCGTAAAACACAACAACACACATTATCAAAAGCGGCTTCAGCTGGGCTGGGTCTCTCTGCCCACCTCTTGTCTGCAGCAGCTGCTAGGACAATGACAGCACAGGCTGAGAAGGACAGTTGCTTTAAAAGAAAATTAAGACAAAGTAATGGAAGAGGAAGGACCTCCCTGAAGCCACCAGAAATTGTGTTTTAATGTACTGAATGAAAACTTAGATACTAACGATCCAGATAAATATAAGGTTGTAGCTGTTGCTATTGTTGTTAACTGCTGTCAAGTCGACTTTGACTTATGGTCACGCTATGGATCAGAGACTTCCAAGTCACCCTCTCTTCAACAGCCCAGCTCAGATCTTGCAGATTCAGGGGTATGTCTTCCTTGATTGAGTTGATCGATCAATTGATCGACTGATCTATCTAATCTGGGTCTATAGATCTAATCTATCTAATTTGGTTTTCCTCTTTTCCTACTGCCTTCCACTTTCCAAGCATTACTGTCTTTTCTATGAGTCCTCTCACGATACAACCAAAGTACGTGTCCCGTTCTGGGCACCTCAATTCAAGAAGGATATCAACAAGCTGGAGCGTATCCAGAGGAAGGCGACCAACATGATGAAGGGTCTGGAAGCCATGAAGCCCTATGAGGATAGGCTTAGAGAGCTGGGTATGTTTAGTCTGCAGAAGAGAAGGTTGAGAGGGGACATGATAGCCATGTTTAAATCTTTGAAGGAATGTCATGTTGAGGAGGGAGCGGGTTTGTTTTCTGCTGCTCCAGAGACTAAGACAAGGAGCGATGGATTCAAACTGCATGAAAAGAGATTCCATCTAAACCTCAGGAAGAACTTCCTGACGGTCAGAGCTGTCCGACAGTGGAAGATATTGCCTCTATGGAGTGTGGTGGAGTCTCCTTCTTTGGAGGTTTTTAAGCAGAGGCTGGATGGTCATCTGTTGGGAATGCTTTGATGGGTGTTTCTGCATAGCAGGGGGTTGGACTCGATGGTCCCTGGGGTCTCTTCCAACTCTATGATTCTATGTATGACAACCTCAGTTTAGTCGGCTTCCAGGGAGAGTTCAGGCTTGATTTGCTCTAGGACTCATTCACCTGTCTTTTTAGCAATCCATCTCTTGAACTCTATTCCAGAATCACACATCAAATGAATTGATTTTCTTACTATCAGCTTTCTATGTCACACATAGAAACTGGAAATAGGATGGTACAGTCAACCTTAACTTTAGTATTCAATGACATACCTTTGCACTTCAGAATCCTGTCTAGCTCCTTCATAGCTGCCCTTCCAAGTCTTGGCCTTCTTCCGATTTCTAGACTGCAGTCCCCATTCCAATTAACAACTGAACCAAGATATGGAAAATCCTAAACAATTTCAATGTTTTCATTGTCTGGTTTAAGGTTATGTAAATAATCTGTGGTTGAAAGGCAAAAACAAGTGCAGTTTGGAGGGAAAGAACAAGCTTGAGATTATTTAGAGAGTTCTATCTTATTATGGATGCTATTATTACAGTATTATAATTTATATGATAGAACCAACCTGGTGCAGTGGCTTGAGCACTGAATTGTGACTCTGGGGACCAGGGTTTGAATCTCTGCTCGCCCACAGAAACTCACTGGGTGAGCTTGGGCAGTCACACTCTCTCAGCCTCAGAGGAAGGCAAAAGCAAACCCTCTCTGACCAAATCTTGCCAAGAAAACTCTGTGATAGGTTCACCCCAGGATCACCATACATTGGAAATGACTTGAAGACACAGAAAAACAACAATTTGTATGACAGTGGGAAGTCTCCACAAAAACTAGTTTTTTGCCATGCTTTTATCTTACCTTTCTTTATTATAGAATTAATTGATTAGAGAGAGGAATAATAGAGGAACGGATTGTTAAAATGTAATAAAAAAAGTATTTTAAAAACTTTTTATCATTGTTGGTGGAACTGTGGGAAAGAAAAAAAAAAAAAAAGTAAGGAGTGGTTCACCTGGATTCCACTACCACTTCCCTTCCTGTTTGCTTGGGCAAGGAGAACTTTGGCTCCCCATTCATTTCCCATGTTTTTAGCATTACCATATTTGCTCGCGTATAAGATGCACCCTATTTTCAATCAGTATTTTTTAAGGAAAAAAGTGTGTCTTATATGGCAGCAAATACAGTAAATAGAACAAAGTTTAATGTGGGAAAAAGAGAGGGAGACATTCAGTCCAACTCCTTTGGCCATCCAAAAGAAATACTATCACACTCCCAGGCAGCATATACCACTGCTGAATTGCTCTTACCATCAGGAAGTTCTGTGTAATCTTTAGGTGGAATCTCTTTTCCTATAGTTTATTTATATGTATTTATTTATATATATATGTGTGTGTAAGAGAGAGTATAATTTTTATTACATACATAAAAGCACAACACCAAAAACAAAGACAGTAAATAGTAATAATGACAATAAACACAAAAAGATACATACGCTTACAAAACATCTAAATTCTAGTATTTCACGCAATCAAATTAACCGCTTCATTCCAAGCTAAACTATCCTTAAAAAAGAAGCAATCTATCTAAACCACAAGACGAATAACTATACATAATTAGAAAGGGGTTCCCACCCCCTGCTGTCAACAACCCATCATAATCTATAAAAACACTAGTATGATAAATCAAAGAATATCACTACATTTAACCTTTGTTGCACAATCTTAATTCTATCATTTTAAACTACAGAATAATAATTAAAACAGTAATTTAGAATATATGTCTGTCTATATGTTTACTTCCATTACTTATAATATAAAAGTATAAAAAAGAATATTATAATACGACAACAAATTAAGATCATTCTTTTCTTGTAGTTTGAAGCCACTGCTCCATGCTCTAGTCTCTAGAGCAGCAGAAAAACAAGCTTGCCCTGCCTTCCATATGACATCTCTTCAAATATTTCAATAATGCTGAAGATGTAAAATTTCCTGAAGTTTTGAAGCCATGGAAAAAACTCAGTTTTTTTCTGTTTTTCCCCCCAAAAATGGAAATTTTCAGAGAAATTGAAAAAATGCAACATCAGCATTTTTTACAGATTGAAAATCACGCTGTTACTTTAGGAACATAAAATGTGGCTATGTACAATTTGATTTGGCATAAAATTATCACAACTGGTATATTAAAAATACAGTACATTCAAACAATTATTACAAACAGAATTTACTTTTTTTAAAAAATATATATATTTGTAACAAACGGAGCAACAGTCTCCCGAACTCTTTGGTTTTGCTAGTTTATATGGAGCAGGCAAAAAAAAAAAAAATTAAAAAACAAAACCAGAAGAAACCATCAGCATTAGTAACACACTGTACATAGTTTTTAGAAATGATTTGGAGAAGAGATGAACACCTTGTCTTAAAGATTTTATTCATCATGCTAAAATAAAACATTTCATAATCGATTTTCTTCCTTTATTCAATTTTACAGATTTTTTCGGGAAAAAGCATAAAAAGCTTCATGAAAAAAAATGGGGAAAAAACAGATTTTTTTTCTGAATTTTTCTGTGTGTGTTCTATCATGTCACTTCTTTTTTCCAGGCTAAACATACCCAGCTCCCTAAGCCTCTCCTCCTAGGGCATGGTTTCCAGGACTCTAGATGGTTTAGACTCCCATCATCACCAATCACCAGCTTTCCATCATGGCTAGAGCCGATCACCATTGGAGGCCACAAACATCTACAAGGCACCATGGCTGGGTAAGTATTATCTGGACACTCGTGCCATCCTACACACAGATACTCACCCTCTCCCTGAACAAGCGAAAGGAAACCCACAGCACAACACAAAGCACGTAGATCACAATGGTGTGCTGGTTGCACAAGCTCAGGCCACAACAGAAAGCACCTGCTTTACAGATCTGCAAAGAAGAAAGGAAATGCAACTTCTAAAAATGCAACTTTTAATTTTTTCCCCCTACTTTTCCTTGTTCTCACATCTCTGTGAGGTCAGTCAGTTTACGACCTGCAGCCTGGGAAGTGAACCTGAGGCCCTTTCCGCACGGGGTTAATAAAACGGTGTAGGGCGACCTCAACCGGAGGTCGTCCACACCGTGGAGTGCGCAGGGTCGGTTTTAATTTTGAGGTTCTATACCTCAAACCGCCCTGAAGCGGTCAGAAGTGGTGGCGCTGCGTGTTTTTTAAAAACCACTTTCCAAGTGGTTTTTATTAAACACAAGTTTGCAGCCCTGTACCACCCCATCACAGTGCCCCGTGTAGATTTGCAGGCGCGCGCAAGTGTTTGCCTGCAGATCTGCCAGGGAGCAGGTGTCTGGCCGGCGAGCTTCTCCGATTGGTGGAGAGCCTCCGCCAGCCGTAAGCCGCCATTTTGGACGCGACTGGACGCCGCCGGATGCCGCAGGAGTGTGGAGCGGCTAACGTGCGCTGCTCCTCGTGGCGACGGACTTACCCGGCTTCAAGAAAACTCTGTTTCTGCGTGCTTTGCTCCGTTTCTCTCTCCATATATGGAAAGGGCCTGAGAGTAGAGCTGGAGATGTAACTTTTTTTTTTTTTGGACAACAGATCATAAGGTCCCTTAATCAGTATGCCCACTGGCTACAATTACTGAGCATTCTATAGATTTTGGGAGCTGTAGCCCAAAAAGTAATTTTTCCAAACTAAAGAGGCAATTCTGATCTGGGGCTCTCTCCAATTGTTGGTCCCAACTAGAGTACATCAATGAATCAAAAGAAATTACATTAAGTGCTGACTTGTCAAGTTAAACTCACGGAATCACAGAATAGGAAGGGGCGCCATGAGCTGTCCAGTCCAATGTGGGAAACGAAGCTTAGAGCATCCCCAGCAGGTAGCTCTCCATCCCCTTTTTGAACACATTCGAAGAAGGGGATCTCACCGCCACTAAGAGGCTGAGAGAGTATAACCTGCCTAAGGTCACCCCATGGGTTTCTACACCTAAGCAGGGATTTGAACCTAACGCTCAAACCATAACACCACACTGGCTCTCTATTAATAAGAAAACTTGAAATCATTTGTTTTTGTATGTGAAAATGAAATAAGCAAAGATCTACCTCCCTGGCTGACTGCACCTAAAGGTAAAGGGGCCACTGTGACTAAGGCCACGTTCAGATGCTCATAGCCCAGTTCTTCATGCTGAGGCTTTTAAAATAAGATACTGACGACACTTTTGCTCATGCTCAGACCCTTTGATGGAACCTTTGAATAAATTAAGTCTCTCACTTAAATCTTGTCCAACCAGGTGGGAGATTCGAGTCCCCGGAATCATGTTCAATTGCTGAACAGACAGAGCTAGACGAAAAATGTAGACATTTTATGACAGCATCGCCGCAAAAATAAATAAATGAATAAATAAATTTAAACTGCGCACTGCAAGAACTTTAAACAATGGGTAGAGATTCTGCGACCAATTTTTTTTTGAAGGGCAAAGAAAGCACCTAGGACAAAAAGTGTCCTGATACATCTATGGCATTTTGTAATTTGGATCTCTTGTTGTTGTTGTAGTTGTTGTTCCAGGCAATATAATGTACTGGGATAAAAAGACCATGCCATTTGTGGTTGAAACATGATGCAGGGAAGATGATGTGAACGGTCAGATGAGAAACAACCCCTCTCCCACACCTAAAGGTCGGAAGGCACTCAATGCACGCTTGCTTGATTCTCTCCAGCAAGTCAAATGCTGGCCCCTAAAGTTCACCTTCAAACTGATCGTTTTGGAAAACAAACTATTATTATTTTCTGCATTTGAAAGCAAAAAAGAAAACTTGCCAAATAAAGATCTTACAGCATTTATGTTAAGGCCTACAGACACAGCTAAAGCTTGGAAAACACTAGAAAATCTCTCAATGCAAAAGTGGTTAAATAAGATATGGTCTATAGCTCTCACAGAGAAATGAACACATAAAGTAAGAGTAGCAAGAGGGGAAATAAAAGAAGATACATTCGAGAATACTTGGAAATCATTTATTCTTTGTTAATTCTTCTTGTTTATTCTCAAGGCAATATTGGACTTAAACCCCCTTTGAATCAAGAGAGATTCTGGAAAAAACAAGTATCAAAGGTTATGTGTAGATAGACAGACAGACAGACAGACAGACAGACAATTACATCTAAACAGCATGTAATTCTTTGGAAGACAATTCATATGTTGGTGATTGACAGGGAAAAAGTTCACAATTTTGTGATTTGGGAAGGGGAGGGATGGAGGGAGAAAAAATATTAGAATTATGATATCTGTATAGGTGGAAGGAACTGATGTATGCATAGGGATTAAAACTGTTGTAATTTAAAAAAAAAAGAAAGAAAGAAAAGTTTAAATATTAAAAAAAAATTCTGTCCAGGAAGGGCCAAGCAGAGATACTGGTGTTATGAGAGGAAAGAATGGACGGGCCAAGTGGGAATTGAATCTACGACCATTTCCGCATTAGACTGTTATAGTGCTATTATTCCACTTTCAACATCCTATGTTGGGGTTTGCAGTTTAAATTGTTAACAGTCTAGTGCGGAAATGGCCCTGGTCTCCAGGGTCATAACCGAATGCTCAAATCACCGCATCATGCTAGCACTATTCTTTTTAATACAGGTTGTAAGCTGCCTTGGGTCCCATGCCAAGAGAAAGGCAGGATATAAATTGAACAAATAAATACATAAATTTAAAAAATGTCTATTGGTTTGTTTCCAGTTGAAAATAAAAATGGTATTCCTTTCAGGGCATAGAAATTATGTTGGTTACATGGTTTGCAAAAAAGAGACCTATCAGTTACTAAAAGCAAGCATTCTGCCTATGCAAACATGTACTTTTTTGGTTCAAATAATTTATCTATTGTGAAATACTCATCACTCTACATTCATAAACCTTCCTATGCTCTGAAAAGCACTGGAACTCCCATGGTCAGAAACTCCAGAAAGTCACTCAATGTAGTTTGGTTTTTATCCTGTTGAATGAGGGTTAGCCACATTTTACCATTTCATCTGAATCAAGAAACTAAGGTTAACACCTAAAGAATAGGCCATTACATTCACAGTTTGTTAAAAATTTACATCTGCTGAGTTAAAAGTTCGTTGTTGCTAGCTGGGACATTATGGAACTCTGATTTGAAACTGGCTTATCCTGGACTTCCCTGAAGCTGTTGACCATAGTTTTCCAGCTGGAATGAAACATGAAGCTATGGTTAGTTGGTGACTGGCTGGATGAACAATGATTTGAAATGAAGGAGGTATAAATGACTTCTCTGTGCGTGGGTACAGGAATACCTGGCCACGCTGGATGAATTCAAGTCTCCAGGGCCAGATGAATTGCATCCTAGGATTTTAAAAGAACTAGCAGAGGTTTTTGCGGAACCTCTTGCTATAATCTTTGAAAACTCTTGGCGGAGAAGTTCCGGCAGACTGGAGGAGGGCAAATGCTGTCCTCATCTTCAAGAAGGGGAAAAAAGAGGACCCAAATAATTATCGCCCAGTCAGCCTGACATCAGTACCTGGAAAGATCCTGGAGCGGATCATCAAACAGTCAGTTTCTAATCACTTAGAAAACAATGCCGTAATTACAAAAAGTCAACATGGATTTCTCAAAAATAGGTCATGCCAGACTAATCTTATCTCTTTTTATGATACAGTTACTTGCTTGATAGATGAAGGGAATGCCGTGGACATAGTATATCTTGATTTCAGTAAGGCCTTTGACAAAGTTCCCCATGACATTCTTGCAAAGAAGCTAGTAAGGTGTGGACTGGACAGGGCTACTGTCAGGTGGATTTGTAACTGGTTGACTGACCGTACCCAAAGGGTGGTCACCAATGGCAGATTCTCATCCTGGAGAGAAGTGACTAGCGGGGTGCCACAGGGTTCTGTCCTGGGCCCGGTGCTGTTCAATATCTTCATTAATGACTTGCATGAAGGAATAGAGGGCACGCTGATCAAATTTGCAGATGACATCAAATTGGGAGGGGTTGCTAATACACCTGATGATAGGATCAAAATTCAAAAGGACCTGGACAGATTGGAGAGCTGGGCCAAGGCTAACAAAATGAATTTCAACAAAGAGAAATGTAAGGTCCTACACTTAGGCAGAAAAAATGGTATGCAGAAATATAAGATGGGGGACACGTGGCTGGCTAACAGTACGTGTGAAAGGGATCTAGGAGTCTTAATAGACTACAAACTGAACATGAGTCAGCAGTGTGATGCGGCAGCCAAGAAAACCAATGCAATTCTTGGTTGCATCAATAGGAGTATGGTGTCTAGATCGAGGAAGGTATTGGTACCACTTTATTCTGCCTTGGTTAGACCTCATCTTGAATACTGCGTCCAATTCTGGGCACCCCAATTCAAGAAGGATATGGATAAGCTGGAGCAGGTCCAGAAGAGGGCAACCAAAATGGTGAGGGGCCTGGAAGCCATGCCCTATGAGGACAGACTTAGAGAGCTGGGTATGTTTAGTCTGCAGAAGAGAAGGTTGAGAGGGGACATGATAGCCATGTTTAAATATTTGAAGGGATGTCATGTCGAGGAGGGAGTGGGCTTGTTTTCTCCTGCTCTTGAGACCAGGACAAGGAGCAATGGATACAAGCTGCAGGAGGGGAGAGTCCACCTGAACCTCAGGAAGAATTTCCTGACAGTCAGGGCTATCCGGCAGTGGAATGTGCTGCCACGGAGTGTGGTGGAGTCTCCTTCTTTGGAGGTTTTTAAGCGGAGGCTGGATGGCCACTTGTCAGGAGTGCTTTGAGGGTTTTCCTGCATGGCAGGGGGTTGGACTGGATGGCCCTTGTGGTCTCTTCCAACTCTACATTTCTAAGATTCTATGATTCTATGATTCTATGGGTGTAAACACAAGGCCAGTAGGGAAAAGGAGGTTAAGAGAAGGTTCAGAGGTGACATGAGAACTATGTTTAAATATCTGAAGGCGTATCATATGGAATATGGAACAAGCTGTTTTCTGCTGCCCCAGGCACCAGGACACAGAGCAATGGCTTCAAACTTCAGGAGAAGAGATTCCACCTAAACATTAGGAAGAACTTCCTGACAGTAAGAGCAGTTGGACAGTGGACTAAACTGCCTGCGAATGTGGTGGAGTCTCCTTCTATGGAGGTTTTTAAACAGAGTCTAGATGGCCATAGGTTGGGAATGCTTTGACTGTGTATTCCAGCACTGCAGGAGGTTGGACTCAGTTGCCCTTGTGGTCTTTTCCAGCTCTATGACTCTATGGCCATTTCCGCACTACACTGTTATAGTGCTATTAGTCCACTTTCAACATCCTATGGAATCCTGGGGTTTGCAGTTTAGGGAGGGGAGACTTTAGAGTTCTCAGCCAGAGAGCTCCTTGGCCTCAGGAAACTACAAACCCCAGAATTCCACAGAATGTTGAAAGCACTGTAACAGTGTAGTGCAGAAATGGCCTACGATTTGAGAAGGCAAGACGATTAAACCAAGGCTGCTGTCCTTTGGACACATCATGAGACAATGGCCATTTCCACACTAGAGTAGAGGAGTGTTTCACCACATGTCATGAGCCATGTTTATCACTCCAACTTACCCCAATTCCTATCTGCACGCCCTCCAGTTTCTATCTAAGCAAAGTGGAGAAAATCGTTTGTAGCTTCCACATCGTCAATTCTCATGGAACTCCTATTCCCCTCCCTCGCTCCATCCTGCTGCCACTGATTGGTCAATTTTAAAAAAAAATGTCAAAACCATTGCTATGTTTTAGCGCAAGTGGTGTGAATCGATGTAACGCTTCTGCATGTAGGAAAAAACGCAGCAGAAATGGTTTGGGTGGTTTACATCGGAGTTTCTCCGTTTTTATAATACATCGGCTTAGCATAGGTGTTAACTGCACTAAGACCTCAATTCTTATGGAACCATGGAGGACAGAACAACATCAAACCGGTTTAACGTGCAGATGTAAAAGCAACAATACAATGCTACTGCAATGTATCAGCCTTGTGAAGAAAGGGCCACCGTGACTCACTGGACTAAATGATAATGCAGGCCAAAGCCCCATTTTGGAGAGATACCAATTCTGGCAATACAAAGTCAATGAGGCAACAGGAATGGCTGCTGTGCTTTTTTAAGTGTCACTGAGTTGGGACAGGCAGCAGTGATCCACTTGCTAGTTAAATAACTTAGGCTGATCTATAAATGAATTAGAAAGCCAGTGTGGTATAGTAGTTTGAGCACTGGTATACCTCTCTGGAAACCAGAGTTCAAATCCCTGCTCAACCAAGGAAACCCACTGGGTGAACCTGGGCAAGTCACACTTTCTCAGCCTCAGAGGAAGGCAAAGGCAAGCCCCCTTTAGAATCACAGAAACATAGAATCATAGAGTTGAAAGAGACCCCAGGGGCCATCCAGTCCAACCCCCTGCTACGCAGGAACATCCATCAAAGCATTCCCAACAGATGGTCATCCAGCCTCTGCTTAAAAACCTCCAAAGAAGGAGACTCCACCACACTCCGAGGCAGCATATTTCACCGCCGGACAGCTCTGACCATCAGGAAGTTCCTCCTGAGGTTCAAGTGGAATCTCCTTTCCTGCAGCTTGAACCCATTGCTCCTTGTCCTTGTCTCTGGAGTGGTAGAGAACAAGCCCGCTCTCTCCTCAACATGACATCCCTTCAAATACTTAAACATGGCTATCATGTCCCCTCTTAACCTTCTCTTCTGCAGACTAAACATACCCAGCTCCCTAAGGCGTTCTTCACAGGGCATAGCTTCCAGACCCTTCACCATTTTGGTCGCCCTCCTCTGGGCACGTTCCATCTTGTCGACATCCTTCTTGAACTGAGGTGCCCAGAACTGGACACAGGATTCCAAATGAGGCCTAACCCAGTGGTACCATTACCTCCGTCGATCTAGATACCATACTCCTATTGATGCAACCAAGAATCGCATTGGCTTTCTTGGCTGCTGTGTCACACTGCTGACTCATGTTCAGCTTGTGATCTACCAAGACTCCTAGATCCTTTTCACACGTACTGCTATCCAGCCACACGTCCCCCATCCTATATTTGTGCATTCCATTTTTTCTGCCCAAGTACAGGAACCTAGATTTCTCCCTGTTGACGTTCACTTTGTTGGCTTTGGCCCAGCTCTCCAATCTGTCAAGGTTGTATTGAAATTTGATCCTGTCCTCTGGTGTGTTAGCAACCCCTCCCAGTTTGGTATCACCTGCAAATTTGATCAGCATGCCCTCCACTCCTTTTTAACACATCTTGCCAAGTAAACCTCACACTAGGGTCACCTTAAGGTTCCTGTAAGTCAGAAATGACTTGAAAGCACATAACAAGAACAATGAATGAAATGAACTGTGGCTGTACAGTAGATAAAAACCACTCATTCCTGAAGTGAAACTGCCATTGATACAGATGCAAGTGAGAAGCAAACCAGGCCTTGCGTCTGTCTGGCCTTAGTGTGGGGAAATCTGTGCAATTGGAATGCCTGCTTTTTTAAAAAGAAAAAGTATAGTTTAGATATCAGAGTGGGCCACAGTAACAGATGTCCTGATTACACCCCATCTGAATTACAGGTGTCTCCCGCTTATTCAACAGGTTAGAGACCATAGCACTGTCAAAAAGCACAAATTGTCAAAATGCAGAAGCCATTCAACTCGGCACTATCTTTTTGTTTCCTCTGTGTACAGAGAGAAGAAAAAGATGGTGCTGAACTGACTGAAGGAAAAGCGGTATGTGGTTGCTTGTCCATTACAACCAGAACCCATATATTTGATGCGTGGTCCAAAGAGTGAATCATACACCAAATACCTGGGTTCCGGTTGCAACTGAAAAGGGTCAAAAGTAGAGATGGGACGAATCCAGAATTTTCCAAATCCAAATCCCTGGAAGGTTCTGTGAATCCACGAATCTCATGAATCTCGAATCTTCCCAATCCTTTTTTAAACATGAGTTTAAAAAGCAAGGGAAACAAAGCACTTCTACTGAAAAGTGTTTTGAAGCAGAATTTGACATCTTTGTGTAATGAAAAACAAATTAAATAATAGTTTTCACTTTCAGGAAAACATACTCATATACTTATTAAGAATTACATGTAATTTGGAAGTAGCTCCAGATGTTGGAGTTGACTCCTAGATTGACTATTACAAAAAAAAAAAAAGGCAAGGATAATCTTGGGCAAGGCACACTCTCTCAACCTTAGCAAAAGCCTAAGCAAATCTCCCTCTGAAGAAATCTGGCCAGGACAAATGTCATAGTTTTGCCACAGGATCTCCTGAGATTGAAAATGACATGAAGGCCCTTGCTACACAAGCAGGAAAATGTGGATTATTAATCCCAGATTTTCCTGCCTGTGTAAACAGGGCCACATACTACAGCACAGAGATAATCCAGGTCAAAATTGGCTTTTCTTTGCATAGCTCCTATGGTATCCTAGGGTTTGTAGTTTGATGATGCACCAGCACACTTTGGCAGAGAAGGCTGTGACACCTTGTCCAACTACAAACCCCAGAATTGTGTCTGAAAGAGCTTGGCAAGGGAGCTATGCAAAGGAATGTTCTTCAGCTGTCCTTGAAATCTCAAGAACACTGTACTTTCCAGTCAAGTCTCAAGTCCTGCAATAAGGAAGGCACTTAGAACAGAAAACAAAAACACCAGCCTCTAGCCCAGTCTCAATTCTCTACCCTGATGTCCAGCCTTAAGTCCTAAAACAAGGAAGGCGCTTAACAAAAACAAACACCAGCCTCTAGTCTAGTCCCAATCCCTACCCTCCAGTCTCAAGTCAAAAGAACAGGAAAAAGAGAATAATTACCTTGCAGAGGGAGGTAGCCACAGGGGCAGGCAGCAGGAGCGAACCTGATCCGGGGCGCTCCCACCAGGTCAGGCCTCCAGGAATGCAGGGAAGCCGCTCTTGCCAGCCTTGCACACCCGTGCGGGCCTGATCCAGGGTGCTCCTGCCAGCTCAGGCCTCCGGGCGTGCAAGAAAGCAGTTCTCGCTGGTCCTGCATGCCCATGCAGGCCTGATCTGGGGCGCTTGCGCCAGCTCAGTCCCCAGGGCGTGCAGAGATTCGAAAGATTCAATTCGCTTGTAGCCCAGGGATTCGGATCCGCGAATCTCAAATCCTTCCCAAGGATTCAAGGATTCGGTTGGCCCATCCCTAGTCAAAAGAGTGGGTCATCAAAAGGTGGACTGTCAAAAAGCAGTGGACTCCTGTACTGTAATGCGCTTTACACGGAACTAGCACTGGAAACTGTCTGGAGACTTCAGCTGATCCAAAGAGCTCTGGCCAGGGCTGGTTATAGTGAGCATGTAACTCTCCTCTTGAAACATGCTTTGCTGATCCAGCATCTAAATTCATCTCCAGCCCTGGCCACCATGCCACTTTGAGACACAATTCAAAGTGCTGCTAATGACTCATGAACCCCTATACAGCGCAAGTCCAGACTATCTTAAAGAACGCATCTCCCCATATGAGCCTGCCCAAGTCTGTCTTCAGAGGAGGACTTTTTCTTTCACAGGGTTGTCTGGTGAGACACCAGCGAGAGCCTTTTGAAGGTGGATGCCTTTAGGTTATGGACCACCCTCCCAGGAAAGCCTCAATTAGCCCTTCCTTTGTTCTCTTTTTACAAGTAGGCAAAGACCTTCCTACACAAAACCACTTTCAGCTTTGTACTGGTTGGGGTAGCAGGATGCATAGTATAGTGGGTGTGTTGTTTTAAATGTGTAATACGCACTTAGGCCATTTCTGCATGGCATCGCAGTCTCAGGTTTGGGATGTGATGGCAGCAGTCAGCAGATTGTGCTTTTGCACAATGTCATCACCGTCCTGCTGCCAATCCATCCCCACCCATTGCAATCGTGGGATATTTGCTTAATGGAATAAATCTGTTAAGCACCTGAGATCACACAATGCTCCCGTCATTCCTGGCCATGAGGAAGGGGTGGATGCACGATGGAGGTGCTTCCTTCCCCAGCGCAACATGGCAAAGAGGACAGCTGTGCTGCAGGAAGAAGCCGTGTGTCATTCGCACTCCCTTCCACAGGAGCCGGCTGGGGGTAGAGGGGAGCGTTCGCACTCCCTTCCCACTGCCAGGACTGCGACGGGAGGACAATGGAAGGAGGTAAGGTGCAGAAATTGCCTTTATCTGTTTTTAATTATGTTAAATTAACGTTTGAATCCGATTGACTGTTTCACGCTTTTTAACCATTTGTGCCATATATTGTTTTAACTACAGGAGACCCTCCACATTCGCGAGGGACAGGGACAGAAAACCCTCACAAAGGTGAAAAAATTGTGAAAAATTTCTGTGCCCCCTCCCTCCAAGCTCCTGCCAGCCTGCACCAGCTGCAGCCCAGGGTGTGCCGGGAACCTGCAATAGCCTGCAGGGCAGAAGCCCCTGGGCGTGCAGGCAATGGGTGATCGGCCACCCTGCACAATCCTGTGGGCTTCCTCAGAGCACCCACGCCAGCAGAGGCGGTGGGGCACACAGGCGATGGGAGATGACTGGCCCTGCATGACCCTGCGGGCCTCCTCAGGCACACCCGGGCCAGTGGAGGCTACGGGGTATGCCAGCAACAGGCAATTGTCTCCCTGCACGATCCCTGAGGGCCTCCTTTAAGCACCCGCACCAGTGGAGGCCCCGGGGCGTGCACACAGCGGGTGATCACCAGCCCTGGGTAATCCTGCAGGCCTCCTCCAGAAGGCCAGGGAATGAGAGGGGGAGAATGGGGAGGAGGCACTTCGCGAATAATCAAATCCGTGAAAGTGAAACCCGCAAATGTGGAGGGCCTACCATATTTGGTTTTTATTTGTATTGTAAGCAGCTTTGGGCCCCATATTGGGAGAGAGACTAAATAAATAAATAAGTAAATAGGAAGAGAAAACAGTAAGATAGCAATCTGCAATGACCAGGTGTGGAACAACAAGTGATACAGTCTATTTTCCACTTTTCATCTCAAGTGTTTGCAAGAAGTGGTAAACACCTATAATAAGAACCACAACAACAACATTTCAACATCTGTTTTAAAGGGCATTTTGGAGACAGCTGGGTAGTGCATGTTAAAGAAGGGTCTGTTCTCTGCAATCCTAGAGGATAGGACATGTTGTGAGTTACAAAAAGGTAGCAATTTCTTACCTCTAGTAACCTACATTAACTTCTTACTCTCTTATAACTTAAATTAGAAAGAATCTGCAAATAGTATGAGCCATTCTGCAATGGAGCCAATTCCCCAGAGGTCTCTTTTCCTAGACATCTTCAAATAGAGGTTAGATAGTTACCTACTAAGGATGCTCTAGCTGGAGTTCCTGCACTGAGCAGAACATTAGAATCTATGGTGCCCTTGCACTTCTAGGATTCTATGGATTCTATGAAAGAAGGTATTTTCCAGTGGCTTCTAAGTCAGGCCATTTCCGCACAATGACGCTCTCCCACGTAGTCCCACTGCAATCCTGACAGTGCCTCTGCCACAATGGAAGTGTGTCCCTAATGCTCCCCTCCACACCCAGCCAGCTGCCTGAGGAAGGGAGCATGAGGGACTTCCCTCCCTTCTGCACTGCAGCCAGCCTTCTTCCCATGCTGGAGTGGGGAAGGAAGAATGTGACTGCACTTCCTGCTCTCCTGCATGGCCAGCAGTGTTGGAAAGCTCACACAATCAGGGGCCACTGATGGAGTTTTGCCATCAACGATATACCCCTCGATTGCGCTGGCTGATGACACAAAAAGGGCGGGACCATGATGACATCACGTGGAAGTGTCATTGTGGTCCCGACCTTTTCACATCCCCATGCTCAGAGGACACCGTCCTGAGGAAATGACCTCAGTTGGGGCAGTGAATCTACTCCAGGTATTAGTCCAAACTCTAAAGGAGATATCCAAGGTACTGAACACCCAGCCCTACACACAGAGTCAGCATCCTCAACGGCTATTTTAGAATTCAGACAAAAAGTTCAGGCTAAAATTTGGAGAAGTGTCACTTTCACGCACACCCCCACACAGACACAGTGATATGGAAGGCAACACCCACTGTGACTAGACATGTATACTATCACTGAGTAGCCATCCAACCAAGCTGAGGACCTTCATTATTTACAGTAAGAACTTCTGCCTGAGTTTTGTAGTTTTCCTTTGCCCTCCCCCTCCCCATTCCCTCTTGTGCCGTGTCTCTTTCGACTATAAAATTGACACTCCACAAGCTTGAAGTCTGCTCATCCTCATCTTAAACCTCTGCCTGTAGTTTTGACCTGCGGTGCTGCCAATTCAGGTTGCCTCCCTTTAATGTGGGGAGTAGGTGGACACGCTTGGCTCGAAGGGTGCGAGAAAGGGAAGAGAGCGACGGCGTTTGATCCTGAGTGGGCTACCTTTGATCTCTCCTTCGCGGTCGTCGCCTCCTCGAAGCGCGCAGAGAGAGCCAGGAGCAGCCCGACAAACAGATTGTTTAAGCTGAAAACCTCCGCCGTGGTGGACCACTGCCATGTGAGGCGAGAAAACGCAAACATCCCCACAGCGAAGATTCCCGCAGCACGCCTGCCAGAAAGCCTGCAAACACAGATAACAAGAAAATGGATCTTCTTCTCCAGGAGCAACATCCCCCTCAGCCCAAATTTGAAACAACAACAACAAACCAGAGACCTCCTCTATTGTCCTTTCCCCTGCAATCTCCCCACCGCAACCGCAACAAAAGTACACCTTCCTGTTGGCTCATTTCCACTCCAAGACATGCAAGAAATGAGAGATAGAGCTTCTTGCAACATTTTCTCATTCATTCTTCTCTTTTGTACAAGCCTCTCTTAACTTGAACTTGAAAGGATTTGCTATTACACGGTTAGACAAATGGAAGTGCATGCGGTCAGAGGAGAAAGGAGAAGAAACTGGACTCTGTGCATGGACAGGGGCATTGTTGTCCCTCCCTGGGCAATCTGATTCCACTTTAAGTGCCACAGCGCCATCCTACAGAATCTTGGGATTTGCAGTTTGGGCAGGGGCATTTAGAATTATCCGCCAGAGAGTTCTAGTGAGTAACCAGACCATAAACCCCAGGATTTCACAGGATGCAGCAATGGCATTAGAGTAGTATTAGAATGCTGTTAATGTGAAGTGTGAAAGCCCCCCACCACACACACACAGAATGTAACCCTGTGTCTAATTTTCTTCTCAAAGGAAGCAATGGGCACTTTTAGCCATTTCCTTCCTGCCGCAAGAAAGTCTTTGAAAACCGCATAGTTTTGGAATCCTATTTACAAAATCAGACTTAATTTGCACAAAATTCTCAGTAGGTTGTTAAAAAAAAAATCCTCTGCAAGAAATTGTTCCAAGTGCTATTTCCTGCACAAAAAATGTGGTGATTGGGAATTTGTTCTGTGCAAAATTCGCACATGGTTGCTTTGCATAGAAAACAGCTTTTTCTGCACAGTTAACAGGTTCTCCTGCACAGAATATTTTCCTGCATAAGAAGTTTAAATATTTTGAAATATTCTACCCTAGTTCTTGATCTAATTCATCTAATTCAGTGGTTCTCAACCTGTGGGTCCCCAGATGTTTTTGGACTTCAGCTCCCAGAAGCCCTGAGCATTAACCATAGTGGCTGGGGCTTCTAGGAGCTGAAGTCCACAAACATCTGGGGACCCACAGGTTGAGAACCACTGATCTAATTGATCAATTGATGCCCTAACTCCAGCTTCAGTATCTTCTCAAAGGCAATTTTGGAACAATATTCTTTTTTTTTAAGAGCAGAGACAAAAAAAACCCTTAGCATCACATTTCACCATTCTTAATTTTTATCACTTTTAGTCACGTAAAGTTTTTAAGCAACAGTGATTGTTAGTATGTTTAATAGAAATTAATTAGGGCAGAAGGTTGATTCTTGTATCATATGCTGTTATTATTCTATATTATTCTAATATAAATTACTTTGGGGGAAAAAAACAAAAGAGACCAAACAGGGGTGACTCAGAGCCAATCTGTACATGACATTATTCACATTTTTAGCCTTTGCATGGCTGGTCTCTTTTTAAAAAAAAACAACAGCTGAAACAGAACAGCTTAACTTGAAAAATTAATGTAGCAAAGGAAGAAGAACTCTCTCTGTAGCGCCATTACGATTAGATGGGTGATAGTGGATTGAGACCATTGCAGGTAAAAAGGATTACATGCTTCAGTCTTAATATGGTTTCTTCCTGCCTCTCATCATTTTGTACCACCTGTTTAATTAGTTTTTTAAAAAAATAAATCAACCACACAAACACTATCACTGCAAATACAACATCATGTTTAATGTGGGCATTAGATTAATATGCATATCTCTGACAACAAAGGCCATTTCTGCACTACATTCTTATAGCGCGATTATTCCACTTTCAACATCCTATGCAATCCTGGGGTTTGCAGTTTCGGCAGGAGCCAGCCGGCCCCTCCTGAAACTGTAAACCCCAGGATTCCATAGGATGTTGAAAGTGGAATAATCATGCTATAAGAGTGTAGCGTGGAAATGGCCAAAGTTATCCACAAACTGAGGGCCACCTGGAAACTGCTAATGCAACCCCATAATATATTATCAGTTTCTTTCTTTCTTTCTTTCTTTCTTTCTTTCTTTCTTTCTTTCTTTCTTTCTTTCTTTCTTTCTAGCCAAAGCTCTTGGAGCAAGACATGTTGACCAAAAGAAAAATAGCACAGTAAAATCAACAACAAAACCATGAGGTATCCCTTTAAAATATAAATTCAATTAAAAGCAGCAGCAAAAAACAGCATTATTAACTACAGTAGATAAATAATGAAGCAGCCCAAGGGATGTCAGATTAAACCTTAGCTTTAAAAGTTTTTTCAGTGCACAGAGTAGTTAAGTTATTGGTGAAAGATTTCAAGTTCCAGGATCCCCAGATTCTGGGAGCTGTAGTCCAAAAACTAATTTTCTCAAGCTCTGTTTAAAGCCAATGAGACGACAGAGGTCTTCACAAGATCCTGGAAAGTGAGCCAGTTTGTTGCAAGGTGGGCTTTTCCACAGAGGGCATTCTACAACTTGAGGGCAACTTAAGAAAAAGTCTTCTCATGAGTACAGTTGCCAAAACTCAGGAAGACTTCAGGTGATGATCTCAAGGCATAGGCTGGAACACAGCAGAACGCAGATGATCCCAAGGCACAGGCTGGAGCACGGGAGAACGCAGTCCTTCAGATGCTGTGGTCCTACACTGTGAAGGCTTTCCAGAGTGCAAATCAGCTCTCCCAATTTACAGAATCATAAAGTTGGAAGAGACCACAGGGGTTATCCAGTCCAACCCCATGCTGCCATGCAGGAAGATACCATCAAATTATTCCTGACAGATGGTCATTCAGCCTATCTTTAAAAGCCTCCAAAGAAGGAGACTCCACCACACTCCCAGGCAGCAGCAGATTCCACTGTTGAACTGCTCTTACCATCAGGAAGTTCTTCCGAATATTTAGATGGAATCTTTTCCTGAAGTTTGAAAGCCGTTGTTCCATATCCCAGTCTCTGGAGCAGCAGAAAACAGGCTTGTTCTGTACTTCATATGACATCCCTTCGATATTTGAACATGGCTATCATGTCACTTCTTAACCTTCTCTCTTCCTGGCTAAACATATCCAGCTCCCTAAGCCACTCCTCGTGGGGCATGGTTTCTAGGCCCTCGACCATTTTGGTCACCCTCCACGTGCTACAACTGTGGCTGGATCCTTGAACGGCCTCTTGATGTGTGTGCATCAATCACTCATTTCCAGTGCATGGATACACTAGAAGCCCATGCCCCTCAGGCAAGGCTGGTGCTTGTAACTCAGCAGCACACATCAGCTAGTGTGCAATGGTGGTTAGAATACCAAACAAGGACTGGCAAGTTGTTGCTGTGTGTCTTCAAGTCACGTCTAACTTATGGTGATCCCATCATGGAGTTTTCTGGGGCTGAGAGTGTGTGATGCACCCAAAGTCACGCAGTGGGTTTCCATGGCCAAGCAGGCAATCAAACCCTGGTCTCCAGGGGTATAGTCTAACACCCAAACCATTGAACCACACTGGCTGTCAAGGACTGGCAAGACCCAGGTTCAAATCCCCATGAAGCAATGGAACTCAGTTAGTGCTCTTGGGCCAGTCACTGTTCAGTCTGTTCTGCCCCACAGGATTGTTGCATGTTCCATCGCACCAGCACCCACCAATGTCTTCCTCTCCCATCCCCATCCCCCCAAATGTCCTACGATTCTCTCCAAATTACTGTCAATAGTTCTAATGCAGCAACCCTTTAAGAGTGACTGATTTATTTAAGCATGAGTATTTGCGGATTTCAATCCAGTTCATCAGATGTACTAATGGAGTACAGTATTAAGCCACAGGTTTGTTAGTGCATTTACAGGTAGGGATGGGATTTGCATTTTTCTGTATCATCTCATTGTCTGATACCACCTCCACAACGAAGTCACTGTGCAAATAAGAGCTGCAACTTTTCCATCAGCACATCTGAAGAACTCAAATCCACAAACTCATGCACAACTATATCAGTTTGTCTTAATGGTGCTCCTGCATTGCTTATCCCCACCACTTTTCCCATTATATGCTAGGAAAGATTAAGACAGCTATTTCATTGAAAACCACTTGAATGTAATTCAGAAGAGGTCTTGCAAATTCCTTCTTCTTCAATGACCTCTGATAAGTTAGGAAGAAATTCTAGAGGAAGCTTAGGAAATGTGGTGGCCACATTCTTCCCTACATGGAACTATGTGCAGATGTTCCTCTTTTCCTAATCTGGTCTGAAGATAAGAAAGTATAAGATAGTTAGAGAGAGGCCCAGAAATGGCCCATCAACAGAAAGCACCTGGAGATCTTGAGCATCACACAAACAGGCAGTCACTTGCTAAGTGCCTTCTCCACATAAAAGTGAAAGATACTGTGTCGTTATTCACTGCCATCAATTCAAGTTGACTTTGACTCATGGTGACCCCATAATAAAAGGCATCTAAGTCACCCTGTCATCAACAAGCCTGCTCAGGTCTTGCAGATTCAGAGACATGTCTTCCTTGAATCTATCCATCTGTAATGCCGTCTTCCTCTTCTCCTACTGCCTTCCACCTTCCAAGGCATTATGGTCTTTTCTAGTGAGTCAGGTCTTCTTATGATATGTCCAAAGTACAACAATGTATGTTCAGTCATCTCTTCTTTCATAGAATCTTAGAATTGGAAGGATCTACAACAGCCATCTAGTCCAACCACATCACATAGGAATACACCACTAAAGCATCATGAAAGATGTCTGTTTAAAGACATTCAAAGAACAAGAATCCACTACTTTCTGAGGAATTCTACTCCTCTCTCAAACAGTTTTTACAGTAAAGTTCTTCCTAATGATTAGGTGGAATCTCTTTTCCTTAAATTGAATCCACTGGTGCACATTCTAGTCTCCGGAGAAGCAGAAAACAAGCTCGATCCATCTTCATAGCATCTCTTCAGACCTTTAAAGTTAGCGATTGAAGGAAGAAATGAAAATTGCTTTGCTAACCACAAAAATGCTTGCCTCTCTGTTACGTGTATACCCTGGTGCTAGAGAAGTTCCTCCAAAGAAACAAGCTGACACTGTGAAGGTTATGTAGCATATTTTGTTATGTTACGACACTGAGAATGGAGAATTGGTTATGTAGCAAGAACTGGGGAATGGTTGCTTACCTTGCAAGAGATAACTCACTCCTAGACTTCTATTGAAACTATTAGCTCCACTAGATTTTCCCAGAGCAAGTACTCTGCAGTTGTGACTTGGCAACCTGGGCAAACTATATCAGGACGTCAGAGCATATGAGGCAGTGCGGTATAGTATGTCACACTTTCTCAGCCTCAAAGGAAGGCAATGGCAAATGCCCTCTGAACAAAACTTGGCAAGGAAAACACCAGGATAGGTTCAACTTAGGGTTGCCATAAGTCAAAAACTGGAAGACACAACACAGCAAAGAGCTTATGGCCCGGGGCTCCCATTCTACTCAGATTCTGGCCTGCAGGGTGGAAGATAGAGATTCATTTTCTTCCTTAGGTAACGCTTGATCCTTGACTCACCAGGCCTGGTCTTCTTATTTCTCCTAGTTACAGGGGAACATAAGTCCCCTTCACGAAAAAGTCACCTCTCAATCTTCTCTTCTCCAGTCTAAGCACCCCCCGTTGCCCAAACTGTTCCTCATAAGGCTTGGTTTCCAGATCTTTGATCATCTTGGTTGCTCTTCTCTGGAGACGTCCCAGCTTGTCAATATCCTTCTTGAACCGTGTGGTGCCCAGAACTGAACAGATATTGTGGTGAGGTGTGACCCAAGCAGAACAAAGTGGCACAGCTACTTCTCTTATTCTGGACACGATGCTCCTGTTGATGTAGCCAGACCTGCACTGGCTTTGTTCCCCACTGGATCATGCTCTAGTCTCTGGCGCATCAGAAAACAAATTTGTTCCATCTTCCACACAGCATTGATTCAGGAGTTTAAAGATAGCTACCACATCAGCTCTCAGTCTCTGTGCCAACATATAAGTGGTTACCCCAGATGGAACAAGATACGCTCCCTCACTCATCCAGAAAAAAAGGGCACCCTGGGTGTTAGCAGGGGTTGAGGGCCATGAAAAGAGACTTGGGGTCACATGTGGCTGCAGGGCTACATGTTCCCCACCCCAGCATTAGTCCTTTGGCTTCAAATTTTTGTTTTGGTGTTCCTCAACCACTCCTGTGTCCCAGCTCACCCTTTTTTCTGGCCAAAAACATGATGAACTGCTTCTCTAAGAGGAGTAATTTTCCTTTTAAATAGGTTGCAGGCTACACTGCATTATTTAGCATCGAAAACAAAGCCAAAAAAGAAGAAGAAGAAGAAGAAGAAAGAAAAAGCAAATCCCAACCCTGTTTTCCAATACCACCAAGGAAAGATTTTACGTCTCCTCTTCTCCCTTTCCCAGTTTTCAATCGGGAGCTGGTGGAACCACCAGGCCCACCTGAGTTAGGCCATTTGGACAAACATAAAAAAGCGAGCCATTAAACATATGCACAGCAGCCTTCTCCGTAAGTCAGCTACATACTACTACTACTACTACTAATAATAATGATAATAATAATAGTAATATCTATGCACAGAAACAGGTACCAAAGGGTCCAAAGTAGGAAAGATGAGAAGAGGAAAGGAGATGAGGTTGCGAACAAAATGAGATCTGTGCAGCAGACTAACAGGTCCCAAATGTTGTGGGTAGTGGTGTTGCCAAAATACATTGGGGTAGGCAATGATGTACGGAGTAGTGGCCACTTCTCCCTTTGCATCCACCCAAGAGCGTACACCGGTATAATAAATCAGTACTCTAAGCCTAACTAATGAGCCTCTGGAAACTATTCTGCTTCACTGGGACTCTCTGCTGCAGTGAAGCCTTGCTTCACAGATAGCACTCTGCTCATACTTAGAGGAGCCAAATCCTGCCAACCCTGACATGTTTCAGTATGCCTAAAGTGACATGTTGTCACTTCTGACTGCCATCTTGGGCCAATTTTTTAGATTTCATTTGTGTTTGGGAGAGAGTTGGGGGTTTCGGAGGATTAAGGGAAGCGAACCACTGTGGCTTGAGCATATCTGGGAGATTTTTTTGGGGGGGAGAAATCACCTGAAAATCAGCACACTTTAAAAAAAATTATAGATAGCCTGAGCGCTTTGACAAGCACTTGGGGGGCTTCAAGGGCCTCCCTTGGGGGTCCCAAGGGCCAAAGGCAGCCCATGGGCTGCCCTTTGTGGCCTGCTATACTGGTAACAGTTGAGAGGCATCTATCTTTAATTAACCACAGTGTCCTGATATTACACTGCTCTGCGAGATCTTTCAAATTCTGGATGACACTTGATGCTGTTGTTTAAGTCATTTCTGGCTTATGGTGACCCTCAGGTGAGCCTATCACAGCATTTTCTGGGGCTGAGAGTGTGTGACACACCCAAGGTCACCCAGTGGATTTCCATGGCTGAGTGGGAAAAGGAACCCTGGTTTCCAGAGTCATAAATCCAATGCTCAAACCACTACACCAAACTAATGCTCTTTGGATGTTATTGCACTTATTAATGAAAGTTTGAGTCCTGGTCCTCACAAGTTTGATACTTTTGAACTACACTGCCTTTCAAAACAGCAAATCAGTATGTTGACATGGACCACAAAACCTCACAAGCTTTAAAATCTGGTGAGACCACTCAAGGGCAGATTCAGTTCTTTGGGGAGCTGCATCTACTGCCTGACTTTCAGAAATAGGGATGTAAAGACTCCTAACAAATTTTCTCATCCTTGACACACCAATGCCTTTTTGCTAGTAACAGCAGTGATGGGAGAAGAAACAAAGCGGGAAAAAAAAGTGTTTTGTGTGCAAACCCCCCATGCACCATTTTGAGCAAAAGTGTTGCTGAGAAGGTTGCATCTTACATAAAAAGAGTTTCTGCTTTGCACAAAAGAAATCTTTGCATAATTTTTGTAAAAAGAAGTCCAGAATTTTTTTGAAAAATGGTTAAAAAAAACTTCTTTTTTTCTTTTATTTTTGTTAAAAATTTAAATACTGAAAAATTGCCATCTCGTCCCACTCTTCAAACAAGAACACAACAGGGTATGTTACAGACCAGTACGACTCAAAGAAGTAGTCCAGAGATCAATGCTGGTCCAGGAGGGAGGGAGGGAGGGAGGGAGGGAGGGAGGGAGGAAGGAAGGAAGGAAGGAAGGAAGGAAGGAAGGACGGACGGAAGGAAGGAAGGAAGGGGAAGGAAGAGAGAAAGAAAGAGTTATAGTCAAGAGACCTCATATTGGTACTTGGTCCCTCGCACACTGTGGAAAAAAAATAATTGGCGGTCCTCCACCCCAGACAGCCTAAAAAACATTTCTATAGAAGGCTTGAAGAGCAGCTTCCTTAGGATCATTCCAGCTGCCACTGCTGTGGCCTCTGAGGGAGAAAGAGGAGTCAGACACAGCTTCATCCTGTTTCAGCTCCAGCAATGGATAAAAGACCCTCCACCCCAAGTGCCACTGCACCAGCATTGGAGGGAGAGGAGAAGAAGAAGAAGAAGGCACAGCTCCACCATGCTTAGGCCCAGAAGCAGATGAAGGGCCCTCCCTGCATCCCAAGTGCCAGCGCCCCGGCCTTGGAGGGAGAGAAGAAGAAGCAAGCAGAACTCCACCATGCCTAGGCCCAGGAGAAGATGAAAGGCCCTCCCTCCACCCCAAGTGCCACTGCCCCGGCCTTGGAGGGAGAGAAGAAGAAGAAGAAGGCACAGCTCCACCATGCTTAGGCCCAGAAGCAGATGAAGGGCCCTCCCTGCATCCCAAGTGCTACCGCTCCGGCCTTGGAGGGAGAGAAGAAGCAGCAAGCAGAACTCCACCATGCCTAGGCCCATGAGCAGATGAAAGGTCCTCCCTCCACCCCAAGTGCCACTGCCCCGGCCTTGGAGGGAGAAAAGAAGAAGAGGAAGGCACAGCTCCATCATGCTTAGGCCTAGAAGCAGATGAAGGGCCCTCCCTGCATCCCAAGTGCCACCGCCTCGGCCTTGGAGGGAGAGAAGAAGAAGCAAGCAGAACTCTACCATGCCTAGGCCCAGAAGCAGACGAAAGGCCCTCCCTCCACCCCAACTGCCACTGCTCTGACCTCAGAGGGAGAGCAGAAGAGGCAGGCACAGCTCCACTACACCTAGGCTCAGATGCAGATGAAAGAGCAGTCCCCCCACCCCGAGTGCCCCTGCCCTGGCCTTGGAGGGAGAGAAGAAGAGGCCGGCATAGCTTCACAATGCCTGGGCCCAGATGAAAGGTGTTCCCTCCATCCCAACTGCCTCTGCCTTGGCCAAAGAGGGGAGAAGAAGAAACATGCAGAACTCCATCATGCCTAGGCCTAGAAGCAGATGGAAAGCCCTTCCTCCACCCCAAGTGCCACTGTCCTGGGCCCAGAGGGAGGGAAGAAGAGGCCGGCATAGCTCAAGCCCAAGTAGTGGATAAAAAAACAGGCAGTATCTACTGGACTTAATCCACTCCCCCACTGCCATCTCCTTTTCCTTAAGTTTCATGTCTTATTTAACTTGTTAAGCCTGAGGGCAGGGAACTGTCAAATCAACAGTTTGTAAGCTGCTCTGGGAACCTTTTGGGCTGAAGGACGGATTATAAATACTCTAAATAAATAAGTAGGCTGTAGAACCAGAGCGTACGTTTTTCAACTATCATTTGCTGAATCTAGCTTTTCCGTATTCTCTGACCGTCAATAAATGAGGGACTGTTCTATAGAGAAAGATTGCACCATTTGGAGGTCAAGTTGTTAACAACAATGGTTTCCTACCTGGGCGGCTTAAAGGGGGGCTGGATACATTCATGGAGGATGGGGCCACTGATGACTACTACAGGCTTCCCCCACTTCTCTGGCACAGTCAGAAAATGGAACTGGTTGAAAAGTGGAACCCATGTACTGTACTGTAGGGAGTAGGAAGGGCTTATAGAGACTGATTTGGGACTGACTATTCATGCCCTGCTTGCAACATCTCTCAGCCAGCTTAGTGCCTTTTTCCTCCTCTCCGTGCACTTTGCAAGTAGTGCGCTGATGTGACTGGTCCCAAGCCAGCCTCCATTAGCAAGAAGAACTGATGAAAGAGCAGAAGCCCCATTGAGTTAATGGAGCTTGCCCTTAATTTGGGAACGCCAAAAGAGCAAGTTGTCAGATAACGGGGTGTCAAAAGGCAGGGGCTTCCTGTATTTAGGACAGCTATATGTCATCTCTGGTATAAGAGAAAATATCTGTTGTTATTTGCTGTCAAGACAGCTTCAATTTATGGAGGGCCTATGAAAGAGAGATCTCCAACAACAGTCTCAATTTTCAACTCAGGTCCTCCAAACCCAAGGCTGTGCTATCCTTGGTTGAACCAATCCACCTGTAATCTCATTTTTCTCTTTTCCTACCGTGTTCAACTTTACAGAGCATTACCTGTTCCTTCTAATAAGCCATGTTGTTGCATGGTATGTCCAAAGCACAGTTTAGTCATTTTGATTTGCAAGCTTGATCTGCTCTCAAATCTATTTGTCTTTTTGGCAATCCATGATACCCCCAGAACTCTCCTCCGACACCGCACTTCAAATGAGTAGGTTCTCTTCCTGTCAGTTTTTTCCACATCCAGTTTTTACATCTGTACATAGCACCAAGAATACTACAATATGAATGAGCCTGACTTTGATACTTAATAAATCTCTACACTCAAGTATCTCATCGAGTTCCTTCACAGCAGCCCTTCCAAATGCTATTCTGATTTCTTGACCACAGGCACCATTTTGATTTGTGTCTAAGACAAGGTATAGCAACATTTCAACTATGCCCATGAATTCATCATTCACTTTAAAGTTATGTAAATCATCTTTGATCATTATTTTTGTTGTCCTAATATTCATGTATAACCTAGCTCTTGCATTTTCATCAGCAGTCATAACAAGTCTTTGTTATTTTCTGCTAGTAATACAGACTCATCTATATATGTTCATGATGCTTCTTCTGCCTATTTTCATATCTCCTTTCTGCAAATTACTTTCAATGTCCATGTATGTTCTGCACATAACTTAACAGATAAGATGATAAACTGCACCTTTGTCTGACCCTCTTGCCAACTGAAAACCATTCTGTTTCTCCATAGACTCATAGAGTTAGAAGAGACCCAGGGGTCATCAAGTCCAACCCCCTGCCATGCAGGAACACCCATCAAAGCATTCCCAACAGATGGCCATCCAGCCTCTGCTTAAAAACCTCCAAAGAAGGAGACTCCACTGAGTCTCCACTGAGGCAGCATATTTCTCTACTGGAGCTCTGACCATCAGGAACCTCTTCCTAAGGTTCAAGTGGAAACTCCTTTCCTGCAGCTTGAATCCATTGCTCCTTGTCCTAGTCTCTGGAGTGGTAGAGAACAAGCCTGCTCCCTCCTCAACATGACATCCCTTCAAATATTTAAACATAGCTATCATATCCCCTCTTAACCTTCTCTTCTGCAGACTAAACATACCCAGCTCCCTAAGGCATTCTTCATAGGGCATGGCTTCCAGACCCTTCATCATTTTGGTCGCCCTCCTCTGGACACATTCCAGCTTGTCAACATCCTTCTTGAACTGAGGTGCCCAGAACTGGACACAGGATTCCAAATGAGGCCTAACCCATGCAGAATAGAGTGGTACCATTACCTCCTTCACTCTAGACACTATACTCCTATTGATGCAACCAAGAATCGCGTTGGCTTTCTTGGCTGCTGTGTCACACTGCTGACTTATGTTCAGCTTGTGATCTACCATGACTCCTAGATCCTTTTCACACGTACTGCTATCCAGCCACACGTCCCCCATCCTATACTTGTGACTTTCATTTTTTCTGCCCAAGCGCCGGACCCCACATTTCTCTCTGTTGAAATTCATTTTGTTGGCTTTGGCCCAGCTCTCCAATCTGTCAAGGTTGTATTGAAATTTGATCCTATCCTCTGGTGTGTTAGCAACCCCTCCCAGTTTGGTATCATCTGCAAATTTGATCAGCATGCCCTCCACTCCTTCATCTAAGTCACTGATAAAGATGCCGAACAGCACGGGGCCCAGGACAGAACCCTGTGGCCCCCCACTAGCCACTTCTCTCCAGGATGAAAAGCAGCCATTGGTGATCACCCTTTGGGTGCAGTCGGGCAACCAATTACAAATCCAACTAACAGTAGCCCTGTCCAGACCGCATTTTACCAGCTTCTTTCCAAGAATATCCTGTGGAACTTTGTCAAAGGCCTTACTGAGGTCAAGATATGCTACATCTAAAGCATTCCCTTCGTCTATCAAGCTTGTAACCCTGTCATAAAAAGAGATAAGATTAGTCTGGCATGACTTATTTCTGAGAAATCCATGCTGGCTTTTAGTGATTACAGCATTGTTTTCTAATTAATTACAAACTGACTGTTTAATGATTTGCTCTAAGATCTTTCCTGGAATTGATGTCAGGCTTATCAGGTGATAATTATTAGGGTCCTCTTTTTTCCCCTTCTTGAAGATGGGGATGACATTTGCCCTCCTCCAGTCTGCTGGGACTTCTCCTGTTCTCCAAGAGTTCTGTATGTTCTGCACGTAACTTAAGACGGCGTCTTGTCCAGAGTACCCACTGCATGTCAGGACAATCAAATACTGTGGACACCCATTTATTTTAGAGGTATCCACTGTTTTTCATGATCTATGCTGTGATCTACGAAAGACCAACTGTTGGTTTTTTTAGCCAAGCTCTGACTAGTACTCTCCATTGCTCTAAATCAGAGATGGGAAACATATTGGCCAAGATCTACACCACTTCAGTGCAGCATAAATTTCCACCAGAAATAAATAAATTTCCACCAGAAATTTTACATTATACAATAATGAACACCAATGTAGTACAACATACACAGTGGACCCTTGGTATCCGCTGGGATTTGACTCCAAGACCCCTCAAGGATACCAAAATTTGTGGATGCTCAAGTCCCACTACGTACAATGGTGTAGTAAAATGGTATCCTTTCTATAAAATGGCAAAATCAAAGTTTGCTTTTTGGATGTTTTTTCGGGGGGGTGGCAGTATTTTCAAGCCATGGTTGGCTGAATCTGTGGATACAGAATCTGTGGATATGGAGGGATGACTATACGGATCAATGGTTCATGTACATGCCTGGCAAGCTGCTGTGCAACTGTAATACACAAAGGCAATGCCCAGAAGTGGCGTACATTCACACACCACTCTTAATACATTAATATACTACAGCATGTGCAATGGTATCACAGGCACAACTCCACTTATGCTGCTAGCAGCTGGATACAACCATTTCACATTGTCCAAAAACTTAACTCTGCATGCATAGTACAACTCATGCCTGCATGACTCACTAACAGTGTGCCAGCCACTGGCCCCAAGGACTCCACGCGGTGGTGCGCCATGGCCCCACATGACACATAGTAGTGGGCAGGTTCTGGCATGGTGACAGCTATGGCCAGGGATTGCATCCCTTAGTCCTCCACCCAAAACTCAGAAAAGGATGTTACCCACTCTCTTTGGTTTCCACAAACACACACACAAACAACAGAACCTGTGAACTGCCAAAATTTGTTCTGTGGCAGTGGTTCACAACTAGCATGCTAAGGGATTCTGGGATCTGAAGTACAAAAATCTAGAGGACCAAAAAGTTGCAAACCGCTGCTCTACAGCATTTTTTCTTTCAGCAGCACAATGCCACAGACTTGCCAGGCCTCCAGAGATTCAGACTCCAAGATTCAGGGGACAGAACAATCCTGCAGATGACCTACAAGTTTTCCTCATTTCTAGTCCATCTCTTTTTCTCAGCTGCTAGTTCTAGATGGGCAGCTACAAAAACCATCTACTGAGAGGACACATGCTAGGTTCGGAGATCAGACCACTCTGGAATTCAGTCTTAACTTTAAAGAAGCTTTTCAAAGGGTTGAACCCTATCACCAAAAGAGTTTCAGCACACTGGATAGCTCCTATGAATGTCAGACTAAAAGCCAGTATCAGTTCATCACTCTACTGGCCTGGCCCATGACAGCTGCTACGTATACAGTCCAATGGACTATTCTATAAACAACTCATTGGAAAGAATGCAGAAACCGTGCAAAAACTGCTGTTCCCAAGGCCCTATTATTTTCAACTGGGACAGAACTTCCAGGGACCCATTCACACTACAGAATCATAGCATTATTATTCCACTTTAACTGACATAGTTCTGTCCTATGGAATCCTAGGATTTGCAGTTTAGAGAGGGGCATTTAGAGTTCTGAATCAGAGACCTCCAGGGCCTCATGAAACTACAAACTCTACAATTCCACAGGATGGAGCCATAGCAGTTGAAGTGGAATAATAGCACTATCATTTCATAATGTGAATGGGCCCATGGTTACCCTAAAAAGTGCACACACAGTCTTTAGGGCCCACCTTGTTTAAAATTCTATCCCTATAACTCAACTAAGTTCTGCCAGTTCCCAATGTTTAAAATCTCTTTTTGAATAGTAATTCTACAGAAGAACATTTGAAGACAGTTTTCTCCCTTGACTTGTCTCTTGTGGGACATTCCTGAAGAGTATTAAGTTTCTGAAAAACAACCTACCACCATTTGAAAAAAAATATATACTTTGCAGTGAAATCCATTTCAAGAACTTCTCTCCCTCTTTGACAAGGTATCAAAACTATGTCACCAGAAGTTGCTCCTAACTCTGCGGGTGGCATTGCTCTCTTCAGGGCAGTGCTGTGACCCAATCTGTCGTCCTCTTGTCACGCATTTTCAAAATCTCTCTGCATTATATAAAACGGGCATTTATTTATTTATTTATTTATTTATTGAATTAGTGCTTCAACCGGTGCAGTTTTAAGTAGGATACCCAGACGCCAGAAAGTTGGGGGTGCACGGAGCACAGGGGTGGGGAGAGAAAAGGAGGAAGGGGAAAACTCGACAGGAAACAGATTTAGCAATTTAAATGTTTTATAAGTTTTTTTTTTGTAATTGAGGAAACTTTTCATAATCTGACATTTGTTAAAAAAAAACACCCACTTATTAGAAATTATGCAGCGGAGTAGCTGTGGAAATATGAGCTCGCTTCACAATTATGAAGTCGGGCTAGGAAGCCCTAGTCTATTGTGCAAAGTGGCATAAACCCCACAGAGGGCCTATCAGCTCAACAGCAGGCGGGGGGCTGCGCCATTCAAAGCGAGAGATACAAGCTTCAGGGCAAAAACCTGGCGGCTCCCTCCTGACCCCACAATCCCCTCCTGGTGACAGATCCAAGCTCCATAGCAAATTAGACCTTCTCACATTACAATTGCAGAAGACAGATTCCATTAGCGGTATCTGAAATTGAGTGGAGAGCAGCTCCGTTATCAGACCTGACTCATAAGCGGTGCTATTAATCAGAGCTATGATAGCATTTATATATTTCAAGCTATCTGCCGCGGCTGTGATATTCTGCTACAAAGGGTTGATGGGACTTAGAGAAGGGAACAATGGAGCTTTCTGGGGAAAAGCAGAGTAAATCAAGAAAGTCTATGACTTCCACATATTCTGAAGGGATTGCGGTTTACATAAATTTTCTCCCAATTGGAGATTGAGCTCTTCCTCATCTTACACATGGGATTTAGTTGTCACTCAATGGGAACAGCTGTGAAAAGGTGAATTGGCCCACCGTTCAGAATACTGCCTCCGTTTTTAAAGCAATTAACCCATGAACAGGAGGATACCTGGCGATATCAAGGGGATTAGACTAGGCAGTGCTTTATTAACATTTCCTTGAACTAATTCTAACTCTGACTAGCTGTCACGAAAGACTCTTCAGTCTTTTTTTTTTAAAATTAAGGATGGAAATGGGGAGCAAGTTGGCCTCCTTTTTTCCCCTCTCCTTCTCCCCCCCTTTACTTAGCCACTTCCAAAATGAAGTACAGAACCTTGAGCCTAAAACGTATCTGGTTTTTAAGCAAATGCAAATAAGAGAGAAAAGTGTTGCAAATGGAGTTGATGTGACTTCACTGGAAGTAAGAGAAATCTGTGTGCGTGCATGCATGAGTGTGTGCAAGAGAGAGAGAGAGAGAGAGAGAGAGGGAGAGAGAGAGAGGGAGAGAGATCAATTAGCCAAGGGGTCATGGCAGATAGTCTTCGAAAAGGGAAATTAATACTAGAGCCTTCTATGGTCTTTTATGCCATAGCACCACTTCGTTAAAACTTAGAAGCTACACGTTACTTAAGCATTAGCTGCTTTTTTTAAATTATAAAGAGCCTTGCAGAAAACCAGACAAAAGCAATAGTCTAGAAGGATCTCTAATCTGGAAGAAATGTATCCAAATATACCTTAAATCAGAAGATCCCGCGCTCTCTTTTCAAGCGCAGTGTTTTAATTTCCTTGCTCGTGCCTGAATGGGATGATGGTCAAAGATACAAAGATGTTTGAAGAGAATCAAGCTCTCTGCTTAGTGTAAGGATTCTCTTTGCCGCAAACTAGTGTGCGGAAGCGCAGAGAGACTTGGGCAGGTGGAAAATCTGATCAATTCATTTGTCTGGCAGTAGCAAAGGAAAGGGTTTAGGTGATGGTGGGACCGTAACACACCAACGACAAACACACTACAAAGCAACTGTGCAAAGGGAGGCACACAACAGCTGAAAAGGCCCAACTGGAAAGCCCAAGAAATCGTAATGCCTGAAGTGATCCCCAAGTTATTAAAAAAAAAATCAAGAAAGGGATGGCGAGGGGAGGAAAATACATTTCGTCCCCCTCAACTAAACTGGAAGTCAGCTTGTCCCATTAAACTTGAAAACTGTATGTCTAGGAGTGAAATTCAATATAAATGCAAACCCATAATGTCAGCCAACCTTTTGTTTCCCCCAGCTGAGCACACTCCAGCAGCACTGCCCGAAAACCAAATTTACCTTATAATTTCTACAGTTCTGGCTTAACTTTGGAGAAACAGTTTTCTCCCCCAACCCTTCCGCTCAAACACCGCCCTGGAATATTTAAGATTCCCTTTGCCTCAGCAAAAATATTAATGCTATTCAGGGACTTCGGCTGTGGGTGTGAACAGATATGAGAATCAATTTTGCTACTCAGCTGGCCCCCCGCTTTTGTTTTAAATGAGCAGCTTCGCTTCAGTGTTAACTTCCAGCCTTCTTTTACTTTTGCCAAGCAAGAAAGCTAAAAATTAAGCAGGAGGAAGAAAGCCACGCTTAAACGTTTTCAACATTTGTGTTTCACCGCACAGCCTGCAAAATTTTAAATGCTTGTTCAACTGGAGAGAATTTTTCTAATCTTTCCTTACCCCTACAACAAGCAAAGTTCTTTTTGCTCTGGATCTATGCTATGCCCTCTCCTGCATTGTTTGGAAACGAACAAGAACACAACAAAGATTTTCTTACAGTATAACTAACATCCTGTCACACAGTTTCGAACCTGCATGGAATAAAAGCAAATATTTCAGTTCTGGAACGCGAGTTAATGGAAGACTGTCTCCTTTCGGCATCCAGAGAACACTAAATATTCTTCAAGCGTTGCAAAACCATAAGGTAAGGCATTTAGGACACAATGACACTATAACTCTGCAAAGGGCTGGTAAGTCTGAGAGTTTTAGTGTGCTTATTTTTTCATTGCTTAGGCAGGACACCATACATGTTCCACAACAGGTAAAACCAACAAACAAAATTACTTTATGCCTCCATCCTTACCTAACAGAAAGCATATCCTCCCCTGGGCCAAAAAACCCCAAAAACCCTCCTTTCATTTTTGGAAACTTAAAATTATCCTTTCCAGGCACCAGAAAACAGAGGCACAAGAATTTAATTTAGCAAGTATTCCTTCCTCATTTTTAATGCCAACACGCAGAAACAACTGTAAAGATCTATTTCATTTTCTTTCCACCATCTCAAAAAGAAAAATAAATAACACATCCATATGGCTTCTATACAACCTGTGATTTTTACAAATAACTGAAAAGTTTTAGGAGCATGAAAGACAGTGTTCAAGACCTAGACGTTGTTTTGGGTATGTTTTTGGGTATCTTTTTAATGTAATTAATGTATTATTGATGTTCACCGCCTCGATCCATGGGGAGAGGCGGGATAGAAATAAATTTTATTATTATTATTATTATTTAAAACTAGGCAGCAGTGAAACTGAGATCTAATGGGCTCTCACTGAATCTGAAACAATAAAAATTAAGGATGGAGATGAAAGGCTCCTTTTGAAAAATAGCTATTTCAGGAAGCAAGTATAGATTGGAAGGTTGTGGGTTTGTTTTCAGTATTTATTTTTATTTAATTTTTTTAGGAAAGCACATATCAAAAAGAAGTGGGAAACCTTAACTACCTAGCAGAACTGAAAACCTGATTAGAAGAACAAAGTGCCAGAATACAGTTAACGCTAATCCGGCATGTAGAACAATGTCTTCTTAAGTGGGAATGAATGAAACTATTGTACGACTCGAAAGCCTCCTCCAATTAAACATTAAAACGAAACTATCTTGACCCGCAAACGAACATAAAACTTGAGCGATGTCTCCAAACAGCCACTCAAACAAAGGATCAAAAATCTGTTTGTTTTTTTTTAAAAAAAAATGATTTACATAGCGTATAGGGGGAGGAAACGGGAAAGTGGAGTGTGTGTGCAGACGGGTTGGTTGATCATTATTTAAAAAAAAAATACACACACACACACACACACAAAAGAACAACAACAAGCCAAGCTGGGATTCTTTACTGTACTGAACTGTCGGTGCAGCGAAACGCACCCAGCTAGTGGGCTTATGTACACGGAAAAAAAGGTTTTTAGAAGGTTAAGTTCGGGTCACGCGACAAATGAAATTGTAACAACCCCAACTGACACTGTATAATGTCTTCTTCCACCGAATCAATAGGCCGCTCTCGGCTCCAAATTACCATAGAGATGGTCTGCTCCGTTCTGAAGGGGGTCTATTGTTTGACGAGAAAACAGATTTGCCACTTGAACTGCGCTGTTCCCGTAGGATGTGCACTTCATTAATTATTTGTCGTCTTGAAAAACCATCGTCGGACCAGTCACGTTAACAATACGCGGGGAGGGCGCCTCCTGGAATACGGAGGAGCGGTTATTTCCTTACCCCAACGCCGACGCGTCCCCAAAAGGACCCCGGGAAAAGCTTTAAAAGGTCACTCTGCATCATGGAAATGGAAGCGGGCTGATCCAGATTTGGCCACTGGGATAGCCAGACGTGTGCACACATCTGCCCCCGAATTTGGGGAAGACGAGAACCGCTTCACGGTTTTTCCAAAAAAAAAAAAGAAAAATGAAGCAGAGGCATCTCAAAGGGACTTTAAAGATCACCGTGACTCTCGTACAGACTGTCCTTCTGATTATTTTTTTTTTTTAAAGAAAGAGATTACAGAAATATGCATGCAAATGGCACCCTCCCATCTCAAGACAGATTTGCCAACCAAGTCTGAAAATACATTAGAAACATCTAAGCATCTGTGGCACTGGCATGAGCGCCAATGCAACATGGCCCAAAAACCACACTGCCATGGAGTGCAACATCACACCAACCGCAGTGAGATGGGGCACCTTCAGCATCAATAAGGTAGAAACACCTCTCCAAATATTTATGTTCCGAAAGTTTCAAACAGGGCCTCTCTCTGTTGTATGTAGTGTAAGGCCTGGCACTGAAAGAAGCCTGCTGTCTTCCATATTTTAATTAATTAATTAATTAATTAATATCCCACCTTTCTCCCAGCATGGGATTCAAGGTGGTTTACAACCACTTAAAAGCTCTGTACAACTGGGGGGAAAAAACCACTAATATAATAGGTAAAACACAATTAAATCTGAGTTCTAATTTAAAAACACAAGTTAAAACATATTTAAAGCATAATAAAATAGAGATACAACACATACCCCTATTAAAACCTCCATCTACCACAGTATATTAAAAACCAAATGTCTCCCTAAATAAAAAGATCTTTACTTGATGGCAAAAAGGTAGCACGGAAGGGGCCAATCAGACCTCCTTGGGAAAGGAATTCCCTAACTTGGGAGCAGCCACCAAGAAGGCCATGTTTTTTAATCAAAAGTGCCTGGGATGGTGGGGGAACGAGAGAAAGCCCTCCCCTTACAGCTCAGGCAGGCTCATATACAGGTTGAACACCCCTTACCCAAAATGCTTGGGATCAGAGGTGTTTAGGACTTTGCATTTTTTTCTCCAGATTTTGGAATATTTGCATGTACATAATGAGGTTATATATACTGTTCTTTCAACGTGGGGTCTGCACTTTTGTCAGTTCTTCTCCTCTTGCTTTCTTCCTGTAGGGAACGTGAGAGAATTACGGAGGCTCACTTTGGACTGCGCATGCTTCCTTGGGACTGCACATGCAGTCCCAAGCAAAACTTCATAATTCCCCCACATTCCCTATAGGAAGAAGACTGGGTTCCACTCTTCAAAAGTTTCAGATTTTGGAGCATTTTGAATTTCTGATTCTCATATAAGGGAATACTCAATCTGTAGTTTGTGATAAATATGTGTTTCCTACATTAGAAGCTGGTTTATCGGCACGTTCTTTGAATACATGTAACAAACAACAAAATATGGTCAAAAGATATTCAACTGGCACCTTCTTCCCTCTCTCTTACATGTACCAAATACTGTACTGGGTTTCACATTTTTAGCATCTGTGAAACTAAATGTTAATGTACTTTTTAAAAAAAAAAAGATTTTGTATGTTTATTTTCATTTACCTGTTTATTTCTCCCACCCCCTGCTGTAGGACAACAAAAATCCCCACCCACAAATGTAATTCCTTTGTAAGAACTTCAGCTTGGGATGGTAGAATGAATAGAAGACGAAGGCGGATCTTCACAAAGGGGAATGCATTACTAGCAATGCAGTAAAGATTAATTTAAAATTAAATGTATACAACCAGGGATTTCCCCCCCTCCTCACCACTAATGGAACTTGAGCATTATTATTTATTCTTCTCTAACATTATGCTCAACACTGTTCCTTACCGATATGACAAAAGCACTCTTGCCTTGAGAGTTTATGCTTTAAATATTCCACCCCCCCCTTCAAAAGCTTTGGGGCCTTTTTTTTATTATTATTAACCCCATTTCTTTAACGACGGCAAAAATTAGTTAAGGATGAATTATCTGATAGCGAAAAGTCCCTATTCATAAAAAAAAAATATTAGAGAGGTGTACTTAAGCAAATAAGACACGGAAGGCAAGTTCTCCCTCCAGGCACGCCGTATGTAAAACATTTATCGCAGCCGACCGTCCATCAACCCGCTTTCCCTCCTGCGCTCCCTGTTTCCGTGCGGCTTGGCAGGAGCGCACGGCAGAGCATAGAACGGGCTTGCATTTCAAACTGCACAAGGCAGGAACATTTGCTCTCGTTTTGGGGAAAAGAAAGTGTGTAATGAGGGGCAGCCGAAAACAGTCCCCCATTCTGGTTGCACTCTTTGCAGGATGCTCGGAGAAGGTTCGAACCAGCCGCTTGCCCTGCCGTTTTCTCCAAATTCTTATCTCTTAATTAAGTAACTTGTCTCCTTACAAAATTTGCTGTCCACATTTTCATCTGTTTTTTTTAACTTTATTTAAGTATTCTCGAAGCCATCGGAATGCCCCACACGAACCAGCAGGCAGTCACAGCGCAGGCATTTAGAGGCGAGTAACTTGGACTCAAGACCTTATGCAGCCATGAACGTTTTTACTGAAGAGCCTTGGGCAGTTTGGTATCTGTCAGCCTCAGTTCCCCACCCATAAAATGGGATTATTAACGTGTGGAAAGGACGGGGCTTTTTTTTGTTTAACAAAGACGAATGCAGTCAGGATTGTCAAAGCACTCTTGAGCATTAAAAGCAATCTAGAAACAATTAATAATAAATAAATGCATTTCTCAGCAAGAACCACCTTGGAGAGTCTGATCAAGTGGTTGGTGCCACAAGTCAATTAAGAGCAAACTTACTTACCCAAAAATATGCCCTTCCCCAGCATTACTGTGTTGTCGTGGGGGTAGAGGAAGCTTGCCTTATTTAAATATCTTCAAAATAGCCTCTGTGCAGTAAATACTCTTAACATTTCGTTTCAGCTGGCAAAGTTAACTGGTTTAGCCATAGCAACTAGGAGAATTAAGCAGTCTAACCAAAATATATACCAGCTGAACAACCCTAGGTCTAGAAAATTAGAAGGCCAGAATTGTTATGGTCATAGGTTGAAACATTTGAGGTTTCCCAAAAGCTGCCAACACACTCTCATTTATGGTAGATGTGTTAGCTTTAAGCTGTTAAATAAGCCCTTCTTTTTTTTTAAAAAAATAAAATTTTAAAATGAACATTCCCTCCGACTGTACCCAGAAACGAACGGGAGCTGTTTCTGCAACAGACAAATCCTCTGTAAAGACCAGAATCCCAGAACCAAATGGGTGATAACATGGGGTTCCCCCACCCAACTGACACCCAACCAAAAGAAGGGGCAATGGTCACCTATGCAAAAACATGTTATGACTGGCCCTACCCACTGGGTTCCAATAGAGAGATAGCAATAGCTATGAGTCAAGAAGTCTCCACTATGAACCCTATCTCCATCGTGAACACAGACCATTTCCGCACTCTACTGTTATAGTGCTGTTATTCCACTTTCAACCTCCTGTGGAACTCTCGGATTTTGTAGTTTACTGAGGCCCAAGAGCTCTCTGGCTGAGAATTCTAAAGGCCCCTCCGCAAACTGCAAACCCCAGGATTCCACAGGATGTTGAAAGTGGAATAATAGCACTATAACAGTGGAGTGCGGAAATAGCCTCCATAAGGTGGCCTTGGGCCAAGACATGGTCTCTTAATATGCATTCCCTCACCCCAAATCTGCGACATGGGAGGTAACAACACTGATTTATCTTATCCCAGGGAGGACATGCAGACCTCCAGCCGTTGTGGGGCTGCACGTCTTATCTGCTCTAGCCAGCACAGCCAACGATGAAGGCCGATGGGAACGGAGGCCAAACATCTGGAGGGATCCACACTCCTCACCTCCAGCTCATAGGTTTGTTGTCAAAGACTTATCACTGGAAGCTGCACATGAAGCACTTTCAACACTAGAAGGTGCAATGTACCATCATGATCATGACTATCACCACCCCATACTTGCTGGATATACTCAAGCTGGAGTTCCTCCACGGAGCAGCGGTTGAATTGAAAAGCCTATGAAGCCCCTTCCAACTCTACGGTTCTATGATTCTATCATCATCATCTCCACATGGATTCTTGCTCATGTGTCCATGTACACAGTGGTCACTCCTGGCTATGGAAGAATCAGCTGAGAAAACCCATATTACTGCTCCTAACCGTGCTGTTCTGGTATTCACACACAAACCAAAGACATGTGGAATAAGCAACAAGCAATCTTCCACTCCACAGTGCCAGTCAGGATACGGAAAAATGGAGAGAGCGAATGAAGTTTCATGAAACCTCAGATCAATCATTTTTTCACATAATTTAGCATCACTACAATTTCCCCTCCAGCCTGACGTGGTTCAAAATCTCTCCAAATGCAGCAAGTGACAAGCAACGAACATCCTCCTCTTTGCATCGTTGCCACCTGCAAAGCTTAATTCTATTCCACAACAGTTCAATCCCCATAGTTTCCGAGTTACTGTACTATACACAGGTAGGAGACACAGAGCCAAAAACTCTCCAGAGGCAGCTGTCTCTCTTTTGTAACACAAGCAATTAAAAGTTCACCAGTACAGTTGATGCTTGCATTGTTAATTTTTTTTTTCCAAAGCCATCTGTGTCTTTCTATAGTGACAAACATTGTTACTTCTGGTTAGATAAATCCAATCAGTGAAGTGTGTTCATAAGACCAAACATGGTTGCACAATTTTGGAAAAAAAGAATGTTAGTTTGGGCTGCTTTGCAGCGTTTGTTATGTCTGTGAGCTTGTGTATGGTTTAGTTTATGTTGTTGCTAGGTTGTCGTTTTCTTTAGCTTTTATGAGTTACAGGAATATCTCCTGCCGAGCAGAAAGTCAAATGTAAAATTCAAATTATATAAATTATGGCCCAAGAAATCAAAAACTGAGGTGAGTACTTCAGCCTGCCAGGAGCTGAAAAGTTTAATTTATTGGGAACTTTTGTGCAAAGTTGCACAAAATGGTTCATGCATGTTTTAATGGATTTGTTTTTAAACGCTTTTAATTCGATCAATAGTTTAATCACATTTTAACAACACTTTTCTGTATATTCCAACTTAGACCTTAGCGTGACTTTTCAATCTGTATCTGTTTCCACTTTTTTGTAAGCAACCTTGAGTCTCAATTTTGGAAGAAAGGGAGGAGGATATAAATGAATTTGTAGCAGGAAAACTAACAATAGCAGATGCACCACAGATATTGCAAATTATTTTAAAAGGTGTTCACGAACTTAGGGATCTACACCTGTTCTTACTAAGGATATTTCTACAAGTACTAAAAGGCCAGGAGAGTAGGTAGGATGGCTTAAAAAAGGGGGGGGGGAAACCCGAAAGGGAAAATGTGGGAAGAAAGGGAAAGAGACAGAAGATTGGTAACTGCATCAGTCACATTCCCACCCCCAATAAATTCGATCAAGAGACAACTGCTTATAACACACAGGCACCATATGTAGGTATTAACAGTGAATTCAAGTGCCGCTGAGTTAGGTTGGCGATACCATCCAAACCGAGAAACAAGAAAGAGGTTATTAGCATACTTGAGAGAAATCCAAGTCTTCCAGAAGTAGAACAAATCTTTTGGGGAAGGGGGTGAATCTAAGGAGATAAAAAAAATATCCATGAGCAACTTAATGAAATATTGGCCATTTCTGCATTGCACTGTTATAACGCTATTATTCCACTTTCAACCTCCTGTGGAATCCTGGGGTTTGCAGTTTTAGGGAGGGGCCTTCAGAAATCTCAGCCAGAGAGCTCTTGGGCCTCAGGAAACTACAAGCCCCAGAATTCCACAGGATGCTGAAAGTGGAATAAAAGCACTACAATAGTGCAGGGCGGAAATGGCCATTGAGTGTTTCAGAGCCGCTGTGGTGTAGTGGCGTAAGCCAGGACTCCAGGAGTTCAAATCCCTGGCCAGCCATGGAAACCAATAGGATAGCACTGGGCAAGTCACAGTCTCTCAGCCTCAAACAAAGGCTATGGCAAACTCCCTCTGCACAAATCTTGCCAAGAAAACCCTACGACAGGTTTGCCTTGGGGGTCGAAAATGACTTGAAAGGCACCCAGCAACAATCGGGGACTGAGGAGTGGAATGGCGTAACCTAGAAAAGGCTTTAAGAGTCTGGCTGGAACCCTGACTAGGAATGGCACAGCTGAGCGTATATTTTCCTCCACTCATTTCCAGGAACACTGCTATGGATTTGTGTTTCATGGAACAGGGAGTTGGAGTAAATACCCATGCCTTCATTGCACATGAGCTGCACATCCAGTACACATAAAACCTCGGCACATCCCAATCAGTTTCAGGCTCTCTGACGGATGCTCAGAGGTCCCCTGGACATGGTGAGCAAAGTCTCTTCCCAACCTCGTGAAATCAAGGAACACAGGGGTACATGGGAAGAGCTGTACTCTTGGTGCCGCCATAGCTATGAAACGAGGAAGAAAATGCCCATGCTTGGGAGCTCCATACAGATGCGCCAGGTTTTCAGAATCTAGACAACAGGAAAAGTTTGGGGGAGATACTTTCTTTGGACTACTACTTCCAGAATTCTTCCAAAGAACACAACCACATTTTTCGAGCTCTGGCAATGGACCCCCCAGTGCTTCTCTTACAACAGAAGAAAGCTGCATAACCTCCATGGTCCATTTCACCACACTGATACCTTTCTTCACATTTGCCACTTTCCTCCTACAACCCCAAGAGTAGAGTGCAGGAACTTTGTTCAAGAATGAACCCTTCGGCCACCATTTCTGTAATGGGAAGGATAAAGGATGGAAGGGACAGAAATGATACCCTCCCCTTCAGGGCTCTGTTGGCTCAGTTTTTTCCACACTTGCCTCGGTATGAGATCTGAAGAATTATCTCACGCTCGTGCAAGCAAGTTGCCCCATGGCATTTTGGACTCCTACACCCTCCCTTCCTGGTCTCCGCTCAATATCATTTTCACAAGTTGCTTTCAAATTAACGTCCCCCTTTCCAAACCAGCTGGCCACTCACAAGAAGCAAGTTTATAGAGCAGAGTTTGGAAAAAAAATTTGGGGGGGACTACTGGCGTGGACTTCTGGCCACCCTGGCTGGGGGATTTCGGAAACTGAAGCCCCAAAACATAACTTTTCTCAGGTCTGCTCTCAAGCCACGTTGGGCTCGCGCAATGTTCCACGGGCTGCGGATGCCAGCTTTTTTATCTTCAAAGCATTTGTCTGTCTGTTTAATTTATATCCTGCTTTTCTCCCACAGGGGACCCGTACACTTAATATTTAATGTTAATATTTTTTGGCCTGCACGTGCCGTCTCTCGAGGGCTGTTGCTGCTGATTTCAAGTAGCAAAGAAGCTTGTTCGGCAATTAAGATCTAACCCGTGAGCTGCGAGGGGGGGACGGAGGAAATGAGCAGCAGCGTCTGCTTTACCTGACAATTGTGTCAAAGAGAAACGACGCGGCAGCTGCTCCCAATAAAGCACACAGGAGATTGACTCGATAGGCAACGGAACCCAAAGGCAACAGCTCGATTGCCAATTTAGCCAGAAGAGTGAATAGCGGATAGCCTGGGGGATGAGCAACCTAAGAACAAACAGAGGAGGCATTTGCATTGAGATGTCACAATGGCAGTTTAATTGAGAAATAACTGCCTTATTAGCTTAGCAATAAACACCCAGGTTGGAAGCGCAGTCCTCTTTTTTTTTTTAATTATTATTTTCAAGGGCTTTTCCCCCCAATTCGGCCCCCCACCCTTCTCCTTCAGTGCCAATTTTAAACTTAGCAAAATATTTGCCGGAGTGGATTTGGCTGCACCCATCACGGATAAGAATGCAGCATCAAGAAAAGCAATGACACTCATTATAAGCATTCCTTAAATGGTGTTAAGTTTGGGTTCATAGTATATTAGGGTCATTCAAAAGCCTGGGCTTCCTTTTTTAAAAATATAATTACAGGGGGAAAAAGAGAGAGAGAGAGAGAAAGGAAAAGAGAACAGATTCTGAACTATTTTATTGGTTAGCAAGTTGAAAGACCACACTGCTATCGGATTACCACCGCAATGACAGTCCTTAAGGTCTCGCCTAAAGGGGATCATGTGTCATAATAAAGTTTATTAAATAATAAAACTTATTAAAATTGTTAACCCGATTTATTTTATTCTCCCCAGCTTATACAAAATTTGGGTTGATAATAAGCCAAGCTACTGTATATACAGTAAAGCCGTTGCTTTATAATTTAGTTTAATTGGATTTATAACTTGGGAGTATATTGTCGCGTGCTGTACTTATAAGTTAGCAAAAACTGTGGTTTGAAAAATAAATTAATCTACTTTAACTCCATGCTTAATTAAACTTCCTTAATTCCTAAAACTGTTAATGAGAGCATTGATTAAACAATAAAACTAATACTTACTCCAAGCTCATAGGCGGCTGTGATCAGCTCCCCTGTGAAAAAATAATGTAAAACCAATAATTACTATTAGGGAATGACACTCCTCCCAAGTTTTCAAAATCCAAACCGTTGCGTTGGGGGGTTTTGCATTAATTTGACTGGATAAAAGTGTAAATCTGTGGAGATTTAACAGCATGAAATTTTCCAAGAATATTTTCTTCCCTCTCTGATGCCGTTGCACAAAATATCTTTTGTTATTTTTATTTTTTTTTTACGTTTCTATCGGAACATGCGTAAAGGTATGATGTGCAAATAAATGTTACAATAGTAACAGTAATTACTGTAATAATAATAATAATAATAATTCATATTTTTAAAAAGATTAAAACCATTGAAGATGCAGGAATAATCGGGGGCAGAAACAAGCAAAAGCTCTTGATTTCACAAGAAATGTGGTAGTTATTGCTGATTTATTGATATTCTTTCTTTACAAAATACCACATTTCTGAAATGTGAGTAAACTCTTGCCGGTATTAGGATTTAGGCATATTAGGAATTCTCTGCTCCATTACAATGATGAACATCTGCATCACTTTGGGAAACATCACAGGTTGGTAACGATTTTTTTATTATTATTTGCAATTTTTTCCAACATTAGAAGAGAAGTTGTGCTGCAGCAAAAACAAGAAGGCTTTTTGTTAGCTCTCTGCAAAGTCAAGTGCTCTGTATTAAACTAATTCAATCTTTTCAGAACAGTGGGACTAGACTGATCGAATTAGTTTGATGCCGGACAGTATCTCAAATTTGCAAATCAGGACAGTATCTCAAATTTGCAGATCTTGGTAAGAAGATACCTACTTGAGGGTCAAAGAATATTGGAAGCATTCATTATCTGATGGGTATTTTCTCTATCCGTTTTTTAAAACCACATTCAGAATAACTGACGGGATGTGTTTTCCCCAAAAACAGACCATAAAATGCTACTTCCCATAATACTAGAATATGTACAAAAGAGATCTGCAACTGCTAAACAAGGTCAGAAAGCAGGTGTCAGTTTATGCTATTATAAAAAGGCAGAGGAAGAGAGTATCTCAGCGGTAGTATGGTAGTACAGTGCAGTGGTTTGAGCAGCAGATCTTCATATTCAGGACCACTAAAACTCTACTAGATAGGATAGATGGATTTCAAGGGAAGTTACTTTTCTGTTGCTAATGGAATTTACTGCAGTTGCTATTAAGCGCCTCCAAGTTGTTTCCAACTTAGGCAAACCTATCATGGGGTTTTCTGGGGCTGAGAGTGTGTGGCTTTTGTCCGCCGGGCCAAAAAGGGGAGTGGACTCTGCCTGCACCGAAATCCCATCATGCATTCTTTACTGACCACGAAGTAAAATCTGAGGCAGAAGGTACACCTGTGATTCCAACACCACCTTTCTTTTTCTCTCCTCTATGATTTTTAACATCATTGCCTGATGAAGAAGCCAGTAGAGCCTTGAAAGCTTGCATAATGCATTTTGTGCATTGGAGTTGGCCCAAGAAAGGTATCGCTGCTAGTGGATTTTGCTGAGTTTTGATAGTTCTTTTTGCCTCCATATTCACTGATTCCACTCTTTTGGTAGCTGTTCGTACTGACTTCTTCCATCTACACATGTTTTGTAAAACCATGGCATGCTTGGCTGAGTTGATCCAATAGTTTAAAGGGAATTTTTTTTTCTCCTCTCTGAATTTTTGATTTGTTTTTAAAGCACTACATAGTTATACTGCAAAGGTGTTAATTTGACCGATGCATTATAATGCTAAGAAAAAAATATTAAATGAAAGTAAGGTATTGTACCAGGGGCCTAAATGCCCTAAAAGTGCCAGCTTGTGTGTGATTTTGGAAGCTAAGCAGATCAGCCCTGGTTACTTCTGGGATGGGAGATCACCAGTGAAAACCAGGCGCTGGACGCTGTATTTCAGAGGAAGGAATTGGCAAAACCACCTCTGCATATTCCTTGCCTGAGAAAACCCTATGAAACCCTTGGGGTTGCCTTAAGTTAACAGATGATTTAAAGATATATGCATATACACATTTGGATCACAGCAGTAGTTAAAATATTTTTAAATGGACAAAATGGTTTTGAGGTTGCATGTATTTTTTAATCATCCATTTTAAATTGTATTGATCTATTTTTAATTCAACTTTGTTTGCATTTTGTTCTGAACATTGTAAAGGCCATTGCCTATATACAATAAAATTACTACTACAAAGGCGCGCACACACACACACACACATTGTTTCAAATGTTCTGGAATTAAAAAGAAACCCTTTAGAGGGTGGGTATAAAATGCTGCAGTTGGTGCCTGGAATTGCTATAAAACAATCTGGGACAACCCAAACATCATTTGGATACAGCAACCAAAACCACAGAGTCGTGACACATTTCTACCATACGGAGGTGTCTTTTGTGAGTATTGCAGAGAGATCAACTACAGCAGGGCTTTCCAAATGGTGTGCCACAACACACTAGTGTGTTGCTTGAAGTGTGTAGGTGTGTCACCTACCATCATGGAAATGCGTGTTACTATTTATAAATCATATTTTTAAAAATATATGAAAGGTTTCCATGGGATAGGTTGTGTCCTCATACATTTTGGGTTATTACAATTTATGTAAGTGTCTGTGTCTCTTATAAGGGGTTAGCTTAAGCTCCGGTTTGCTAGTAAAACTGAATTACTGTGTCACAAAATGATGCGTGTCTAAAAAAGTGTGTCACCAACACGGAAAGTTTGGAAAGCTCTGAACTACAGGCATACCTCTGTTAACAAAGCTTCTGACAAAGAAGCTCCTTTTTTATTTATTTTTTCCCCTTTGGCATCTCCTTTAGTGTAAAAAGCTGTACAACTGATCCCAGCCTCATAGCTTATCCCACCCTATCTTCACTCATTTTCTGAGCTGGCAGGGATGCCGCCTTAGGGCATGGTGCTGACATTTGTCATAGCAATGGCTTCCTGAATCTCTCATATCACCAAAATTCGGGTGAGCCTCTGCTCCGTTGGCTCCCAACTGTCAGTATCAGCATTTGACCGGTGCATTATAATGCTAAGAAAAAAATATTAAATGAAAGTAAGGTATTGTACCATGCAGTTGCATGTCTGCAGCAATGAAGCTGATTCTGCTCTAGCTGGGTGTGCTTCTCTGGAACAGGGAAGATAAATAGCAGGTGCCCCCAGAATCCTTTACTGAGCATGCAGGAAAAGCAAAAACAAAGAGCAGATATCCTGTTCTCCGTAGCTATACCAGCACATTTTTTTTAAAAAGCATAGGTCTATAGATCTGTAAGTCCAGCCACCAAAACTGAAATCATATGAAAAGTGGAAGCTGATGAGAAAATAAAAATTATCCCTGGATGCCTTTTGGAAGAAGCTTCCAAGAGCTGTTGAGAAGGTTCAAAAGGTGCTGGCTATGCACTACGCAGAATTTATGGATTTTTGTGTTTTAATTATGTATTTTGATTGGCTGAAGATGATACATACTACACCTCTGGAGACTGCCAAGCTGGAGAAAGCTGGCACAGAGAAAAGGCTAGAAGTTGCCTTCTACCAGGCCAAATTCCTCATCCATATGGCCTGGTTTTGCCTACTCTTCCATGGCACTTCATGAAGGGCTCTCCTGGCCCTGTTTCAGATTGTTTTAATTCAGGGGTGATGTAGCCCTCCAGATGTTTCTGGTCTGAAGCCCCCCGCCAACCCCAGCAAGCACAGCCAAACCACAGGCATTCAAAGACGGGACCCTAGAACTTCTCCAAAGAGACACTCCAGCCATCAGCACTCGGAGGACCATTCCTCTAGAGACCACGCTTATAAGCTAGAAATAAGGACACTCAAAGGTTTTGACAAGCAAGAAGGGATGCAAGCAGACACTTCTGCACTACACTGTTATAACGTTATTATTCCACTTTCAACATCCTGTGGAATTCTGGGGTTTGTAGTTTACTGAGTCCAAAAAGCTCTCTGGCTGGGAATCCTAAATGCCCCTCCTTAAACTGCAAACCTCAGGATTCCATGTTGAAAGGGGAATAACAGCACTGTTAATAGTCTAATGCAGAAATGGCCTTTGTCTCTCTCTCTTTTCTATTCCACTCAGAACATTTATTCACACATTGAACTCACTTTTGCTAAATGTTGGGGATTTTTTTTTAGTACGAACAGAACTAGCAGGTCCTCTTTGGTTCTGCCTGTTTGAGAAACAGGGGGAAAAATCCCCGGAGAAAAAAACTCAATAAAAACTGGGGAAGAAAAACCATCAACATTAGTAAATCGGCGGGAAATTATTTTGTCTTCAGGAGTTCTCCAAAGTATTGAGCAAACGTAAGACCGATAAGCAGAACTAAAGGAAGAAAACCAAGGGCAAGAATTGTATTGATCAATTACTCTTACATAAAGGTCTTAGATAGTTTTTAGTAATGATATTGGGGCAATGAATATGTGAACAAGAGCCAGCAACAGTGACATCACAGTGGAGTTGTACATCAGATGTCCAGGCCATTTCCACCCTACGGTTAGAGTGCCATTATTTCCACTTTTAATATCCTGTGGAATCCTGGGGTTTGTAGTTTACTGAAGCCAAAGAGCTCTCTGGCTGAGAATTCTAAAGGCCCCTCCCTAAACTGCAAACCCCAGGATTCCAGATGTTCAAAGTGGAATGAAAGCACTATAACAGTATAGTGCAGAAATGGCTATACAGTGAAATCACCAGTAGCACTCACTAGAGATTTTGCAAGGGGTGATGCTGGCCATTTTGGGGGTGGGGATATGGGGAGGTGACATTCTAGGGTACCACAGGAAAACAACAGAGCTCCCAGGGTCCATTTATATTACAGAATTATAGCACTATTATTTCAGTATCATTGTTGTGTTTACATCCCGCAGAGTCCTGGGGCTGGCAGTTTAGGGAGAGACATTTAGAGTTAACAGGGGACCTCCTGTGCCTCACCAAACTACAAATCCCAGGATTCCAAAAGAAGAAACAGTGACTGTTAAAGTGGAATTTGTGGTTGTTGTGGGCCTGCAGGTCATTTCCAACTTATGGCAACCCTAAGGCAAATCTATTGAAGGGGTTTTCTGGGCACACCCCAGATCACCAAGTGAGTTCCCATGGCTGAGCAGGAAATCAAACTCCTGGCCTCCACAACTGTAGTCCAATGCTCAAACCACTATACTACACTGGAATAATGAGATCATTACTTACCATAAAAATATGATTCATAGAATCAACGAGTTGGAAGAGACCACAATGGTCTTCAAGACCAGCCCCCTGCCATGCAGGAACACACACTCAAAGCACCCCCAGCAAATGGCCATCCAGCCTCTGTTTAAAAACCTCCAAAGAAGGAGACTCCACCACACCCCCAGGCAGCATATCCCAGTGCTGAACGGTTCGTACCATCAGGAAGTTCTTCCTGATCTTTAGGTGAAATCTCTTTTCCTGGAGTTTGACTCCACTGCTCCATGTCCTAGCCTCTACAACAGCATAAAACAAGCTTGTTCCATCTTCGATATGACATCCCTTCAAATATTTAAACATGGCCATCATGTCACCTCTTAATCTTCTTTTCACCAGGCTAAATATACTTAGCTCCCTAAGCTGCAATTCGTAGGGCATGGTTTCTAGACCCTTTACCATTTTGTTTGCCTTCCTCTGGACGTGTTCCAGCCTCTCAATATCCTTCTTGAACTGTGGGGCCCAAAACTGGACACAGTATTCCTAGTGGGGTATGACCAAAGCAGAATAGAGTGGTGCTATTAGTCCCTTGAACTAGACACTATGCTCCTCTTGATGCAGCTCAGAATTGAATTGGCTTTTTTAGCTGCTGCATCACACTGCTGGTTCATGTTCAGGCTGTAGTCAACTAAGACTCTTAGATCCTTTTCATATGTACTGTGGCCAAGTCAGGTGTCATCTTATATCTGTGCAAGTGTGTAGTGTTGTGCTACTGTTATTCCTTATTTTTAATTGTTTTTAAATTATTTTAATTCTACAGTTTAATGCTATTTTATTCATAACCTTCTATATGCTTTTAGTTTCATGTGTTCACTTACTTTATATAAATCTTATAAACTGGAGGGGTGGGAGAGCAATATATAAATAAAGGGAGGAGAGGAAAGGGTTTCATCTACAGAAGTGGGAATTCCAGACTCTTGTCACAAAAGGCTGGAATCGCCTTTTGTAAATGAGTCTTAAAGGCAGAAGAGCCAAGCCATCCTTTGTCCTCGGTAAACTCAACATTATCTTTGTTGCACCCATGTCCAATTGTTTATAAAAGCTCTTCTTAAGGCTTCCCAGTCCATTTGCAAAAATAAGGGCACTCGCCTTCCTCCAAGCCACGCACCAAGGGATTATTTAATATTTACAGAGAGATTTTTTAAAATGGGGAGAATTACATATTGCATAACTTAATACACATAACGCTCAGTATAAAAATCAGGGCAAAGGAGCTACCAAAAACAAAAACATCATCGCACGATCCGTCTTTCAGTCCAGAATGTAACATTAAGCATTTTTCAAATCCTTCCTTAAACCAGGCACCTCCTTTGAGATGGTCTCTGGGTTACATTCAGAGGCTGCAAGCGCTGTTAAGTAAGGGGTATGGCTTTGCACAAGACAAGTGGTGAAAGGCAGGTTCACATTTCCATTTTCACACTCCCAGCCTCTCCAGCAGAGATGCTGAAAGGTTACCTAGTTTAGGGATTCAGACATCTCAACGCGAGGAAGGATCAATTCTCCACTGTTTTCGTTACATCCCGAACACCAGTCGCCCCTAAATCCATTAATACAGCAGTTTTTAACGTGTGGGGCACCGACCACCCAGGGGACCACAATATCCACAAAATTTGCAGTAAAGAAAGGGAGGGAGGGAGGGAGGGAGATGGACAGATAGATGGTCATACTTTGATCTCAAAGATCAGGAGTCTAAACAAGAGAAGGTTAAGAGGGGACATGATAGTCATGATAGCCATGTTTAAATATTTGAAGGGATGTCATGTCGAGGAGGAAGCAGGTTTGTTTTCTGTTGCTCCAGAGACTAGGACAATAGCAATAGCATTTATTTCTATACTGCCTATCAACTAAGTGTTATCTAAGCGGTTTACAATGTATTTTTAGCTAATTGCCCCCAACAAGCTGGGTACTCATTTTATCGACCTATGAAAGGATGGAAGGCTGAGTCAACCTTGGAGCCTGGGAGGATCGAACTCACAACCTTGTGGTTGCAGTACTGGCATTTAACCACTGCGCCACCAGGACAAGCAGCAATGGATGCAAACCATAGGAAAAGAGATTCCACTTAAACCTCAGGAAGCACTTCCTGACGGTCAGTGGTCCTGCAGTGGAATATGCTGCCCCAGAGTGTGGTGGAGTCTCCTTCTTTGGAGGTTTTTAAACAGAGGCTGGATGCCCATCTCTCGGAAGTGCTTTGATGTGGGTTCCTGCAGAGCAGGAGGTTGGACTGGATGGCCCTTGGGGTCTCTTCCAATTCTGAGTCTTTTGCTGGTGACAGACATCACTCGTGTGAAGTTCCATCACAATATCTCAAACCACTCAACAGTTACGAGAATTAACTGATAGCAAAAAAAAAAGTATTCAGCTCTTGCTACTTCAGCATGCAGTGAGAATATCCAAGCGAATGATGCTAAGTGGCTGAGAGAAAGCACACATTTCTTGCTACCATACATACAGCCAAAAGCCGCCTTCGTAGCTGCACTGAACTCTAGCGTCAGAATCATTCCAATACAAACACTGTAATAGGAGCGCATGCATTTACTTATTTCTCCCTTCCCTCCAAATCTGAAAACCCCTGATAAGCAACTTTAAATAAATACTTAATGCACTTCAGGGTTTTAAACCTTTGAGTTAAGCCTTGGTGGACCCCAGCAACAGAAGATGCTTAAAGGGGGTCCAGGTAAAGAAAAGGTTAAGAACCACTGCATTCATATGGGGATGGTTCTGATTTCTGACTTCACAATGTGTTTCTGCTGGCAAGGCGGTCTGAGAAGAAAATGTTTTGGAATTAGTTCTGGGTGTTTTGTTTTTTGAGCCACGGTCAACCGTACACGCTTTAAGCTCCTTTTATACAAGGCTATACTTAGGAGAGGATTTGCTTAAAATATCATTCCATCTTCGTTTTATTAAATCATGTCCTGATGCTGCTGGAGAGGACAGTTCCAGTTTCTTGGGAATCAACACTTCCAGAGTAGTGAGAGAAAAACACACGCAGTGTACGTTTCTGTATTTGCTGAATCCACAATCTGCAAGCTGAACATAACGCTTAAGGCACAGAGGAACCTCAAAGAACGATCCTATACTCACCTAACCTAGAAGTGATTTAACAGAGTACGATTAACCTCGGAAAAAAACACACAATGCACCCACCGTATATGCAGGATTCCATTATAGGGACCCCTGTGTAAAACAAAGGCCCCTTCTTCAGCTTACTGGATCCCAGCAGTGTTCCACGGGGATCTCAGTAGAGCTTCTCCCGGAAGGGGAGCATGACAGAAGTGCTCCCCTCCAAACCAGCTGCCTCTATGAATGGAGGATGCACAATGGCGCCACCTCTTCCTTCTGCAGGATGCTGTCCCAGGATGCGCTGGGACAGGAAGTGCAACCTTTGCACTTCCAGGACCTCTGCACAGCACGTAAGTGCAAGCAGGCAGCGGGAGGGTTGCACAATCACCAATCATTAATGGGTAAATCCTGTCAATGATTTACTGCATGATCGCGCCACCCGCAAATGGGAGAAGGATGGGAACCAGACAACATCATGCAGAACGATCACCCGGGTCTCATTCTTCTCCCCTCCCCAGTGTAGCATGATGATGTCCTGCAGAAAGAGCCAAAAAATGCAAAGCATCGCATCCCATTATAGTCAACAGACATGGCAGGTGTGTGCCCATGGTGGCACGGGTATGCGCATGTCACATCCACTGACTATAACGGGATGCAAAGCTTCATGCAACTTCACATTCATGCATGCAGAGATTGCACAAGAGGAGAGCCCGCACAGAACTGTGTTCCTCATGCGAAATCCTCAACATGCCAGCCCAATCTTGAATCACAATGAAACAAGAACAAGCAACTGTGGTACAAAATTCTGCCTAAAATATAGAATCTGTGGAATAGAGTAGGCCATAAAATGTACCCTGTATGGACTAACTCACCAATGATCCACATTTGGCCCGTGTATGGACAAGAAGAGAGCCAGTGTGGTGTAATGCTTTGAGCCCTGGATTATGACTTTAGAGCAGCGCTTTCCAAACTGTGTATCACGACACACTAGTGTGTTGCCTGCAGTGTGTGTGTCATGCGAACGTAATGGACAGAGGGGCAGGCCAGGCTTGGGTGGAGCGGCTGCCTCCACTTACTGAATTACTTACTAAATTACTATTTCGTGAAATGATGCACATCTAAAAAGTATGTCACCAACATGAAAAGTTTGGAAAGTTCTGCTTTAGAGACTAGGGTTCAATTCTCCACTCAGCCACGAAAACTCACAGAGTGATTGTCACATCACACACTCTCAGCCGCAAAAAAACCCATAACAGGTTCACCATAGGGTCGCCATAAGTCGGAAACAACTTGAAGATGCACAAGAACAACAGCGGCAGCAGGCAAAAACTAAGTTGCCATCTCATAGGCCAAATACCTCTAAGGCAGGAGGAAGACCATGTTGCCCCCCTCCCCAAAGGCTTTGGTCTGCAACTCCAATCAGCACCAGCCTGTGGACCAATGGTAAGAGATTGTGGGAACTCTAAGCCAAAGTTTAAGGGCAAAAGAACACACCATTTAGATGTTTATTTAATGTGTACATTTTAACAAAGAGAAACAAGAACATCAGTTGATGGGAAGAGGACAATTGCCAGGATCAGAGCAACCCTGGGTGGTGGGAGGTTTAACCGTTTCCTCCCCATCTACAGAGCTGAGCATAATTTCTCCTCTAAAGCTGGTATTTGCATTGGGGGGTGGGAAAGAACCACTCACTGGTCAAATTCCCCCTCCGTGCTTGTTGTGATCACCGCACCTATCTGGAGGGCCCCAGCTGGTGACCCATTAAACCAGGGATAAAAAAAAAACCCAATTTCCCACCCTCAAGACTCTCCAGGGCAACACCAATCCTCCCCCTACTCCAAATTAAACAAGATGGAGAAAAACAAAAATGCAACCGGCTTCGAGTACCCTTTCAGTTTAGAGAAACTTTTTTAAAACATGAGAAGGATGCACCTTGTTAAGAAGGAAAACAGCAGCAATTTGCCTTTTTTTACCCCAATTTTTTGTTTCGGTAAGGGGACCATCTTGGGGTTTCCAGTAGGCCTCGCAACGCCACGTGATGCATGCAGGCTCTAGGATTCCGAGTCTTGCATTAAACACCACAGTGCATCAGCCTATTTCCTGACCTGCAGCAAGTTTTCCCAGCCACTCCTTTCCTAATCCTGCTGCCTCCCTGTTTCTGCCTCCTGTGCAGTACTCCCGTTGAGAGATCCTGAAATGTCAGGACCGGAGAGAGAATGGAAGCATCCCTTGCTGGGCACTAGGAGACTCCAAAGATACCAGTGTACTGTAAGGTAAAGATTACCTAAATTAGTTTACTACAGTAGGATCAGCATGGCCATTATTTAACTGTGGTCAGGGCTTGGATAAGTTACTTGTTGAACTGCCATGCCCAAAAATCCCCCAGCCAGCAAGGGAGTTGTAGTCCAGAAAGTGGGGGTGTTTTTGGAATTGCGGCCCAAAAACATCATTCTTCCAAAGGCTCACCATAGTCAAACACAAGCAGATCTTCTAAGAATACACCGCTATAGTATTCTGAAACCACTTTTAACTGCCATGGCACCATCCACGGAATCCCGAGGTTTGTAATTTAGTATCTGACAGATAAGTCTGGTTCATCTTACCGAACTACAGGTTTAAGAAATCTGTGTTTGAGAATTCTTTAAAATCTGGAAATTATATAAAAAGAAATTGTACCCTAGAATTCCACTTTGGATATCTATTCAAGAGGCCCTCCGTAAATAACAATACATAGCAAAGAAACAAATAAAAGGAAAAGAGGAAGACAGAAAAACAGATGGACATGCACACACTGATTGCAAAGAGCAGTCTTTTGTCGGTGACAGACATCATTTATACAAATTTTCAATACAATATCTCAAATCATTTAAAAGTTATGAAAACGTTTGATAGCAAAAAAATTATTCAGCACTTGCTACTTCTGCATGTGGCGAGAACATGCAAGTGAGCAGCTGAGAAAAAGCACATGTCATTTCTTGCCACAACCCATGGAAATAGAAGCTGCCTTCAAATTAAGTCCTGATGGTCCACAGGAACAAAAGATATTTAAACGGGGTCCATGCTAAAGAAAAGATTAAGAACCACTAGGTTAGACTCAATATAGGGTATGACTTCTACGTATTCTTCTTAGGAGACAAGCATTAGCAAATCCCTAATGGCAAGAGGAACAGACTAACAAATGAATACATTGCTGAGCTGGTTTCTGTTTCAAAAAGACCATTTCTGCCCTATATTGTTATAGTGCTATTATTCCACTTTCAACATCCTATGGAATCCTGGGGTTTGCAGTTTAGGGAGGGGCCTTTTGGATTCTCAGCCAGAGGGCTCTTTGGCCTCAGATAACTGCAAACCCCAGAATTCCACAAGTTGGTGAAAGTGGAAAGATAACACTATAAGAGTATAGTGTGGAAATGCCCAAAATCTCTTCCATCTCAATCGACACAAGTACAAGACAAAATGTGATAAGCTGCCTGTGCCCAAAGGCTCACATCCATCCTTTAGTGAAATAAAATGTTTGGCTAGTTGTACTGAATCAGTTTTTCTCAACTTGAAATGGAACTGACAACTAGGACAGAGGGTGAGTTAGTAAAGCAAAAGATACTACATTATAACTCAGCAAAAGAAAGTTCTTGTTGATATAAAACACACCAGGTACCCCTTTCTTTATGGATGTGACCTTAAAAACAATAGTGTTCCCGCAAGGGTACTCATTTTTTGTTAATTATAAGAGAAGCATACGCTATTCTCTTTACATCATTACAAATATTTCAATAAAATAATTTAGGCTATTTCTGCACTATACAGCTATAGTGTTATTATTCCACTTTCAACATCCTACGGAATCCTGGGGTTGGCAGTTCAGGGAAGGACCTCTAGAATTCCCATCCAGAGAGCTCTTTGGCCTCAGGAAACTACAAACCCCAGAAGTGTAGGGCTGAAATGACCTTCGATGTAAAGCTTTGAATGTGTTTGATTCCAAATATTTAAACCAAACCAATTAGATGACATCAGTTAGAAACAGGAAAATTTTCCAGAAAATTTCCCAGTTCTCCTTTTTCCATCACCGGCACAGGTCTGGCACAAGCTACTGCTGCAAAGAATCACACTTCAGTGCCAAGATCTGCAGAAAACAGCAAACACTTTGACTGACTACTGATGCCAGTAATAGAAGAAAGTGCAAAAGCAAGGTTACAGCTGAATTTTAAGATGACAAAAATAATGGTCACAGATGACTTAGGAAACTTTAAAGTGGGTAACAAAGACATGAAAATAGTTGAAGATCTCCTATACTTTGGTTCAGTCATTAATCAAAACAGCAGCTGCAGTCAAGAATCAGAAGATGACCAATAATTGGAAAGGCAACCATGAAAGAATTAGCTATGATCCTCAAGTGTAAAGACGTATCTTTAAATGTCGAAGTAAGAATCATCCAGGCCACAGTATTCCCAGTTTCTACATATGGGTGTGAAAGCTGGACAGGGAAGCAAGCTGACAGGAAGAAAATCAACTTGTATGAAATGGGGAGCTGGAGGAGAGTTCCTGTCGGGAAGTGTGGCTTCTGTCAAATGTATGCAACAGTACAGATAATAGAATAAATTTGATTGATCAGATAGGGGATGGTTGGCTGAAGCACTAATAGGCATCCATTGTTTAAAGCTACCTGCTACTGACTCAACTGACTCAAAAACAAACAAAAAATTGAGGCCATTTCCGCACTAGCCTGTTATAACGCTATGATTCCACTTTCAACATCCTTTGGAATCCTGGGGTTTGCAGTTTCAGGAGGGGCCGCTTGGCCCCTCCTGGAATCATAGCGTTATAACAGGCTAGTGCGGAAATGGACGAATTCTCTTCCTCCTCCTCCTCTTTATTTCTACCCCCACCTTTTCCCCAAACCAAGATTGAAAGGAGCTTACAAATTAAAACAAGTACAATACAATTCAAATACATTTCAGAAGCAACATTAAAATGCAATTAAACTATTAATACTAAAAACAGTTTAAAATGGGCAATTAAAAATGTTTGAAAACAGTTTAAAATGCAGTAGAATTGAAACAATAAGCAGCCTCTTAAAAGTCCTTCTCTAAAAATCTTCAGTGCTGAAAGGGGCCTTTGAGTCCCCTCCCTAAATTGCAAACCCCAGGATTCCATAAGATGTTGAAAGTGGAATAATATCACTATAACAGTCCAGTGCAGAAACAGCCTTAGGAAAAAAAGTTTACTAATGATTTTACATTTACATATGCATTGGAGAGCTTCCATCCTAACTAGCTAATGAAAAGATTAGGTAAAAGGTAGTCGCTTTATCCTTAACTCACCATCTTCTCGATGGAGATGCAAAGCACGGCTGGAGAGAAGAAGAAGCAACAAAGATGGAGAAGGAGAATTGAGAGATGTGGCCCAGTTACCTGCATACAGAAGGTATTTATGACCATGCATTTCAGTGGATAGGAAGAGCAAACAGGGAGGTTTTAGATTAGAAGAAGAGAAGACTTTTGCTTGCAGGAAATTGTGCCCTATCTAAACCTAAACTGCTCTAAGAGCAAGAGAGTAGGGGGAGAGAGAGAATGCTAGCATTTTCCAACAGTATTCTCTGCCCAAGAACTTCCCTAGTGCCTCACCCAACTATGAACCCAAGGATTTTCAAGGATGCAGCCCCTTCAGCTGAAGTGGAACCATCGTGCTAGAACTGGGTAGTGTAAAAGGGCCCCATGTGGACCATCTGTAGGCCTGCTCAGTTTTCTCTCCAAGGCCGTTTCCACCTTACACAGTTATAGTGCTATTATTCCACTTTCAACCTCTTGTGGACTTCTGGGGTTTGTAGTTTACTGAAGCCAAAGGGCTCTCTGGCTGAGAATTCTAAGTGCCCCTCCCTAAACTGCAAGCCCCAGGATTCCACAGGATGTTGAAAGTGGAATAATAGCCCCAGAACAGTGCAGTACGGAAATAGCTCAAGTGCTAACTTTTGATGGGCAACATCAAGATCAGCCTGTGCTCTATACTCAAGCTTGTTCTTTATCAATCAACCAAGGCTGGACTGTACATCCTTTCAAAGAGAGGACTGGCCTCTCTGATGCAGGACACATGACCGTACTTAAACCCAAAGGTTTGGATGACGACGATGATGATTAGAAATAAAACAGACAGAAAATAAACCCGTGCGGACTGGGCAGGCTCACTGTCATAAAACACTGAAGCGGAGATGGAATAGAGCAGTGGTTCTTAACATGGAGTCGAGGGGACCCCTGGGGGTCCACAGAGTCTTCACAAGGGGGTCCACAAAGCCCTGCTGCTGAACGACAATAGTTGCAGCAGAGACGCAAATAGCAGGGCAGTTGAAGGTACTGAAACTGATTCCTCATTTGCAAACAAGGAAGCAGTTTGGGCGCACACACACCTACCCCTGCACCTGCCTCCCGGACAAAAGGGACACAGCAGCGGACTTGCGCACACGCCCAAACTATGACTCCGGAGAGCAGCATCTGAATCCCCATTTGACCATGGTGACCGCAGGGAGGTCACATTCTCTCAGCCTCAGAGAAAGGCAAAGGCAGCTAACCTTGCCAAGAAACCTTCCCCTGATAGGTTCACCTTAGGGTCGCCATAAGTCAATTTTCAAAGGGGAGAGACATGATGGCTACAAAGAACCTCCCCCCTGTCAGCAGTACTGTGTTGTTGTGTGCCTTCCAAGTCACTTCTGACTTATGGCAAACCCAAAGTGAACCTATCACAGGTTATTTTTTGGCAAGGTTTGTTCAGAGGGGGTTTGCCTTTGCCTTCCTCTGAGGCTGAGAAAATGTGACTTGGCCAAGGTCGTCCAGTGTCTGGGATTTGAATCCTAGTCTCCAGAAGCCTTTAATAAATAAATGAATATTTGAACATTTAAATAAATATTTGAATATTTAAATCTAAATCATGAGTTAAGTCTTAGGGGACCCTGGTAACAAATTATATTTATGGGGGTCCCTGCTAAAAAAATGGTTAAGAACTACTGTGACAGAGTATCTTGGAAAAGGCCATGGTTCACTGGACAACAGTAATCCATATTGCAACCGTGTGTACCAAATGCTGTTTGCATCTTTGAAAATCAGGCCTTTCAGAATACTGAAGGATCTCAATGTACAGAACTTGTACATTTAAAGCATTTCTAGAGTTTTACTATAAGAAATTCCCAGCTGGCTTCCCATCCAGCAATTAACTAGGTCAAGAACAAGACCTCAGAAAAATTACCTTTTGGAAAGACAACTCCCAAAATCTCCCCACCAGCATGGGCAGCTCTGGCCCAGTTTCAGCAACATGGTTGTGTTATCCACTTTCTCACTTTTTACTTGGAATTGAAAAAAGAATTAGAAACTATGTCTTCTGTAACAGTTGGCAACTTTTAAAATTTTCTGCCACTTTAAACTAAGGACAATTTGATGTAGCAAGCTTATGTCAACGACATTTAGGAAGCAAAATTAACAAAGTTATTCACGTCAATTTTTACATAATATATACCATATTTAGTAAGTGTTTTCTCCTGCAACAGCCAAACTGTAATATTTGGAATGGATCAGAGGAAATCCATGCAGTGTGGTTTAAATATCAGATTAAGACAAATCCACAGCTGCATATGGAAATTACCTTTACAGCAATGTTTGTAAACTTGTAAGGCATGACAACTCAACAAAGGAACTTCTTTTGCAGCATTTAGATTTTAGCAGTGCAACCCCAGGCACTCAAACCCAAAAGAAGCTACAAATCAGTGAGAGAAAACCTATTTTGCCTGTTGAAGGTTTAGGTAAACAACTGCAAAAAAAAAAAGAAAAAGAAAAGGTAAGCTAAACCAACAGCCAGTTTAAAGAATACAAACCATTCAGTGTTTTCAGCAAACTTGCATTTAAAAGATCCTGAGGGCTGTTAATTCCTGACCGTGTTTTAAATCAAACAGAAGTCTTCTCCTTACAGCTAATTTTTTTTTTTACAGAAAAAGTAACAAGGAAGAAATATCAAAATCAGATGCAATCTACAAGTTCTGTTCACACGTACAGTTTTTCAGCTTTCGCTGTCCCACTGTTTTGCTACCATGGTTTGTTCACCACTCTGCAGCTTGTCTTCATAATGCGCTAATTATTTTTTTTTTTTGGTTGGTTGGTTGGTTATCTGTTTGTTCATGCTCAGACCTCTCTATCCATGCTATGTATATGCAGGTATACACCAGTTAACAAAGTACAGGTGTTCCTGGGCATTGCTTGTTTAACAGAAACTTTGGTAACAGAGGCAGAAATACCATGGGAAGAACGTTATATTCACAGAATCACAGCATTAGAAAAACCCGCAAGGATCATACAGTCCAACCCCTGACATGTAGAGATGCACAATCAAAGCACTTCTAAGAAACGGTCATCCAGACTCTGGCTAAAATCCTCTAAAGGAGATTCCACCACACTCCCAGGCAGAATATTCCACTGGCAAACTGCTCTTACTGTCAAGAATCTCCTTTCCTGAAGTTTGAAGCCACTGCTCCATGTCCTAGGCTCTGGAACAGGAGAAAACACTTGCTCCATCCTTCAAATACTTAAACATGGCTATCATGTCTCCTCTTAATTTTCGCTCCTCCATGCAAAACATACCCAGATCCCTAAGCTGCTCCTCACAGGGCACAATTTCCAGGCCTTTTACCATTTTGGTCATCTTCCCCTGGACACACACCAGTTGTCAATATCCTTCCTGAACTGTGTTGCCCAGAACAGGACACAGTAGTCCAGGTGGGGTCTGACCAAAGCAGAATAGAGTGGTACCATCACTTCCCTTGGCCCAGACACTGTTGATGCAGCCCAAAATTGCACTGGCTTTTTTAAGCTGCTGCATCACACTGCCAAGTCATGTTCAGCTCGTGGTCTACTAAGACTTCTAGATTCTTTTCACATGTACTGTGGTCAAGCCAGATGTCATCCATCCTATATCTGTGCTTTTCATTTTTTCTGCCCAATTGTAGTACCTTTACATTTCTAATATCCCATATGAGTGCCAAAAAGGTGCCTTTCCAGCAGAGGAGGGGATATTACTTGGGGCTCAAATTTCTTCTCCCCTTCCCACAAAGGCTGGGTGGGTCCTGCAGAGCACATCTGGAGAGGAACACAGAGGGGACTGTAAACAGAAAGAAAACTCCCATTCACCTGGTGACAGGGAAGGAACTGTCTGGCTCTCCAGACGCAGCTGGATTGCAACTCACAGCACTCTTCACCATTGGCTATGCTGGCTTGAGCTCCTGAAGTCGTAACCCAACAACATCTAAAGGGTTGCACAATTCCTACCACTGAAGCAGTGGAAGTCTGCCCTGGTAATGTTGGATTTCACCTGCTAGTTTTAATCTTGCGCTGTGTACAAAAATCTATGCACTTCCTAGGGACAGTCATCAAGGTGGAGGGGGAAAAGTTAATTATAAGTTTAACTGTACCTTTGACTAGTATCATATACACTTCCAGATGCCCAATTCAATTCACATTGCATTAATCCCATTATATAACAGATTAATTTTAAGAAACAATACACATCCAAAGGCGGAAAATTATGGTAGTGAAAAAATCCCACACTGGCTGACAAACGCATACAGAAGGTACCTGGAGTGAAATAACATGTGCCAAAATCATAAAACCCACATATCCAATAACAAGGTATAGAGAGCACAAAAACATAGGTTCATGAGATATTACCCTGTTTCACACTTATAACCAAGAACCTCCTCCTTACCTAAAATATGAGTAGGTAAAAGCAATGCCACCAGAGCTCAGAAATGGTGCAGTATGTCATATCTGAATCCAGCTTCCAAAGTCTTAGCTTTCATTTAAAAAAAAATACAAAAAAGTTCCCAGTCCTTTTAACAGATTTTCTCTATATTTTTACCAAGGAGGAACCCTTGAAATACTGTAATTCTCAAATCTCAGAGAAACCCTGCATAAAAATTAAGGTTTCTACAACTTAGGGGGGAAAAATCAATCACAATCCCTCTATGGAACCCCTAGCAAACCCTCAGAGAATCCCAGGGTTCCAGGGAATCTCGGTTAAGAAATTCTGCCTTATAGCAACAAACATATGTGTCATAATGAACGGGAAATTACTACTTGGAATTTCACAAGCCAATCAGCCAGCCTTCCTTCCTGCCACATAGACAGACAGGCTGCTGTTGTGTGACCTCCAGTTGTTTCTGACTTATAATGACCCAAATGCAAACCTATCACAGAGCTTTCTGAGAGCTGAAAGTGTGTGACACGCTCAAGGCCACCCAGTGCATTTCCATGGCCCAGTGGAGCACCAAATTGTGGTTTCCAGGGTCAGAGTCCAATGCTCAACCCACTACACTACTCTGGCTCTGGACATTTCCGCACTACACTGTGGAATTGTGGAGTCTGTAGTTTACTGAGGCCCAAGAGCTCTCTGACTGAGAATTCTAAAGGCCCCTCCCTAAACTGCAATTCCTAGGAATCCATAGGATGTGGAAAGTGCAGTGACAGCACTAAACAGTGCAATGTGGAAGTGGCCTCTCTCATGTATATATATGAGGGTCTAAATATCCTGAGGGCACCAGATCCTATCTGTTCTTGGAAGCTAAACAAGTCAGGCCTGGTTGGTATTTGGATAGGAAACTGCCAAGCAACACAAGGTGCTGTAAACTATATTTCAGGGGAACGCAATGGCAAACCACGTTGGAGTAGTCCTTGCCCAAGAAAACCCTATGAAATTCATAGGGTCACCATAAATCGGCAGGCAACCTGAAGGGAAGTACCCCTCAATATATGCATACCTGTCTGTGTGTGTGTGTGTGTATCCACGCATGCATGTATGCACACACACAGAGCTAGCCAATAGACTGTCACACCAGCTAGCAATACAAAAACAGATCATCGTATTTGCCAGCGTACAAGATGCACCCATGTATAAGGCCCCCCCCCATTTATACACCCGCAAACACGATTTGCTGGCATATAAGACACACCAGTATATAAGACGCACCCCATTTTCAAACAGTATTTTTTGGGGGGAAAGTGAGCAAATACAGGTACATAAAACAGTAACAATACAGAACGGGTTAATACAAAATTAAGACATGATGGCCATCATCTTCATGCACACGACACCACACAGCTTGTAGATTCAGTCTCTTCTTGGGGCAGGATTTGGACTTTCTGAGTACAACAATGTAGAGTGTTTAGCAGGACACTGAACAATTTTGTCTGTCCCTCTTTGTACTGTTGATCCTTCCTGCTTCACTTGCCCTTCGCCTATTTCCACCCTTAGAAAAATAAAGTATTATGCAAAAATAGAGGGGTTATACCTTGTTAAGTCAAAGCAACTGGGCAGCAACTGGGATCACTACTGAGCAGATAATTACTGAGCTGACTACCATATGCTGGCTGATGGATTTTGGGAGGTGTAGTCCAACAAAGTACCTTCTCCACGCTCCGACTCAAATCTACAGAATAAGGTTACAAGGCCTAAGCGGAAGGAAAGAACCCACTGGCCCTCCAGATCTTTTGGACTTCAATTCAACTCCTAGAAGTCCCACCCAGTGCAGCCAATGAAATAGGATTGTGGGAGCAGTAGTCTAAAACACCTGGAAGGCCAAAAGTTCCCCCTCGCTGACTTAAATCTTGCAAGCAACAGTTCAAGAGGCAAATCTCCTGATCTTCTCCTCCTTTCTTTTCCCTTGCTCCTTTTTCTATTGTTGGATAGAGTTACAGTTTCTTAGTCTTTCAATGAAATGCACAACAACTCTGCAGTGTAAGGGAACAAATTTTTTTAAAAAAATAAGAAATTTGCTCTTCAACTGATAGGATCATGTCAGTAAATTGTGCCCCAGTATATTTTTTTAAAAAAATGGAAGAGTCCTAGTGCAAATCCAAAAAGTTCTGCAAACAGCCACCCACCACAAAAAGGCAGAGTGACCCAGAAAATGGACAGAGAGGCAACAATATCCAAAACCCAGCAAAACCCCAGGACTCTGTTGTGAGATCTCGTGCTTCTTTCGGCCAATCCAGAAAAGTCTTAAGTGGCCTAAAGACTCCTGGTGGGTTTCACGGCTCAGAGGGGACTGGTCAAGTCTCAGACCAACATTTCAGCCCTGCGACTAATTACAGGCTGCTAATCGCAGCGGGGAAATCACGCTCTCTCATCCAGAGAATTCTGGTATGTCGGTCGAACATTCACGGATCTTTAATGGCAGCACTGGCCACTGGTCGCTTTGCCCACAAAGAAAGATCTCCACTACCTGTGCGAGGGAAAGGATACGCATAGCTGTTTCCACACTGCGCTGTTATAGTGCCATCCTTCCACTTTCAACCTCCTGTGGAATTCTGGGGTTTGTAGTTTCCTGAGGCCAAAGAGCTCTCTGGCTGAGCATTCTAAATGCCTTTCCTTAAACTGCAAACCCCAGGATTCCATGGGATGTTGAAAGTGGAATAACAGCAGTATAGCAATGCAGGGTGGAAACAGCCTATATTAGAGATTATAATCAGATATTGAGAAAGTTCTTTTGGGGAGAACTCGCACTCCCCAAACCTCTCAGTCAGTACCGGCATGGCCACCACCATCATAGCAGAGTTTGAGAAAGCTGGCTTCAGAGATCCCAGAATCGCCTGATATGTGGAGGATTCTGGGAGTTGCAATTCATAGCCATGCTTGCTAGGGGTGCCAAAAAGTAACTTTCTCCAGCTCTGCTGTGATCATGACTATACGGCGGCGTATTGCAAAAACGACAGAAATTGTTATGATTGTCACTGGCAGCTCCTCAAGTATATTTTATTCCTTGTATCAAAATCACCATGTTCTTCATCTGTCCGTCACACGAGCAAAAAGTGGGCGCCACTTGCGATTGGCCCATCCAAGGCCAGTTCCGCACTGCACTGTTATAGCGCTACGATTCCGCTTTCAACATCCTTTGGAATCCTGGGGTTTGCAGTTTAGGGAGGGGGCACTGCGAATCCTCAGAAACCCCTGAATTCTGCAGGATGTTGAAAGTGGACTGACAACAGCAGAAGGGTGCAGTGGGGAAATGGCCCCAAGAGAAGCACATTAAGGAAAAAAACAGAATATGCAAAACAGGGTCCCCAAATTAAAAACTGGGGATGGCTCCCGCGTCTTGTCTAGAAGAGGGGTTTTTAGCAGGCGTTGCTCGTTCCCTGCTTGCACGCCAAGCCCCGCCGGCCGAAATCCCCCCTTCCGCCCAACTAGCCAAGGCACAGGAGCCCTCCCCGGTTCTCCACCTGGCAACCCCAAGGCCAACCTATGCAAATTGGCAGGCCCGGTGCATCTTGGGAAGCGGGTCCTGCCCACACGTGCTCGTCCGGGTGGGAAGGGAGAGGCGGGCGCGCTACGTTACCGGAATCTCCCCCGGGCACGGAGGGGGGCAGCGCCGCCACATACAGGGCCGCCACCGCCGCGCCCGCCGCCCCGGCCCCGCTCGGCGGCCCCATGGAGAGCCCCCGCCGCCGCCGCCGCCGCCTCGGTGCGCACGCGTGGAACGCTCCCGCCCAGCCGCCGCCGCCGCCGCCGCCGCGACTTCCGGGTTCTGGAAGGCGGTGGGCGGGGCTCATGGCGGCTCGTTCCATTTTGCGGGGGTGGGTAAAGGAGGCCTCTTTTCCCCTCCCGAAAATGGTTTGGCCGACGCCCGCCGCTCTTTTGCCAGCCTTGAATAGCGGAGAGGCGCTCCCCCACCTGGTAGGAGGCGGTACTGCAGGAAGAAGGGGTGCTGAGACCAGAGCGGGTTGGGGAGGCGCGGGGCGGTTTTTAAGGAAGAAGTTCCCGAAATAAAGGGAATAAATAGGCTACGGATCGCCATTCTCCGGCCATTTCCGCCCCATGCTGCTGTAGTGCTATTATACCGCTTTCAACATCCGCTTAAAACAAGGGGCCTTTCCACACTACATTGTTATAGCGCTATTATTCCACTTTCAACCTTCTATATGGAATCCTGGGGTTTGCAGCCCAGGGAGGGGCCTTTAGGATTCTCAGCCAGAGAGCCCATGGGCCTCAGGAAACTACAAACCCCAGGATTCCACAGGAGGTTGAAAGTGGAATATAGCAGTATAACAGTCTAGTGCGGAAGTGGCCTCTGTTTCAAAGCCACATCATTGGAAACCCTTTAGACCTTTTGCACCTTCCTCGGAGGCCAGCCTGGGTTCTCTAGTCAGGATACCCATGAAAGGCCAAATTGGAAATGGTGGGAAGGGTCGTGATTCTGCATGCTTGGGTTGCATAGTTATTATACTCGGAATTCCTATTGTGAGTACATGAATTGGGATCAACATACATGCTGCCGTCCAACATTTCCTAGATGAAAACGGGGCCTTTCTGCACCTCAGTGTTACAGTGCCATGATTCCACTCTCAACCTCCTGTGGCACGCTGGGCTTTGCAGCTTACTGAGGCCAAAGAGCTCTCTGGCTGAGAGTTCCAAAGGCCCCTTCCTAAACGGCTCACCCCAGGGTTATTCCATAGGATGTTCAAAGTGAAATAACCTCAAGCAACCTCAGTGTGGTCAAGACGGCAGAAGTTACCCACGAGGAAGAAGGCAGGCGCTAGGAGAGGCTGCCGCAGTTTGCTTTGGCCTGAGCCTTCTGGGAACAGCAAGATTCCACCCCTCCTCTCCTCTTCCCACAATTCAATGGGTGCAAAACTACTTTTGTACTTTGAACTGGGTCTGCAGCAGTTGAAATAAGCTGAAGACAAAGGGAGAATGTTGGGAAAATGAGACTGAAACTGTCAGGATCCAATCTTCATTTAGCAAAGTCACACAGAGAAGCGGTAGAAGTTTTATCTAACGACTTGTGGCTTCAGACTGGTACTTGGAATAAACACAGAGGCAGGTAGCTTTGAATAAAAGACTAAATACTTTACTAATGACTCTTCATTTACATCTGTATTGAGAGAGCCTGCTACCTGTCTAATCTAGTGAATAGGAGATTCTTCAGTTTAACTCACCATCCTCCTTGATGGGACTCAAACTCGGAGCATGCGAAGAGTTCAGGGAAAGCAGCCATTGAGAACAGAGAGAGAGTGAGAGAGAGAGAGAGGGGTCTTAACTTTTATAAGACCGATGACCCAAGCAACCGTCCTGGGTCACATGATCTGAGCACCAAAGGTATTTATGATCATGCAATAAAAGACAGAGAAAAGCAAATGGAGAAGATCTGGCATGCAACAGAAAGGGAGGCCCTATCTGGCTATTGCCCATCTGTTCTAACAACAAGATGGAGGGGGAAGAGAGAATGCTAAGATTTCCAACAGAGAAAGTGGAGCATTATAATAAAACCTAAATCCGGGGGGTGAGAGGGTTAATCAGGACTGTCCCTGCCAAATCAGAACAGTTGGAGGGCATGAAAAAGAGCAAAAGGTATGTACACCTGCATTTATTCTTGGTGTATGGTTGGCCATTCATATTTGCAGGTTTAACTTTCACAGATTTGATCACTTGCAAGTTTCTCCAACCCCTGCAACCCCACCCAATACTTAAAGCGCTTATTTTCAGGGGGAATCTTCCCTTTTGGGGGCTCTGATCAGGCCACACAGCTCTTTAAAAACCCGCCTCTGGTCCTCCTCCTCTGTCAGCCCTTGCCTAGACAGCTAAGGATGGCTCACAGCCCGATTTCTCAGCACCACAAGCCCTCTCCCAGTGCCCCCCCATGCACCCAAAGAAGGAGATGGGTAAGAGAGAGGAAGCATAGGGTCACCACCCCGGCCCACTCTTTTTCCCTCTTCTTTTCCCAATCTGATTTGGACCCTGGGTGCCCGCTCTTCCCACCGCGTCTCAGCTCCCTTCCCACAAAGAGACTCACACGCACACATTTTGGGCATTTCCGCACTAGGCTGTTAATAGCGCTGTGATTCCACTTTCAACATCCTGTGGAATCCTGGGGTTTGCAGTTTCAGGAGGGGCCGGATGGGGGCCCCCGAAACTGCAAACCCCAGGATTCCATAGGATGTTGAAAGTGGAATCATAGCGCTATTAACAGTCTAGTGCGGAAATGGCCTTTGATATTTATGGTTTTTTCCACTTTTAGAGGGGTCCTTTGCCCCTAACCCTAGCAAGCATGGAGGGCTGATGGTAGTTAGCATTCCAACCTATGGCTCATCACAATTCTGGTATGATCAGTCATGGTTTTGCGTGCTTTTGTTCGTCTCATTCACATTTTACAGATCAAGATGTGCAATCAAGATATCTCCCTTTGAGACTTTATTCATCTCCCATCAGGAGGGAAATAACCTCATGAGAACTGCCTTCTTGGCAAACAAGCCTTACCATCCTATGTGTTTGTTCATTTACACTGTCTATATCCCTCTCTGCTGCTTGAAAGCAGCTGCCTTACCAGTTTTGTTAAAGGCAAGAGAGGTCTACAATTTCAGGGTTACAGTTTTCGAAGACAAAACCCAAGAGGGAATGAGGAAGTCTTCTGTAGACTAGCCCAGAGAAGAGAAGGTTAAGAGGGGACATGATAGCCACGTTTAAATATTTAAAGGGATGTCCTATGGACAATGGGGCAAACTTGTTTTCTGCTGCCCCAGAGACTAGGATTTGAAGCAATGGTTTAAAACTACAGGAAAAAAAGATTCCACCTAAACATTAGGAAGAACTTCCTGACAGTAGGAGCAGTTCAACAGTGGAATATGCTGCTTCCAAGTTCGGTGGAGTCTCCTTCTTTGGAGGTTTTGAAACAGAGGCCGGAAGGTCATCTGTCGGAGTGCTTTGATTGCATATTCTGGGGAGGTAAGGTTCAGCACCTTGGACAGTTCATTTGAACTTCAAACTAAAACCTGGAGCAGTTTCATTACTCCCCTAACATGGAAGCCCTCAGTTCCCAGCTCCCTTGGATCCCATGTTTTAATAGTCCTGCTCAGAAGTAAGACCCATTGATTTCAGTGGGACTTGCTTCTAGGTGAGCACGCACAAAATTGCAGAATTAGGACAGATGCCCCTGTGAACATAGTGCAGCTTACTTCTAAGTAAACACATATTGGATTATGTTTTTCAAAAAAAGCCATCTAGACCAGGCTTCTGTTTCCAACAATGCCTGCCTGAAACCATTTAGGCTGGGCATTAAGGTGTCACATCTGATTTCCAGAGGTACACTACTATTAGTTGTCACATTTGTTAGCTGTTTCTTTACAACTTATGATCTATAAGTGCATGCAGTTCTTTCCTGAAGTTATCTAAGCGCATGTCCCACCATTGTCATGCCGGAATTCCAGGAGGGGGAAAATGTGAGCTACCAGACCCACCAAACTGTCCTTTTTCTGGACAGAAAAAGTTTGAATCCGTCTCTCTCAGAAGCCTCCGAAAGGAGTGCATTGCCTTTTACATAGTTTTCATGGGCCTTCCTGCAGTGTTTAATACAAGTTCAGCCTCCCTTATCCAGAAATGTCCTAGGGCAGAAAAAAAATAGTCTCCATGAACCGGCTGCAGTTGTCCTCCTTAATTTTAATTTTCTCTTCCTAACCCCTGTGACCCTGTAGGTTTATTTCCAGTCCCTTAAATGGACTCCCACCCTTGCAGGACTGGAAATTCCCTCCCAGTGCTTTTACTAGGGTTCTTGCCAGCCTTCCAAAGCTGACTTCCACGCATGGAACGACTGGCAATCTCCCAGCTCTATCAGGTATGCTGCCACCACCCCCCTGAATTATGAATTACTTAGCCAGAACAGGAGGGACTCTGCCTAATCTCTAAGCGTAAGGAACTTCCACCTCCCCCTTCCCCTGAGTGAGAGGTCCTATGTAGCGTGTGCCAACCCTGGCGTGGAAATGGAGAGAAACGGAGGTTTATAAAAGTGTTTTAATCAAGGCATGCAAATAAACAATATCACACTTGGGAGACCCCCTCTCCCAGGTGCACTTAGTTACAAGAATTTACAAAACAGATATAACAGCACAGATAAGTTCTTAAGATCAGCCAATTCCCAAAATAACAACATTAGCCCTAACGCGACTAACTACTTATTTCTAGTTACTCACAATTAGGTTATAGGCATAGATGGTCTAAAGGAGAAGGGGGGGTTCCAGGAGACACGGCATGCCTGCCAGCTCAACTGGGCCAGCTCTCCCCTCTCTCTTTCTCTCTTTCTCTCTCTCGGCCTCTCAGAAGTTTTATATTTTCCTCCTTGGAAGGATCTGGAAGCATCTCCAAGATGCCCGCCTCTTTCCTTTTGGTTGGTCAATTCTCACCTTGTGACCTGTGATGCTGACCCTTTCCTTTTGGTTGGTCAACTCTCACCCTGTGACCCTTGATGTAATCCTAACATCTCATTAACCCTTGGTTTACCTGAAGAGGGAAGTATCTCCCTTTGATAAGCCTAGATAATGGAAAGCCCCATTATCACAACTCCCACCCCTTATCTCTCAGTTTTATTGTGCAGCCAAAATGGCAGGGCTTAGAAATGTAGTTCTTTGGACTACAGTTCCCAGAATCCTCTAATCAATTTGCCATGCTGGCTAGGAGATTCTGAGAGTTTTTGCCCTAAAAGAAACTTTTCCAAGTTCTGGAAAAGAGTCATCCCAAGGCCCAAAAAACTGTCAAAATGCTTCCTTGTGGAGACAGCATGCAACTTGGCACTCATGAAGCTACATGACAATTGTGCAGTAGTGTGTTGGTGGCACAACTTGCTGTGTGGCCTTGAGTAAGTCACTCTTTCTCAGCCTGATTGGCCTTACAGGATCATTGCAGGGGTTGAAAAACAAAAACAACAACACTTGTTCTGGATCTCTTGGAAAAGGAACAGCAGACAAGTATGACTAATATATACAATATGGGTGTGCATTGCATGTGTGTCTTTGAGTTCCATTTTCCGAAACCGGATTTTATGATTTTTTAAATTGCTTTGGTCAGCTCTCACCTGGAGTCCTACGTCCAGTTTTGAGCATTACAATTTAAAAGGGAAATGAGCAAGCTGGAACTTGTCTGGAGGAGGGTGACCAAAACAGAAAAGAATCTGGAAACTCTGCAAGGAATGGTTGGGGGAGTTAGGTATATTTAGCCTGGAGAAGAGAAGACTGAAGGACTGATAGGATGGTTGTTGCCATCGTTGATGTGTGCTTTCAAATCAACTCCGACTTATGCCATCCCTCTGATAGTATTTTCCTGACAGATTTATTCAGAAGAGGTTTGCCATTGCCTTCTTCATAAGCTGAGAGAGTGTGACTTGCCCGAGATCCTCCAGTGGGTATCCATGGCTGAGCAAGGATCCAAACCCCCAGAGTCTTACCTAGTGCTCAGACCACAAGAGCAACTTTAAATATCTGAAGAGCTGTCATGTAGAAAATGCTGCTCCTAGAAGGTATGTCCAAAACTAGTGGATTCCAATTAAAAGGAAGGTGATTCTGATCAAACCTTGGAAGGTTTAATTCCTACAGTGATGCAGACTCGAGTCGATAGACTCGGACTCAAGTCGGACTTCAGTCACTTCAGTGACTCGACTCGGACTCGATTCGGCCATAAAATGATGCACAGACTCGACTCGACTCGAAACTTGTATATTTTTAATGACTGACTTGATGCCCTTGGTTCAGTAACATAACACCTTCATCCAGAAACATTATGACTTTGAACAACGCCTCCATCTCTTTTTGCCTACTGGTCACATGACAGTCTCTCTCAAACCCGCAGTGTGGGTGCATTTCTGGGAGGGGAACAGCAAATGGGTTCGGCAACGGGCTTGAGGAAGAAGGATCCTTCCTTCTAAAGCTTTTGAATCTTCAGTAATGGGGAGTAAGACGGGATCCTATTCTCCACTTCCGAAGCTGCAGATGGCAAAATTGCAAATGTGGAGAGTCGACTCTGCTTAAATTGTTAAAACTGACTTTATTTCACTCTATCCAATAATTCTGGAATTCTGGTTGGGGTATAAAGTTGGTTCCCAGACTTGAAACTTGACTTGAAAGTATCTTCAAGGACTTGAGACTTGACTTGAGGCTTGAAGGTAGAGACTTGAGACTTGGAGCAAAAAACTTAAATGGCCACAGAAGAGACTCATTCAGAAGGTGACAAACTCTCCTTCATTTGACAGTTCTAAAGATGTCCACCTCTTAGGGGTGTTTTAGTGGAGAATTCGTGAATAGCAGGGGGCTGGACTAGATGGCCTTTGTGGTCTGTTCCAACTCTACGATTCTATATACCAGTATGCTGAATGAAGCAGTAAGGAAAAATGCTCTCTGTTATTTACATACACCGGGAGACACAGAGAAAACAGGCTCAGCATTGTAGTGTCCACTGTAAAGAATATTAAAAACAGCATCTCAACGTGTGGCAGTTGTTAAGAAAGCAAACAGAGCATGGGGAAGTATTGATAGAAGAATAAAACACACATCCCCAGAAATCATTATGGGATTGTAACAAAAGACTAGTGAAGCCATACCTGGAGTACTGGAGAAGATTAAAGGAAGGGTTTGAATACAAATGGAGAGGGAGGGGAGGAAGTATAGCTGAGCGTAACCAGGATGATAAAACAGTCATGTGGATTATATCTAAGCAGAAAGACGTTTGGGAAATTAGGTTTGCATTCATTTAATTTTTTTTTTTAGGAAAAAAAAGAAAGAAGAGTGGGGAAGAGAAGAGATTAAGGGATGGCGTGATTGAAATGTTGCATATCAAATTCTGAGCAGGTGAGTGATCATGGACCATCAGAAGCAACCATTTTAGTCCAAAGATCTGTCCGGCTTCCATGTCATTGGGGCAGTGAATCCACTCTGGGCTTTTGTGTGGACTTATAAGAGCTATCTCAGGTGCTGAGGCTATTGAAGTGGTAGCGTTCAGCATTTGGAATAACTCCTTTAAAATTCAGAATAAAACCCAGTGGCATAGAAGCCACTAGCTGCCGCAGGACCCAGGTCTGTTCAGATTCACACATGGTGGTCCTCTGGGTGGGTGAGATTTGGGGGTTCCCTCTGTTCTTTTCAATGGGATGAGCTGATAGATGCTTGAAAGAAGAATGTGTGCCTCCCTCCATCGAAATGAATTGGGAAAACCTGTGGAGCATTTGCCCAGCAGGCATTCATTCTTAGGAAAGGGCAGGGAGAACATCACCTACAAGGGGAGGTTGAGGGAGGGAGGGGGAGTGCTTACTGGGGAGGGGGAGTTATTCATTTTTTTTTTTAACTTTTGCAAGGGTTCCGCACCCTGAACCTTTGCAGAAGTTGAGGGGCCACTGTATTTCAGAGGAAGGAACTTGCAAAACCACTTTTAAGTATTCCTCGCCTAAGAAAATCCTATAAAATTCATGGGGTCACCAAAAATCAGCAGGTGAGTAGAATGCTCAAGTTGTGTTGTTGTGTGCTTCCAAGTCTTTTCAAAGTTATGGTGACACTAAAGTGAACTTATCATGGGGTTTTCTGGGGCTGAGAGTGCGTGTGACATGCCTTAGGTCACCCAGTGGGTTTCCGTGGCCGAGCAGGGAATCGAACCCTGGGCCTTTTCCGCACAACACTCTTATAGCGCGATTATTCCACTTTCAACCTCCTAGGAATCCTGGGGTTTGCAGCTTCGAGAGGGGCCAAGTGGCCCCTCTCGAAGCTGCAAACCCCAGGATTCCCTAGGAGGTTGAAAGTGGAATAATCGCGCTATAAGAGTGTCAAGGTCCTGGTTTCACACTCAAACCACTACACCACTCTGACTCATATATTGATTATATTAATATAGTGCTGAACACAAATGCACATATAGGTGGCCTCCTTTTGGTGACTTATGCGTGAGTAAGGTCCCCTTCAGAAGCAGCTGGATATTTTTGTCCGATGTTGGCAAGGAGGGTTGTGGATGCAGAATTGTGCTTTCAGTGCCATTGTGCCTGTGACGCTATCATTCATTGAACCTGCAGGTGCACCTAATGCATTGCAATGGAGCATTTCACATTTGCTTGCTCATCCGCAATTGTGCAAGATTGCAATTCACTGACACGCAATCGTCACCCGACTCTGTGAGTGTAAAGGTACACTCCACCTCCTTGAGGGGGGAATCTCAGCCAAAGTGCCATATAATTTGCTGTAATTAATAATAATGAATGTAAATTGTAAGTATTAAAAATGAATAGTGTTAATTATAGTTATTAAATGCTATTATTGATTAATAATCATTAATCATTACTAATTGCCAGTCATTAGTAATCACTAGTAGCCAAACAGTACCGGAAAGATATCCCCATACACCTAAATTATTACGTACATATATATCATTGCTTCTGAGATTGGCTTCTAGGCTTCTAGGTCCAGTTTCATCTTTCTAGTGCTATAATTTTGCAACTCGTGGCCATTGAGCATCCTCTAGTGGTGAGTTGGCAAAGCAGAGCTAAAGAATGCAAATTTAAAAAAAAACACATCTATTTGCAAGTTGTGCAAATAAAGGAAAACTGTCAACTGAGTACAGTTGGCCCTCCACATTTGTGGGTTTAACTTTCACAGATGTGATTATTTGCAAGTTTCCCCAACCCCTGCAACCCCTGCCCCTCACTTCAAACACTTCTTTTCTGGGGGATCTTCCCTCTTGAGGACTCCGGTCAGACTCTGCAGCCCTTTAAAAACTCATCTCTGATCCTCCTCCACCAGCTGGCCAGCTGAGGACAGATTGCCCCCCACCCAGTTTCTCAGCACCACAAACCCTCTCTTGATGACCCCCTACATCCCAAGGAAGCAGATGGGCGAGAAAGAGGAAGTATAGGGTCACCAAGCCAACCCATCCCTTTTCTGTCTGTTTTCTCTGACCTAGACTATTTCCGCACTAGCCTGTTGTAGCACTATGATTCCACTTGCAACATCCTATGGAATCCTGGGGTTTGCAGTTTCGGGAGGGGCCATCTGGCCCCTCCCGCAACTGCAAACCCCAGGATTCCATAGGATGTTGCAAGTGGAATCATAGAGCTATAACAGGCTAGTGCAGAAATGGCCCTAGTTTGGACCCTGGGTTCCCGTTCTCTCCCCCATGCCTCAGCCCCCTTCTGAAAGACACGCACACGCATTTTGACATCTGTGATTTTCCCACTTCGCAGAGGTGGAAAGTGAGCAAATGTGGAGTGTACAACAATTATACCAGGGCTAACACATTTCAACTGTGCGTAAGAGAGATTACATGCTTTTAGGATACCGACAGGATGTCAGCATTATATGGGGGAATAATGAATAAATGTTAATCATTACTTTAAAAAAAATATTGATGTTTTAACAATTGGAGGTTGTCCATTCCTCACTCACACCTCCATTACACTTTTCATTACAAATAATGAAATGTACATGGATACTACTACAAGCTTGTGTCTAAATCAGTCGCATAGGGACATGGGGGCAGGGGGGCAATTTGCCCCGGGCAGCAATGTTTCTGGGGCGTCCCAGCACGTAGCCGTGCCCCCAGATGCCCTGGCCATGCCCTGTGCGCCCTGGCCACACACCCCTGTGCACCACAGCCACACCCCCACACACAGTGGTCATGCCTCTCGTGCCATAGCCCCCCCGACCCCCTCTACACATTCCAGCTCCACCACTGGGCTAAATAGCCCTCATCACTTCACTCCAGGCTACTATAAGGAGAAGAAAACTAGTCTTTCTTTAAAAAATTCCCAAAGACAGAGACTCCACCACACTCTGAGGCAGCATATTCCACTGCTGAACTGCTCTTACCATCAGGGAGTTCTTCCTAATGTTTAGATGGAATCTCTCTTCCTGAAATTCGAAGCCATTGCTAATCTCTGGAGCAGCAGAAAACAGACTTGCTCCATCTTCCATATGACTTCCTTTCAAATATTTCAATATAGCTGTCGTGTCACCTCTCAACCTTCTTTTCTCCAGAGATGTGCCCCTCCCCAACCTTCTATATATGGCCTCTGAACCATCCCAGTAGACCACTATGTTTCTGACATCAAAAGGGTGAATTGTGGCCCTTTCTGCATGAGGCGAGTGAATCGCTCCGTGCCGTTACTTACTGGTTCTTCTCTCTTTGAAGCAACGCAGACTTTCCCTTAAGCCCTTCTGCAGGGCTCCTCTGTTTGTAGCAAGGCGAATTGGAGCAGTGCAAGGTCCGTAGAGCCGCACTGCTGAGGCTGAAAATGGTGGCTTCCTGTTTCTTCGTGGGTCTAGACCAGTGGTTCTCAACCTGTGGGTCCCCAGATGTTTGTGTACTTCAGTTCCCAGAAGCCCCAGCCACTATGGTCAATGCTCAGGGCTTCTGGGAGCTGAAGTCCACGAACTTCTGGGGACCCACAGGTTGAGAACCACTGGTCTAGACCAACCGCTGATGCTGACCACGCCCACAGCCCACCCTCCGCTGATCTGCACAACTGAGCAGGAACGAAATGATGCGCTCCAGAAGATTAAAAGACCGGATTTTTCCGGTCTTCACCTAGCACGCTGGAGGACCACTTGGGGGCGTTTTGGATCAGACTAAGGTCCGGAACTAAGGTAAATAGTCCAAACCTAGTCTGATCCAAGGTGCGGACGACCTCCGTGACAGGATGCCTTGGCCCGTTTTAACTTCCTCGTGCGGAAAGGACCTGTGTCCAAGATGATCCTATGCCCAGGAGATGGACTCTAACTTTACATTCAAGAGTTATGCCACAATTGTGTATTAGTGAATTGCCACCCTGTAGCACTCCATATGCAAACAAATGTGAAATGCAAGGTGACAATGTCCCATGCACCACTTTATGTGCCATGTGCAAAGCAGAATGAACATCGGGATCTGCAGTTCACAGTGATACCAAGATCTGAGTCCAACTCCCTAACTGTGTCTCTCTGCCAGCAAGGGAAGGGAAGCAAGAATACTTGCCCAAGAGGAGAAGGCAGTGGGGAGCGGCCAATATAAACAAACAAATGGAAACGCTGAGCCGAGCCTAGTCAAGGTCAAATCCAAAGGGTCCAGAAAGCCGAAGGTCCGTCCAAAGGGATTGAGGGAGCCAGAACACAAGAGTCGAGAGAGCTTGCATAGTGATTTGCTACAAGCCACACCGACGGACTTAAATAGCTGATGAAAACAGATGTTCCTTATCAATGTTCTGTTTTCTTAATCTTGCCAAACTGGCAAGGAATCATTTCTGATTCCTCCGTGATTGGGAGCTGGTGGACAAAGGAAAATCTAATTCCTCTACATCGCTGCTGGTCCCCTCTTCCTCTGGCACTGGCTGCAACAACTCTGCCTCCGCTTGTCTTTCAACCGATGGAGGTGTTTGCAAGCTTGTTTGGTCTATCACTGGCTCTGTTCCTGGCATAATCAATTGCTCATCGACCTCTGAGCTGTCATCTATCACAACCATAGGTACAGCAGCACCATATGCCCAGCCCCACAACCTTCAACTGAATACAGGCATCCATACTGGACAAAAATGTCCAGCTGTTTCTGCATGTGGAAATCACAAACAGGATGGCAGCCACAATCCTGTATGGCTCAGCATAGTGTAGTTCTGCATGCAGACTTATGCTAGGCTGATGCATATACCACTGCCATTCAGACTTACTGTGCAACCTCTAAAGCCCTCCTTGCCTTTTTAAGGCCATTCTGTGCCTTGTGGGGAGCAGGTAGGATTAGAGAAGCACCTGGTTAATATCCCCACAGCCAGACACAAAATGGTTCTATAACTGCTGGGATCTGCTGGGATCCTCCTGAGGTCTTGGTGCTGCTGTAATCATTTTGCATCTGGCTACAGGGACATAGCCAGCCACATCTCCAGTCCTGCCTGTTCTCCAGGAAGCATGGAATAGCCATGGCCATTTCCACACTAGACTGTTATAGCGCTATTATTCCACATTCCTCAAAGGCCTCTCCCTCAACTGCAAACCCCAGGATTCCATAGGATGTTGAAAGTGGAACAATAGCCGTATAACAGTATTGTGCGGAAATGGCCTTAAACATGTATATGCTGTCAACAGGATGCCAGCCTGTATCTCCTAGGCAGGGAAGTTACAGGGCATCCCTGCATGTTTAACAGTAAAAAAATCCAATTTTCCAAAATGAGATGTGCACTTCCAGCCACTTCCAGTGTTTTATTCATAGGAGACAATCCATGCAGCCGCCAGAAGGTCCCACGGAAAGAAAACCGGCCCCACATCAGCAGGTGTTGCCTCCTCCAGTCTATATGGGGGTGGAATTTCAACTGGCCAAGACACTGCTTTGCTCTTAGAAAAACTGATAGCAAAGGCAAGATTTGCACAGCAGACTTCCCAATTCACAGTACAGGCCCTTACCTGCGATGTTCCATCTCTGCTTTTCTTCATCCTTTCCTTGTACCGTATTAGCGAGTACACAAGGCAGGAAGAGCGCCGGGCGGGGGGAAATACAAACAGGATATTTGTAAAGCAATTTCAAACACAGCTGGAGAAGGCATCTCCAAAAACAACCGAAGCTCTGTGTGTACTCAGCAAGGTGTCTTTGCAGTCGGAGTCTGTTGCAGCTTTTCTCCTGAGAGACCTAGTTTAGAGGAGAGGCAGGAGATAACGGAGGGAGAGAATAATACTTAGAGCAAATTCTCTTCACCCATGGCATTGTCATTACAAACTCCAATGAGCACAGTTATTGCAAATAAATAAAAACAATGGACCAGAACCAGTTTTACATAAGAAAATACAGAAATACCATCCAATTAGGCCTAAGCTTCCGTTAAACCTTTTCTTTTGCCCATCAGGTGATAACGTTAATAGGAAAACACTCAAAGGCCATACTTGGGGGTGGGTGGGGGTTAGATGCAAGTGGGGGAGAAAGCCAACAGAAAAACTAACAGGATGATCGTAAGACAAAAGGTATTCCAACTAAAACTAGCAGAGCAGTCTTCCTGCTTTTGCCAGGAATCCTGGGAATTGTACGTGGGGAGCGGGTGTGTTTTATTTTATTTTTATTTTATTTTTTAAAAAAGAAATCAGTACTTTGCCAAACAATTGTTTGCAGAAGAACTTGGAAGATATAAGGGCTTGCTGTGCTGTCAACAGTTGTCTTGAGAGCAGGGCTGGCATCAGATGGTAGCAAAACTGGAGATTTACCTGGGCTTCAAGGATAAGGTTGCCAGGTCAGGCCTAACCCAACCCCTAAGATTTCCAAAACCTGATTGCTAAGGACAACCTCCTGTGAGATTGTAGGGGTCAGCCCTGGGTGATGTCACATGGATGATGTTACCAGGGTCTCGTCCTGGGGAGGTTCAGAGATGACACAATGGCTATCTTTAAATATTTGAAGGGATGTCATATGGAGGATGGGGCAAGCCTGTTTTCTGCTCCTCCAGAGACTTGGACACGGAGCAATGGCTTTAAACTTCAGGAAAAGAGATTTCATCTAAACATTAGGAAGAACTTCCTGACAGTAAGGACAATTCAATGGTGGAATGCTCCTTCTTTGGAGGTTTTTAAACTGAGTTTGGATGGCCATCTGTTGGGAATGCTTTGATGGTGTATTGCTATGTGACAGTTGGACTTGATGGCCCCTGTCGTCTCTTCCAACTCTATGGGCCTTTCCACACTTCACTGTTATAGTGCTATTATTTCACTTTCAACATCCTCTGGAATCCTGGGGTTTGCAGTTTAGGGAGGGGCATTTAGAATTCTCAGCCAGAGAACTCTTTGTCCTCAGTAAACTACAAACCCCAGAATTCCACAGGATGTTGAAAGTGGAATAATAACACCATAACAATGTAGTGCAGAAAGGCCCTCTGATTCTGTGAATCTTTGATTCTATGATTCAATAACTGTGGAACATAGTAGTTGCAGGGAGAATGCCATACAGTTAAAAACAAGTCTAACAAATGAGGAGAAAATGGATGGGCCCACACTTTTCAAGGCAGTGTTTCTGCTCTGAAATTCCTCCCTCTTTGTTCTGAAGACTGGAGAAAAGGGTTCAGATCCCTGAGATCTGGGAAGCCTCCCCCAAGACCGATAGAAGGCCCATTGCTGAGTGTTAAATTTTGAGGGGCTGTGGTTCTTGATTCTAACTGCATGGAAATCCCAGTCCCCATAATGTAAACTTTTCTAAGTTCTATCTCATTCCCCTAACCGTGTTACTGCCACTTTGTGTGAAGCATGTAAGAAAATTGCATGCGTCCAACCACATCTCAGTTAGCATCTCCTGTCTCTTCCAGCGTATACAGGTCCAGTTGAAAAGAGTGCTGTGCTTCAGAGGTCATTCGACCCCCAAATATAAGACAGAGCAGAATTTCTGTTGGGACTTGTGAAAGCCTGCATTCTCCCCCATTAGGCGTGGAAAGGATATTTATCATTAATCATTTCCTAACTGAAAACAGGTCTCCTGATCCTGGCATGTCAGCAGTATTCATACAGTGTTTTCCTATTCAATCCAAAAGCTATGGCTGGTATTCAGTACTGAAATTAAAGATTTGTAACCTAGAATTATGGTTCCATAACTGTTCTGTATTCAGTAAGATTGCTGTAAAAACCTACATAAATGCCACCCCAGCCCACCTTAAGAGCCGGCAGCCAGATCAGGTGAAGGAGTTCCATTCAGCTTCCTACTGGGATTGAAAGAGGACAACAATTCCACCCCTTCCTGCGAATGAGTGAAGCTGCCACAGTCAAAAGCTGGACTCCTGTAGCAAGTTCTTGCAGCCTCACTTGCTGGTGAGAGAGGGTGGAAAATGCTACTCCTTGTGCCCTGACTAGGAGCTTTGCCTGAAGTGGCAGCTGGCTCTTGAGGAGGGCTGGACAGGGGCAAGTCCAGGAGACATTACTTAGGCCCTTTTCACATCCTATCTTTTTGTAAATTCGTGCGTTGGGGATCTCAGCAGCAGCTCGGCCAGGAGGGGAGCATGATGGTAGCACTCCCTTCCATGCCAGCTGGCTCTGTGGTGAAGGACATATGCTGGACATGCCTCTTCCTCCCGCAGCACAGCCGGGTACTGTCCCAGGCTGCTCTGGGGCAAGAAGCACAGCCATTGCGCTTCTACAGCTTCTGCAGGACAGGTAAGTCCAGGATAGTGGCATGTTCCCAGGTCATTGATGGGGAAAATCCATCAATGATTTAACCCACAATTGCGCTGCTTGGAGACGGGAGAAGGATGGGACTGTGACAACATCATGCAGAAGTATTGTCATGGTCCCGTCCTTCTCCCGTCCTCATTGCAGGATAGGAGGCTAGTGGGGAAAGGGCCTTAATTACATCTCCTCAACTAAGTAGCCAGTTTAGGATATCAGTGCCTATTTCCTGCACAAGGAGCAGGAAATGCATTTTCTGTGCAGAAAAGGTGCCCTCTCCACAGAAAATGCAAGTATTCCTGTGCAAAGAAAGAGTTCCCAGGGTACAGACAGTGATCTGGAACTGTGCCGAAATCTTTGCATTCTCATCCACCAGGGGGAATATTAAAGGAATTACTCGTACTTGTCGGTGAAGACAAAGAAGATGACAATTTATGTCCCTGTCCCATATGCAAACAGCAGTGTCTTATCCCTAGAGGGGATGAAAAGAATATTCATCAATATTCAAAGAATGGTTGAAAGAATGTGTTTCTTGAGCATGATGAGAAGAAACCTAGACTGACAAGATTCTTCCCAATTTGGGACTTATTCTGCACAAAATTTGCACATGGTGCTTTTATGCAGAAAAAAAAACCACGTGCAAATTTTACACAGAACAAGTCGTGAACTTGCAGAGAGAAGAAAATAGCTAAAATGACTTGTTCAGAAATGAAATGAGTGAAGAATTACATCCCTAATCCATAGAAGGAACCCATGCTGATTTGGAGCACGCTTAGGCTCATCATTTCAAGGTATGCAAGCCAAAGCTGTTCTGTTTCTTCCTTATGACCTAAGGCATGGCTTTCCAAACGGTGTGTCGCGACACATTAGTCTGTCGCCTGAAGTGTGCAGGTGTGTCTCCTACAATCTTGGAAATGTATGTTGTTATTTATAAATCATATATTTTTAAAGATATATGAAACGTTTCCATGAGATATATTATATCCCCCTACATTCTGTTATTACAATTGGTGTATGTGTCTGTATCTCTAAAGGGTTAGCTTAACCTCCAGTTTGCTAATAAAACTGAAATTACTGTGTCGCAAAATGATGCACGTCTAAAAAGTGTGTCACCAACATGAAAAGTTTGGAAAGCTCTGGCCTAAGGTGTTCCAACAGTGCCAAGGCAGGAGGCAAGAGAAATGAGGATTCTGATTTGTTTGGCCATTGCTATTTTCCCCCCCCAACAAAAATAGCTTGATTACTCCTCAATAGAACAAAAACATGTTTTTACAAAACCCGCAATTCTCAGGCTCATTGACGCCCTCATAATTACGAGCATCTACTTAGAGAATCATAGAGTCATAGAGTCATAGGCCATTTCTGCACTAGGCTGTTATAGCGCTATGATTCCACTTTCAACATCCTACGGAATCCTGGGGTTTGCAGTTTCGGGAGGGGCCAGCCGGCCCCTCCTGAAACTGCAAACCCCAGGATTCTGTAGGATGTTGAAAGTGGAATCATAGCACTATAATAGTCGAGTGCGGAAATGGCCATAGAGTTGGGGGCCTTGTAGGATCTCCAGTTAAAGCATCCCAGTAGTAGCTGTCCAGACACTTTTTGATGACATCCAGGGAAGGAAATTTCACCACCTCTCTAGGCAATCCCATCCAACCCAGACCCCTCCTCACTTAGAATCATAGAGCTGGAAGAGAACACAAGAGCCATCCAGTCCAACTCCCTGGCATTCAGGAAATACACACTCAAAGCACTCCTGACCGATGGCCATCTTTATAAACCTTCAAAGGAGACTCCACTATACTCCAAGGCAGCAGAGAATTCCATTGTTGAACAGCAATTACCATCAGGAAGTTCTTCCAAATGTTTAGATGGAATCTCTTTTGCCGAAGTTTGAAGCCATTGCTCTGTGTCCTAGTCTCTGGAGCAGCAGAAAACAGGCTGCCTCCATCCTCCATATGACATTCTTTCAAATATTTAAACATAGCCATCATGTCACCTCTTAACCTTCTCTTTTCCGGGCTAAACATACCCAGTTTGCTAGACCGCTCCTGATAAAGCATGGTTTCCTGACTTTTCACAATTTTACTTTCTTTGTGAATTGTTAGCCTACTGTGTAATAGCTTTTTAACTCTCCTCCATGTTTTATTCCAAAGAGTTGTAGTGATGTTCCCATTTCAAAAAGTGTCCATCCAAAATTTCAAAACACCGACCAACTGCAAATTTCTCCATTATTTGATTTGACGGGACTGATGAGTGGCCACTGTATTGCTTCAAATCTGACCAATGTGATTTCCCCTCTAGTTGACTTCAGTAGGAATATTTGCTTTTCATTAAAGGCTATAGACCAAATTTCTATCCATCCGACTAGAGCATGAACCAGTGGGTTCAAATTATAAGAAAAGAAGTCCCTCCTAAACATTAGCAAGAGTTTATTTGACACTGGAGCAAACTGCTTTACAGTTTGGCAGTTTCTCCTTTTTTGAGCAAAGGAACAAGAGATTCAAACTGAAGTGGACTGTGGAGGAGGGTCAGTCTGGATAGCCTCAGGACCCTGGGCATGCTTATAGAAATGTTTGAAGAAATTCTTCAACTGTGTACCTGCTCTGCTGAATTACAGAAAATGCTATGTGCTGAGCTAAACAGAACTAGTAGAGTCTTCCTGTACTAGAAGCAAGGTCAAAGCTTAGCGTACTGAGTTGTATGTTTTGCCCTGTTCCCTATTTCTAAAATATAAACAATTCAGGGACAAGGAGAGTGAAAAACACTTGCAAGGCGTCAATCCTAGAAGGAGAGAAGGAGGGGCAAGGAGAAATGTCTTTGTGTGTCAGAAATGCTATAAAATCATTCTGTTAACTGAATTCGGGGCTCTTGGCACTATTGGCCAGCCAAGCAGCCCGGCTGCTTCTTAAAAATAAAAATTCTTTTTCCTAACTTCTTGGTCTCCTGCCTCTGTGTCCCGCTACAAAACTACAACAAAAAAGATCCCACCTGAATGTTAGGAAGAACTTCCTGAAGGTAAGACCTGTTCAAGTGCAGAATATGCTGTCTCAGAGTGTAGTGGAGTCTCCTTCTTTGGAGATTTTTAAACAGAATCTGGATGGTATCTCTTGGGAGTGCTTTGATTGTGTATGCCGGTACGGCAGGGGGTCGAACTGGATAGCCCTTGTGGTTTCTTCTAACTGTGATTCTATGGTTCTATGAGTGTTGGGTTGGTGACCCTTCAGGAATGCTCTCTCAGGTATAGCACGAGACTTGCAGCATTCCCTGGACCTATTTGACCTCTCCTCTGACAATATCCTGTAACTTCCTGAGCTTGGTTTGTTTTTGTCAGTCACCTATGGTAAATTTTATGAGTCTTTCCTGTTTTTTGTACCTTGTAGTCTTGCAGTTTTCCTGCATTTAGTTACACATTAGGATTTTATTTTTAACATCTTGTGGTAATTGCCTTGTTACTCCAAAAAGTGGGTGGCACAGAGGCTCACCCACAATGTCAATACCTCCAGGTGACAGAGGGGAATTAATTAGCTCAAAATTAGGAGGCCTGTGAGGGGGCGGGGTAACTTAACAAGATCTTTCCACCAATGTTTACAGGATCCCATAGGAAAGAGCCAGAAGGAGATTCCAAAATAAGCTAATTATGTTCTATTGAAAGATTTGCACATGCATGCAAAGATCCAAATACTCACACACTCACACAAGATGGAACCAAAGGAAAAGGGAAGAAGTTGTGGATAGAGGTGTCTTAGGGATTCACGTGATAATTACCAATCCAGAGAGCAGCAAGGAAAGTGACAATGTGGCTTAGGTTTGCGCCTAAGGACAGTTCTTGTTCGGGAATCAAGGCAACAGTGTGGGATTCAGCAAAGGGAGACACTGTGTCTGGCTGCTCAAATTGTAGGGTTTATATACCCAAAATCTACCCTGAGGATGTGAGTGTGAATGGCTTTCCTAGCCAAGTGGACAATGGGAGTTGCAACATGAACAATGAGGTCCAGATGGAGTTAATGGTCCTAGTGTTAGGTGACAAGAGTTAATGGCTGTTGTAATAGCCCGGTATTTGAGGAGAGGTCCAGGGCAATGTAGGGAAACATCCAGGTATGAGGGAACAGGGTTGAGGCAATCACTGATTTTATGAGAACATTGGCTCAGGCGCTGTATGCTCAGAGATGCTTCCAGCTGCATCTTAAGCCTACTGTCTCCAGAACCGCTTTGTAATCTGCCTGACAATGACTCTGGGTGCACCTAGAGGGGGTGTGACTGACTTGCCTTGCCATCTCACATTTTCAATCAGTTACTTTCCTCTTCCAGCTTGACCAGTCACTTCAGGTTCCATTTTTACCAATGCCAATTAATGTAGGTTGCCAACTAAATAACATATCACCAATTAAACCATATCAATTTTGAGGAGCGTGTGGGGCTGTAACAGCCTTGAATGGCACAAGTTCTGTATTAGAAAGAAGTTCCTGAATGCCATTCATTGGAGGCTTTTCTCCACATGTTTCTGGCAGCCAGTAGGAGAATGAAGGCATCTTTTTGTACTTTCCCACATCTGTTGAATGTTCCCCTCAGGATAGATCTATGAGATGCCTATATTGTCACCTCTCCATGACTGCCCTTAGGGTCTGCAATCTGCCTCCTTGAAAGGCCCCCTCTTTACTGCTCTTCTGTCAACAGGAATGTCTTTTTTCTTCCAATAGGCATTTGAGCGCTGAAGGTTTATAGGAAGAGTATTTAATAGGGTGCTGGATTGCTTATAACTGTGCTATTTTTAAATTGCTTTCTCTTATTTCCAGTTTTATGCTTTGTTTTCTAATGTTGTTGGTCATTTAATTCTGTAGAAACATTGATCATTTGTATATTTTAACTATGGCCATTTCCACACTAGCTTGTTATAGCGCTATGATTCCACTTTCAACGTCCTATGGAATTCTGAGGTTTGCAGTTTCGGGAGGCACCGGCCAACCCCTCCCGAAACTGCAAACCCCAGGATTCCATAGGACATTGAAAGTGGAATCATCGCGCTATAACAAGCTAGTGTGGAAATGGCCTATGTTGCCAGCAGTGATGGTTGTCATGAAGTCTATTTCAATTTACGGTGACTGAACAAGTCGTCAACTACCCTGCTCAGTCCTTGCAAACTCAGGGCCATGGCTTACATGTGTTGTTCAGCTTTGGACTTTTCTTTCACCTCTGCTTATGTCAGAAGCTGAACATCGTTCTGGCTCGAGTCCAGTTGCATCATTACTCATGTTTGTTTTTTTTTACCCAGGCCTACTCATGGTTGTCCTTGCCTCTTCTCCAGTAGCTTGTTGATCGCCTCCCATCCTGGAAGCCTCATCTTCTGGCTGTACCTCTTGATTCATTTTCTATTACCTTATGATGGGGTTTCCAGGTTTACCTTGGCAGCTGTTACCCAGAGGAGTTTTCATTCAGCTACACCTCCCCCCCAAACTGTGGAATAACCTGCCAGAAAAGATTTGATAGCTGGATATACCGTCTGCATTTAAAACAGCAGTAAAGACCTACCTTTTCCAGCAGGCCCGGCCAGATGATTTTTAAATTGTAAGTTTTTAACTCATGCATTGATTTGTTTTTAGTATGTACGCTCTTCTAACTGATGTTACGTTCTTTTAACTCATTATGTATTTTCAATTGGTGTTAATGTGTTTTTAACGGGTTTTATGTATCTGTTGCTCCCTGTCTCCCTCATTCCACAGGGAGAGGTGGGTACGAAATTGTTGCCATTTGCTGCTGCTGCTGTTGTTGATAAAGGCCATCCAGGAGTGGCTTACCATTGCTTTCTTCTGTATAGTGCTGTCTCCTTTAGAGTTAGCTATGGTGCCACTGGTGTCTCTGAGACCATTTCCGCACTAGCCTGTTATAGCGCTATGATTCCACTTTCAACCGGTCGGCCCCTCCCAAAACTGCAAACCCCAGGATTCCAGAGGATGTTGAAAGTGGAATCATAGTGCTATAACAGCCTCATGCAGAAATGGCCCTAGTTTTGGTGGGAAGGGAAGGTATCAATAAAGTTCACATCATCATCATCATCATCATCACCACCACCACCACCATCTTGCTGGCAGACTACTTTTTACCTCCCAAGGCCTTAAAAGAACCGGTAAACCTTAGCTTTCAAATTTTCCATTTTCAATGTCCGCTTGTTGGGTCCTGTTTTATAGCCAAGTATCCTGCATTTATTATATTTTTCTCATAATTGAGTCTGCCCTGGTAACTTTTATTTAAAAACTGGAATACAAAAAAGAATCTGTGAAACATGAAAAATGCAAAAGATGGGAAAATGTGGATAAATTATGACAGATAAATAATACATTAGCTGGGATCTGACATCAAGGAGGAGTTTAAGTTGACATTCACAGAGTTACTGTGATGGTTGTGCGTTAGTGAATTGCAACGCTGTGCAACTGAATGTCCAAACACATGTGAAATGCACAGTGGTGGTGCTCCACGCCCACCTGCATGTGCACAATGAAACTACATGCGCAGTGGTGTGGCATCCTCAACTCTGCTCCTGCAACCTTTGCCTGAATGTCCAAACTACTCTGAAATGCACAATTGCAATGTGAAGTGCTATCTGCATGGCAATGTGCAATACACCATGCACATCTACAGTGCAATACACCGTGCATGCTACCACATGTGCAGTGGCACTGTGTTCTCAACTCTGTTTCCGCAGAGCGAAGCCACATGTTCCCACAAGGGAACTCAGGCGAGAAATAGTCACTAACAGGATGCCAGTAATTTTTTAAGATGCAACGGAACCAGACCTAATGCGAGATATTTGGGCGCTGGAAGTGGAAGGCCCAAATAACTCAGTCACTGATAACCTTTTCCTCTTTCATGGTACAATCTTACACACACAACCTCCCAAAAATCAGGCCAGGTCACCCTTTCCTCTGGAATTCCAGATAGAAAGGCAAGGAGTCAGCCTTTAGCTCACCGATCTAGCTACCACTTCCTGACTATATCTCCGCTGCCACTGGTTGCATCCATCCCAACCCTTTAATCCATTTCCCCCATAATCGGTTTCATAATGGTTCTCAAATCTTTTCCTCGCCACTAATTGGGGGGGGGTGGGCGGAGGGGAAGTGATGTTAAGAGAGTAATCTAGCCCCTCTCCGCTGATCTTCTGTGTATTTGGACGGTTCCTGCTAATGCATTGTTTCGTAAACATATGTTTTCGCCGCCCCAGAGAAAGCAGGAGCAAAGGGCTCTCGACGCTCCGTGCCAGTTACACAGACTAATGCTTTAAATATCACTTTTAATACTAATGTCAGATTATTAAAAAACATAATCCATTCTGCTGATTGGAGCCGGCGCAAAAGCAGAAGGATAAGAGGTTTTCTATCTGTGCATTAACACATCTCATGGAGTGTAAAGCCATTTTCTTCCAGCTAAAACGTAAGGTTGTGAACTAATAGATTCTGCACTTTCCAAAAGAGTTTTCAAATGTGTATGTGTGTGTGAGTGAGAGAGATTCATTCAGATACAGACACAGAAAGGGAAAAACACACACACACACACAGAATTTAGCAGAAATCTTAATCTGCCACATTGATTGTGCTGCTGAGCTGTGTAGTAAACAAGAAATAAAAAAAGAAGAAGGTGACATGACTCCAATTTGCTCTTAGAGATCTGTCCCACCCCACCTCACCCTCCTCCTCCTCAATGTGCTTTTAAAAACATTTTTATATGTTTAAATAGAAACAGAAAAGGAGACTAAGAAGCACTCAGCTGAAAGCAGCTTTGCAGAAATACGTTGTAAAAGACTACATTAAAAAAAAAATGAAAGAAAGAAAAGAAGTAGGCTATCCAAATCTCTCGAAGATGGGCAGATAAAGAAAAGGGGCTCTTTTGGAGTCCAGATGGTTTCCCCAGATTCTCCGTCCACTCTCCAAAGTAGAGGCAGTTGCACGAGGATGAAACCAGTTCTGACGGTGTGCGCCGTCAGTTTTGTTCTGTGCATACTTGGCGACAACTAAAGCCATGACGGCCTGTAAGAAAACAGTGGAGGCGGGGGGGATCAGGGGAAAAAAATTGGGTTTTTCCTCATTTCTTCAAAGGCCATTTTTCCCCCTCTGGATAAAAAAATTGAAAAAAAAATGTGCTAGGTAATATTTTCTTTTAGAACAGCGCACAAGGTGTTTTAAGACAAGGTGTTCACATATTTGCTGTTGGGTGCTTTTCAAGCTGTTTCTGAGGCCATTTCTGCACTAGAGTGTTATAGCAGTTATAGAGTGTTCTGCACTAGAGTGTTATAGCACTATGATTCCACTTTCAACATCCTACGGAATCCTGGGGTTTGCGGTTTCGGGAGGGGCCATCCGGCCCCTCCCGAAACTGCAAACCCCAGGTCCGTAGGATGTTGAAAGTGGAATCATAGCGCTATAACACTCTAGTGCGGAAATGGCTTGACTTATGGTGCCCCTAAGGTGGTTGTGGGTTTTCCGGGTTTTGAGGCCGTGTTCTATTAGTATTTTCTCCTGATGTTCACCTGCGTCTGTGGCTGGCCTCTTCAGAGGATCTGGTGGCATGGAAGTGAGACAGAGGATATATACTTGTGTAGTCCCCGGGTGGGAGGGAGCCATTTGCGTGTGTCCCAGTTGGCCTGGGTGATGACCTGTTGTTCAATGGGATATCCCCCAGGGTTGCACTGTTGGTCAGGGGATATGCATAACAGTGCATCGAGTATCACAGGATTTTCCGGGGCTGAGAGTATGTGACGTGCCAAAGTTCGCCCGGTGGGTTTCCATGGCTGAAAAGGAAATCGAACCCTGATCTTTGGGGTTGTAGCCCAATGCTCCAACCACTGCACAGGCTGGCTCTCATGCACATATCCAATGGCCCAACATCATTACTAAAAAGTATGCAAGACTTTGATGTAAGACAATTTACAGCAACAGAGCAATACAATTCCTGCCCTTAGTTTTCTTCCCTATGGGACTTACGTTTCCTCAATACTTTGGAGAACTCCTGAAGATAAACTAATTTCCCCTGTTTTACTAATACTAATGGGTTTTTCTCCCCTGTTTTTATTGAGGGTTTTTTTTTTTCAGGAGGAGATGTTGTTGTTTTTTCCTCCTGTTCCTCAAACTGGCAAAACCAAAGAGGGTTATTCCTTACAATCCTATAGTCCCCTATAGTCCTTATAGTTCAGGACCTGGTAGTTCCATTTGTACAAAAAAAAATTTAGAAGAAGTAAGTTTAAGGTTTGAATAAATGTTCTGAGTAGAATAGAAAGGAGACAGACTAAGTCCATTTCCGCACATCACTCTTATAGTGCTATTATTCCACTTTCAACCTCCTGTGGAATTCTGGGATTTGTAGTTTCCTGAGGAGGCCAAAGAGCTCTCTGGCTGAGAATCCTAAATGCCCCTCCCTAAAGTGCAAACCCCAAAATTCCATAGGAGGTTGAAAGCAGAATAATAGCACTATAAGTGTAGGACAGAAAGGCCCCTAATATTCAGCTGTAAACCTGCCTTCGCATTTTCTACCTTGACTTTCTTCCTTTCTTCAGTAATTGTTCCAAGTCTTTACTGTTTGCTGCTAGTAACATGGTGACATCAGCATATCTTAAACTGTTGATGTTCTTTCCTCGGATTTTCAGGCCTCCTTCCTCTGAGTCTAATCCCACTTTATGTATGATATGTTCAGCATACAAAGCAGCATAAAGTAGTAATAATACTTCCCTTGATTTCCCTTGATCTGGACACTACACTCCTGTTGCTAAAGAAATTCTTTACACTTCATTCCTCCAGGAGAAGGGGGAGAGATCGCAGAGTGAGAGGGTTGCTTTCAAAAGTGTGTCTGTATATATAGTTTCCTCCTTTGTTAGACTTGGGGTTGTTGTTTTTTTTAATTTCAGTGGCAAACTCTCTGCAATTGTGGTTGATTCCATGTGGCGTCATGCTTAATGACATCATCAGCAACCATCACTTCCCTGTGACATCACAAGGCATCTCTGGCTTTGGCACTAAAATCTCAGGACTTTGGCAATGCTAGTCCCCCAACTTCTGCAACTATGATACCTGTGATAAATTTAATGCATCCATACACAATGTCCGTAACAGGTAGCTACTACTTGTTGTTGCCTTACTCCCGAGTTTGAAGCAGTTGGATCTTTTAGTGTCATGCAGAAAGTCCCTATTCAGCTCAAGTCTGCAGAAGCAGAGTTGGGTGTGCAATGTCACTGTGTACGCAGGTGTGAACCTGGTTGCACGTTTGGGTGCACACTCTGCTCTGCAACACTGACATTCAGCACGAAAGTGACATGGTATGATCAATGTGTAACTGCAGCCACAGAGGTTTTTGCCACAACAACCCCATGGTAGAATCTTTGTTACTTTAAGAATGTGAATAACATGTACCACATATTTTGGGATGGTTTTTGGCACACTTAGGCCCTTTCTGCAGGAGCCTCCCATCCCGGCATGGGAACAGGAGAAAAGCTGGATCACAACAGCGCTTCTGCATGACGATGACCATTTCCGCACTAGCCTGTTATAGCGCGATGATTCCACTTTCAACATCCTATGGAATCCTGGGGTTTGCAGTTTCGGGAGGGGCCGGCCGGTTGAAAGTGGAATCATAGCGCTATAACAGGCTAGTGCGGAAATGGTCATCGTCATGCTCCCATCCTTCTCTCCTCACCAGGCGGCACGATCATGGATTAAATAATTGATGGATTTTCCTTGTTTTAAGATTATTATTTTTTATTTTTTTTAATTGATTATAAAGGAAAAAGAACAAAACACAATGTGATTAACATAAAAGTGAAAAAGAGAAAAAATACAACAAAAAAAGCTTACATTACTATTTCTCTCCAGCTCCTTTATCATCATATATTTATTCAACATACTGTATATCACATTGCTTATATATTTTTGTTACATATATCTAAATCTCATTCTCATTATACTCATTATTATTGTAATAATTTCTTTCTTAACTCTATCCTTTTCAACTATATTTAACCTACTGCTATTACTGAATATGGTCTTATTACTAAACATATTACTACTAACCCTAACCTTAAATGTGAACCTTAGCCCTAAATGTGAACCCGTCCCCAGAGCCAATTACATTTCAGCTTACTCTACCTTCCAGAATTGTAATTCTTCTTGTGGAGGTATGACACTTCCCTCTTTTATTAGAACCTTTTCCACAAATATCTTCCATATTGCTTCAAAATCATTCCCTTTCATTATTCCTTTTTTTACCTTAATTCGACGTGTTGATTTATCACTAATTGCAGTTTTCCACACTTCTTTATACCAGTCCTTTATTTGAAAATCTTCTTGAGCTTTCGGGTTTTCCCTGTCAATGACCTGCAATTGCACGACCGTCCCTCACTTACCTGGCCGGCAGAAGCGCCGGAAGTGTGATGGAGGTGCTTGTTACCCTGTGACTTGGGGGTCCCAGGAGGGGCGCCCAAATAACCAAAACCAACACAAGCAAGATGGGGAAATTAACTCGAGCACTCTCTTGGCTAACGAGAGGCAGGGTAACTTTAGCGGGGATCTTTTACCCTATGTCTACAGCGTCAGGTCAGTGAGGAGGCAAACAGTTCAAATAACAATTAACATTTATTAAACAGTTATTAAAGAAAAGCACAAACACATTCCTAACTAGAAAAGGAAAATAGAGTTCAAGGGGAATGGGTGATACGCCACCTTTCTTGCAGTCCTGGGGAAGCCGATTGTAGAGGAGGAAACCCGGCGTGGCGGCCGAGGGGAATCTGCTGAACCGAGCGGCAGCAAGGCAGAGTAGAAGTCCAGAGTCCAGAGTAGAAGTCCGGCGAGAGTTCCAAAGAGCTCTCAGAACTGGGGGGTTTTATCAGGGAAAGAACGACCGTAGGCTAGTCTGGTCTTGGGCGAAAACAATAAGTTTTGGGTTGGAGACAATGCCTCCGAAAGGTCAGAATTTACACGATTGAGTTATGTTCCGAATTGACAATAGTATGGCCGGTATGTAGATGCGGCTAGCTTGGCAGTTAAGCAGTTAGCTCGCCAGGGTGCCCTCTCAGGGCAGAGGGTCTCTTTGTTTATTGCGCATTGGTAATGAGGGTGTTTGTTTCGGGAGGTCCCCTAAAGCAGTCCTGGCTATTTCTGGCTTGGTTTGGTATGAGCAGCAAATAGTAGCCATGCCTAGCTTCGCGTTTGTTCGGTGGCCTCGCAAACCCTTGGCTGGTGGCAGAGCAGGGCCGAATTGTGATATCAAAACGATATCTTTGGTTCACCAAAGGCCAGGCCAGTTCACGGTGGTAACATGCTTCCTGCCCCAGCGCAGCCTCCGTGGAAGGAAGAGGCATGCCCCTTGCGCTTCTTTCTGCAGGGAGACGGCCGATGTGGAGGAGAGCGTGTTGGGCCTGAGGCTCTTTGGGTAGGCCCTGTCTTGCGCACTTTGGTTCAGCCTGGCGTGCTAACGAACACATTTTGAGTGTGGCTTGTGTTGCGCAGTTGCTAGGTCAGGCTGCCCTGTATGCTGCAGCCGTGTGAGAATAGTCAAGCAATGTTAATGATGGGTGCTTCACTCCCCACACCACCTGATACGGTGAGGGGAGAGCGGAGTACAATCAGAGACAGTCCGCTACCATCTCGGTCAGGTAATGAGACTTGGCTGCAAGCCTATCACGCACCTGGTCCGTGGATGCCTCAGTAATTGGCATCCGAGGTAGGATAGCCCCCTCCTGTCCGTTGCGGCACGGTGGGTTGATGAATTGACAAGCTGTTTTGCTACTTGTGTGCTCAAGGTCTATATAATCTGTTGAAACAAAGAGAATGCTGCACCGTTGCCTGCTTTGCTTCTTCGACGGAGTCAGAATGTATGTATGATTGTGTACCTTTCATTTTTTCTTTTTGTTTCTGTCTTAATAAACTGCATCCTCAAAGACCAGAACTGGCTTGGTTCTTGCCTCCCAGCATCTCGCACTCCGGACCCAGAACGGCTACCCAATCCAGGGTGAGTCGCGTGTGCTGCAGAGCGTTCAAGTCTGTGCTCTCATCTTGGCAGAGGCGCTGCCAGAATTCGGACTAGATGACAACAGATCCAGGTACGGTGCGGACAGGGCCTGACAGCGGGGTTGTCCACTGCCCCGCTGGATGTGATGGCCTGAACATTCAGTGAATGAATGCTTGTGTTTTAATTATGCATTTTAACTTTGCTTTAATTCTTATTTGATGGTTTAATTTGTGTTTTAACTTTTGTATTCCACGATTTTAAAGTATTTTTTTTTTAATTAAGTAAGCTGCTTTGAGTCCTTAGCAGGAAAAAAGTGGGATATAAATAAAGATAATACTACACTAATAATCCACTAAAACTCTCATCATCCTCCACTAGCATTGCCATTATCACCACCTTGAAGAAGGTTGGTATAAATGTATCCCTATAAGCCTTGTTAGGTTTTGCTAGGGAAAACTGAACAAAGAGGCTACACTTAATAAATTTGTGTTCCAAGAGATAGAGAGAAATATAGACTCGCATGATGTTAGAATCAGACTCTTATCTCTTTGAATTAGAGAATGCGGTTTTAATTTATGGATTCAAGAGAGAACAGAAGAGTACATTCCCCATTTGTATTATGTATCTGTATCTTGTATTTTTGCCTAGAGCTCTAAGGTTTTCCCTTGAAGAACCATAGATGAGAATGTCTGGAAGATTTTAGCAAACAAGTCCAGCACTGGCGCATGGAAGTGTGAGAAATTGTACATGGACTTGTTATCCCTGTGTCTCTTCCTTAAAAGTTCACAGTCACCATGGTTTTGTACCTTCCAACTGCCCAAAATTGGCACAAACAGTCCCAGTTAATCCTCTGTCATCCCACTTTTTCAGCTCCTTTGAAAATGCCCCAGTTTCTCTCTCCTCCTCCCACTTTCCTGCTTTGTCCTCTCCTTACTTCATTTGTTGCCAACTGAGTTCAAAATGCAAAATTAGTTTGCACACAGTTGATGCAGCAATAGGGGAAGGAGAGGAATCGAAGGGTGGAATCATGCCCTTCCCAGCAGGTTCAGGCAAAAGCAAACTTCTGCAGCCTCTCCTTATTCATAATGTTTGCTATTTGGCCACCTTCTGATTTTGCTTTGCCACACTTATCTTGATTTTTGTCTGTGGGAAGTAGTGTTGCCAGAGTGAAGACTGGAGAGAACTGTTGTACCTGGAGAAGAAGGAATTTCAGAAAGTGTTGCTTCTTGCCTGGTTGTGTGACAAGCAACACCTGCTAACAATTAAAGGAACAGAAGCCCTCTCCAATATGAAGTTATGCATTGATCATGCTACCCAAACCCTTGTAGTGAATAGCAGCGCTGTGCCACTGAGTGCGCATCTGAATGTGCAATGCAGAGTGCATGTGCCCTAGGCATTCTTCCATGTGCATGCACACTGCGTACTTGCAATGTCCATCTGCATAAACAATGGCACCACATGCGCATTTTCATTTCTGCAGCCTCGAACAGAAATCAGACCTTCTGTGTTGGACTAAAATATCCAGTTGCTTTGGTGGGGGAATTTTTGGATGTGTACAACACCAGCAGGATCCTGATCTGAGTCTTTAACAGTCCAGTCTGTCTTCTGCCATTTTCTGGGAACTTTAGAATGCTTTGGACAGCGCATTAGAGATGGGAAATTAAGTCAAAAGCAGGGTAACGTTTGGCCTTTGGATGCTGGCAAACTGCTACTCCAAATATCCCTTACCATTGCTTGGGCTGGCTGGGGATGATGGGAAAGGGAGTCCTACAACAGGAGGACTCTTCAACCTTGCCCTGGGGCCATTGGGTGGATTCCTAACAGAGGCAAGGTTTGAACCAGGGATGTCAGCGTTCACATATCTGTCAGC